>JAZKLR010000580.1:0-672931 GCA_037103525.1 Ganaspis brasiliensis | reverse complement strand
GTGTATTCTACCCCCCAAATTGGTGAAAGATGGATGTCTTTACACTTCTTCTGGAAAAGAGAACAAACGTTCGGAAAATAGTTATGCACAACTTTGCGATAATTCATTTGTAAAAATTAACAGCTTTATCGTTGATGATTTACGTGGAAAAGAATTTACGCTTGTGCAAATTATTGAATGTGTTGATTTTATTCCAGAAAGATGTTATATGCATAAAAGAATATTACACATTAATCGTGAAACAATAGCAGTACCCACATCCAGTATTAAAACAGTATGTGTTCATATGAATTTAGATAATTATGGAGAATATATTTGCCCTTTGCCAAATTTGTATTTCTCCTAATTTCCCATTGAAAAATTTATTTCGATAGAGCTTTTGTGCTGACATGAATGTGGCCTACTTTCTTCACTTTATTCATGTTTGTAGAAAACAATTTATTACTTAGTTATTTATTCAAATACATTCACAATTAAAATATCAAATGTTTAAAAACTTATAGTAATACTTGTTATTTACTGTACCGTTCTTATTTTTTTATTCGTTAAAATTATTTTATAATATACGGTTTATAACAATATTTTATAACCAGTTACTCAATTTTGTTTTTAATTTTTTTAAGTTTTGCGATTTTGCTCTTATCAATACTCTAGAATCTATTAAATTTTTTGTCCATCTTTTCAAAAAGAAGACAAAACCTTATTTCTAAGGGATTTGTTGAAGTTACACATATCAAGTCATTTTCAAATACTTTTACTTGGAGAGATGTAAGAGACTGACATCATTAGACAATTTATTTTGATAGTAGATCTTAATGCTATCTTCTTATCTTAATTTTGACCTAGAAATAAATTTTTTTTTTACATTTACTAATAAACGCTTCAGTCGTTTTTGAAAAATATGTCATAATAAACCATTTTTTCCGTCCTCTTCTTCTTCCTTTTCGTCCTATTCTTCCTCTTCTTCTTATTCTTACTCTTCCTCTTCTCCCAATTCTTTTTCTTCTTTCTCTTAGCTTTCCACCTTTTCTTCCTGTTCTTAGTATCCTTCCTTTTCTTCTTCCTTTTTTTCCTTCTTCCTACTTTTCCTTTTCGTCCTTTTCGTCCTCTTTGTCCTCTTCTTCCTCTTAGTCATACTCTTGATATTCTTCCTCTTATTCATATTTTCCCTCTTCCTCTTCTTTTGATTCTTTCTCTTCTTTGTTTTCCCTTTTTCCCCTTCTGATAACAGAACTTAATGCAGTCGTCTTATCTTAATTTTGACCTAGAATTTGTCTTTTTTTATACATTGACCAATAAAAGTTTAAGTCGTTTTTGAAAAATGTGTCATAACCAATCAAATTTGTGCTGAAAGTATTATTTTTGAACAAAGTTTTGCATCAGATATTCTTTTTGATATCCAATTTCGTTCATAACGGCAGGTTTCACCAAGCCTGATTAAAGCTGAATTTAAGATTAATTGTTTAAGCGATCAATAGGCAAAAATTAATCTGTCTTTTATCTCTAGTTAACTTTCAATATAAGTTTATTAAACTTTCCCTAAGCAAATCACATCTTTTTAAGCTAGATAAGCTTGATAATAAACGATCTTCAATCTTAAAAAATTGTTAGATTTATAAGTTTTATTTTCAAGTAGTTCTTACAATCTAACTAGAGGCTCTACGCTTTTTCAAATACTTTTTTCGTGAATACCTGGTGTAAGCCGCAATAAGCACATGTCTTTCTACTTCTTTTTAGGGACGATAGATACAAATAACTAATTATTTTGTATACGATGCAGCTTGTTCAGAGTTAAACTTTTACGTTTTGATACAATTTTTGTTTATTGTAGATGAAAGACCAAAATATCTGACATAAGGAACTTGAGGTCTTTAAAACTGCAGTTCCAGTATTCATGAAATAAAGCTTTAAGCTTTCGCAAATATATATATATATATATATATATAACTAAGCTTTTTGCGTTGATAAGTATTGCAATGTTATCCGTCAACATATTTGATGGTGTGCCTCCACATAAGATTAACTAATTAGTAAGCTGAAAAATACCCTATCTTTCCATTCTTGCGCTTTCCAAATAATTTGTTGTTAGAAAACAGTTTATCTTTCAATGGAAAACATTAGTTTGCACGTTCTATATTACAAAAAGGAACATATCATCGTCGGTAATTATTCTTTTTTTAATTATTTTTGTTTTGTTTTCTTTACTATCACAAAGTAGAAAACTTGCTTTGCTACTCTAAAGATGCTCTACATAAATTCAAGATTGCAACTTTTAAATATATAACTTGAATAAATTTATTAAATGCGATGATTTTTTTACATCAGAACAGATTTTGCCTTTACTAACTGCTTCAACTATATGTTTTTGAAATTTTCGGCGTTTTTTCAGCACTTTATCAAACAATAAATATTTCATAATCGTGCTACGGAATGTAACTATACATATTAAGGGTAAAATTCTAATTCCAGTTTTAAAACCAAATAAACTCTGTTTAATTTCTTGCAATAAAGGCTGATTCATCGATTTTGGGTAATAAGACTGATTTTTCTTACTCTACTGGAAATATTGAATAAAAACTAAAATAAGTCTTGGATTAATATTCAAATAAAATTATTTTAAACTTGGTTTAATCACGTCAAAAACTAAAATTAATTATGTATCGTTCCTAGCTGCAACCCTACAGGTTCACTTTAATATAGTATTTTAATTAAAAAAAAAAAAAACAACATACTTCATAGACGTTTACCATAAAATAAATGGATCAAATGGAATAACCTAAAGTTTTTCGTGTTAAATAACGGAGTTACACTGAGTAATATAAAAGTTACTGCGATATCACTGTATTTATCTATCTCACATAATGTTTTCACAAAATCAAAATTTGCTCTCCCACTGTAGAAATCTGTTATAATATCTCTTCCGTAGAATCCTCCTTTGTGTTGCATTCAAAGAAGTAAATATCACATGAAATAATAGATACAGATGCAACACGATTCACTTACAGGATCAGTTGTAATACTCGGCTTTTTTTCAATTTATTTTTATTCATTATTACGAAAAATCTTAAGAGAACTAATCCTTAATATTTATTTTTGACTTATACATGGAGAAAAAATCTAATTTTTGTGTTATGAAACTATCTCATAATTTTTTAGTAGGCGTACTTTGTAGATGGAAACAATAAAAATTTACATTGATTCATGTAAATACACTGGATTTGAATGAATTCACACATAAATCAACACAATATTTTGGATACAAAATTTTATCAATGAAAGACTTTGTATGATTATTGGATTATAAACAGCAAAAGTGCAATTTACTCCTGTAATTTCGTATGATAAACGAAATCAATTATGTAATTAAAAAATTATAATAAAAGTTATTTTAATTGTAATATTAAGAAAAATAAAGGATTTATGTAAATTTAATTTATATGTAAATAATGAATAAATTTATGAATTGCTATAAAACTGAACGTATTTTAATGTTAATTTTTAGTTCTATTCAATCTCTGACAACAGGTTAGAATATAAAGAAATTAAGTCTTTAAAAATTCATAAATATAAATACAGTCAACTCTCGATAAGTCAAATCGCGAAATCCCGAATTTTTCTTTCACTCAAAGTAATTGTTATGTTGCCTACGATATGAGACGATACAATAATTCAAGTAGTCTCATTTTGATATTTTTAGGTATTTCGATCTCGGTAACGGTAAATAGGGTTTTGAAGGGGTTAAAGAATTAACAAAGAAAGTTTTGCATTACTATAAGGTAAAAAAATATTGTTCTAATTAAAAAAAATCAAAATTTCTTTGAATTTAAAAAAAAACAATTTTTACCGAATTAACCCTCTGCCTACTGAAATGACTGTTAACGACAAAAATCGACTATTCGGACGCTGGTGGGACTATAGTAATTTCGTTTTCGAGAGGAGGGAACAGTAAACGTAGGCAGAGGGTTAAATAAATTTTTTTCTGATTGTGAATCACAATGAATTTTACATCTGTCAAATTTCATTGATGAGATACCAAAACCCAAACCACTAAATCATTTCAGTAATGTTTTCACTGACAATCAGTGGAATCTTGCTAATTGGCATCACAGGAAAATCCTGAGCTTAAAATGAGCCCGTTTTGTCTAATTCTGAGAAGCAGAGGAAATGAGATTCACTGAGTATATCAGTCATTATATTTGATTGTCAGGAAAAACTAGTTGATTCACATTAAGAGTTTTCTTGCGTAATGTTTTGCAAATTTTGCATGGGAATTTTTTGTCAAGAGTTGTGTTTCATATTATTCTAAAATTTTCTTACTTACATTAAAGTTTCTTGAGACCTAGATTGTCATGTCACGAAATTTTTAGCGAAAATCTCAGGATGTCTTCAAGAAATATTTTGTGCTTTTCACGTTGCTGTACAGTTAAGTATACTGATAAAATATCTGTTTATGATTTTCTTTATTTTAACTATATAAATGTTTTTGATATAAAAAAAAAAATATATTAAAAATTTTGATATGTATTCTAATAGTTTGAATTATTATAATTATATATGATATTATATAAGGATAATCTGTAAATTCCGTAATGCTGAAAAAACAAAATGTTGACTGTTACTAAAACAATATATCCTTTCATTGAACAGCATCTTACTGAAAACGCACGATTTTTTTAAATATAGCACGAAGTATATTATTCATTACCATTTTTACAAAAGAAATTCATTCTAAAAACATTAAAGAATTTTATACTTTTTGTAACCTAAAGTTTCTATTACACGAATAAAACAATTTAAATAGAATTTTTACTATAAGAAAAAACGTAAGAACTTACGTAAGAAATTACATAAGAACTTACGTAAGAACTTATGTAAGACCTTTTGCCAAATGCACACGTAAGATCACACGTAAGTTCCTACATAAGAAACCACATAAGAACTAACATATGTTATTAGGTCGGATCTTACCTATGATCCTACATCAGATCCTACGTAAGGTTTTTAAATAGGGCGAGGCAGTCTTTTTGGTATATCTCTTAGTCTCTTGCGTGGGGCGTACAATTTGAATTCACTTAGAATCGACGGGCAGTAGATAATGCCATTCATAATTTTATATAAAAAAAGCATGTCGGCGAATATAAATCTTTTTCTGATTAGAGGTACACTGAACTTAGATCTCAGATGTTCGTAATCATGTGAGAAAAAATTGTACAGTGTACCAGTTTGCCTTGCAGCAAATCGCAGAAACTGATTTTGAACGCGTTCAAGCATAATAATGTAAGTATCCTGATAAGGAGACCAGATTACAGACCCAAATTCTATTACCGATCTTACAAGGGCGAGATAAAGGATTCTAAGTGTAGACAAATTCTTGAAATGGGTAGAGTTTCTAACCACAAAACCGAGCATTCTAATAGAATCATTGCAAACATTTGATATGTGTTCATTGAAAGAAAAGTCACTGCACAGAAGGATTCCAAGGTCACGAATCCTATCCACTCTTGTCAATCTCTCATCACCAATGAAATAATCACAGATGAAAGAGTCAGAGCTACGCGAGAAGGTGATAATAGAGCATTTGTTTATATTAATAATAATACCGTTACACTTGCACCAGTGATAAAAGTGGTTTAAGTCAGCTTGTAGAAGCTCACTATCAGAAACAGACATTATTTGTCTATAAACCTTAAGGTCGTCAGCGAATAGAGAAAAGGTGCAATGTTTAAAAATCAGTTTAACGTCATTAACAAATAAGACAAACAAGAGCGGACCAAGATGCGATCCCTGAGGAACACCAGAGGCAGCGACAAATTCACATGAGTACTCATTACCAACACGGACAACAAGAGATCTATTAATTAAATAACTGAATATCCAGTCAACTAGAGACCCAGAAATACCCATTAGTCGTAGTTTTTTTACGAGTAATAAGTGATCCACCTTATCAAATGCCTTAGCAAAGTCTGTATATACAGCGTCAATTTGGTTACCAGATTCAAGCGTTACAAGTATTTCACTAGAGTATAAGCTCAAGTTTGTGATCACAGATCTTCCACGCACAAAACCATGCTGCTCGTCAATAATAGATCCCTGCACAGCACGGTATAGGTAATCAGTGAATATACTTTCAAAAATTTTTGGAATAGAGCTTAACAAAGTAATCGGTCTATAGTTTTTTATATCATTTTTGTTACCACTTTTAAAAACGGGGACTACAATACCATTTTTCCATTGAAGTGGAAAAACAGATTCTGCTATAGATTTGTTAAACAGAATATAGAGAGGTTCTATTAGAGACGAACAGCATAATTTAACAAAAAGTGGTGGAATTAAGTCGTATCCAGAACCTTTATTGACATCAAGATTCACTATTTTATTCCTAATATCACGTCTAGTAATTGAAACAGTCTGCAAATCAACACTATCTGGTATATTTAAACAATCATTTGAATTATCTACGCCACAAGAGAAAACAGATTGAAAAAACTTCGCAAAGGCGTCAGCAATACTTTTAGAATCATTAAAGGTAACATTATCGAAAACCATGCTATTAGGAATATTACGATCTTTTCGATTAGAATTTATGTATTTCCAAAAGCATTTGGGACTGCTTTTGATTTGACGTTCGGTTTTACTAATAAAATTATTATAACAAGTTCTTGACAAAGTTTTGCTCTCTGCCCTGAGCTTAGAAAAAACTCTATAATCAGTATAATTGTTTGTTGTTTTGTATTTGAGATGTGCTGACTTCTTAGCGAAAATTAATGCTCTAAGTTCACTATTGAACCATGGTGGAAATTTTGTCTCACGGAAAGATTTAAGTGGAACCAAAAGTTGAATAGCATCATAAATATGTTTATAAAATACATCAACAGCTTCATTAATATTAAGAAAATATAAAGAATTGAACCAATCTACGTTGTCCAAAAACAAATTAATAGCTGAAAAGTTTGCAGCTTTAAAATCATAATTATAGATGACAGATGGGTCATTATAAAAATTATTGCCAATGATTGGATTCAATATTTCGAGTTGCAATGGAGGGTGAAAGTTATCAGCAGGTAGTATTGGATCAACAGAAAGTGATACGTGAAAATTACTATAATTAATAAAAATGAGATCCAATAAAGAGTTATGCGAGTTTATGAAGGAGTTAATTTGGAACAATTTAAAATATATCAAAATATGTAAAAATAGGTTTAGAATTTGTAGATGTTTACCCAATAAACCAGAATTAATATAGCAAGACAAACCTGTATCAACATTCCCCCTCCATGACAAGAAGGATGTATTAAAATCTCCAAAAATAAGGAGATTCTTCGACGTAAAAGATGTAACTACATTGTCGATAATTTGGCAAACATTATTATAAATATTAACAGTAGAATTTGGTGGGATGTAGAAAGCTCCAATAATAAATGATTGCACTCCCCATTCAATTTTGACAAAAATATGCTCTATAGTATCACATAATGTATCGATAAGTGTGCAGAGTAAATTACGCCTCGCAGCGATGAGTACCCCACCACCTCGTAGATTGACACTGGTACGAGCACATCTGTCGAAGCGAAAAACGTCGAAGTTCATTAAACCAAGTTCTTGAGAATTTATATTTGGGGTGAGCCAGGTTTCAGTGAAGATGATCACGTGGAATAAAACAGTAAAAACAGATTGACGTAATAAATGCAGTTTTGTGCGCAAACCTCTTACGTTCTGATAATAGAAGGAAAGAGCTGAGCGTGAATCATTACGCTCAGTAGTATGACAAGTCGAAACATCGTCTATCGCACAATCTGACTGAGACACACAATTTAAAGGGACTGTAGTACTGCAATTTAAAGGGACTGAATCACTGTAGGATGAGTCATCACTGTGTTCACTTTTATCGCTGTTTCCACTATTTCTGGCCTGCCTCGTCGAAACACCAGCTTCACAGTTTCTCCTTGTTGAAGGCGAGCCTGTAGTTGAGCCTTTTTGTCTCGCAATTCCTCCAATTGCAATTTGGTCCGGTCGAATGCCATCCAAAGGTCCCTCAGATGTTCGACGTGTTTCGAATCTTTCTTCATTTTCAAGAAAGCACGGAGAAGAGCATGTGCGTTCTCCACTGTCTTGCATATGATCTTTAGAGGTCGAGGCTTTTGTTGTTGTGTTCGCTGTGCCTGTAATATATTACCAAGTCTGTAAATGCGTGCACCATCAAACAACTCAGGAGAGATAATTCCTTCCAGACGAGCAAGCAAGATTTTTTTTAAATTGTCACTAGAAATTATTTTCGACACATTCAGAGCAGGCAATACATTGTTGGAGGAAGCAGCATGCTCGGGCAGACCGAATAACATAATATTTTTTTCTCTAGATAATCTGTCCTTAACTTCATAAAACCAGTCATTCGAAACATTTTTACCAACAGTACCATTAGAGATAGGAAAATCGAGAGAGGCAATAATACCTTCGGCCGCTAGTAGTCTATCAGTTAAATCGTTCAATCTTGTTTCCTGGTCAATAATCCTAGTATCATGATCGTCAATTCTTGCGTCCTGCTTGTCAATCCTGCCAATGGCAGTATCAATTTTTACCTCCAAATCGTCTATTTTATTAGCAACTGAATTTAGCGCACTAGCAGAAGCAAGATTAGGTTGAATTTCAAGCATTACACCTCTAATAATACGCTCCACTTCAAGAGGTGTAAGAGCGTCACTAGGAGGTGGTTCAGGCGTTACCAACGGATTATCTTGAGTTGGAGAACGTGGTTTGCAGCATTTAGAAAAAGATCCGTCCGCTAATTTCGCCGTTCTATCAGCACAGCTGCGATGATATGGCGACTGACATTTGGGGCAAACAACACCACCAGCAACATTGTTTCCGCATACCATACACGTTCTAGGCACCAAGAGGTCATTATTCGACATTATAACCTTAAAATATACACGTGCTACGAACACTTTTAGGTTAGGAACTACCGTTGAAAATTTCAGGTGCAAGAAAAGTAGACAAAACGTCAGCTTTTATCACAAGAACCGATAGTTAAAGGCACTAAAAATAGTGCGATCACTAAATAAAATATTTTCCACAATAAAACCAACTTTTGAAGTGATAAAACCGATTAAACAACGAGAGCTAAATGCACGTCGGTACTAGCAAGCGGCCATTTTTCGATTGAAATTCAGTCAGTTCGATTATATTTCAGTCAAATATAATTTATTTTTCATATTTCGATATCTAATTTCAAACTTTTTCATCTATTAACGAACAAAATTTAACAAAAATTGAACCTCTGCGCATCTGATTCAACTTGTCAAAGAAGTTGACATAATTTGACGTTTTCTATTTTTGCATGGCGGTAGAATGAATTTGTTTTTCAGATTTTGGGCCAAAAACTCAAATTTTCTATTTTTTTTTGGACTATATCACTTAAAATATTTAACCGATTGAAAAATAATGTTAAAAGCGATTGTTTGGAATTTGGTTACTTTTAATTTGACACTTAGAAAAACTCAATCGGACTTCTGTAACTCGAGATACGGCCTAAAACGTGAAGTCACCTCCGAAAAAAACGTAAAAAAATTCATATTTCGGAAACCTATCCATAGAAAAATTTCTTAATGTCATTTTTAAGTTTAGAGCACCATAGTACATAAAAAAAAAATAGTGGCATTAAATGTACATTTTGGCTGTAAACTAGTGTTGTCGGTAATTTTAGAATTGAGATATTATAACCCTAATTTCCAAAGCTAATTCCTGACTTAATTATTTTATTTTAAAGAAATTATCAGCTTTTTGAAATATTTTATACGTAGAAAACAATATTTGATAGAAAAAGTATATTTATTTTTAGAATCTATAAACACTGCTATAAATTCCTTCAGAGTGTGAGAGAAGAGAAAGACTATTAAATTAATATATCAAAAGTGTCACTTAGCGACAGATGGCTTTTTTATGGTTATTACTTTGATAATTAAATTTAAAACAATTTTGAATTATTATTTTCGTAATAGGGGTATTCAAATACTTTATAAGGTTTCAAAACAATCAGAGGTTCAATTTTTGGAAATACGCCCCAATAAATATTTAAAATCGTATGATTAAAAGAAGTAAAAAAAAAAATTTTTTTTAATTGTAAGTTTAAATTATTGGAAAATTAAATCACTAATTAATGTTATATGATTTAAGACACTTTATACCTTGACCTTTAGTAAATTGATGGTTAAAAAAATGGGAAGCTAGAGATAATAAAATTGAAACATTTTTTATTGTACCAGTATTTACAAGATACTCGGCATCTGTTCCCTTTTCTTGATGATTTTATATCTATGTCCTGGAATCAAACGGTTTACGAGCAGCAAATTTACCAGACACCCCGCATGTACTATCGCCATTTACCATCGACAAATAAATGAGTTCGATAAACCCAATCCCAAAGAAGAACGTGCTAACAAAGCGCGTGAGATCAAAGGCTGTACGTATAAAAACTAACATGTAGTCCAACACGCTTCCTCGTATTCATTATCAACTCAAATATTGGATCATATCAAGTGGCTCCATTAGAGCATACACAAAATTTCATATACAAAGTACTCACTACGATAAATCGTAGTCTCAAAAAGATCTATATTTAACTGATTTTCGTGGTGACATTAGTAGTTGAGTAAAACCCGCATAAAATTTTGGTATTTATTGAATTTTAGAATGAAAAGTTTAGTAATATTCAAAATGTCGGATTCCATATGGGGGGAGATAAAAAAAACCGATTAATGATTTTTACAAAGATTTAAGCTTTTAGGCCTTTCATGTCCGTCATGTTGGATCCGCGATTTTATTTTTTTTAAACACATCAAATTCGAAAATAGGTAACCTCAAAAACTTTCGAAAACTAATTTTTCACCAGATTTAAGCACTTTTTTTGGATTTCAGGACTGCCTTATTGGATCCGCCATTTTGAATTTCAAAATATTATGATCGGATTCATTATCAGCTACTCCAAAAACCCTTATGTACTAAGTTTAATAAATTTTGGCAAAAATTTTGCATTTTTGTCAGCCATATTAGATCCGTCATTTTGAGTTTTGAAAAATTATGAACGGATTCGTAATCAGCAACCTCGATAAACCCTTTTTACTGAGTTATATAAATTTTGGAAAAAATTTTACTTTTTTTACGCTATATTGGGCCCACCATTTTGAATTCTGAAAAATAATGACCAGATTTGTAATGTATGACTCAAAAAAAAACCCATGTACCAAGTTTCATAACTTTTGGCATAAATTTTGCATTTTCGTCCTTCGTTTTATTGGATCAGACATTTTTAATTTTAATAATATTATGATCGGAATCGTAATCAGCGACCCCAAAAATCTTTATGTACTAATTTTGGCAAACACTTTGTATTTTTGTCCGCCATATTGGATCCGCCATTTTGAATTTAATTTCAAGATTGGTCCAGCAGATATGAATTTTTTACTATTTTTTAACAACATCCGCCAAAAGACCGCCTTTAAGATAAATTGAAGTAGGTACCTTAAAGTAAAATCGATTTTACTATAAAGGTAACTGAAAAGAAACTGTAAATACTTATTAACAATATTGTTCCCAGTTTATTTCTCTTTTAATAATCGATTTTTCGATAAATAATAAAAATGAAAAAGAGTTATGTACTTTTCACTTCTTGCAGTTTATGGTTCAATTACAATTATACATTTTTTATCAGTAATAGATAGAAAAACAAAAGATGAAAGTATATTTATTTGGAGTTTAATTGCCAATTAAAATAAATATTCAATTAAGAAGTGTTCAATAAAAGAACTAAAATAGAATTTTACACCACTTTAAATTACCTGTAACTGTTTCTGCGAATTCGATTGAGATGCAATTTCTAAAAATGCGTACTCTCGGAATCAGTTTATTGTATTTCAATAATTGTTCCAGAAAAAATGACTAAAAGTCAAACTAAAAGTTTATACTAAATTTCGTTAAAAAAATTATAATAAAATTAATTTTATTTCAATATTTTTATGACAATGTTAAAAAATTTCAGTTTTAATTTGATGTTTTTATAGTATTTTATGTTTTTGTAAACGGACTTTTTATGAATGACATTTGTTCTGCAATTCTGTATCTCGTAAAAGTGTCATCAAGCTTTTGTAAAACAATTATTTTGAATGAGTTTACGATTATTTCACAACTCAATTGCTTACACTGAAATCCATGTAAAACTTTTCTGTTTGACGCTCAGTCCTAGAGAAAGTTAATTTTCAAAAAGTTACTTTTAAACTAAATTAAACTTTTATCTTCATGGAACTTCTGATCACTGGCATTAAATTTCCAAGTATTGCACCTCTTCAAACCGTTTTACTTCACTTTAAAAAAAATTAACTTCCGTACTATTTAGTGCAATAGCACCCAATTTTTCATTCACTTTTTTCTCGTAAATACATGTCACCTAATATTATTTTTAAATTAGAAATAAAATCTCAAACGGCAAATAAAAATTTTGTATTCTTTATTTAAATTTAAAAATAAAAAAAAGTACAATAACAAATTATTCAATTCATACAAAATACATTACAATGTATTCAATGTATTCAGCTTCTTGGTAGTTTATAAAATTTTTAAAACAGTAAGAAGTCGTTGTTAAAGGGCATGAAAAAAAAGAAATTATTTTTAAATACAATTTTGACTCACTTTAGGGGTTTTTCAGAAAGTGGAAGAAAATAGCATCTTGGTCGTTGTGGGAGGAAGACTATTTTGTTCTTTAGCCATGGGGAGAAACCGCTTTGTATGAGAATCGCGCCGCAACTGACGATTTGCACGCAAGAGTACTACCTCCTACCCTCGAGAAATATCCTCACCCTCTGTAACCAATTCCCGACAGTCGCTTTACAACTAACTTTCTCCCACCTACACAGATTTCACAAGTTATCCCCATTGAAATCCTTAAATAGCTCTTTCACTGACCTTGTACAAATTATGTTAGAAAACGATGAATTAAGAATTATACTTTATATACCGTAACGATATTTTTAATAAATGTTTACTTACTCTGTTGATTTTTATATTTTGATCCATTGTCAATTAAATTAGGTCGAGTAATTTCGATTTTTAATTAAGTGAATCGAAATTTAAATGAGCCAAGATAATCATTGGGCGTGATGCGACAAATTTTTTTTACATTAGAACAACATAGTTTTGGGAAAAATAACTAAATCTGATTATTCATGAAATGTTGAGGTTAAAGTGAATTGAATTTGTCTCAAAGAATTGCCAGCTAGCCACTAAACACGGAGAGTAGAATGGTAAGGAACAACACTTAACTAAAGAAAACTTTTGCGTTGAAACATTTAACATAATGTTCGATTTATTAAATAAAACATGAAAGTTACAAATAATGTCAAAAATTTACACGAGAAACTCACCCACAACACCGCGTCACCTTTCACAAGATCCGCGGCTTTCAGATACAGCGTTAACCGCCGAGAAAATAAATTAATAGTCAAATTGACAACATTAATTTTTAAGAGCACGAATCGTGCAACTATCAAACTTGAAATGAGAGACAGTGTCACCTCGTCAAAATTTAAGTTGTGGCGATAGCAGCGCCGCCGCGGTATTGATGAACAGAGACCTATCGACCGTTGCTTGACGTATCGATCGTTAGTTGACGCAACTTGCACCGTATAGTCGTTGCCGCTCCGTGGCTTGACAGTGTGGATACGCCTTACTGCTCCTAGTCCAAGATCGTTTCCACTGCTGTTATGCCAGTTAGTAAACCAACCTCGAAAGGATGTTATGGATTTTTCTATTACAAAATCTTACTCTTAATGTTGGTCGCAATGAATCTGATTTGGTGTTTTGGCATATAGGGTCAAACCATTATATTTCGCACGGTCATTTTTGACTAATTTTTAAAATTAATGAAACTTAGCAAAAGTGATTTTGGAAGTATCTAGAACACGAAATGAATATTATTTTGACAAACTTTTTATTATTTTTCGTAAAATATGAATTTGAAATGAAGAAAGTATGGAAAACTGTCACTTTTTAAGACATTTGAAAATATTTTTAAAAAACATTTAATTAGCGTTAAAATAGTAAATAAATGATTAGTATTTATTCAAAAAAAGTCAATTTATTGTTTTCAACTGATTAGAGTACATAAAGATGTAAAATAATGAACAAAATATGTTTTTAAACTTTATCTGTCAAACGTCGAAATTTCGTGATTTTTAGCAATTAATTATAGACACGTTAAATTATTAGAATGAATTCAAACTTACCCGAAAGATAGTATTTGATGTAAACTTTTAGATTTTCTTAGCACTTTTCTTCTTTTTAATTCGTAAACATTGAAATATTTAAATCAAAAGTTTGCACTATGTAAATTATCCCGATTTTCAAACGCGAATAATTCTTTTCAAAGGTCTTAAAAAAATTCCAAACTTTGGGACTATTTAAATGAACACTAATTAAACGTGCACCAAAAGTTTCGCGTTGGTTCCGAGGCTAAATCAATGCGATTAAGTCCTTTGAAAATTTAAATATAATGGTTTGACCCTATAGGTTTTACAACTAAGCTTTTATAATTTAAAATTACTATTAAAAGTGACTAAAAGTGATTAAAAGTGACAGGGTTTATATTAATATAGCGTTAGAATACTTAAATGCGATATTTTTCATGATTTATTAAGCTAGCTACAAGTTAAACACAGAAGAGCATTAATTTTATGGGGTTTTTAAAATGGTTTTCACCATGATAATCAAATTCAACTCGATGCTTTTAACTCTGATCGATGCAATAAACGAATTACCGCACCAAAATACGTAAGTATACGTTACACTGAGAAATTTCGAGATACTTCTTGTTCAGAAATACCAAATATCATCTTCACGGTGTTTTACAGATTTTTGCATTTTACGTTCAAACTATTTTTATGAAAGAATGTAGACCTCGTCAAGATACATATTTCATGTTGTCAAGGTTTTTTTGCACAATGAAATATGTATCTTGACAGAGTCTTCAGCTTTTGTCTAAAGCATTGTTTTCATTTTTATTTAGAAAGGTAAAGGTAAATGTAAAAAACCACAAGATGGAAAAATGTCATCAAGTCGATAAGAAACAATAGAGAAAAGATTCTACCTGTTGCGGCTGAAAGACAATTATCTCAGCGATTGGTGGATCTTTTACGAGGGAGTAAAATAATAAGTCTTACTTTCTTAAGAGCGGTTATAAGATTGCACAAAAGGAAATCAAAGGAATTTGAAGTTGAGAATAATTATTTAGAAATAAATGAGGTTCAAAATGGTGGAACTTTATCCCGTACGGGATGCGCCAGGCAGTGATTTAGTTTTATTCAAAAAGGATATTAAAACAAAAAGGGGACTCTTGTCCCAGAATTTACAAAATGCAGCCTCTTAGGGAGGAAATTATGCCGACCAGAAATCCACGGACAAATAAAATTGCTAATATCGAAATGTGAATGGTGCAGGACATTCGAAAATATAAGGCCATTCTAATGCGGAACAGATTCATTAGGTTTATTTAATCCTCATTTGAGTGATCAAGTTGCCAGTGGCAACGAGCACATGGCGGATAATTACTATTATAAAAATCGAGATTCGCTTACTAATCCTTAAAAATACGACGACACAGAGCCAATACCACAGAATTTAATTTAACATTAAATTTACAATAACAAAAAAAGGAGTCACTTTGGACTCCAAATAGAAAAAGGAAAGTTTTACAAAATTTTCAGCAGCGGAACCAACTGTTACTCGCGAGGGCTCAACCAGGAAGAAGGAGTAACGTTCGTGGAAATTCGGACGCCCTTCCGAGCATCTTCCGTTTGTCTCTTTGATTGTCGGATCTTATTAATCGATAATGAAATTCATGTCGTAGATTTGCTCTCTGTGCCGTAAGATGTTCCTTGATGTCCTATTTCGGCTTCTAGACAGACAGGTTTCACCATGAGAGAACGAGAATCACATCCACCTTTTTTCCCCTCGATGTACAGCCCTCGTCTGCGCCCATGGCAGAAACCTGGTTGCACCCTCGCATCCTTCTTTGGACCCTCAGACGAAGAAGGCGAGCGAGTTAGAGCGTGATTAAAAACATAAAAATACAAAATGGTCAGTAAGCGAGTCTTAGGATTGATATTTTGACTGAGACCATTCTAGTGCTTTCTGATTGAGTTCATTTAAATGCGAAAGGTTCCTTCAAAAGAGGGAAAAGTTGCTTACAGAACGTGCTGATGTAATCTGCAGCTTTATGAAACTTAACATTAGACAAGAAATTTTCATTTTCGCTGCGTCTCAAAATGAGACGAAAGAGAATCATTATGAATTCAGGTTTTTTCTGTAAAGTCCTAAGAAACGGACTATTTTCTTTCGAGTTTGTCAACCTTTTGTTCTTGTCAAGCTCAAAAAGAAGGTAGATCCTGGCTCCTGATGGTCTACTGTTGTGGTTGCTAGGCCCACAAAGTCTGAAAATCTTCTTCTAAAATTATTAGGAGAGTTGAACAGCATGGTTTTTATTGACAAGGTTTCCAAAGCATTAAAAGGCATGGATGAGGACAGGGGCTGGATGATCAGTGGATAACTTTGGAAATCCGCGACTTTGACAACTTGTCGGGAAAATAGGCAGGTGACGAATCTAAGGCCAAAAAAGTGTATATTTTTAAAATATATTATATGTTCCTGTTAAAAAAACCTGTTTGGTGGGATTTCACAAAATGTCACAGCACTTTTAGTTTCACGTAATAAAGTTTATTATTATTACAATTATACAATACGTCACATTTGTATACCCGTCATGAACACAAAAGAAAAACAGTAAATAATTCGTCGAGAAATGCACGAGAAAACGCGCCCAATATGGACAGAATAAAGCCAAAACGGAACTGAACTGCAGAGGTGCCAGGGAGCGAGACCAAATGCATTTGCGCACGTCTGCGTAAAGT
The DNA here is from genome assembly GCA_037103525.1 of Ganaspis brasiliensis. Taxonomy (NCBI): domain Eukaryota; kingdom Metazoa; phylum Arthropoda; class Insecta; order Hymenoptera; family Figitidae; genus Ganaspis; species Ganaspis brasiliensis. Next base: position 655,982 of record JAZKLR010000580.1, on the reverse strand, counting down.
TCAGCCATTGGTCGAATTGAGCCATTTAAAATTGTTTTATTAAAGCCTTTTCAAACTATCCCGCTCATCTCGACCAATGGGAGAACTTTCCGCAGACATGCGCAGATGCGTTTGGTCTCGCTCCCTGGCATCTCTGCTGAACTGCCTCAACACATCAGGCCCTCGCTGACAGACCAAAAGGGTGGGAGAACTTCCACCAACGATCCGAGCTCCATCCTGTAGAAAGAGAAGAAGGGATGGCAAGGCCCCAGAACAGGGAAAAACCCAGCTCATTAGGAACTTCATACTCTATTAAAGATTTTATGACAGATTAAGCATAGTTTAACAATGATTACAGAAAGCCATAAACCACCCATTCAAATCCCGCAAGAAACCTTCCTTATAACTTTAAACATTTTAAACAGTTCCATATGTAAATCCCCCTACCAGATTTCCTGATCAGTTTGACATTAATGTATCACAGAATTTGCTTTAAAATCAAATAACATAAAACGAACAAAAATTGAAGATCAATATGCTTATACTTTTTTTTTAAATATGTCATCATACTATCCTGACTGCAGATCACGTACATTGCAACTCGATTACTGATCTCATACCAAAAGTTCTAAGAATAAGTCTCGCTTCCTCTTTGATGGAACTTCTCAATTGACATCCCATCTTCAAATGCGGATTGCGAACTTCTCAGCTATTAAATTTCGGCTTCACAATCTCTATTCAATACACCATCAACGAAAGTGGAATTTTTAGACAAAAAAAATCAGACCACAGAGGAAAGAGTTTTTGACCTAAAACATGTCTTTTGGAACGTATAATAATAAACCTTGATAATATGGTTTCTAAAATAAGTCCCAGGTGTCCCAGAAATGTGCGTTATTAGCGAGAGCCAATAAATTAAAAAAGTTTATGATTTTTAATTTTGATCAGCCTAATATTTAATAGATTGTAATCATGTACAGATCAAAACATCTTTTCTATTTATTTAATAGAAAGGGCAATTATATAAATAAATCGATTTAAATATTCGAAGAGAGACGACCCCCGTAGGATCGATAGAAATCAACGTCCCCACAACAAAAATAAATATTAAGTCAGCCTAGCTTCTTCCAAACATATTAAAATTAATTAAATATTATTTTAAACTAGCCTTAGCTCGGTATATAACACTATCAATGCAAACAGGTGTTCTGGTTCTTGACCTAAAACATGTGAGTCAGTCACAAATTAGTTCAATATTATATATATTTCATGCAGACTCTGAATTCTTATCCTTCGATCAATCGAACCAAACATTCACGAACTCAAATATTTTTTACAGTAATAAATTGTGGTCTACAAGATCAAAAGCTTTGGTAAAATTCAATTTGGTAATAAGCAGGAATTGGATCATTTGTTTATGAACAATTTTTTCCAATGGTTTAGAAAGAACACATTTGTTCGTGGTTCAAAAAATCAGTTTTCTTTACATATTTCAAAAGTACTATATAAATAGAAAGTTTTCGTCCCTGTATATTCTTCTCTAATCATTTGTCAACTATTTACAACATTTTCTGTAATTTTGATGTCTTTATTTCATAAATAATTTTCAAATGTATCTCCTTTTAGTGACAAAAGTCGTATCCCAAATTTTTCTTTTCTGAATAAACGTTTTAAAGTGAAGACTTTTATATCCTCTTAGTCTTTAGGATTTTCTTTTCATCCTGTACACTGTTAAAAAAAAGAAACGTACTTTACACCAAAAAGTGCGAAGAAAATGCAATGCATCCTTAAAAGTGTTGATTTTTTGTAAGTTACACTTTTAAATTGCAACGCCAGTGTTACGGTGAGAAGTTGTTATGACACATGAGACATCAACACTGATTGGTGCGAGTGCCACTCGCGATTACACATAACCTACAATCACATCCATAAAAACACAAATTCTAAACTATCAATACACATTTTTACTCAAAAGTCATACACTCAAGTTAATATTTAAAATTGTCAAGAGCACAAATGATATTACACACAGCTAAACAACAAAGCCACAAACGTTTTAATGGTTATGCTCAACAGAATTGACAACGCAAACATAACATATGACCATATGCAGGGATCACAGTTTCTCCCCTTTTTCACCTAATCCCCTTTTCCCCTTATTTTCCCCTTTTTTTAGAAAAATCACCTAAAACACCTAAAACACCTAAAATCAACATTTTTCTCTTCTTTGACCTTCTTTTTTTAAAAAAGTTTCTATTTTTTCACTTTCGGAAATGCAAAAATTTATCCTTTTTTAGGGTGTCTGTAGAATGATGAGAAAGTAGTTATTGAATTTAAATGTTTAAAAATAATTTTTAACTTGAAATGGTTTTTTATTATTATTTATTGAACTTATTTAGATTTTAAACAGGAAACATAAATAAATTAAAATTATTTTAAAAAGTTATATAATTTTCTTATTACCATGTATTCTTAATAATTAATTAAAGCAAATTAATTTATTGGATAAACAAATTTTTTAATAAATATTTTTTACTCGTTTTAAACAAATATTAATAGTATCATAAAATAAAATCATGTATTCTTGCTGAAATACATCAAATTTATTTTATTAGATGAAAAAAAATTGTTTATGAAATATATTTATTTATTTATTTCAAACAAAAATTAATTGTTTTGAATTAAAAAATATAAAAATACAATAAAAGAGATTAATAAAAATAATTTGAATTGATTTTGTTATATTTCGCTGAAAGATTTTTAATTTAATTTCTTTAACATTATATCAGAAAATTTTACATCACAGATTTTTATGTTTCCTGTTTAAAATCTAATTATTAAATAAATAATTTAAAAAACCATTTGAAGTTGAAAATGATTTTTAAAAATATTTAATTGCAACAACCATCTTCTCGTCATTGAACAGACAACCTATTAAAAGATAAATTTTTGTATTTCCGAAAGTGCTCTTTCTTTTAAAATTTTCAATAACAAATTAAACAAAAAAAGACTAAATTACTTAATAAAACTGTTTTGAAAAAAAGAAACATTAAAATTTTGTAAAAGAAAACTTGAATTATTAATATAACCCTTTTTTCTTAATTTCCAAAATCCCCTTTTTATTAAAGAAAATCCCCTTTTTTTAAAATCGAAATCCCCTTTTTTACCTAAAATTGAACGAAGAAACCACTGTGATCCCTGCCATATGACATACCAATTTTTTGTAAAAGAGAATATATTTTTCAAATTCTATTCTATGTGGCACTTAAAGATCCTAAGTATTTTTTAAATTCTTGAACATATGTTCAAATAAAAACAAAATTTAAGAAGAATTTAACAAAAATATATTTATAATTTATAAAAACAAAAACGGTTCTAAGACTAGTGGCAACATATCAATTTTTGTAAAGCACAATATTTACTTGAAATTCTATGCAACATGGCACAAAAAGTTGCTTAATATTTTTCAAATATTCTTTAAGATATTCTAATTTTCTAAATTCAAAACTCTATTTAATGAAATTCTTATAAATTATGGAAACAAAATCAGGTTTTAGACTACAGACCAAATCAAAATTTTTGTAGAATTGAATATTTTTTAAACATTCTATGGCAAATAAATTTTCCAAATATTATTTTAGAATCTTTAAGAAAATCCAAATTCAGAATTGTATTTAAACAAAAATAGATGATATTTTTATAATTTATGAGAACAAAATCGGTTTTAGACCAGAGACCAAATGTCAATTTTTGTAGAATCGAATATTTTGTACACTTTCTATGGCAAATAAATTTCCTAAATAATATTTTAGAATCTTTAAAAAAATCCAAATTCAGAACAATAAAAAAAATAGCTGATATCTTTATTATTTATGAGAAAAAAATCAGGATTTAGACCAGAGACCAAATGTCAATTTTTGTACAATCGAAAATTTTGTACACATTCGATGTCAAATAAATTTCCCAAATATTATTTTAGAATCTTTAAGAAAATCCAAATTCAAAACAAAAAAAAAAGATGATATTTTTATAATTTATGAAAACAAAATCAGGTCTTAGACTAGAGACCAAATATCAATTTTTGTAGAATCGAATATTTTTTTACAAATTCTATGGAAAATAAATTTCCTAAATATTATTTTGTAATCTTGAAGAAAATCCAAATTCAGAACAATATTTAAAAAAAATAGCTGATATTTTTATTATTTATAAGAAGAAAATCATTTTTTAGACCAGAAACCAAATGTCAATTTTTGTAGAATCGAATATTTTGTACACGTTCTATGGCAAATAAATTTCCTAAATATTATTTTAGAATCTTTAAGAAAATCCAAATTCAGAATTGAATTTAAAAAAAAATAGCTGATATTTTTATTATTTATGAGAAGAAAATCAGGTTTTAGACCTGAGACCAAATATCAATTTTTGTAGAATTAAATATTTTGTACACATTCTATGGCAAATAAATTTCCCAAATATTATTTTAGAATCTTTAATAAAATCCAAATTCAGAACAATAAAAAGAATTGATGATATTTTTATAATTTATGAGAACGAAATCGGGTTTTAGACCTGAGAGCAAATATCAATTTTTGTAGAATCGAATATTTTTTACACATTCTATGGAAAATAAATTTCCTAAATATTATTTTGTAATCTTGAAGAAAATCCAAATTCAGAACAATATTTAAAAAAAATAGCTGATATTTTTATTATTTATGAGAAGAAGATCATTTTTTAGACCAGAAACGAAATGTCAATTTTTATAGAATCGAATATTTTGTACACGTTCTATGGCAAATAAATTTCCTAAATATTATTTTAGAATCTTTAAGAAAATCCAAATTCAGAACAATAAAAAAAAATAGCTGATATTTTTATTATTTATGAGAAGAAAATCAGGTTTTAGACCTGAGACCAAATATCAATTTTTGTAGAATTAAATATTTTGTACACATTCTATGGCAACTAAATTTCCCAAATATTATTTTAGAATCTTTAATAAAATCCAAATTCAGAACAATAAAAAAAATTGATGATATTTTTATAATTTATGAGAACGAAATCGGGTTTTAGACCTGAGAGCAAATATCAATTTTTGCAGAATCGAATATTTTTTACACATTCTATGGAAAATAAATTTCCTAAATATTATTTTGTAATCTTTAAGAAAATCCAAATTCAGAACAATATTTAAAAAAAATAGCTGATATTTTTATTATTTATGAGAAGAAAATCATTTTTTAGACCAGAGAGCAAATATCAATTTTTGTAGAATCGAATATTTTTTACACATTCGATGGCAAATAAATTTCCCAAATATTATTTTAGAATCTTTAAGAAAATCCAAATTCAGAATTGAATTAAAAAAAAATAGATAACATTTTTATAAATTATGAGAACAAAATCAGGTTTTAGACCAGAGACCAAATATCAATTTTTGTTGAATTGAATATTTTTTACACATTCTATGGCAAATAAATTTCCCAAATATAGTTTTAAAATCTTGAAGAAAATCGGAATTCAGAAAAAAAAAAAAATAGATGATATTTTTATTATTTACGAGAAGAAAATCAGGTTTTAGACTGGAGAGCAAATGTCAATTTTTGTAGAATCGAATATTTTGTACCGATTCTATGGCTAATAAATTCACCAAATATTATTTTAGAATCTTTAAGAAAATCCAAATTTAGAATTGTATTTAAAAAAAATATATTTGATATTTTTATAATTTATGGGAACAAAATCAGGTTGTATACTAGAGACCAAATATCAATTTTTGTATGACTGAATATCTTTTCTAATTTCTATTCTATGTGTCATATAAATTTCCCAAATTTTAATTGTTATTTTTTAAGATATTTAATTTTTAATACTGTATTTAAAAAAAATTTTATGATATTTCTATAATTTATGGAATCAAAAACAGGTTTTAGAATAGAGACAAAATATTAATTTTGGTCAAACCGAATATTTTTTTCGAATTTTATTCTATGTGGCACATAAATTTCCTAAATATTATTTTAGATTCATTAAGATATTTTAAATTCAGAAATGTATTTTATAAATTATAAAAATATCATTTAATTTTTTTAAATACAATTCTAAATTTAAAATATCTTTAAGAATCTAAAAAAATAATTGGGAAATTTATGACACATAGATTAAAATTTGGAAAAAATATTCTGTTTTACAAAAATTGATATTTTGTGTCTATTCTAAAACTTGTTTTTGTTTCGATAAAATTTAAAAATATAATCTAATTTTTTTTTAATACGTTCTTATTTTAACACAGCCTAAGGAATTGCTAAACATATTTAGCAAATTTATATATCACATAGAATAGAATTTGGAAAAAGTATTCGGTTTTACAAAAATTGATATTTTGTCTCTATTCTAAAACCTGTTTTTGTTTTAATAAATTATAGAAATATCATCCAATTTTTTTTAAATACAGTTTTGAGTTTGGAATATCTTAAAAAAACTAAAACAATATTTTGGATATTTATTTGCCACATAGAATACATTTTGTAAAAAACATTCGATTCTACAACAATTGATATTTTTCTCTATTATAAACCCTGTTCCTGTTTTTCTAAATTATAAAAATAAATTCCAATTGTTTTTAAATAAAATTCTGAATTTAAAATATCTTAAAGAAGCTGAAATAATATTCGGGAAATTTATATGCCACATAGAATAGACTAGAGAATTGAATAAATTGATACGACATTATTTTCAATACTTTGTTTAGGTTATGTCGTCGAGTAATCTTTTTTTGTTTTTATTTACTTCTGTGTTTTATTGGTTTTCACTTTATATATTAAGTTACATTAGGTATATTATGTTTTTGATAAACTGGATTTATCATATTTAAATATTTAGTAATCATTTAGAGTACTAATAATGGGCTGTTTCAATTTTGAACGTGGGAAAAACATGTCGCGCGTTCGAGCATTGGAAACTTCAAGTCATGTCATATATACGTATAGTTGTCTGCTAGTGGATTCAGTGAAAACGAAAATTAGAAGAAAACGTAAAAATGGCTATTCTCAGATGTTGACAAAGGGGGCGAAGAGAGGGACAGTTAGGCAAAGAAACTGACAATCGCACTTTTTGGTGCGATTTGATAGTCCGTTTACACCGCTTGGTTGTAAATGCCAATTTGTTTTAAGTTTACACTCGGCTGGTGTAGTGCACCGCCAAAATCGCACCGATTTCTTAACACCGGTGTAAAGTTGTAAGCGCATATACCATTTTTTTAACAGTGTAGGTCATGCTTTTCACGATTGTAATCATATTCAAAGTTAAATCATATCAGACGTAAATTTCAAAAGTTAGGGTCGTGATTCTTATCACTGATATCAATCTTAATAACCCTTAGCATATTGCTATGAACTTTGATATAAATGTAAGAGAAAAAAGACTCTCTTTAGTGTTTCTTAATTTATGAGTCTTTAGAGTGAGTAATTAGATTCAAATAATACAATAAATTTTTCATATTCGTAATATTGTCTTTAATTATCTGAATATGTTTGGTTCAAGATTATTATTAATTTTGTGCTAAGTCATGTAATAAGCTGTTAATAAACAAACAATTCAAATTTATACATGCAATATTGACAAAGTCTTCCATAGGCAAAAGCAATTTTTAATTAAATTCATGTTTTATGTTATGCAAAACTATAATTAGTAAGTAGATAGAATAGAATTAATTGACAGAATTGAGTATCAAGGATATACATACGTATCGAAATATCGATTTGTTTGTAAAGAGATATATGTGTAGGTATGATTGATTGTCAGATTTGAAAATGTTTATTAATTTAATTAGGAAAATTGCTTCTTTTTGTATATTAACGAGGCAAAAATTAAGTCGAATAAATATGCAAAAAATATTGATAAAAATAAATTGGTTATTGTTAATTACGTCGAAGGTACTTTAAAAGTAGATATAATTTATAAAACTTCTTTTATCTACCTTATAGATATTAAATCAAATATATACAATTTTACCTATTATTCTCCTAGTCATTGCCTTACACAACTTTTATTTTATTTCTATACTTCAAAGTATACATCCTACAAAGGAAATATGCTAAAATTAACAATATTTAGATTTAAGGGGAAATTTCAGATAAATATCTTTAGATACTTTATTAAATTTATTCTACAATCAAATTAAACTCTCGTACCCATCTTCAGATAGGATTTTTAAACTTTCATCGTATATAGAAAATAGGAAAAGCTTTCTCTGTGAATCCTGGAAAATTGAAATTTACGTAAAATACTTGTCTTCTTATATATTAGTGCCGTAAGGTATAATATTCTCTCATAATAATATTTCTATAAGAAAATGTAAAACAAACATTATTTGACTGCGAACTTGCATTAGAACAATATCTTTAATATTGTTTTAATTAAATTTAATTAACATTTCGTAAAAGCAATTTTAAGTATATTGTTGTTTTCTGTTAAAAGTAGTTTTAATTTTAAGTAACGTTGAAAAGTCATCCTTTTTAATCTTAAAACGAATCAGTAGGGTGATTTAGAACTCCATGTCACTTTTTTTGTTTTTAATTTTTTTACATTTTTTGGACTTAATTAAAAAGTGAATAAATAATACCATCGTTTTTCTAATTAAAAAACAAACAAAATCCACTATATAAAAGTTTTTTTCAGTTACATAGAAACCTTAAACACGCGTTTTAAATCTGGGGTCATAAAGTACCCCAGTTATCCGTTAGGGTCTTTTTTTAGGAAAGAATTTTTTTGCCATCAGGGCCCAGAGCTTTCTCGTTACGCCACTGAGTTGATATAAATAATGAATTTAGAACTTTGTCGAAAAAAATGAATGTTGAAATGTTGTGAACATGAATGGATTTAATTATTTGCTCTTTGATAAGTTTTTAGTAATAAAAAAAACGTTTACATACTTTGCAATTTTTTACATTAAAATACATTTACCCCTAATACAAAAAAGTAGACTTATTAAAAACGATAATTCATTGAAATTGTATTCGATAATATTCTTTTATAATTCAAGGGATGAAGTTCATTATTGTATTGATTGAATAGGAGTCTCAGAGTAATGAGATTAGTTTCATAATCCACGATTATATTAAATACCTAATCGAAAATAACCTCAACAGTATTTTCAACTTATATACTTCCCTTTTTTTCCAATTAAGATGAAATATAGCTAAAATACGAGTAATCTATCATCTACGTGGTGTACCTTTGAAACGATGGTAATTAATTCTGTAATATATCCGAATTCATTTATTTTTAATATTTCAATATTATACTTGCTCTAATAAGCATCTATTAATTAATTTTTAATCTTGCAATACTGCTATCAATTTAATTTTATATTACAAAGAATATTTTCGAAAAAAGTAGTGTTTATAACAAAAACAAATTTCATGTTAAATTTTTTTTGAAATTTTACTTTTTATAGTTTAAAAATGCAAAAAAAAGTTCTATTAAACTGAGCTTGTTCAATATAAAACATTTTTAGTTTTTATAAATTTTGTCTCAATATTACTGTTAAAAGTTTTTTTTAAATGACGTCATAATGTGTAACATAATCTGAAATCACAGTAAGAAGACTTTTATTTTAACGAGATTTTGCGGAAAAGATAAAAGTTACATTCTGAAAGTACATTAGCAAAATGTTCATAGTCTTTAAAAATATCGTGTCACTGAGTATTTAGAAAAGTTACCTCTAAGTTCTTTGTATCCGCTGGCAAAGAGCAGAAATTCAGGAAACAATTTTTTTTACTTTTTACAAACCTAAAGCTCTTTTATAGGTACGTACACTTTGCACTTTTTAGATTTCTAAATAGCTTGTTTAATATGAAAAACGATTTTTAAAACTTCAAAATAGAGAAAGAATTTAAAGGAACAGGATTTGTTACCGACTGATGGGTAATTAGTATTATAGTACACAAATGTGTCGGTAGTGGCGCTTCAGAGTCTCAAAAATATTAATATGACAGTTTCTGTCTCTTCCCGTTATATATTGTACATGAAAAATGTCAATCGTATTTATCATCCTAAATTTAAATCTAGCAACAAAATCGTTCCGCGTTTTGTTTTTATTAATTTGTTCAAAGTCATAAAATTGACCGAGAACGTCTTCTTTTGAAAACTAAATAATCGAATTACTATACTGCAAAGATTTTTGATTTTTCTGAAAAGAAATACATTTTTTCTACCAAATATCGTCTTCAAATATCTAAAACGTCATAAATACTTAGTAACTGTTTTCTAATTCAACTAAAATAAATAAAAATTATTTGAGTTTTGTCAAAATCAATAACACTAGTTTACAGCCAAAATGTACATTTAATGCCACTATTTTTTTTTATGTACTATGGGTCTCTAAACTTAAAAATTACATTAAAAAATTTTTCTATGGATAGGTTTCCGAAATATAAATTTTTTAAATTTTTTTACGTTTTTTTTGGAGGTGACTTCACGTTTTAGGCCGTCTCTCGAGTTACAGACGTTCGATTAAGTTTTTCTAGGTGTCAAATTAAAGGTAATCAAATTCCAAACAATCGCTTTTCACATTATTTTTCAATCGGTTAAATATTTTAAGCGATATAGTCCAAAAAAAAATAGAAAATTTGAGTTTTTGGCCCAAAATCTGAAAAACAAATTCATTCTACCGCCATGCAAAAATAGAAAACGTCAAATTATGTCCAGTTTTAAATTTTTTAGATATATGGCTCACTTTTAGGAAGAAAAAAATGTATGAATAAAAACAATCTATGGGTAATTATTGAAGTTATAAGCCAGGGTACTGACATTCTCGTTTTACGCCATTTCGGTATTTTACCTCCTTTTATAGTGATTATGTTGATTAATTTAATGAATACAATATCTAATTAGAAAATGGACTTTTTCCACAGATTTCAAATAATTTTCAGTGCTTTACTAATTCAAATTTGACTGAAAAATTTTTTGGAGTTTTTGACAAAAATTTCTAAAGAGGCATAAATTGATTAAAATCTGCTTCTTTGACAAGTTGAATCAGATGCGCAGAGGTTCAATTTTTGTTAAATTTTGTTCGTTAATAGATAAAAAAGTTTGAAATTAGATATAGAAATATAAAAAATATATGATATTTGACTGAAAATTGTTTGAGAGTTTTTGACAAAAATTTCTGGAGAGGCATAAATTGATTAAAATCTGCTTCTTTGACAAGTTGAATCAGATGTGCAATGGTTAAATTTTTTTTTAATTTTTTTTGTTATTAGATCAAAAAGTTTGAAATTAGATATAGAAATATAAAAAATAATTGATATTTGACTGAAAATTTTTTTGGAGTTTTTGACAAAAATTTCTGGAGAGGCATAAATTGATTAAAATCTGCTTCTATGACAAGTTGAATCAGATGCGCAGAGGGTCAATTTTTTTTTAATTTTGTTCGTTATTACATGAAAAAGTTCTAAATTAGATATCGAAATATGAAAAATAACACTTGTTTACAGCAAAAATTTACATTTAATGCCACTATTTTTTTAATGTACTATGGTTCTCTAAACTTAAAAATGACATTAAGAAATTTTTCTATGCATAGGTTTCCGAAATATAAATTTTAAAAATTTTTTTCGTTTTTTTCGGAGGTGACTTCACGTTTAAGGCCGTATCTCGAATTACAGACGTCCGATTGTCGTCAAAAAAGCAGATTTTAATCAATTTATGCCTCTTCAGAAATTTGTTTAAAAAACTGCAAAAAATTTTTCAGTCGAATTTGAATTAGTAAAGCACTGAAAATTATTTGAAATCTGTGAAAAAAGTCCATTTTCTAATTAGATATTGTATTTATTAAATTAATCAACATAATCACTATAAAAGGAGGTAAAATACCGAAATGGCGTAAAACGAAAACTGGACATAATTTGACGTTTTCTATTTTTGCATGGCGGTAGAATGAATTTGTTTTTCAGATTTTGGGCCAAAAACTCAAATTTTCTATTTTTTTTTTGTACTATATCACTTAAAATATTTAACCGATTGAAAAATAATGTTAAAATCGATTGTTTAGAATTTGATTACCTTTAATGTGACACTTAGAAAAACTCAATCGGACTTCTGTAACTCGAGATACGGCCTAAAACGTGAAGTCACCTCCGAAAAAATCGTAAAAAAATTAAAAAAATTCATATTTCGAAAACCTATCAATAGAAAAATTTCTTAATGTCATTTTTAAGTAACAAGAAGCTTAGTACATAAGAAAAAAATAGTGACATTGAATGTACATAAATTTTTTTTTTTTTGTAAACTAGTGTAATTTAAGGTTAGTGAAATTTCTTTATGAGTGTTAAAGTTTACAAAATTTATCTTCACTTGTTTTTCGATCATAAAATAGCTTGGCAAAGAAACTATAAAGAAAATAGGTATTTATTCGCGATAAAAGTAACTCTCTCCGGTTATTCTATATCGCTTTTCGTCTCATTTTTCAAACTCAAACAACTCTCTATTAGAATCCAATAAACTTGTATCTATCCTTCCACCATGTATTTCAACAGGTGTGACTACTTCCATTAAGGTTTACAAGAAATAAAATGTATTTTAATTTCTTTTAATCCTGTTTTCAATCTATTTAATTTAATTTTAGCTGTTTTTGGAAACATAATATTACACAGTGTTATTGACCAAAAATGGTAGAAAAATGGTTAAAAAATGGTCATTTTTGCGATTTTGAGGCACCAAATGCAATTTTTTCGAGTAAGTTGGTTTAGCATTTTTTTTCTCTCATTCGATACCTACAACTTTGCTAAAGACACAAAAAAAATATTTCTCTCGGTTTACCTTTACGAGATATAGACGTATCAAAATATCACAAAAGTTGGCAAAATCCAGTTTGAGCAAAAAAATGGATGATAGCCTAAAATCCAAACCCGAACCAAATTGGCAAAAGTAATGATGCAGAATTTCTAGTTTTTGCAAGTACTTTCAGCAGCGATTCTCGAAAATAGGTTCAGAATTTTAATGTTGCACAGTGTTATTTACAATCATATCCTGACAGTTGGGAAAGTTACGATCGCGTTTCATAAAATCTGGGATCCTTACACAACGCACAAAGGCGATATCGAGATTTATGAAACATTTTTTTTGCGGATAAATGGATTTCCGGAAACGTGCATTATTAATTAAAAATGGTAATATGATTCAGAAAATGTAGTATTTTTATTTTATTAACAATTAAAGAAAATTAAATATTTTTTATTCTATTATAGATTATGTGTTATTCCGTTGCTCAAATCGAATTTAATAGTTTTTTTTAGAAAAAGGTATGTAAATTTGTTAAATCGAAATATTAAATCAGTATTTTTTATGGGATCAAATCTATCGAAAGGGACTAGAAAAAATTCTATTTTTCAGGGAAAACTGGAAACTCTATATCCATCTGCTTTGTGACACGAGCAAGTGAATTCAGATAGTAATTCTCTATCTAAAGAAAGTGAATTACCGGTTGAGAATAAATTTAGTTCTTTTATGCAAAGTAAAGATCAAAAGGGTCTTGATCTGAAACGAAAAATTGAGATTTAGAAAGCGTGATTTGCATTTTGATATTACTAATTTATATAATAAAAAAAAGACAAAAATAATATCTAGTTTAAAAGTTTAAGTGAGAGTATAATTTCAAATAATTACAATTACTATTATTAAAATATAATTATGTAACTAAATGTTCATTTGAATTTTTCCGAAAAAAGTAGCGAAGAGTAGAAACTGCTTCTAAAAATAAAGTTAGAAAATCAATTGCAACTTTCTAAAACTTTACCGATATTACATTGTTGGTGTTGAAAAAAATAGTTCTTTTACTAACAAAGCATATGTTGCAGAAAAACACATTTGAAAATTCGGACAAAAGATGTTGAAAAAGGAGGTGAAACTAGAGAAAAATGATGCGGGTGTTTGAAACTCGAGAATCGTATATTGCAAGCATCTAGTGTTTGTGAAAATTACAGAGCGGAAAGTGATTCTACAGTGATGAAAATGATAACAATGTTTGTTATTTAGTTGCTCTACAAAAAGCCATAAGCCAGCTTTGAAAGTTTGGATAAAAAGATTTATGAAAATTTGACAAAACTTCGAAAATGTCCTCTTGTGCAGAAAGATTGACATTGAACCTTGCTGGAAACTTTTTCTGTAATTTTTAACTTCATTTGTAGGTAATTTCCGTGGTAGCTATATTAGGGTGTCCGTTAAAAAGTCGACTTTCGAATTTTGTTTACGCTACCTCCCAGTTTGGTTCCAATATATAAAAAAAATTCTGTAAAATTGCAGCCTGATTAATTAATATTAACCCGTGCCAGCAATCGATTGACATTTGCCATTGAAAACGCATGGGAAAAATGAACCTTTTTTTTTTAAATTTCATAACTTTTTAAATTTTTTTTCCAAAAAATTTTCCAGATCACAAATTTCTTCATTTTTAGCTATATTTTAAGGCAGCGTTATTAGAAAAATTTAATTTTCAAAATTTTAAAACTGGCGGATATTCAAAAATGTGTCAAAAAATACATTGCAATATTTGCAGCGTTTTATCACATAAATATTCAAGGAAACTCAATACATCTTTTTATTCAAGTGTTCTTGACGTCGCTAATGAAGTTTACGATGTCAAAAATTAATTTTTCAAAATTTTGGAACCATATGGCGGACTCAAAATTTTGAATTTCCACATTTTTCAAGAAATCACCTTAAAACACCGTTATCGAGCTTCTCGGGGTGACTATTAACAAATTTCATATCAAAAATTTATTTTTCAAAAAATTTTCAAAAATCTTTAAATTCTTTTTTTATTTTTACGACACCGAGGGTCTAAATATTTTTCGGGTCGCTGATTAGAATTAGAATTAGACTCGCATTTCTATATACAAAGCCAGATTCCAAAAATTCAAAATGGCGAATCCAATATGGTGGACGACATTCTAAAAATCATTGGATTTTTATGAATCTTGTTATTCGGGGTTTTTGGAGTCGCTGATTTCGATTCGTTGATCAAAATTTATTAATTCAAGAAATCAATATGGCGACTTTGATATGTTCACTCACAAATCTAAAATTTTTTTTTAAATTAATGAATCCAGCTGAAAATGCTTTCACTGGTATTTTTAGGATCACGAAAACTGATTCTTTGATCATTTTATGAAAAATTAAAATGTGGGATTAAGGATCTATCACTTTTTTCGGAAAATAAAATTTGTTTTCTTGAGAAGTGAAAAAAATCCAAAAAATTATTTTAAAAAATTGGTTTCTTGTAAAAGAACTTGAAGATGAAAATTAGGGCTGGAAAATGTCCATCAAAGAGTTGACATTTTTTTATATTTTTAGTGATCTTCGACTCTTTTAAATGAAAAATTCACAAAATTACAAGAATTCACTCTAACAAGTGTCAAAACCCCAGATGTGCAATAAATGAGTTTAAAAATTTAAATTTCCATTAGAGCCCATGCATTTTAAGAATTGAAAATAAGATTATTTTGTGTTTTTAAATACGATAAAGTTATGATAAATGCATGCTTAGACTTGGAAGATTACCTAGTTTGTTTTTCAGCAATTAAAAAAATAATTCGAAAATCTGAATCTCTTTTAGAAAAATGAGTAAAATGACAATATCTTAATTGCAAAATAAAATCGACAAAGTAAGACCCTCAGACGTAGACATATATTTATTTGTTCTTGTAAAAAAAGTTTTTAAAACATTTTTCTGTAGAAGATAACAATTTAGAATTAATTATTTTAAGTTCTTTGACAAAAAACCAATTTAAATAAATAAATTAAGAAATTTGTGAATTGACGTATTAAAATCGCTATTATGATTTTTTAAATTTTGATCAAAGATTCGAAATCAGCGACTCTGAAAACCCTCGAATAACAAGATTCATAAAAATTCAATGATTTTTAAAATATCGTCCACCATACTGGATTCGACATTTTAAAATTTTTAAATCTGGCTTCGTATTTCTAATCAGCGATCCGGAAAATATTAAGACCCTCGGTGTCGTAAAATAAAAAAAAAATTTAAAAAGCGTACACTGGGTATTCAAAAATTGGAAAAAAATTTCTTCCGTCACCATTTTAGATTTATCATTTTTTAAATTTTAAAAGCACTGCTCAATATTGTGGAGGTTGGATATTACGGACGCGATATTTTAAGTAAAAATATTTTTCACGTTATCGAAAATATAAAGAAAAAAATTTTTGTTTCGACCAAATAGTCAAAAATTTTTTTTGGAAATTTTGATAACAGATTCTGAAAGAGCGATAAAAATAAGTAAGAAAAGATGGTTGTTACTACCTACTATTTGAGGGGGAGGGAGTTCTTTTGAGTTTCTCAATCCAAACCTTTCGTCGAAAGGTCTTTCTCAAGAAAACTAATTTTCTTTTCTAAAAAAAGTGATAGATTCCTCATCCTCCATTTTAATTTATCAAAATTTTATCAAAGAATCAGTTTTCGTGATCCTAAAAATACCAGTGAAAGCATTTTCAGCTGGATTCATTAATTTAAAAAAAAATTTTAATTTGTGAATGAACATATCAAAGTCGCCATATTGATTTTTTGAATTAATAAATTTTGATCAACGAATCGAAATCAGCGACCCCAAAAACCCCGAATAACAAGATTCATAAAAATCCAATGATTTTTAGAATGTCGTCCACCATATTGGATTCGCCATTTTGAATTTTTGGAATCTGACTTTGTATATAGAAATGCGAGTCTAATTCTAATTCTAATCAGCGGCCCGAAAAATATTTAGACCCTCGGTGTCGTAAAAATAAAACTAGGTGTGAATTCTGTCCATTTCATGGACACTTCGCTTCCAAGGAAGCAAAACAATTTGCTTCCTCATAGAGGAAGCAATAATTAAATAATATTTTAAATATTTTAAGTTAATAAAAACAAAAATTAAAAAAACATGAATTATTTTGATTAAAAAGATACTAAAACAATTTGATTAGTTAATTTCAAAAATCCCTAAGTTCAAATTTAGATATTTATGATTTTAATAACCAATTTAAATTTTATGGAAAATCCTCTACAAAAAATAATCCTCTATTATTATCTTTGAATCATAAATAAATCATAAATAAACCATAAATAAATCACAAAGTTTAAGCAAAAAATTGTATGTTTTGAAAACAATGAAATATTGTATTTTTAATATGTAATGTGGTTTCTTTTTATTTAAGGGGAGTCACCTGAGAAATTTCAACCCATCGAAATATGTTACTTATCGGTGCAAATTTTTTTTCTGGGATTATTTTGGATGTAAAAGAATGACATATTATCTTAAAAAAGGCATATAAAAAAATATGAAAAGCTGTAGGAGGAGATAGATTTTTACAAAAAAAAAAAAAAAAATTCAACAAAAAGAAATTTGTTTTAAATTTTTTTTTCAAATTTTTGTTTTGTTTAATTTTGATAATATGGCATTCTTTTACATCCAAAATAGTCCCAGAAAAAAAATTGGCACCGATAAGTAACATATATTTCGATGGGTTCAAATTTCTCAGGTGACTCCACTTAATGAACCAAATTTGATGATTTTCATTTCTCCCAAAAAATATGTTTTTTTCAGCCAATCAAAAAATGGCTTAAACAGACTCAAGGTATATGTTTAAAGCTTTAAAAATCCACTTAAAAATTTTATTTATGTCTATTTTTGGTGTTACTATAGCTATTTGAAAAAAACGATTTTTTAAAAAAGTATCTTTACATTTCTTGAAATATTTAAAAAAATATTTAAGACACATTAATTTAAGCTAGATATTCTTTTTCTACAGGTTCTGTCAATAAGTTTTAAAAAAAGACGTCCGGATATGTTTATTAGGCTCTGAGCAATCAGCATTTGAAAATCACTCGGGTCCCGTAGACCCAATCTAGCAGTTACGTTAAATCCCGATAGTCTAGCAGTTGAGGGTTAATATTATTAGTAATATTATTATTATTATCGTTATTTTACTAGGTGAAAATTTTGTCCATTTCGTGGATATTTCGTTTCAAAGTTATCAAACAAATTTGCTTTCTTATACAAAAAGCAATTTATTAATAACATAAAATTTAATTCGAGAAATTCTTTAAAAAAGGAATTTTAAGTGCAAAAAAATAAAAAAACATCAATTAATTTACGAATTTTTGATCAATTATAAAAGTTATATAGGTCAATCGATTCGTTTTGAGATAAGGAATATGATTTTTTGATTCATTAAGGTGTATTTTTAGCTTGGAAAAAAATTTTGGCAAAAAACGATTTTCTTCGATGAAAGAAGGTGCTCAACAAAATTTGATTGGGTATTTTCAAAAATCCCTGTGTCCAAATTTAGATATTCAGGAGCTTAAAAAGTCATCCAAATTTTATTGAAATCCGTTGAAGCGTTCTCGAGATATCCTGGCGACAAAAAACGCTATACACACACACGTACACACACACACATAAACCCACACGCACACACACACACACACACACACACACACACACACACACACATACATCTGGACGATCACAAAGCTTTCTCTATGAGGAAGCAAAAAGAATTTAAAGATCGTACATTAGGTGTTCAAATATTGGAAAAAATTTCTTCCGTCACCATTTTGGATTTATCATATATAAATTTTTAAAAGCACTGTTTGATAGTGTGAAGCTTGGATATTACGGACGCTATATTTTAAGTAGAAATATTTTTCTAGTTATCGAAAATATAAAGAAAATAATGTTTGTTTCAACAGAATCGTCAAAATATAACATTTTTTTTAAAAAAGTGGGCATAACTTTAAAAAAAAAATTTTTTTTGAAATTTTGTTAATAGATTCTGAAAGAGCGATAAAAAATGCGTAAGAAAAGGTGGTTGCAACAATTTTTTAAATCTCCAACAATGTTGAAAACTAACTTTGAAAATGAATGTACAATAGTGTCCGTTCCGTTTTTAAAGGGTTATTAAAAAAAAACTTCAAATTCAATTTAAAAATTTTTATGACGTGATACAAAAAATCGGAAAGATAGTTATCTTTTGTTTTTGTGTTTTCTACGAGATTTCATTGGATTTTCTCATGTGTGCAAAGTGGTGTCGGACGGTGTTATATAGTAAAAGTTTTCACTAGTTTTTAGTAGAAAACTACTAATTTAAAAGTGAAATATCTGCTAATTAAAATTGTAAAAGTTAACTTTCTCAATTAGTAGTTATTCAACTGTCAAATTAGTAGTTTTTTACTAATAATTAGTAATTTTCTACTAAAAATATTGCAATTTTTCACTTTTTAATAGAAACCGATTTCTCGCTAATTCAACAGTAGAAAATCACTAATTCAGATTTAGAGAGCAGTTTTGCTTATTATGGATGATCAAAAACTCAATAATTAAATTGTAAAAATGTGAGAATTATATTAAAAAAAAAATAAATAAAATTTGTTGAATCCGCCATATTGGATAGGTTTTTTTTTTTAAAAAATAAATTTTTGACATGAAATTTGTTAATAGTGAACCTGAAAAGCCCAATAACGGTGTTTCAAAGCGATTTCTTGAAAAATGTGGAAATTAAAAATTTTGAGTCTGCCATATTGGTTCCAAAACTTTTAAAAATTGATTTTTGACATCGTAATCTTCATTAGTGACCTCAAAAACCATTGAATAAGAAGATGTATTGAGTTTCCTTAAATATTTATGTGATAAAAAGCTGCAAATATTGGAATGTATTTTTTGACACATTTTTGAACATCCGCCATTTTCAAAATTTTGAAAATTAAATTTTTCTAAAAACGCTGCCTGAAAATATAAAATAAAATGTAAAATATTTTAAAGAATTTTTTTTTATATTGGAACCAAACTGGGGGATAGCGTAAACAAAATTTGAAAGTCAACTTTCTAACGGACACCCGCCACAGTGGGCGGAAATCCCGAAAAAGTGGCCAAAAATCGAAATCTTAATTAATTCATTTGAAACTTGTTACTCGGGGGTTTTTGGGGTCGCTGATTACGAATCTGATGTCAGATTTTCAAAATTCAAAATGGCGGATCCAATATGGCGGACGATAAAATTAGGAATTGTTTGGATTTGCTTGAAACTTGTTATTAGGGGGTTTTTGGGGTCGCTGATTACGAATCTGATGTCGAATTTTGAAAATTAAAAATAGCGGATCCAATATGGCGGACTTAAAATTTATAAAGTCTATATATTTGATTGTAACTCGTTACTCGGAAGTTTTTGGGGTCGCTGATTACGAATCTGATGTCAGATTTTCAAAATGGCAGATCCACTGCTGTGGACGAATAATTAAAAACTTGTTGTATGATATTGAAACTTGGTGTCTTGTGATGTTTAAGATGTTTAATGTAGTAACATTATTAAAATCAAGTAGATTTGTAGGTTTAAAATTTGTAAATTTATAATTATATTTAAATAGATATTTAAAAATAAATTTAAATATCAATTTCCCTGCTATTAGCCTGCTAAATTTGACAATTATTTGCAGTTTCCAGAGTCCACCACGAGGAGGTTACAGGTTTTAAAGGGCCCCTTTTTTGTTTTTTTTTTGTTTTTTTGTTTTTTTTTGTTTGTTTTTTGTTTGTTTTTTTTTTGTTTGTATTATTATTATTTTTTTGGTTTTTCAAGATTTTTTTAAAATTTTTATCAATGAAAAAATATTTTTTCCGATTAAATAAATAATTCATAATATTAGTCTTCTCGTAACAGCTCCAGGTTATCTAAGTTATCATAAAATTGCTCCATTTCTGGGTTATCATAATCATCAATATTTTCATCTTTATCATCACCTCCCGTTTGGGCAAATTCCTCACACGTCACATCAGAAATATTTTCTTTAGGAATTTCTGGCAATGCAAGTAATTGAATTACTGCAGATAAGTGGATCTGATGAATCCATGGAACGGAAAAAAATGTCTTCCATTGTAGCTTCTCGGCTACATTTTCGGCTGTTTCGTTCTCGAAAAGATTTGTAACTTTTATTTCTAGCTTCAGAAGCTTCTTCTGCAAACATCCCTACAGGTAAAATACTGTTTTCAATAATCGCTTTGCCATGGATAAGAATTTTGTGCAACGTTGCTGGCATTAAATACCACTTGTAATCTCTTACATAAATTTTTGCAGTCTGATGACACAACAATTCGAATTTGTGAGGATCTATCGGAAGGTGGCTAGATAGAGCAATTAAGATAGTTGAAAAGTTACGAACTAATTCTACATTCAATCCTAAACAGTTAGCAAAGACCTCTGGATTTTGAAATGCCCGACGAGCTGTGTTACCATCATTACTAGTTCCACTACCTCCAGCTTTAGGCATGTCCACCTTTAATCCCAATTTCTTCCACAAAGTATCTTGGATTTCAGCTTTTCTGCGTGAATATTCTAGCTTATCAGTTGGACTTGTGATCCTCCACTTTTTTATGTTTTTTCTGTACGAAATATTCAAGCAGCATTCCATAATTCTAATCCAAGCATGCAATGCGCTAATTCCATGTTGTAATGAATTCGTAATAGGGAAAAAAACATACGTTATGATATTTTTAAGATCATTAAACTGTTTTGGTGTGGCGTGGCAAATTGGACATGACTGTGATGATTTTGTCTCAGTAATTGCGTTTAAAATTTTACCGTCTATAAGAGTCATGTGCAAAGAAAAATGTATACGAATCCTATACTCTGACTTTTCAATTTCCAAATATTCGAGTTTTTCAATTTGTTCGTCTATTAATTGCTTCTGTAATTGAATAGTTTCAGTTGTTTCTTTGATCCATTTAAGTGCAATTGGTCGACAAAATTTTTCAGATTGAGATATGGCATTATTCCACAAAATGATCTCATTTGTTGTTACTAATCTTAATGGAATGCATGTACAAGCAAATAAGTTTGTATCATTCATTTTAGCATTTGGATCAGAGTAAGATTGCTTAAAAGAAGAAAATCCACTAGTTCCATCAAAACCCCAAGATAAAATAAATACAGCTTCAATATCACGGCAACCTGACTTTTGAGTTTGTAAAAGTATCACTTCATCTTGTAAGTCAATAATTCTTGTTGCTGTGTGATGTAAAAGAGATTCAAGTTGACACTCAGCTCCATTTTCATTTATTTCAATGGCTTCTCTAGGTCGGCACAGTGGGCGGAAAGCCCGAAAAAGTGGCCAAAAGTCGAAATTTGTATTGGGATTAAACAAACATATTTTTTATATCTAGAGACCTCAAAGTAGGTAGGAGTAAAATTTTGGAAGATTTGGTTTTTAAGTTTTGTATTAAATGATAGTTTTCTTTCAATTTTTGATACTTTTTGAATTTTGAGAATATCGCTAAAGAAGTGTAAAATATAAATGTTTTTTTTAGAAAATTCTACTAATTTTCACATTTCTGTATTCAATTAGCATATACTGACTTAAAATTTTTTGATTTTACTTTGAAAATAAAATAAAATTTGTAAGAATGATTTACTTAATTCACAAATTTTTACATTTATTCAGAAAGTGCGCGCTGCTAAATGCTAGCAACTCTTGGCAACTCTCGATGAAATAAAATCTCTGGTATAAAAATATTCCTTAAAGTCTCTAGTTTTATGTATTAATGCGCAAAAATGCGCTTTTTCATATTAACTGAAATATCCTGAAATAACCCCGAGACGAGCAGAGTGCGCAAAAGACGCAATAACGTACACCCTAAGCTATATGGCTGAGCAATATTTATTTTAATCGTTCATAAATAAATTTAAACATTGACATAATATTTTCTTTTATTCACATGAAATATATATATTTCAAAAAAATATTCTGAAATTATAAGAAGTAAATATGAAGAAACAGGTGAATGACACAACATTTTCGTGAGCTCCTTAAGAAAATGGTTTCGCCATGATCACGCTATCTCTTGACTGGATCATCTAAAATCAAATCGTAAAGAAGGAATCGTTAGTTAATGAAATAATGCTGTACTTGAAGGAAGAAATTTAAGGAATTTTGATGTTTTGCAAAATGGCGGATGTTGAAAGTCAAAAATTGTTTTTCGACCAAAATTCTACTCACATTTACGCAGGCTTGGGTCCGTAAATAGTCTACTTCACTATAGAATTTACTTTTATAGTGAATCAGACTATTTACGGACACAAGCCTGCATTTACGGCTATAAAAAAAAGTAATTGTCAAAAAATAAAATCCTTCGTCCATATACCGGACAATTATATATAAAATAAGTGGTATAAATTTCAAACCGATCGGTAAAGCCGTTCTCAAGTTACAGTGATCACATGGTTTCGAGAAAAACGTGTTCAAAGTTTTGAGGAATATTTTCAGTCAGATAACAATTTTATTTTGGTACTTACACTGTATCGTCTATTCCAGGACCATATAACGTTTCTTTCTTCACTTTAGTAGCTGCCTATCACAGCAAACTGACAACAAAAGGGTTTAAAACGGTCCTTCAGGTAGCCCTCTCAAATTTTCAGAGACTATTTTTGAAATGTTATATTTTTAGAAAATGCAATAAAAAATAAATCGATTTTTTTAAAAATTCTAACTGTACGTAACCCCTTACCCAATTTAGATACGCTAAGGGTGTAATTCTAAGTTCGTGACTGTTTTGGAGGCTTATTTCAGGATTTTTTTAAAAAACAAAATTAAATAAAACCATATAAACTGTTTTATACGTCTTTTTATTTATGTTATATACTACACAAAAAAATTCTTTTGAGTCCTTTTTAATAAATTTTATCATTTACAAATTGGTTCAAACGCGATAGCTTTAAATTGAGGCAGGTGGTTAGCGTAGATGATTAGGTCCTTCGACGCCATCTGAAACAAAAAAATCCAACTGGTTATTGTTCTGTATGCTTGTGGCTCTGGCCCGTACTAGAACAAATCATTTTCGTTGATAAATAACAAAATGGTGGACTTGTAAACATAAAGTTTCAAAAATCGGGTATTTTTAATGAACAAAAAGCTGTATAAAAAACAAATTATTAATAAAATTTTATAATTCTAGTACGGGCCATAGCGACAGTTGAGTAGAACATAATAAAAAAATGAAGCAATCAGTTAAACAGATTTTTTTTAACAACCTACGCCGCGTAGAAAAATATCATTTTGAGAAAAACGTGTTTAAAGTTAAACAATTATAATCAAGTATTAAAATTAAAAATCGAAGTTTAGCTTGTAGTTTAATAGAAAAAAATTATACTTACTCTAATTGGCGATGTTTGGTGCATAAAGTAATCCTACTGTTTTCTTATAAACATAATAGGATTGATTTCTCTTCAGGTTTGGTTTAACTTGAGGTTTCTTGATAATTATTAATTAAGCAATTACCAAGAGGAGGTTTGTTTGAATAAATAGTGGACTGTAATTTAAAACTATTAAAACTTGAATATTTTTTTAATTTGCCGGAATACATATTGGTGGGATCATAATCGCGAACGGAAGTCCTTATCGAGAACCGAACTGTTCCCTTCAAAGGTTCGTGAATTTCTAACATTTTACAATAGTTCGGAAATTGTCGGAGTTTCTCTCAGAGAAGTGGTGGAAAATTTGGAAAAGAAGGAGAATTTAAGTCTTAGGTGGTGGTAATAAGGAACGGTAAGCAGGTGTAAAAACTGACGGAGGCTAAATGACGATTTATTGTTAGGGATAAGGACATTTTAATAGTTCTCCGAATCAGGTAACTATAATCGTCTAGTCGAACAAAATCTT
This sequence comes from Ganaspis brasiliensis, assembly GCA_037103525.1. Lineage (NCBI taxonomy): Eukaryota > Metazoa > Arthropoda > Insecta > Hymenoptera > Figitidae > Ganaspis > Ganaspis brasiliensis. Next base: position 631,297 of record JAZKLR010000580.1, on the reverse strand, counting down.
ACTTATTACTAGAGATACAATCCGGTTTATAGATATTTTTCAAAGAGACTTGCTTTTAACAGAAATGTAGTAAACAGAATTGTAAATCTAACAAAAATTATAAATCTTTAAATTATTAATCTCCTTCAAACTAAACTAACCTTTTTCGAACGTGCTCAAACGAAAATAACAAGGATTACGTTTTTAGAATGATTTTAAGGTGTGTCGAGCATAAATTGAACTAAATTCAAGAATTGACAATAAACAATAATGCTACAGAACACGGATCATAGAAGAGATAGGTAAGATCTTCGCAGATGCCGCAAGGTTCACAGCAGGCGCACAGTGGGAAAAAAAAACTGCATGTGGACAAATTGATTTTTAGCCCATAATTATTATCCGATTTTCAACTTTTTTTTTTAAATTAAAGGTAATAAAATTCTCCACAAAATGTACGTTTTTTTATTTTCATAAAAAATTGTTAACAATTGTTTATTAAATGTTAAGAAAAAAAATATAAAAAAATTTGACTTTTAACGAATACCATTGCTTATTGAAAGTACTTACTGCACCAGTAATAATTAAAATTATTAAAGTAACATTCTAAGAATGATTTTATGCAATAACAATATTGTTTAAATTTTTTTAAAATTTTTTATAAACAAATAAATGAACAAAAATTGTTTTATGGAAATTATTGAATTTTAGCTATTTATTTTATCACAATTTATTGTATTTGTTATCTACAAGTAATTATCAATACTATTAAGTACTATAAATAATTAATTTATTATTTTTTAAACAATTGTTATAAACAAATTTTATAAACAATTTCTATTTCACAGTTTCTTATAATGTAATCGATGAAATCTCATTTGCCTGTATATTATTATATATATTGTTAACGTAAAATACTTTTCCAGGTTCATTTTTTATTTAAACAATGTTTAAACAAAGCTTAATTAACAAATACGTAGTCTCAAAGTTTTCCGTTGTTTGAGAGTCGTTCTTTTTAAATATGTCTTTAAATACACAATATATACTAAATTTTTTGTCAAAATATAAAAAACTTAACATTTAAAATTGTTATTAACAATTTTATAAATAAACAATTTACAAGAACAAAAACTTTAACTTATTAACGCTTATGCTTAGGGTGATCGGGGTTTCAAAAAAGTGAACACTAGAAACAGGAACGTGGTCTACGTAATGATTTTATATGTTAAAAATTGTTTAAAAACTTCATTGTTTAAACAAATTGTTACAAACAAATTGATAAAAAAAATTATTGAAAATAATTTATAACGATTTTTTAAACAATTAATTTTTTGACAAATTTTTAACGTCAATAATCATTCATTGGTCCACGGTCTTTTTTATGGTATTTACTTTCATACTATCCCGATCAGCCTACACATGGGCTAAGATAAACGAATTTGTTTATTAATTATTTATAACAAATAGAGTAAAAAATTAAAAAGTGTCACTCATGTTCCTATAAAATTTTTTGGCGTATAGTATATTAACGCTATCTATTTTCAATATTTTTTTTTTCAATTTGTTTATAACAATTTGTTTAAACAATGAAGTTTTTTAACAATTTTTAACATATAAAATCATTACGTAGACCACGTTCCTGTTTCTAGTGTTCACTATTTTGAAACCCCGAACACCCTAAGCATGAGTGTCAATAAGTTAAAGTTTTTGTTCTTGTAAATTGTTTATTTATAAAATTGTTAATAACAATTTTAAATGTTAAGTTTTTTATATTTTGACAAAAAATTTAGTATATATTGTGTATTTAAAGACATATTTAAAAAGAACGACTCTCAAACAACGGAAAACTTTGAGACTACGTATTTGTTAATTAAGCTTTGTTTAAACATTGTTTAAATAAAAAATGAACCTGGAAAAGTATTTTACGTTAACAATATATATAATAATATACAGGCAAATGAGATTTCATCGATTACATTATAAGAAACTGTGAAATAGAAATTGTTTATAAAATTTGTTTATAACAATTGTTTAAAAAATAATAAATTAATTATTTATAGTACTTAATAGTATTGATAATTACTTGTAGATAACAAATACAATAAATTGTGATAAAATAAATAGCTAAAATTCAATAATTTCCATAAAACAATTTTTGTTCATTTATTTGTTTATAAAAAATTTTAAAAAAATTTAAACAATATTGTTATTGCATAAAATCATTCTTAGAATGTTACTTTAATAATTTTAATTATTACTGGTGCAGTAAGTACTTTCAATAAGCAATGGTATTCGTTAAAAGTCAAATTTTTTTATATTTTTTTTCTTAACATTTAATAAACAATTGTTAACAATTTTTTATGAAAATAAAAAAACGTACATTTTGTGGAGAATTTCATTACCTTTAATTTAAAAAAAAAAGTTGAAAATCGGATAATAATTATGGGCTAAAAATCAATTTGTCCACATGCAGTTTTTTTTTCCCACTGTGAGGCGGTCCTGACCTGTTCTCGACTTCGATCTGTAACTTTGTTAATATTTCGTATTGCGATCTAAAATTTACACAGTCCACTCTCTATATAGTACAGTACTTTCGAAACACGTAAGAACGAAAAAATCGATTTTTTTAATACAAAACTTAGAACTACACCCCTGCACATAAATGCAGTCATTCCGGTTTATTGTTCGAACAATAGACGAACAATAAACTGGAAGTTCAGCATTTATGTGCAGGAGTGTACACCCTTAAAGATCTGGATTCCGTTTCCGGTACCGATGAGTAGTTGACGTGTTTTGTGAAAGGGAAATAGTTTTTTAAAAAATCTGTTAATATTAAGTGAAGGGTGGGTAGTGGAGTGATTGGTGAGTATAGAGTAAAGGGCGGTGGGGGGAATGGTAGAATGTAGAAGTAAGGGTGAGATGAATAGTAAAAAGACGTGGGAAAGGTGGCAAAATTGTGAGGTTATGATGAAAGCGTATTAAGTGATAGTTAGTGGGAGTGAGAGAGGGAGAGAGTGATAAAGATAAAAGGTAGTGCTTCTGGGTAGTTAAGGTAGAACTTGACAATGGCGAAAAAGTAGGAAAGCAGTGACGCAAGTTGTAAAGGCGGGAATGAGTTTAAGGCGCGAACATTTGAGAAGGGATTTGATAGGGAAAGGTTTTGAATGTAAGGATTGTCAAGTTTTACTAAGTATAATCAAAAGAACAGTAAAAGAGACCGATGAGCATTTTGATGAAGCCTGGGATGAAATAGAGGAAATTAAGAAAATAGAGAAAAGTAGGTTTAAAGAGATTAATGAATTACGAAAGGCAATGGAAGCAATTTTAGAGAGGGCTGAATAGTGGGAAGCACGGTGGGAAACAAAAACGGAAAATATGAGGAGTTGGAGAAATAAATAATAAGAGAGAGTGTGAAGAGTAAGACGAGAGAATTTGTAGAAAAGGAGAGAGTAACATTGAATGGAGTAGAAGAAAAGGAGGGGGGTAGAGAAAAAGCAGATGACGATCTAAAAATCAAAATGGGGGAATTATCGATGAAAGTAGAAGTAAATAAAAAGAAGTATTGTTATTAAAGGTATGAAGGTAGGGTGGAGAAAAGGCAAACAGGAGGTAGAAAAACTGTTGTCAGGAATTGGGGTGAAAGTTAGGATCAAGAGCGTTAAAAGAGTGAGAAGATAGGATATGAAAAAACCGAAATTGTGGATTGTGGAATTAGAAGATGAGAATGCTAGGATGGAAGTAATGAGTTTAAAAAGTAGGTTGAAATGAAGGGTGGAGAAAATAGGTATTGATAGAACCTGGTGAGAGAAAAGGATGAAATGGATACTGGAACAAAAAGCGGGAGTGGAAAGAAGAAACGGAAGGGTAGTGAAAGTGAATAGAGAAAGTGTTTTAGTGGATGGAGTGGAATGGCTGGTGAAAAAGGATACAGAAGGGGTTATTGAAGTGGGATTGGAATAGGTTACAAGAGGGAGGGAGAAGGTAAAATGATCAAAAGAAAAGAAGAAATGGTGTTAATGGATGAATGAAGATGTTGGTAGGATCGGATGAGGAATATATGGAGAGAAATGAGTGAATGGTTATGATTAGAATGTGTGATATGATTGATAAAGGAAAGAGTAAAAATAGAGTTTTATAGAAGTGTGGTCGATGAGGTGGATGAACCCTGAAAGGGAAAAAGGAACAAGAAACGGAAGTCCAGGCACTTGGCAGTTACTTAAGTAAAATATTAGAAATGCGACGATTAGGTTAAGTTGATTATGTGTTTAGAGTAAAGTTTAAGTAAGGATAATCGCGTTGTTGTACTTAATTTGTATTTGAATGTAAAGGGGGCGAAGGCCCTCAAACCGGTAAGGGATGAGTAAATAAATTATACACCCTTAAAGATCTTGGCCTTATACATACGTTGGAGTGCTAAATATTGTTCTGCTTGAGGGCTTTGCAGGACCTATGACCGACGTTGAACAGAATAAGGAATGGTAATGTTTTGGAATCAAAGGATTCAGATTTACGAAATTTTGAAAAGCAGGATTTGGGATACTGGAATTCTGAATGTGGTATGGTGGAATTAGAAATGTGGGACGATGGATGATGGATTTGGGTTTTACGATTATCAATGTTGAATAATGGGACTTGAGATAGTGAAATCAATAGTGAGTTAAGGACGAAAGAAGAGGCCGTATGTCGCAGAAAAGGTAAATTTTATTTTATCATCAGATTCTTCTTGGCGTCCCTAATTTAATTCTAAAACTGTCTTATGGTTTTAAAGATCTTGGTCTTATAAAAACTTTATGGTGCTAAATTTTTTTGCTTGAGGACGCTATATAGGGTCTAAGACCATCTTCAAATGAAATGCGGAATGGTGGGATAAAAGAAAAGAACAAGTTGAAAATTTCTACGGAAAATATGATCGACGTTTATGATTGAATCAATGAAATTATTAATTCAGTTGAAACAAATTCCATTTAAAATTTTCAATTTTGTGACTGGAAGGTGTTTTCTGTAACTCGACACCAAAATTTATCCTAAAATTGACATGATTACAAATTAATTTTATTCAGAGATCTAAAATTTAGAATTGATAAAAGATGGGATTTGAGTCGATACGATCCAAGTATCTATAGGGATGTGGCATTTCCATAAAGAAAAATTGGAATTGTTTTCGCAAAAATTGGCATTCTGTAAGTTTAAAAAAAAACAAATTGTACTATTCTTTTTTAGTAAACTGTCCTTTGATGATTCTATTTAATATTTATTTTGTCTTTTAGATTCAAAAACTGACAAAATGGAAATCAGAATTTAAAAAAGTTTTGGACAGGCAGACCACGTGCCCTTAAAATAAAACTATGGTATTTCTTACATCAAAAACTCAATTCGATATAAAAAAAATAGAAGTGAAATTTTTATTAAATGAATTGTCTTTCATTTTTTTCAAACTAAGGAATTTTCGTCGTAACATGAAAAGAAATATTGAATCACGAATGAGACAATAAAAAATAAAATCCATAAACTTAATAAATTATTACCGCAAGCATAAATTCAACAATAATATTGTTCTTTTTTTAAATAGACAGACTATTTTCTAATAACATTTATTTTACTTCACTCATAGAAAATGTATAATTAAATTTAGTTTAATCTATTATAATTAATAATAAATAAAAAACAATACTCAAAAAATAATTGATAATAAATAATGTAACAGTTGTATTTTATTTACAGTTATTTGAATAATAATAATTTAATAATAATAATAATAATTTAATTTTCATATGATAATAATAATAATATAATTTAATATTCTGAAAGTGAAATAGTTTGTAACCAATATAAAAAACAATAAAATCAATTATTGTCGTGAATTGCTATTTTATGATATGATTTAAGTTTACTATTTTAAAAATTACCGACTGAAGCTGAAAGGTGTTTTATCCATAGAATTGGAGTGCCTACATGTTACCAGAAAGTCCAATTTATAGATAACGCAAACTTCTCTAGCTTTGAAATTCTTCTTTATCGACGTTGAAACAACGGTTGATAATTTAATAGAATAAAATTATTGATTATATTTTAACAAAAAAGTTCAATCTTTAGTAGACAGACGCTAAACTAAGAAAAATGTTTATATTTATTTCCAGCTTTTGAGCCCACTTTCAAAATCTAGTGACGTGCCACCAACAGTATTTTTTGACAGAAAGTATTTTTTGACAAAGAGTATTTTCTGACAGAAAGTTTCTTTTAACAAAAAGTATTTTATGACAGAAAGTTTTTTTTGACAAAAAGTATTTTCTAACAAAAAGTACTTTTTTTCCAAAAAAATATTTTCTGACATAAATTATTTACGTGTAGAAAATATTTGAAATAAACTTTTCTAAGCAACATAATTCTCTTTCAAAAATTATTATATTCTAATATCTTTTATTAATTTCCACAACTAAAAAAAAAATATTTTCACATGTAAAGGAAGGATAATTATATACTTTAGATTAACACATATTTCCGATTTCTTTGAAACTACGCATTTTATAATGTGCTTAATATTTTCTGTTGACTAGTGTTTTAAATAACGTAAAATAATAAAATGTCTATTTAACTGCAATAACATATTTGAAATATGTATTTTAATTCATCAAATATTAACAAAACAACGAAAAATGATATTGCAATTAATTTTACAATATACCATAAAACTTAAAAAAAAACTGCAGTAGTTCTAAAAACAAAAAAATTATAAAATATTTTAAAAATACTTGCTAAAATTTATAATAAAAATTTCTTAGACGTCAGAACGTTTTGTAAACTTTTTGAAAAGACTTATAGTGTATGCAATTAAATATAATTCTATAATTTAATATAAAGATGTGACGAACTGTATTTGAAATTTATTATAAAAACTATTTTAGGTACTACTTTAGAAAATAATAATTATTATTATTTACTTTTTCTCTCGTAAAGTTCCTCAATTCAACATTAGATGAGTTAACACACAACTTTCACATAACTTAGTTAAATTTTGTTTTAGCAACATATAATGAATAAAGGTGTAATAAAGCATTGTAGTTTCTCTACTGAAGTTATAATTTATGAAAATCAAGTAAACTTCTTTCTGAGAAGAAAAAAATTGTTTGACAAGCTGAAGCTGCTAATTATCTCACTTGAACGATAATTTCTTACTTAAGCAATTTTCATTTGCATTTCCTTAATTCTTACTCATTTTTTTAAAAATAGAACTCTGAAAATTTGAATAAATGATTTTTTCAAAAGAAATTGAATAATAATATGATAAAATAACAATTACTAACAAAATTTAATTTTTTTTTTTATTAAATTGGGTACAAAATATGGTTTCCTTTTCAAAATATTGAATATTATATAGCAAAATGAAATTTTTTTGGTAGTTTAGGATGACATTTTGAAAAATTTGAGAGGGGGATAGTACAAGTGTTTTGATATATTTACAGTGAAACTATTGAGTGCACGATTTATAAGAAAGAGAGCTGTAGGAAAATTTTTTTTTCACTTTGATATTCCTGTTTTTATTGTGAAAAATCAGAAAAAAAAACTTTGTAAAAAAGTGCAAAAAACTAATAGAACTAATTTAACATTTTTAAACATGTTTTTTAATAAATAATTGTATTAAGCTCAATAATTACTGGCAAGAAATTCAATAGTTCCAAAATTAAAAGAATAAAACACTTTTTAGAAAAAATTTAGTTGTTTCTTTGTATTTTTTTTTGTTGTAAAAAATTAATTATTTTATATATAACTTATTGGTCATTTTCTAAAAATAAACTTTTTTGTTCGAAGTGTCAGCAAAAATTAAGTGTTTTCTATTCTTTAAAATAAAAATCATTGTTGGAATGAAATTATTAAAGTAAAATAGTTTACTTATTGTTAGTAGTAGTAGTAGTAGTAGTTAAGTTTTTAAGTATAAAAGTCTTAAACTTGAAAAGGTAGATTTTTACTTTTCATTTTTGTTTCAACAAGAAGTAATTTAATTAAAGGCTATAAAATTGTATGTAAATCTACTTAAAATTTACGACCTGAGAGTTTATTTGCTCTGCAGCATCTTGGAATTGGTGAACATTTAATTTGTGTCTTCTAAGTTAAATGAGACTTAAAAGAGATATGTATCTTGTTTGGAAACTGCAACACGGATTAGATAGTATTTAAAAAATAGAACACGAAACTTTAAAATTAAAATGGGTTGAAAAATTATTATAATAAATGTATAAAATATTTATTTATGTATAAAAGACTTAAACGGGCAGAAAATTTAAGAAAATACCTTAAATACTCAAATCTGTTTTCATATTGAAGACAAACCCGTTTTAAAAAATGAAGAAAAATATTGACAAGAACGATATTATATTTTATGTTATGTTATATTGCAAAAAATCTTATTTGATAACTAAACTAAGCCGAGTGTTAATAATTTTTAGTGGAAGTGTCAGGCAAGTCAGTTAAAAATGTTTAAAATAGAAGGAATGTTCAAATTAATAATTCAAGTAACTGAAAATTTTTACCAATCTTCAGTTACTTTACTTTAGTATTCTTTTTTGCAGGAGGATTAAGGTGGGATTTTAATCTAAAGACATAAATTTTTGGCGCCTTTCCGAGTAGAATAAAAAGAAATTAAACACATTTTAGTATATTACCAAAGACGTTGCTATCACGATATCCACAATCTTCAAGAATTTGACGAAAAGATACGAAACAAGTCAACGCGAATAGACAGCACAATAATATAATGATAATGAAATTCATCGTAAATTAATCTTAAGGAAATAGGAAATCTAAATTATCGAATAATATCTTTAACTTAAAACCTAATTTTTTTAATATTTTTAGTATGAAAAGATGTATTTGATAATTTAAAAATACAATCTAGTAAATTTTTAACTATAGCAACTTTTTGTTGAATCGGATTGTTAAAATGGAAATGTAAATATCTAACTGAAAATTTATTTATATTTATTTATTTAGGTATTAAGGGGCTTGAGGCCCTTTTGTACAGAGTATTTAATAAAACTTAAAACTAAAAAACAATAAAACATGTATGAAAAGTAAAACACTTTTAAGTATGAGACAAAGTATTAAACAATATCAAAGTTATAACACCGTTTCCAAGATAATATATAAATCTGATAGAATATGCTTAACATAGAATTTATGACTTTATATTTTTGATATTAGCAATTTCTTGATAATAAAAATCTAAAAAATGTTCCAGAATATAGAATTTGAAATTTAAGATAAATCACTACATGAGTTTTTTAATGTTTAATTTACTTAACAACTAGCACTCCATCCTCTTGAAGAATGTCATAAAAAATTAGCACATCAATATCACATCAATGACTCCTTTATTTAATAAATCTCCAAAAATCTAATATAAAGTTGAAGCCAAGACAATAATGTGGAGGTTTGAAGCAGGGGGTAAATTGTAGTTTGGTCGTTCTTGAGATGTTGATAAAAGGTAGATGTGTTTCAGTGTCGTATTATCCATAGTTCAATGCAATAGAAATGAGAAAGAGGGAGAGTCTAGTATAATTGTCTCACGTGTGTTAGTAGTGATCGTCAGCTCTTTGTGATATTAGGCTCTGGTAGTACGAGGTAATTTTGGTCTCTCTTAATAATTTGAGGTAATCCTTTTATGTATATAATTCAAAGCCCGTTCTCTCCTTTTAAAATACGATCTTCCATTTCTTTTCTAGCAGTTTTGTATTCTTGCATTTGCAATTGAGTTTTGTCCCATGAAATAGAAAGATTTTTAGGTAAAATGTCTGGAAGAACTGTTCGTTTGGATTTGGCCGTGATCGTAAGTTTGACACTTGACTCATCCATCAAAGAAACACGCAAAGGACGTGGTTGAGGTGACATCTGTGTTCTGGGCCCCAGACGTTTAAGTGACCGAGTTTCAGGAATTTTAACAGTCGATAAGACATTCAAAATATTAAGAACAAGTTTTGACTCCCGAGAAGAATTGTTTTTAACTGAAGATTCGTTGTCATCTTCAGGAACATTAAACAAAATGATGTTTGATTTGCTGCTATTATAATCTTCAATTTTTTTTAAACAATTAGAAAAAGTAAGATCTGAGAATTTTACGATTTCATTGTTTACAATTTCAATGTCCTTTTTTATATCAATAACTTCAGTCTCCAATGAGAGAGGTAAATGATCTAATTTCAGAGAAATTTGCTCTACAAGAGTCACTAACTGATTAGCCAACAATTCACTCAAATATTCCTTAGTGACCGCATTCCCGGCTAAACTCGGTGATGATGACCTTGAGCCTGCACAACACTTTTTCTTAGTTTTAATGCAGCTAGGATGATACGGTGCATTGAATTTATCGCATCGAACAACACCTTTTTGAATGTCAACATTACAGCTTCGACATGTTTTATCAGAATAGGGTACTAATAATAAAGTAGACATCGCACTTTTAGGTTAGGAAATAAGAATGTTAGATATAAGCCAGTGAAACAACACTCTGCACCAAAGTTTATATAAAAATAGACACAACAAGTATAGTTTGCACTAATAAAATGAAAAAGTAGGTTTTATTAAATCACTTTCGAACACACATTCAGCTTTTTTAATAGGAGACGTAAGAACCACTTTTACTTTTTGTAAACCAACATGTGATTAATTTACCATCAGCAGATCTAATCACCCTAACGCCATTAGAACCATTGGAACGGATTCGTCGAAAAACTTGTCTATTGTCGTATTAGTCTAAAGTCTACTATTAAATAATGTAAATCGAGTACTGTCGCGAAGTAGTACCCTGATTCAGGAAAAGTACCAAAGTCCTCGTATTCTTTGTAACGTTGTAAAATCGTTTCACTAATTTTTACAACTTACAATTTTTAAATTTTTCTTTCATGTGATTAATTTTTGCAAATTAAATTTAATAATAATAATTTTTGGTTAATTTTTCTATATAAATTTATTATGTCGAAAGTTACACACGATACCTAGACTTTGAAATTGATTTCTTTATATTTATTTAAATATTTAATTCTAAAAATTTATTGTATTATTTTATGAAAATCTACATGACAAGACTATTTCAATTAAAAACAACCCCAAATTGAAGAACAATTGAGAAATATTTTGGCTACCTGTTGTTTTCTGAGTTCCTGTTCCGATTAAGAATTTGGATTTTTATTTTATGCATAATTTATCTTGGATTATGGAATCCTTTTTGGTTGAACCTGAGAATCTTGAAGATTTTGGAATGCCAAATATAATCTTGCTGCGTTTCCTGCCTTGTATTATATAATTTGACTTCGTCACCTGGAGTGATATCCTTAAATTTTCATTTCTTGGAAGGCTTTATCATATATTTCAACTCTAAGTTCGAATCTTCTATTGCTGAGGAAAGCCAAAGCCCAATTTATTATTTTGATGTTCCTGGTGAGAATATATATTAAATATATTCTTTAATTTGTCATCTTTTACCAAATAAGCTCGGCACGTAACACTCGGTATAGGGGAAAATCCCGAGCACATGTGAAATGAATTTAAACAGTTTTAAATTCTACTTTTCGGCAGTTATTCTGCTTATTAAAAAACCTAATAAACAATAATATTGTCAGACACAGTAGTTATTCCTTTTCGATTCTTCTCAATGAGAAACACTTATTTTTTTATATTTCTCGGTCACTGAAGCAATCCTCAACCTTAAAGGAATTTGTAAACAGTCTACAAAACGACAAATACCAGAGCTGTACAAATCAAAGCGAGTATTCCGCCAGTAGATTTGTTGTCGAGAAAACGGGGCTCAATCCTCTTTCTCGCTAAAGATCGTACAGGTTTGCTCCCAGATGAGAACAGACCGAGCGTAAAGACGCCAAATCCGAAGGATTGCAAGGGGTAGCTTAGTCGAGGAAAGACAGGTGAGATGGAATGAGGAATCTACCGAAAGGTGGAAATACCATCTTATTTCGCATCTTGCTACTTGGTTAGAAAGAAAGGATTTCGCGGCTAGATCTATCTAAAACAGGCATTGTGCACGTATACATTAATATACGCATGTACACCTATTGAAAGGTTAAACTGATACACGTAGATGCTGCATTCTGAGAATCATAGATATCCTTACAATCTGTAAATGCATTTGTCAAACTTCTTTTTCAAAAATCTACTTTAACCAGAGCGACAAGTTTCTTTTCTCTGGGACGAGGTTTCTCATTGTCTTAGCCTGAAGGTGCTCACTAATTTTAGTTAGAGTTTTCCATGTTTCCGATGTGCTTTTGCAGAAACGTCGATCCGCCTCATCCAACTTTTCGTAACTTCTTAATGAAGGAGTTTGCACCATTCAAAAGTGAGCGGATTGCTTCTAGTGTCGCGACGGAAACTTTGTTTCGGATTAGGCAGGGGAGATAAAAGAACGCAATCTTTTTTTCTCTTCTTTTCTCTATTCTCTCTCGAGCTCTAAACGTACTTTACGTGTTGCTACTAAAAGCAAGTTGCCCCCTACAGGAAGATGAGAAATCTTTCTATTTCTGAGTAATAGAAAGATTCTGTAATTCTTACTTAATGAATGAGAGTTTTGGTTCGCAGATAGACTCAATTCCAAAATTTGCGCAAAATTTGCAAAATTCCAATTTCCTTTTTCAAAGACATCAAGTTGAAATATGGCACACACGTCAAAGGGTCTTTTAAGAAATGGACAACATTAAATATACAACTTGCGGCAGCCCTTTCAAAAAAAGTGTTTCTACTTAGTTGCTAAAAAAATGGCGTTTTTCCTCAACACATCATCGATCTCAAAAAACGTTTAAACTCGTTGACCTTTTATAGTAAGTCTGGTAACAAATCATTTTCGAAACTTAACGATGCAAAAAGAAACTTCTAAATACTGAAATTAATGAAATTTATCTACATGTAAGTTTTTTTAATAGATCTTTGCAAAAAAAATATGGGTTCACCAATCTCCCCGTTATTTACGGACATTTTGATGGATGATCTGGAAACTGATTGCTTGAAAATTTTAAAAGAAAAAAAAAAAATTGTTACTGATGTTTTCAATTCATATAACCACAAACTACAGTTCATAACAGAAATAAAAAAAAAAATAATTGGATAAACTTTCTTGATTTAACACTTATTATAATTATTTAGTAATAAAATCATCACAGATTGGTTTAGAAGAAAAACGTAGTCAGACAGAGTTATGAATTATTTTTCAGATCATCCAGTTCAACAGAAGAAGAATATTGTCTACAATTTTTTAGACAGAGCTATTTCACTTTCTCATAAAAAATGTCATTTTTCTAATTTAAGGAAAGTAAAATTAATTTTAACTAATAATGACTACCACCTTGAATTTATTGATAAACACATAAAAATCTGCATGAACAAAATAAAATTTACAGACAAAAATAATATTGACAATCAAATGAAGGCCAACATTTATAGACAAATTCCGAAAGTTTGTTTACCTTTTGATGAAAAATATTTTTTCAAATTAACTAATATTTTAAAACAATTTATCTTCACGTCGATTCCTCTTGTTAAAAAAACAGATATTCTAGTTAAAAGGAAATCGCATCGTAAGATAGATCCTCTTTTCATTTTTTTAGTTTCCAACGCTATATATATATATATATTAGGGTGGCCGTTAATAATGACATTTTGGAATTTTGTCCATTTCCGGGTCTCATTTTATCACAAATTGAAAAAAAAAAGATACGTATTTTTTCATTTTTTTTAAAATTAATATTTAGTGGTGCCTGTAGGCTATTGAAAATTTGCATGTATTTTGCATGGTAAAAAAACTTTTTTTCGTAGATTTCCTGTAAAATCGTTGAAAATTAATATTTTTTGACCGGACTACTCTGTTTCTCTTCATAAATGTTCAAAGAATAATATGCAATTTTTAACTTATGAAATTTGTTAAGTTTACTATTTTTTACAGGACCCAAAAGTTGACCAAAAAAAAACTAAAATAGGTTATTATTGGCAAAAAATATTAATTCTCAAAAAAACGAGAAATTTAAACTGCTAATTATGGTTTCTATTGTTTTTGAGGTCCCTGATTACAAATCTGAAGTCATATTTCAAAAATTTAAAATGGCGGATTCAATATGGCGGCCATGAAAATTTTAAAATTAATCAATTTCTAGAAAATTTCGTACCAGGGGGTTTTGGGGGTCTCTGATTACAAATTTGAAGTCAGATTTTAAAAATTAAAAATGTCGGATCCAATATGGCGGACATCAAAATTTTTAAATTAATCAATTTTTATGAAACTTGGTATCATAGGGTTTTTGGGGTTTTTTTTTTAAATTGCAAACTCAAGGAAATATCAATTAAAAACTATTGTAAATGTTGAAACTCACGTTAGAAACACGTGAAGTGATCCCTTTCAGGAGAATCACCCATCTATAAAATCGTGTCATCTAATTTGTAAACAAACCTTCTCTTGCTAATAAATACTAACTAATTTAAATTTAGATAGAACATTCACAAAAATTTTGTTGGCTACTGGGATAAGATATTACATAATTAAGTTTAAAAAAAATAATTAATTTTTTAAACATTATGCCCGCCATATTGCATCCGTCAGTTTGGATTTTTCAAATCTGACTTCAGATTTGTAAATAGGGCCCCCAAAAACCCTATGATACCAAGTTTCATAAAAATTGATTAATTTAAGAATTTTGATGTCCGCCATATTGGATCCGACATTCTTAATTTTTAAAATCTGACTTCAAATTTGTAATCAGAGACCCCCAAAACCCCCTGGTACGAAATTTTCTAGAAATTGATTAATTTTAAAATTTTCATGGCCGCCATATTGAATCCGCCATTTTGAATTTTTGAAATATGACTTCAGATTTGTAATCAGGGACCTCAAAAACAATAGAAACCATAATTAGCAGTTTAAATTTCTCGTTTTTTTGAGAATTAATATTTTTTGCCAATAATAACCTATTTTAGTTTTTTTTTGGTCAACTTTTGGGTCCTGTAAAAAATAGTAAACTTAACAAATTTCATAAGTTAAAAATTGCATATTATTCTTTGAACATTTATGAAGAGAAACAGAGTAGTCCGGTCAAAAAATATTAATTTTCAACGATTTTACAGGAAATCTACGAAAAAAAGTTTTTTTACCATGCAAAATACATGCAAATTTTCAATAGCCTACAGGCACCACTAAATATTAATTTAAAAAAAAATGAAAAAATACGTATCTTTTTTTTTTCAATTTGTGATAAAATGAGACCCGGAAATGGACAAAATTCCAAAATGTCATTATTAACGGCCACCCTAATATATATATATATATATATAAATGTACATGTATCAGACGTGTGACTCTGCAATTAGGAAAGATTCGTGAATCTTCGTACGAACAAATGACACGTTATAAGGAAAATTAAATGAAAAGGGACCGGCGTGGGAAGCCCTTGGCGAAAAATAAAAGTAAAGTTTCGGTTGTGCTCGGTCTTGTTGCTCGTAATCGTGAGACCAGTAACCTGTGCGCCATTCTCAAGTATACCGCCAGTAATACTTGGATAATTTGTTAACTTTAAATTAAAAGTGAATTAGCAAGTAAAAGTGACACAAAAGGTTTCTAATAATTTTTTCATACTTTTTGTGATGCATAGCGTGGCGTTTTTTTGTCATACATTAAAAATGGTAATCACTGAGAGTTTCGAATGACCGAATTGAAGGGCAGAGCACTTCCGAGGCTTTATTTTTGGATAAAATCATAAAAAAGAACTTTAGAGATTCTGGAAGTTCAGAACCAATTTAAAAAGGATTTTCGTGAGATGTACAAAAATTGATCCCCTGCGAAAAATCACTGAGAAATTTCTTCATGCCAAGGAAACTTCACTTCTGGTCACCACGTGGCGAGCGATAAGTGTTTAATATTTATTTTATTGTCTTGTTTTAAATTTCTGATTGAAACTGATAGTGTTTAATACACTGCTGAATGTTTTGTCTGGTAAATCACTTTACTTCTGCATATTCATTGTTTAATATTTTTGATTTTTATATTTTTTGATATCCAGACGTATGAGTATTTTTTATTATGAGAATTAATTTATATTTGTAAGGAGATCCCTAAATTTGATGCTTTTTTATTTAATTTTTGATATTACGAAATAATTGGAACACATTGGATTGATTTGTTAACTTTATCTTTTGGATTTTTATTATATATATATATGATATATGTTATGAACTCAATTGAATAATTAATTTTGATCAAAGAAGTTGAATTTTGGCAATGTCTAGTTCTAATTCCTGTTGTGATTTGTAATTTGTATATCTAATGTCTAATTTATTTATATCTATCGTTACAGACATCATAATGGTCATATTTTATTGATATTATTGGTTTTATTCAATATTCATTAGAGTCCTAGAATTCGCGTTTTTTAATATAGTCTCTCCTGATAATTATAATAGCATTTTCATTAAATAAATATCTAAATCTTTTTTGTATTAATTTATTCTCAAAGAGAAAAGAAAATTATTACATATTATACAACTGGGTAAAGATGTTTCTAAAAAATGGGACCAAACAAATATAGTTCAGGGCACGAACCGGAGGAGGAAAAAACTTTGAGTACCAAACAAAGGTACCTCCTTTGGTGGAGCCAGTCGACGCTTGCTCTTCAAGCAGATATTGCTGAAAATTTACATTCGGGTAAATTTTACCCAGTCCATTCGGAATATTACAATATCATATTTTTTTTGAAATATCGAAAGTTTCCAAAAATACAGAAACATTATTTATAAATTTTATTACAATTTATTAAAGTGTAAAGCAGAAGTGTTTATATGTAAAATTGGACCTTCTTTGTAATGTTTTCAAAGGATTTTAGAGACTATTGTTGACTGATATGTATAAGTATATTTACACTTTTTGCAATGTATTTACAAATATTACATTGAATTTATTCCAATGTTTCTTTTTTATATTCATTGTTAAGTTTTTTCCTAAAGATGCCAGGTCCGAGAAATAGAAGCGTAGCTCTGGAACAACTTGATCGTGAAATTAAAGATGTGGAAAGAGCAAATGATAATACCAGCGACGCAGGCGACGCGCCATTGACAAGGAAGCTGTCTCTTCACATGACTCTGAGCCAATGTGCAGGAAGCATGTTGCAAAGATTTTCTGCAATTGCGCAATCTTTTTGTAATTTAACGATTTTTATAAAAACCTTGTCTATTTTAAGAATAAAAATTTTCTAATCAATTTTTGTCGTTTCTTTATGTAATAATCATCAACTTTGTCCGTAATGAATGTTTTATACATTATAAAAAAAAAAGATTCACAATATTTTTAATGAATGTCTTGATTGACTTTTTTTTTTGATATTTCAAAAACAGACCATGTTCAGTTCTAAAAAAAAATATACTTTTTAGAATGAATTAAAAAACGGCTAACGCTGTCTTAAAGATAAACTTTCCATCTTTCCAAAATCCTGATATAAAATGTTTTTGTCTTTTTTATTGACAAAAATAGCAGCTTTTGAAAAAAAAATTTTCATACAAATTTTTTAAACTCTTTTTAGTATTTTTAAAAATACCTTTCGCAAATAAAAAAAATATCACAAATCTGACAAAGCCATCACACTTTTAATTAAAATATTTAATCGAAAAATTGTTTTTAAAATCTATCTCAATATTTACATCACTTGGCATTGACTTCATTTACAATATCTGGTCTTTAACTTTCTAAAGTCGTTAAAATTTCAATTTGAATTTTAATTTTAGTTGTCTCTTGTCATTTGTTTTATATAAAAAAATTTTTGACAAGTTTTGAAAAAAAAATGTATTGCTTTTTAAATTTTGACATTTTAAAATAAGTTTATAATTTTAACTAATTAGGTAAAAACGAGTTTCTTCATGTTTTTGTTTTATTTTTCTGAATAATTGTGATTTATAAATTTTAAAAACAAAAAAAAAATGTTTGTGATTTTTTATAACCAAATGGTGTTTGTTTTTTAATAAATATAGCCTGATGAGGTTGGCATATATTGGCTAACAAAACGTTGCTTGATGACAAGGAACTATTGAATTTTTTCATTCAAGTCATCTTCCCATTAACATTTTTAATCTTTTACACGTTATATAAAATAGTTATTGCTAATAATAAATGCAGTTTTTAAGCATAATTATTTTTAAAAATTAAAAATCTAATTCGAACAAACTATGTATTAAATCTAGTTTTATGAAAACCTCCTGAAGTTTGGAATCAATTCGTGAACTAATATTTTTTTTAGCTAGACGAAAATCTAAAAAATTTAAAAAGTAAATAAATTAATTTACAAATTAAAATTTGAATCTGTGCATTAGAATCAACTCCCATTAAAACACTATTTTGTTAATTTTTTTGTATTTAATTATTATTTTTCATTGGTTAAAATAAACTTTATTTTGTAAAATCCTAGTTATTGAGTTATCACTGATTACTAAGAAAAACTCAATTAGTCGAGTGTTTGAATCAAATAAATTTTGCAAAGCAAATTCGCGAGCATAAAAATTCAAATCATTATAATTGTTTTATTAACTTTTGGAATTAATTATGAGAAGGTTTATTTCTTTTAGAATTTGGTAAGAATGTTTTTTCTTCTAATGATTATGTTTCAACTAAATTACACATTGTGTTTAATATTATTTGTAATACTTTTTTTAATGGAATTGAATAAAATAGTGAACATAATAAATTGTTAAATGGGTACAAGATTGTAAACAACTAGAATTATAAAATAAAAAGCTTACATATACATAAACCTAAAGCACTTTTTTTATTCTTCTTGCAGTGGTTAAATTACAATGCAAATTCGCTTTTTTTTCTCTTTATGTGCAAATAGACATATAAAGTACGCGTATTCAGGTACAGAGTATGTAATCCAACAAATGCAATACTATTCATAAGTACGTCAAGAAGATTTGAATACCTAAAGTATGGTAACAACTGAATTAAGTTAATGTAGAGATTTTTTATCTGTCGAGCAAAATGTGCTTGTAAAATCCAAAGGAAAAAAACACATGTGTTCTTGTATAGCGACAAGTTTAAGTTTTATCAACGATCATAAATGTAAAGTAATCCGGTTAGCAAAAATTCCCAGATTTCACGAAAAAACTGGATTATATAATTAACTTTTATAAGGGTAGTAGATACCTAACAATGCAGTCGATTTTCGACAGACAAAATATATACTAAAGGCATACGTTATGCTCAATTTTTCATTTTAGCCGCCATTTTGTTGTTGTTTAAACAAATGTACGAAAAAATGGTTAATTATCAAAATTACAATTGTTATTTAACCCTTTAATACCCCAAAAAAAATTCAGAACAGGTAGGTCACACCATTTTAGGAGTTTTTAGGTTGTCAGGTAACGAAAATAATTTTAACAGCTGTCAGCTGTCCAGTCAAAATTACCAAAAAGCAATTTCTTTCTATGAAAATGAAAATAATAGGGTTTTTAGGGTCACTGATTACCAATATGATGTCGAATTGACATTTTGACAGTTGAATTGAATTTACAGGTGTCAATTGTCAAAACTTCAGTTTGATATCATATTCGTAATCAGCGGCTCCGAAAATGCTTTACCTGTTATTTACATTAAAAAAATTGCTTCTTGGCAAAATTGACAGTTGAATTGACAGGTCTTAACTGTCAAAATGCCAATTTGACATCATATTGATAATCAGTGACCCTAAAAACTCTTTTATTGACATTTTCATTTACAAAAATTGCTTCTGGGAAATGTTGACAGTTGATTTGACAGCTGTAAATTGTCAAAATTTCAGCTTAATATCATATTCGTAATCAGCGTCTTTAAAAACCCTTCATCTGTCAGTTTCGTTAAAAAAAATTGCTTCTTGTCGAATTTGACATTTGATATGACAGCTGTCAATTGTCAACACTTTAGTTTTATATCATATTCGTAATCAGCGACTCCAAAAATCTTTTACCTGTCATTTCTATTAAAAATAATTGCTTCTTGTCAAAGTTGACAGTTGAATTGACAGGTGTCAACTGTCAAAATGTTAATTCGACATCATATTGGTAATCAGTAACCCTAAAAACTCTATTATTTTCATTTTCATAGAAAGAAATTGCTTTTTGGTAATGTTGACAGATGACTTGACAGCTGAGAACTGTCAAAATGTTACTTTGACATTATATTTGTTATCAGCCAACCCAATACCCTCTAAAATGGTAAGATCTACCTGCCCTGAATTTTTATTGGGTGTTAAACGGTTAAATAACAATTGCAGTTTTGATAGTTAATCATTTTTTCGTACAATTGTTAAAACAAAAACAAAATGGCGGCTAAAATGTAAATTGGGCTCAGCTACACTACTGTTGGAAATTGTTAGTTCGATCGAAAAAACACAACTCAAATAAAACCACAATATCTTAGTTAAAAATTAAAATAGAAACTTGTCTTTTAAAAATTTGGAAAGCTTATTGAATTCTACTTAAGAATAGCTATTAGTTCATTTTTTTTAGAAATTTCAAAGTAATTTTATTAATTGATAAGTTAGAAAAAAAAATTCTCGAATTTTTCAATTGTCGTTCACGAAGTTCAGTTCGTTGCCTGACGTAGAAAAATTGAAAAAAAATTGGAATTTATATTATCTGTCCGAGCATGTTTTTCTCAAAAACCTTCATTTTTAGGAAAAAAACCACGGTTTTGACTGATTTTATTGAGAAAAACATGCTCGGACATAATTAGTCATATTTTGTGAACCTCTTAATATTTTTCAAGTTTCCTTGGCTCAAATTAAAGCTGGCAATTAGACGAAGAGAATAATTTTAATTTAAATTTTTTTTTTCAATTTTTCTACATCAGGCAACGAACTGAACTTCGTGAACGATAATTGAAAAATTCGAGAATTTTTTTTCTAACTCATCAACTAATAAAATCACTTTAAAATTTGTAAAAAATTTAACTAATAGCTATTCTTAAGTAGAATTTAATAAGCTTTCCAAATTTTTTAAAAACAAGTTTGGTCAAGAATTGAAGCCTGTGGAGGATTTTGAACATTAAATTCTAGTTTCGGACCACTGTGCGTACTAGGACTATGGTAATGGTATGAGTGCCTTGTACATTCTACAGTCTACACTCAAGGCATTACAGTTTCATTGATTTTTTGTATTTTGATTTGAGCAACACGGTTGTTGTGATATTTTTAAAACACTTCAGGTATTGTGACAATGTAAAAAGTTACCTCGCACAATATTTTTATATGAATTTAAAAATATAATTCTATAATATTATATTGTTTAACAATTGATATAATAATAATATATTAACTGTTTAATTAAACTATTACACACCAGTCTGGAATCAATTCCAGGCTGTTGTTTTGTGCGATAAACATTAAATGTTCGCACTTTTATTTTACACCCATAAACACTGCTTGACTCCGATGTGGAGTCTTCCACATCATAATGAATCGTCCGGAAGGTGGTCCTGGAACATGAGTCCGGATGTGTATCTCGTTCTCTCAAGAGTGCCAGAACCAGAAGATGATATCGTCAGTCGTGTTTATAAACTGTCAAAACATTGGTAGCAGACATCTTCTTTTAGCGCATGACGTCACCACTACATTTGATTTACACTTCTCGGTCGATAGCTGATGGTGCCTTGCAGTGCTCTCCTGGTTTTCCTGCCGTCCAGCTGGTGCCATGCAATGCACCCCTGGTTTTCCTGCGGTCTATCTAGTGCCTTGACGTGCACCCCTGGTCTTCCTGCGGACTACTTGGTGCCTTGCAGTGCACCCCTGGTCTTCCTGCGGTCTAGCTGGTGTCTTGCAGTGCACCTCTTGTCTTCTTGCGATCTACCTGGTGCCTTGAAGTGCACCACTGGTCTTCTTGCGGTTTGCCTGTGCGGTTTAGTACTCCTTTGGTCGTCCTACAGCCCATGTCGTGCCAGTCAGCTGTCTTCTTACATCAATCGTGACGTATTCTTCTCTAATTGCAATAAAAATAAACTTTCTTTTGTAAACTATAAAGTGTCGTGAGTTTCAGTAAAATACCAGCAAACCTTTTTCAACAAAAAGTATTAGAACTTTATTAAAATGTAACCAATATTACTGACTGGGCTCTATTCGTGGGCGTAAGCCCATACCAGGTAAGCTCATTTATTAAAATGACTTTTCTTGTTGGTGGATTCGGATCTTCGATTAATAAACATTAAAATTAGAGTCAGTGTTCAGTGTTCGTCTTTTGTAAATGTCCGTCCAATGCGGCCAACTATTTTCATGTTCTTGTAATCTTCTGATTGATCTCTCCGTAAAACTGGTTAGCCGTGGATTGTCGTTTAGATTTTATTTAATATTAGAATAATTTGATTATTTTCATTAGTCTATTGTTTTGTTATTTTGTTGTTTAGTTATTTCTCATTAAAATAACTTGGCTTGAGAGTTTTTACTTTATATTGTTTATTTGTTTTAATGAAATTTGAATTTAAAGTTTCTAAAGTTGGAACATAAAACATAATGTGGAAAGAATGCGTCATAGTATTTATACACTCGGGTCATAAAGTTTCAGTACTTTTGTTAGATTGCTCTTACCTGCTCGCTTCATTTCAAATTTAAATATTTCTGCAAAAAATGCAGTAAGAACTATCATTAAGAGATCGTTTAAAAGTTAATTAAATTTAAGATAAAATGGTCCAAGGTTCAACCATTTTAATGAAGTTAATAAAAAAGTATAGTTTTTTAAAAGCCGAAGATTTTTTTTGTAAAAAATGCGACTTCGATAATTTGAGTTCAAGTCAATGCCAATTGAAGACGAATTTTTTTTAAAATTTGACACTTACAAGATGAAGTGCAAATCCCACTTTTTAATTCTAGAACAAATTCACTTAAAAATAATACTCCCAAAAATTTCCAAAGAAAATAAATCTGAATTCGTAGTTCACTTTCATTTGTTTTATCGTTTAACCACAATTTTAAAAAATATATAACCTCTTGATTGCTGCAGAAATTAATATTAGAACTGTAGCAATATCATAAATATTCATTTCATTTCTCGGTGACATTTTTTAACATACAGAGAAACAGAAGTATATGTTTATAATTATAATATAATTATATGTATATAATTATAATACTTAATTTAAAAATTTTTGAGTAGGAGAATTTATTTTTACAGAATTTGAAGCAAATACCGATTATTTTCAAGTGGATTTGGTATAAAATTAAAGAGTGGGATTTAACCTTCATATTGTAAAAGTGTCAAATCTCAAAACAAAAATTCCTTCAATTGGCATTGACTTGAACTTAAGATTTCAAAGTTGCAATTTTCACAAAAAAAACTTCTGACTTAAAAAAAATAATTTTTTTTTACTTCATTAAAATAGTTGCACCTTGATCCATGTTTTTTTAAATTTAATAAAATTTTAAACGATCTTTGATTGATAGCTCTTACTGCTTTTTTTGCAAAAATATTTGAATTTGAAGTGAAGTGAGCAGGTAAGAGCAATCCAACAAAATCTACTGAAACTTTGTAACCCGAGTGTATGCAGAATATGACACTTTGTCAACATTTTTTAAATTAATTTGCGGAAAATAATTAGTTTGATAAATTTTAATTACACTTAACCTATAAATCCGGCAAGCTCGTATTTTGTATTTAATATTTTACTATCTTTCCTGGTTATAGTAACCAGTTTTCAATGTTACGATACATACTTTTTTTTTGTTCGTACAAAAATTTTAATTTATGGCTAAAGACAAATTAAGAAAATTGGTTTAAAAGGAAGATGATAGTAACTTTCTAAAAAGAAATTAAACGCTTTACTTGAATTACATCGTTAATCAATTTTATTGTTAGAAACAATCCAACGGTATATAAAAAGAGGGTTGAATATAGATGAGATTGCAGTTTTTCGTTTTTTCTACTTGAAAATTTATTCAAAGCACGTTTTGAAATGTAAGTCACATCCCCAAGATTCCTTAACTGTAGATCATAATGGAATGAATGAGATTGTTTTAATAGGATCCTGGGTAATGGTATACTATCCCTGGACAAGCAATTACGAATAAAATATTATTTTCTCTGTTATTCTTTGAAGAGTTACCATGAGAAACTTTTTGTTGCTCTCTCAGATTTCATCAGTTTGCTACAACGATTCATGGTATAATACAAAAAAGGTTCAATTTTCTCTAGATAAAATGTGAGTAGTTCGCGAAATATAAAACAAGTCAATCTAACAAGGAATGAGATACATTTTATGAAACAAGAGTGAGCGTAAAAAAAAAATTGTTTGTGTACTTCTCGTTACTTCGAAAATCAGAAAGTGGTTAGTAAAATTAAGTTTTTAAATTATTAAACAACACACGTATGAATTTAGTAATTTTTCTGACATTAAATATAATTGAGCTAAATGTAATAAATTTTTAGACAAGGAATAATTAATCTCTTAAAATGGCCCTCATTTGAGATGTATCGTAAATATTAATAAAAGTCAAATATAACCTGATAATTTTCCTCGTGCAGATATGAATCAATAAATGCTAAAGTTCGAGTGGGATTTTCATATGCAAGTATTATAGTGGTTTATCAATATTTTAGTATTGCTTAATGCTTGTAAGTAACCTATTTTAAAATGCAAGCTTTTCCAACGTTTTGCTTCTCTTGAAGTAAAGAAAATAAAAGATTTGTTTTTATCTGCAAGAGTCATTGTTAGAGATTTCAGAACCCGATTCGGTAAAATTCACATCTTTGTGTTGTTAAATCCCCCTAGGATTGTATTTATAGTATTGAACATTTCCTGACGCAAAGTCCACTGGGGATACGATAACAGACCCTGGAAAATATCTAACATAAGTCCATTCGGCTTTTCCTTTGATCCCACAAAAAAGGTATAGATTTTAAATAATTTTTATCAAATTTATTTTCAAATTTAATATAATCTGCTTTCGGCTAATACAATAATTGGGGTGCAGAATCTCCTAATTCACAATTTTTTTTTAATAGCAAATTGACTTAATGGTAAAAAATAACTTTTAGTGACAAAATTCAAGAAAAAACAGAATGAATAAATAAATAAATAAACTGCAAAGATTGTTAGGTAAAAAATTTTTGTAAAAGCAAGTACATTATATAAATATACGTTCCTTAATACAAAGAAGCTAGGAGAGTTTTGTGTTACAAATTTATAACTGATAGTAAAAGAAGAATTTTCTGTATGAAGAATGAGTGCACCCGACCTTATACTAAAAAATCATTTTATATTACTTTACCTGTATTTATTCATGTTTAAAAAAATTCAATTATAGACAAAATATATACGACATTGTATTCAATGCGAGGATAATGGTACTTTATCTGTATTTTACATTAGGAAGAATTTATTCATCACAGACTAAAATTTACATGCATTGTAATGTTGGCTTTTGAGATAATGTATAAATTACTATTATAAATGATAAACAAAAGGATCACTTCATTCAAGAAACAGAGAGTGAAAATCTTGATAGAAGTATTTTAAAATATGGTGAAAAAATTGTGTCTTTTTATATTCAAGAGAGCTATATCATTGGTATGGCAGAGGTAGGCATTTTCTTATAAAGGGTTTTAAAAAGGAAAGTGACATAGGAGCGAAATAAATTTTATACTATTTTACGTTATTTGAAGGGAAGTGAATTTCCGCCCTTATAAATTATGACATACTCTCTCAATCTGAATTAGTCAAAATATTAATATTAATTAATTAATTTATTGTTTCCTTTATGAGGAAGGTTACAGTTACATCTCGTTAAAAAGCTGCTACTAATTAGGGAAGAAAAAATATCTTTCCGAAATTATAGAAATTTAAAGTAGGTTGGAAACTTGCCCAAGATTAAATTTCGCATTTTCTTACACATGGTTGGAAAGATCTTTTAAAATTCAATATTTTTACTGGATATTGGAAAATGATTAAGGGCATGTGATGGAGAATGACGTCACTAGTTTTCGCAAAATTTGTCCATAAACTTTCTCTTTAAATAATAAAGATTTTGACACCAATGTTTGTAGAACGACTTAAAATATTATTAAGATGGTCCGTCTGACCCAAACTTATTTAAATTTTGTCTCAAAGTTAATTTTTTAAAATTTCCAAAAATCTGCGAATTTTTAAAAAAATTAATTTTAAGGCAAAATTTAAACAAGTTTGGGTCAGACAGACCATCCTAATAATATTTCAAGTATTTTTAAAGAATTTGGTGTTAAAATATTTATTATTTTTAGAAGAAAGTTTACGGACAAATTTTGCCTTTAACAGTGACGTCATAATCCATCGCATGCCCTTAAAGCAGAAATCTGGAAGCTACAGGAATAGTAAAAAAAAAAGTAATCAAGGTCGTTCCTGTTGGTCTAGATTGGGACATTATTGAAAATTAGTGACGTATGAAGGAAAATGATTAAAAATGTCGCTAATGTTGAAAAAAGGCTGAAATCAGAAAGATATTGTTTTATAATGTCTTTATTTTACATTACTTACCTTATATAAAATTCTTACTTGATTATAGGATTGATTTGATCATATATTATATATACGTATTGTATACATATATACACATAAAAATAGGTATATATAAATATATATTTATATCAAGTGGAAAATAGCATGTCACTTAAGCACTTTAAAGTGTTGCACTATGATTAATTTCACAAAAACTCCCAAAGCTATTTTACACACATATATGTGAAACAACACAATAATCGTTCAAAAAGAATATCGACACTTTTCAGTTTCCCGGGAACTTTAACTGATTTGTAAAAAGCATTTCTGGAGCTTAACATAAATACAATAAGTGATTTACATTTTACAATAAAATATACGTATTCGTATTTCTGTAAGAGAAATAGAATAACTTTATTCCAGAACATTAAATACATCCCTCAGATTTTGCTACTAAAGTATAATCTGAGAAATCATATATCCAAGATAAAAAAATATTCATAAAAAATATGAAAATAATTCTTTTGATTTTGTTCCTTTAACGAATATAACATTGTATTAAATCGAAAGTTTTTATAAAAGAGGAGAAATAATACATAATACAAGAAATAATTTTATTTTTGATAAATGATTTTATGAGACCTTTAATTTAAGCAAAAAATATTTGCAATTTCTCCAAGAAAAGTTTTCTAGGAGGGAGTTAATTAATTTTCATCGATTGAGTGCCACTGAATATTTTAAAACTGACTTTGGCATCCGTCCATCCGTCGTTCCCAGCCGATAGTAGTGCTTTGCGAATTGGAGATTTTCCAGGGATAATTCCTTAAAAATGCCAGGAAAATGCCTGAAATTTTCTGGGATATCTCTGTAAATTTCAAGGAAATACATATGAATTTCCTGGGAATCCCTTAGAAATTTCTGAGAACTTATAGGAAATTTGTGGGAAATCCCTGGGTATTTCTGGGAATTCCTTGAAAATCCTGGGAAATTCATGGGTATTCCTGGTAATACTCCTGGGAATTCATAAAAAATTACTGGGTTACTCCTGGAAATCAATTCCAAAATCATAGGAAATCTTAGGAAAGTCCTGGGAAATCCCTGGGCATTCCTGGAAAATCCTTGGAAATACCTAAAAACTCTTGTGAAATTCGTGGGAAATCTTTGCGCACTCCTAACAATTCCTGGGGAATTTGTGGAAAATCCCTGGGCATTTCTGGGATTTCCTTGAAAATCCTGGAAAATTCATGGGTATTCCTGGAAATTCCTTGGAAATTTGTAAAAAAAACCCGTTGGAATTCCACGGAATTGCTAAAAATCTCCGAAAAATTCAATGGAAATTTCTGGGAATTCATGAAAAATTACTGGGTTACTCCTGAAAATCAATTGGAAAATTATAGCAAGTCTTAGGAAAATCCTGGGAAATCCCTGGGCATTCCTTGGAAATCCTTAGAAATTCCTTAAAAAGTCTTGAGAAATTCGTGGGAAATCTTTGCGAACTCCTAAGAATTCTTGGGGAATTTGTGGAAAATCCCTGGGCATTTCTGGGAATTCCTTGAAAATCCTGGAAAATTCATGGGTATTCCTGGAAATTCTTTTGAAATTTGTAAAAAATCCGTGGGAACTCCACGGAATTTCTAAAAAAACGTTGAAAAATACAATGGAAATTCATGGGAATTCATACAAAATTACTGGGTTTACTTCTGAAAATCAATTGGAAAATCGTGGGAAGTCTTAGGAAAGTCCTGGAAAATCCGTGGGAAATCTTTAGAAAATCCTAAAAATTCTTAAGAAATTCGTGGGTAATCTTTGATCACTTTTAAGAATTCCTGGGAAATTCATGGGTATTCCTGGAAATTCCTTGAGAATTTGTAAAAAAAATCCGTGGGCATTCCACGGAATTGCTAAAAAAACTCGAGAAAATCCAATGAAAATTCCTGGGACATCCATGGGCATTCCGAAAAATTCCTAAGAAAGTCCTGGAAATTTATTGAAAAATACTGAAAATTCTTTGGAAAACTGTGAAAAGTCTCTGGGAATTCCTGGGTATCCCTTAGAAATTCCTAAAAACTTTTGGGAAATTCGTGGAAAATCTTTGCGCACTCCTAAGAATTCCTGGAAAATTCGTTGTAAATTCCTGGGCATTTCTGAGAATCTCTTAAAAATCCTGGGATATTCATGTTTATTCCTGGAAAATTTGTAGAAAATCTGTGGGCATTCCACGGAATTACTGGAAAACTCCGGAGAACCCAATAGAAATTTCTGCGAATTCTTTAGAAATTACTGGGAAACTCCTTTAAATCCATTGTAAATTCTTGAAAAATTACTAGGTTACAACAGAAAACAATTGAAAAATGATAAGAAGTCTTAGGAAATTCCTGTAAAATCCATGGGTATTCCAATGGTGAATTTCTGATAAAGTACTGAGAATTTATTGGAAAGTCCTGGAAATTTTTCGGAAATTCGTGAGGAATCTCTGAGAATTCGTGAAAATCCCTTAAAAATTCTTGAGAACTCTTGGGTTCTCAAATTCGTGGGAATTCTTTGCGCACTCCTAAGAATTCCTAGGAAATTCGTGGGAAATCCCAGGGCATTTCTGAGAATCTCTTGAAAATCCGGAGATCCACATGATTATTTCTGAACAATTCTGGAAAATTCCTAGAAAATTTGTAGAAAATCCGAAGGCAATCGAAAGAATTTTTTTTTTTTATTTGTACTTTATTAAGTCCAACAGTTTTACAACCAATAATAGGACTACAAAATATATAATAGTATATGTGCTAATAAAAATACAATAGAAAAACTTATTAATACTATAACTCTCAGCAGGCATAACATTAGTAAAATTTTTTATAAAGAAATCTAACAAATTCTTTCAGAGTTGATGTGAATAGATCAATACAAGTACCTTGATTAGATAATAACCTATTATATTCCGTACATATTCTGTAAATCGTAGTGTTGCTTAGATAATCAGCTTTTATTACAGGAACATTAAAACTGAGAAAACTATTTCTTGTGTCAATCTGAGGTACACAAAATTCCAACGAGTTAAACAAAAATTCTGAATTTATTAATCCTCTAATTAATTTAAATAAAAATACCAGGCCAGAAATTTTGCGCATATCCTCCAAGGTCATGACTTTAAGCTTAGAGCAAAGCAATCTATAATCAGACCCCCTTTCAGGGTAAATACCATCCTTTTCAAATGCTAAATATTTTAGAATTCTTTTTTGACACTTTTCAATAGCTTTAATATATTTTGATTGATGTGGGGACCATACAATATCACCATATCTAAGTTTAGATAATACAAAAGCATTAAAAAGTGATTGCAATGTATTAACATTACTAAAAGTCCTGCATATTCTAAAAAGAAAGCCAGATATTCTGTTAACATCATTAACTAAATATTCTATATGAGGAATAAATGTCAGTTTACTATCAATTAATATCCCGAGATCTCTAACCACTTTAGTTCTTTCAACAACAACACCATTAATAGAATAAGGATAAAAAAAATTTTTTTTTCTGGTAATCGTTAAAACCATACATTTTTTAGTATTTATAAAATAATAATTTTACTATCAATAGAAAAAATTATATTTCATATTTAAACAAAATTTATTTTCCAATAATCGACAAATTAAACTCATGACTTGATTTCTCTATTTATATTTATTTGTTTACAATCGTAGTTCATTGACTCCGTTCGTTCTATAGGTAATTAACTGGAATTTGATATAATATTATTCAGACTTGACAAGATGATCATTACGATCTGACGGGTTTTTTTAAACCAAAAAAAAACTGTTTTGACGAGCTACCATGTATTGGTGTTTTTATATTTTTTCTACCAGCCTGAAGAGGATAACGAATAATGTTATCGAAACGTTGCTTAAAAAAATAAAAAGCATAATATGACATAAAAGATGTTTTTTACGTTATCGTATTCACCTTCCTTGGATCAAATTTATTGCTTTGGCTTTTCCTATATTTATAATCATTCCATTATTATTACACCATTCAACATACCTATTCAAATTGTCCTGAAGTTTCTCACAATCCGATATAGATGATACAGGTAGATATAACTTATTGTCATCAGCAAATAAATCATAAAAACAATCAAGGTTGTTGCCACTGTCATTTATGAAAATTAAAAATAAAAGTATTTTTGCTGGAAATACGGAAACAAGAATTGCTGGAAAACTCCGGGGAATCCAATGGAAACATTTGGGATTTCTTCAGAAATTACTGGGAAACTCCTGGGAATCTATTGGAAAATCATAGGAAGTTTTGGAAAATTACTGGGAAATTTCTGTGCGTTCCGGGGAAGTCCCGAAAAAGTTCTGGTTTATAGGAAAATTCTGGAAATTCCTTGGCATTTCTTAAGAAGTCTCTAGGAATTCCTGGGAATCCCTTAAAAATTCCTAAAAACTCTTGGGAAATTCGTGGAAAATCTTTGCGCACTCCTAAGAGTTCCTGGAAAATTCATAGTAAATTCCATGGAAATTTCTTGGAATTCTTGAGGATATACTGGGAAACTTCTGGGAATCTATTGGAAATTCTTGGGAATACTTAAAAAATTACTGGGTTTCTCCTGGAAATCAATTGTAAAATCATAGGAAGTCTTAGAAAAATCCCGAAAATTCCTTGGCAGTTCGTGAGAAAGCTCTCGAAATTCCTAGGAATCCCTTAGAAATTCCTAAAAACTCTTGGAAAATTCGTAAAAAATCTTTGGACACTCCTAAGAATTCCTGGAAAATTCGTGGTAAATTACTGGGCATTTCTGAGAATCTCTTAAAAATCCTGGGATATACATGGTTATTCCTAGTAATTCCTATAAAATTCGTGGAAAATCCCTGAACATTCCAGAAAATTGTTAGAAAACTGAGGAGAATCCAATGAAAATTCCTGAGCATTCTTGAGAAATTATTGGGAAACTCCTGAGAATCCATTGAAAAATCATAGAAAGTCTTGGGAAATTTTTGGGAAATCCCAGGGCATTTTAGGAAATTAATAGAAAACTACGGAGAATCCATTGGGAATTCCTAGGAAATCTTGGAAAATTTCTAGGAACTTTTGTGAAATTCGTGGACCAACCCTGGGCATTCCTGAGAATTCCTTGAAAATCCTGTGAAATCCCTGTGTATTTCTGGGAATTCCTTGAAAATCCTGTGAAATCCCTGTGTATTCCTAGTAATTCCTATAAAATTCGTGGAAAATTCCTGAACATTTCAGGGAATTGCTAGAAAACTCAGGAAAATCCATGAGAAATTCCTGGGAATTCTTGAGGAATTACTGAGTAACTCCGGGAAATCTATTGGAAAATCATGGGTAGTCTTAGGAAATTCCTTGGAAATTCGTGAGAAATCTCTATGAATTCCTGGATATCCTATAGAAATTTCTAGGAATACTTAGAAAAATTGTAGTAAATCGTTGCGCATTTCTAAGAATTCCTTGAGAATTCGTAGGAAATCTCTGGTCATTTCTATGAATGCTTTGAAAACCCTGGAAAATGGCTGGGCATTCCGGGAAATACCTAAGAAACTCTTAGAAATCCCTTTGACATTTCTGGGAAAACTTGGGAAATTTCTGGGCTTTCCTGGGCGTTGCTAGGAACTTTTTAGAAATCCCTCAGAAATTCCTGGGTATTTCTGGGAATCCCTCAGAAATTCCTGAGAACTCTTGGGAACTCTGTCGTAAAGCTTTGCGCATTCCTAAGAATTCCTGTGAAATTCGTGGGAAATCCCTGGGCATTTCTGGGAATCCCCTGAATATCCTGGAGAATCCATGGGTATTCC
Source organism: Ganaspis brasiliensis (assembly GCA_037103525.1). Classification (NCBI taxonomy): domain Eukaryota; kingdom Metazoa; phylum Arthropoda; class Insecta; order Hymenoptera; family Figitidae; genus Ganaspis; species Ganaspis brasiliensis. Next base: position 599,068 of record JAZKLR010000580.1, on the reverse strand, counting down.
TGGAAAATTCGTAAAAAATCCCTGGGCATTGTAGGGAATTGCTGAAAAACTTTGGAGAACCCAAGGGAAATTCCTGGGCATTCTTGAAAATTTACTTGGAAACTCCTGGAAATCCATGGAAATTTTTGGGAATTCTTTAAAAATTACTGGTTTACTCCTAGAAATCAATTGGAAAATCGTGGCAAATATTAGGAAATACCTGGGCATTGCGGGGTATTTCTGAGAAAATCGTGGGAAAATCACCATTTGAAAATCCTAGGAGTTTCTTGAAAATTCGTGAGAAATCCCTGGGAATTCCTGGGAAACTCCTGGAAGTTCCTTGGGAATTTTTGGGAACGCTTGGGAAATTCCTGTGAAATCGCTGGGCATTCCTGTGCGTTTTTAGAACTTCTGAGAAATTCCTCAGAAATTCGTGCGTATTCCTGGGAGTTTCTTAAAAATTGCTGAAGACTCTTGGAAAATTCCTGGGAATTTCTGGGAAATTCGTGGGAAATCCCTGGGAATTACTGGGAATCCATTGTAAACTCCTCTAATTCTTGGAGAATTACTGAGTAACTCCTTGAAATCTATTGGAAAATCATAAATTGTCTTAGGGAATTCCTGGGAAACTTGTGGGAAATCCCTGGACATTCCAGGAATTGTTAGGAAATTCCTGAGAATCCATTCAAAATTCCTGGGAACTCTTGGAATATTCCTTGGGATTATTGTGAAATTCCTGGGTTCTCCCTGGGCATTCCTGGGATTCCTTGAATATCCTGGGAATCCCTTATAAATTTTTGGGAACTCTTGGGAAATTCATGGGAAATCCCTGGGAATTTCTAGGAACTGTTGGGAAATTCCTGTGAAATCCCTGAGCATTCCTCATTTTAACTCGTGTAACAGCCACGAAACCACCTTATAACGCCCCTGCTTTTAAATTACATCATTAACTCTGCTCACATAATCTCAATAGAAGAAGTCCAAGAGAATTTAATTCCACTCAAGCTGTAATAATAAGGGGGAACCTAATTCATAATTGTCAAAACAAATTCAATAAATTTCATATTAGTGGAAAATAATAATTCATTAAAAACAACTCCTATTCAAAACTAATCAGAAAGTCAAACGTCTATTCCCATTCTTAAAAATAATGTACTTGAGACTTTATTCAACAGGTCTTTATTCCTTCAGGGATTGGGGAATTGGATGCTATATAGTTCTCGATTTTGACTAGGGATGGATTTTGTTAGAAATCAATTCAATTTCACTTTTAAAAGATTGAGCACTGGGGTAGTCTAAAAATACATAGAAAAAACAAAAAGTTGAGAATGCTAAGCTCTCACCCCTAGGATTGTTCTATATCGAAAAAATACTCCTATTTTTTTTTTTAATTAATATTTAGAGGTCGCTCAAAGCGCTCAAATTTTCCCATGCAAAATAAATGGTAAAAAAAAACTTTTTCGTATAATTGATATAAAATCTGTTAAAACGAATATTTTTTTTATCGGATAACGCTGTTTCTTTTCAAGAGAGTTCAAGGAATAAGATCCAATAATTAATTTAACAATTCTTTATTACCGACTATTTTTTAAAGGCCCCTAAAGAACCCTCATAACATTAAAAAAAAGTTGCAAAATTAAGAAAAAGTTACAACTCTCTAGCTCTATTAAATAAAAAGTTTCAAATATACAATATAAATTTGTTTAAACAAATTGAAAAATACATGCAACAATTATTAGAATGGCAGCAACCTTTTGTCTATGATAAATGTTATATATTTTTCAATTTTCAGCAAGAATTCCCAGGAAAAATTACATTCTTATCACCTAGATTAATAAAATAATTTATCAGAATGACGACATCCTCCCACAATAGCAAGAAAAGAGGTAAAATTTTAGTCTCCATAAAGTTCCCCTGGAGAAGATGTTGATTTCATACCTATTCTGATTTCATTTCTACTTAGGATTTATTTTTTACTAACGTGTGAATTATTGGTAAAATAAATCATTCTCGATTTTTTACTTTTTTTTAGGAGGAAAGCGAAAACCATGTGATATGAATAATATTACGTTCTCTCTCTTGCTTTCCGCCAACGCTTTTAAGCTGACATGGGAGAATTTTAATATAGTTTTAAAATTTTTATTTAAAATTCATTAAAAATCAGAAAATGTCCACAACTTTGTCTTATACACCCTATTTATATTTTGTCAGAAACCAGTGGAAAGAATTGAATTATAATCTTATTAGTTTTTTATTGCGCATGCAAATTGAAGATAACTCTAGTCTTGTGTTTTTATTATTTTAAATCAGGCGAACACTGTTAAACTAAACTTATAATGTTCAGCTTAAGTGAATGCTGAGTAGTTTTTAAGTCGAAAATCTTCTACACTCGAATTCAAGATCTCAACTCTTTTAATCCACTGCTATTATTGTCATCCATAAATTATCACTGCCTGTCGCATTTAATTCAATTAACTTACAAGAAAAACAGGAGAGATCATAAAAGCAGAATAAAGTACTTTTTTACTCAATGAACCATTTTTTACGACCCTTTGGAGGAGGGTTGATTTAAGTAACGCGTCTGCGCTGAGTACCTTTCAGAGAATCGCAAATTCGCGACTGATATTTCAGTATGCGGTGCGCTCTTGTTCCGCCGTGTTCGAATAAATGACCTTGGATTGTTTACGGGACAAAATTTAATAATCAAATACCAATTTATATATAGCACGGATAAAAAAAGTTTCTTATTTATTTAATTTTATCGAAAACAAGTGATTATACCATCATATTTTAAATTATACAATTATTGACCGATATACAGTGTAAAGATGAATCTGATAAAAAGTTATTAAAAAGGGTGAAAATATCGTTGATTAACTTTTACTTAAGACGAAAGTAAACAAGTTTTTATGATGAGAAAAAGTTTATTTAAATTTCATGATCTTTGAGTTAGTTAATATTGATGAGTTAGTTTATAAAACTGACAGTCAGGAGGCTGCAAAGACGCGCTGGAAGTTCGGAAGTTGGCAAAAAGAAAAAGAAAATGAACGAGGTAGGCAGAGGTTTTTTTTTATTAATTAACAGTCGATGTCATTTTATTACACTTTTATTATTAGAACAATTTTTACGTCCTGACAATTATTATTAAAGACAGAAGACGGACAAAAAAAAATTCGTTTCGAAGCTGAGCCCAGCCTCCTCTTCAGAAATTTATTGTATTCTTTCTATAATACAATAATGCAAAATTTATTTTTTTTAATAACAAGAACAATTATAATAAATAAAATTACTTTTATATATTTATCAATAAATTTATTTGGATAATTATTAATTAATAGCATTTCTTTAACTATTTTTAAATGCTCGGATTAAAAAACTTCATATAATAATAATATCGCTGAATCAACTAAAATTTTAATTATAGCTACTTTTTGGAAAGTTGGATGATTGGAAAGAAAATTTTTAACATTGACCTGAAAAAGTATCTTTAGAAAACCAATTTGTTTTTATTGAACCATCTATATTTTTAATTATTTTTAAGTCAAAAAAAAATATAATTTTTAGATTCTATTTCATGTGTAAACTGTAGTCTATTGTGGTAAGAATTAAAAGTTTCTAAAATTATACTTAATTTATCTTTTGGAATAAACAAAATTGTATCATCCACATATCTGTGATAACACCGAATTTTAATTTTTAATTTATCAAAAACAAATTCTTCAAGATCTTGTAATACTAAATCTGAAAGAATTGGAGAACCCATAGGACAATCAAAATTTTGTTTATAATAACAATTATTAAATTGAAAATAAATAGAATATGTAATAAATTCAATGCATTTACTAAATTCTTCCTCAGGAATAGATTTTTTTAAAATTTTTAAACATTTTGACATTTGATTTGCCGGAGTGTTACGGACAATTTTATTTATAAATTTTTGGTAGACTTTAATATTATTATTTTTTTTTTTTTTAATCACATAAGTTAAAAATTGTTCACTGATTCTGAGTAAAATTTGCCTAAAAACTAATTCTCTTGATAATATAACGAGAAAATTTCTTTCCAGTTATCATCCATAAATTATTAAAAAAAAATTATTTTTTCCATTAAAAATCGTATATATATTTATAAAACTACATTAACCAAATTTCCTGACCAGGTTGGAATTTTGACCGGTCACGACAATAGACGAAAGTTTTAATTTAGATAAACATTGATACGATTAAAACTTGAAATTAAAATTTCATTTTAATTATGAATTTCCATATCTCACGTGATCGTGTTTAAAATCCCCTATATCTTCAAAAAACTTACATTTTATTTTATTTTTTATAACATAATTTATACATGTATATTTAAATATAAAATAATTTGTGGTCATGTAACTTATGAACGACACGTTATCGTTTCGAGTGAACACTCGTTTGACATTTCTTAGTGCTTATCAGAGATAAATTCACACTTTTGAATATCTCATGAATATATAAAAATGCGCCCTTTTTACCGTCATAGCATCCCTCATGAAAAAGTATGTCAGGGAAATCACAAATGTATAATTTTTTTGCGACTACAGGAAATGACAGAAAAAACGACAGGAAAAATAACAGAAACATTTTTTCCGTATAAGGATGTGAAAAATAAATAATTTTGTTTTTATCGATGAAATTTGATGGTTTTTTAGAAAATTTCAAGTATAAGTTTTCGTTCACTTAGAACGCATTAAAGAAAGTTTTAGAAAAAACATTCGATGCGTTTCTAAAGTAATTCCAAACTTTAATATAGTTTGTGGTAAATTTAATATAATTTTTTTAAAGCTTAAAATTGTTTATATGGAATTTTCCTTTTTTGACACTTTTTTTTTGTGAAACATTTTCATAAAATTTAGAACTATAATTTTCTTTTCGTGTACATAGTCTTGTATTATATACATTGAAACCTGTATGAACTTCAGTGTTTGAAACGGAAGTGATTCTGTTTCTAATAGTATAACTTTCTACACGGTCAGTGCAGACGCTAATTTTGGAAATTTCCAGACCTTTAACCTTCAGTCAAAAAGTTGTATTTCTATGATTTTAATCAAAAGTTTTCAAACTGAAGCGCATCCAGGGAATTAATTATTACTTTTGTCGAAAAAATACACAATTTTTTATTAAATAAATTCCGCTGTCTGACATTATTTTTATGACTTATTTGGTATTTTGCTTTTTCTAATATAATAATAATAATAATAGTAATGAAAATAATAATAATAGTAATAAAAAATAATATTATTTTTTCCCCTCCTAAACTTGTTTTGTAAAAAAAAAAAAAAAAATGAACAATAATAAATTAAAAAAGTAAATAAAAAATAATAAATGTATTGTTTTCTCTCCTAAATTTGATTTGTAAAAAAAATTACCATAAAATAAAATAAATTAAAAATAAATGTTTAATAACTTTAAACTTCTGAATATTTATTTAAATAGTTTAAAAAATATTATATTTTATTTATTTAATTATTAATTGCGTTGAATTATAGATTGCATTTTAATATTAAATTATTTTATTAACTAGGAAAATAAAACGCGCGCCAGCGCGCGATTAGTTTTTCATACCTTTTAGAAATTATAAAATACAATAAAAAATATAACAAATCGGTAAATAATATTTATCTAATACGAAGAAATACATATTTTAAATATAATATTTAAAAATCATTTTAGAATTAAAAATAATTGAAATTAAACAAAATAGTTGTAAATTTTGCAAATTAATTGGAAAAAAAAATGAAAACAATTAAAAATTGAGGAAAGTAATTTAAACAACCCGTGTGGAAATCGCCAAGATAGGCCAAAATTTATTGTTGGGCCTATAATGGTCCTATCTGGGAATTCCCGGTTAATAAAAATTAAGCTGGTCCTATCTTGGCCCTAGCTAGGATACCTCGTTAAGTCAACGGACTTGAAATTTATTTAGAAAAATTTACCTGACGATATGTTTTCTTAACTTTAAATTAAAATTATCAAATAGTATACTGTTCAATATATTTTGAAAATTTACAATATAGTTAAGAGGTTATGTTTCTAACAGTTCGAAAAAATTTCTAAGCTTGCGCAATACTTTGCTTCAGAAATTGGATTTGATTACTTTTATAAAACGGTTATTTTCAGTTTTAATAGTCAGCATAATAATAAATAATGTTAAAAAATGAATAAAAAAAGGGTGATACAAGAGCAAAATCGTGCTAGAAGTGCGAAACGAAGAAAAGTTTTGAGAAGTTTGCATGATATTGAAGGATGTATTAATGACATTTCTAGTGATGAGAGTTTCGAAGTAGGTAAGTCAATATTATATTTACATTATAATCTTGAAATACACAGAAGAATTATATGAAATTTACTAATTCAACAATATATCATTAACAGTAATTACATGTCCCTGAAAAATATTAAATGATTTTCTCTAAATGAACTTTAAGGTTATGTGTTACAATTTTTGCCTTTTTTAATTTTTAAAAATTTTCTTAAATCTTCTTTGACTTTTAAAATACATAAGTTCTATATAAATTTAATTTCTTACAGACAATAGTGGGGATATAAAAAATGACGATGAACTTGTTGACGATGTAACCAACAGTTTCAATGATGAAAACTCTTTTAATATTGAGTCTGAAAATAATTCTGTAGACAATTTAAATTTTTCTAATAACGATAATGAAGAGGAAATATGTGAAGAAATTCAAGATGTTTTAATAAACTGCATTATTGGCGGAAATGGCTATGAGTCATCAAGCGCCGATGAATTTTCAGATCAGGAAGAACTGGAAGAACGACTAAAGAATAATAGAGAGCATCCATGGAACATTGTACCTCCTGAAATTCAAGAAATTCGGGAATTAGTTGTTGAAAAAAATGTTCCTCAAAATGTTGTTGATCCTCTCCTAAAAATTCTTCGTCAAAGATTACTACCCTCATTACCAAAGTCTTGTAAAACTTTTTTGAACACAACAGATGCGCGTTATAATATCATTGATATTGAAGACAGTACTGGAGGAAGAGGGGAATTCGTCTACTTTGGTATTGAAAAAGGATTGCGAAATTGTATAAATACAGAGATTCATGGGGAAAATGTACTTTATATCGAAATCTTCATTGATGGTGTGCCATTAACCAAATCAGGCCACTTAGATTTCTGGCCAATTTTATGTAAAGTCCATTTCGATCCTGATATCTACAAAGTTTTCCCTGTAGCTATATATTCTGGTAAATCAAAACCAAAGAATCTAGAAGAATATTTAGAAGATCTCGTTGCGGAATTAAACGAGTTACAAAGTAATGGAATAAGTATTAATAACAGGCAATTTAATGTGATCTTAAAGTGTATCATTTGCGACACACCTGCTAGAGCTTTTGTGAAAAATACTTTGGGGCACCGTGGCTTTGAAGCTTGTGAAAGATGTGAAGTCATCGGACATACGGAAGAAAGAACAACCGTATTTCCATCAACTGATTCGCCTGAGAGAACTGATGCTTCATTTAGGAATCGAACACAACCAGAGCATCATCACGGACCAACACCTTTGAATCGTGTTTTTCCTCACTTAAATATGATTTTAATTTTTGTTCTTGACTTTATGCATCTCTGTTGTTTAGGGGTCATGAAAAAGTTACTAGAATATTGGCTTATTGGCAATCTAAACGTTAGATTAAGCGTAAGACAAAGAAATGAACTTTCTCGTCGAATGAACGTTTTTTATTCTCAAATTCCTGACGAATTTCAAAGGAAGTCACGATCCACAAAATTTTTTGCAAAGTGGAAGGCTGTAGAATTTCGATTCTTTCTATTGTATTCAGGCCCAATAGCACTTAAAAAGATTTTGCGATATGACTTATACAAACATTTTCTTTTACTACATACTTCGTGTAGAATATTATGTTCAGATGTTCTTTGCACTAAACATACCGAAATAGTTAAAACTTATTTAAGAAGTTTCTTTATAGCATTGAAAGATTATTATGGTCCTAAGTCACAAAACTTGAATGCTCATCACATTATTCATTTAACAGATGATGTTGAATCAATGAGGTGTAGTCTATCTCGTATTTCTGCATTCAAATTCGAAAGTTATTTAGGCAAATTAAAAAACCTAGTACGCACTGCTAATCGTCCGTTAGCACAAGTATGTCGTCGACTTTTTGAACGAAGTAATATTATTGACGTAAAGCCAACCCTACTACCTTTTTTCAAAATTTTGCAGCAAAGAGGTGAATTGATTAAAAAAATCCGATACAAAGAAGTAACGATTTCTACATCCGCGCCAAATAATATGGTACTTTTAGAAGATGATTCTGTTTTACAAGTAAAAAGTATTTATGTAAGCCCAGAAGGTTTAAAAATAGAAGGGCAATTATGGGGAAAAAAGAAACCAATCTTTAAGTATCCACTTAATTCTAAACATCTCAAAATGTGGAAGTTAAAAAGTTTACCTGACATTAATTTAAGGTCTTACTTAATAAGTTATATTAAACATAAATTAGTAAAATTATCCGTTTCTATGAAAGAAGGTGATGAAGTAGAAGTTTATGTGATGCCACTTCTTCATTAGTTGTCTAAACAATTTATAAGCGATAATTGGAAATTAAAGAAACCGTAATAAAAGACATATTGTTTTGTTTTCATATTTAGAACAACATTTTCTAAAGTATAAGTTTTCTATTTTATTTTCTAAAATTTATAGATTTAATCTATTCATATTTAATAAATTTACAAAAAGAATAATTTAACATTATACTTTGAATAAAACATTTACAATTTATTGACCTTAACAACTTATGAAATTAATTTTTTTATTTCTATTTCATGATGCGTGTACATTTAAAGATCTTTACTTTTGGCGCCAGAAACTTGACGTCACGTGATCGGTGACCACGTGACTCGTGACTAACTGATTCAAGACAAAATGGCTTCTAGTCGTGTATCGTGTAATTGATGAAACTGGAAAAAAGGAGACTTTCGTAATTATTTGTGCAGTTTCGCTGTGCCTTCTTTGTTTCGGATTTTTAAAATCCTGTATCGAATTTCTTTCAAGAACAAAACAGTGAGTATATGTACGTATTTATAAAAGTCAGTCAGTATAATGTCATTTTACACATTCATACTTATTAATTATTCTTTTATTTATAATATTGAAACTTTTTAAGAAATTGAAGAAAATAAAGTTGTTCTTTTTTCTTGTTTATTTTAAATCTAAATTTTTGCAAAGCGATTGCATACTGTAATGTGTCAAAACATGTGGTCGGTATTGTTTTAGGTTATGATGAAAGATACATAGTATTTTGTTATATTCCGAGGTCCTGCATTATAATTCCCTTACTTTTAAAAACTTTTAGTAATTATGTCTTCGGAAGAAGAAGAAGAATGTCATCCATACCAGCTCGTAGAGTTCGTAAAGCGAGGACGCAAACCACAGACGATAACCAGGTACTGCGTTCCAACTGAATGGATTAAATATTCACAAGGAAAACTAAAAACAAAGTTTATGCCTGATCCATCTAATGATGAGGATAGAGAACTTTTACAAGATCTCATAAAACAGCGGGCACCAGCTCCAGAAGATTGGCCATTATTTACGATTAAGTCCAGGGGTGACGCTAGTTAGTGTTAACTTATTATTTAATTTCAAACCGAATTCTTATTCAGTACTCTTTCCTTCTACAATAGTTGCAATTTATTTATTTTTTCCAACATGTGTATTAAAAATGCAATTTTTGAGGTTACAAAAACTGTCATTCATAAGATTTATTTCGTTATAATGAGAATTTCGAGAACCCCAATGATTGTTGCTATCTCGTTGCTCTCAAAGCAGTATAATTCTCTTTTTCAACTTTCTGTAAAATATTCTCTTTTGTGCAGAATCTTATAAAGAGGCCCAAAAACGTTTACTTCAACTGCAGGAAGAGGAATTCGCTTTTACATCTCACACAGATGTTGATCCAGCTGATAAAGCAATGAAAGTTGAATCTAAGTTGAAAACGAAAAAATTTCATTTGACGGAAGCAACAAAAGTTGCGTTGCGAGTTCCACAATTAACAGATACTGACACATCACAAGAAGATTCAGACTGGTCACAAAAGGACTCCTCTTTTGATGATTCAAAACAAAAGAGAAAAAACAAGAAAACTTTGAGTAATAAATCAATTAATCAAAAGTTTAAGTCAAAACAAACTGTCCCTTTTGTTATTGATAAAGAGAGGAAATTAGCTTCTGAGATTGGTATAATATTCACAATTTATTATTTTATTTTATTCAAATATTTTTATTTTTTTTGTAGAAATTCTAATAAAACTCTTTACTTTTCAGAAAAAGAGAAAATAAGCTCCAAATCATCAGAAAATAATGCTAAAAAAGCAAAGAATAACACAAAAGAAGCTAACAGTTCATCTCCAAAATTAATTGCAGTGATATCAAGTCACGATACACAATCTGTAGGTGTAAGTAGGTGTTACATGGACAATGAAAAAAATGATCAAAGCTCAAAAATTAAGAGCGCAGAAACTGAAAAACCATCTACAAAAGCAGTGTCTAGACATTTGAATAGTCAGAACACAGAAAAAATCAAAAGTAACATTACGGATTCTGCAGCACTAAACTCAAAATCAAGTAGCAATCGTATGAATTATGAATCAAACAATGTAAGTGAAGAAACTGATGGTGCAGATAAAAAATCAACTCTTCAGACTCCTGGGAAACCAAAATCTATCAGTGGTAAGATTTAAATACTTTCTCTATTTTTTTCTGTTTTTTTAACTGAAATTCTGGTTAATTTAATCAAAAATTCTAATTTTCAAAATTACTACTGGAATTCAAATAGAATTCTGTCTAATTTAACCGGAATTCCGAATAAAATAACTGGAAATTCCAATAAGTCCTTATTTATTACGTTTTCCCGCATATTTTAACCAGTATTTAAAGGTTTTTTTTATTGTAAAATTCGTAATTCATCTAGTAATAATCTGAGATTTTTTCAAAGTCGTAAAATATACTTACAATCGGCTTTTTAAAGGATTTTTATATTAGACTTCTGAGTTTTTTCCAAAAGATTACAAACTAATGACTTAATAATCATATTTAACAAAGTATGTTATTAGAAATTTATTTATTCTTATTCCTCTCAAATAATAATTATAATTGTTATATTTAATTACAGAAATTATTATTAGAAGACTAGATACAATGGAGGGTGACGTAAAAGAAATTAAACGCAATCTAAGAATATTACTTCAACGAACCTTTAATGCAAAAGATATTGTTGTCACTGATTTTTTGAAAGACAATGAAGTGTCCGTGCCTTTTAAAACCCAAACAGATTTTGAAACTTTTGATACAAAACTTGCTAATAATGAAACTTTTCGAAATGACTTTGTGAGTAATGATTAAAATTTCTATATTTATAATTTCTAAAGACATATTTTGATTAGTTAATCTGAATTTTTAGTGGATTGTTTAATTAATTCAAAACGTTCTTATCTATTACAGAAATGTTCATTGTCATTATTATATGATGGCAAATTAAATGTCAGAACTAGTATTAAAAATATCATTAAAAAGTATATATCAAAAGAAGTTCTATTTCAATACACAATATCATGAAAAAAGGACAACAAAAAACTCTTCAATGAAACAACAATGTATTCCTGCATGTTAGGTAAAGTTAGAAAATTTTCTCTGCAAAATTAATTTTAAGTTCCATTCTATAGCAATGCACAGCTTGCTCTCTAAATCTGAATTAGTAGTTTTCTACTATGAATTAGTAGTTTTCTACTAAGAATTAGTCAAATTCATGGCTCATTTTTCTCTAATTCATATAGTAGAAAACTACTAATTCTTAATAGAAAACTACTAATTGAAATAGTGAAACTTTACTTTTAAAAAAAGTAGATTTTTTTACTAATTTAATTAGTAGTTTTCTACTACAAAATTACTAGTTTTCTACTACAAAATTAGTAGTTTTCTACTAAGAATTAGTAAAATTCTTACTATTTTAATAGTAGCTCACTTTTCGCTAATTCATTAGTAGAAAACCACTAATTCAGATTTAGAGAGTGAGCCAATTATAGAAAAGAAGTTGATTGAAATTATTCGATATTCTAACATTATTTTTTATTATTTTCAGTCGTATTGCGTGATTCACACTTTCAACAGTTACCTACTGGTGATACAAAAAAAATTTCTGAAGCGTATTTTGCTACAGAATTAGGCGCTGTTTTCACTGGATCTAAAGACTGGCAAGGTGGAAGAGAATCAAGATCGATTAAAAAGCCAACAAAAGTTGTTGAAACTCAAGATAATAATAATAATAGAAATCTTGATTTTATAGACAATTAGTTCTCAGATTCGATTTTTACTTTTTGAATAAGTCATATTATATGGAAATTTGGTTATTTTTTTGTTAATGTAAGTATAAAAATAGTAATTATGTTTTGTATTACATTTCCTAAGAAAACAATACTCGGGTTTAATATAATTTAAATTAAAAAATATATTATAATACTATATAATATATTTTACTTGCAGGATTATCGTTGATCGAGGAAAAAAACTAAAATATTTGAGACAATAATACAAGAACAGTTCCTGTGGATAACAGATTACTCGATTATTTGTTTGTATATTTTTATTATAAATCTCATTGTAAAATAACATTCAAGGCGTTTAAAAAGTGTTTTATCATTATATATTAAGAAATTTATGACTGTTCTCAAGTAATTTTTAAATATTTAAAAAAATATTTTGTATGTTCAAATATTTAAGAAATAAAATTCTTATTATTATATAATTCAATAATTTGTTCCTTTTTTTACTAAAACTTTTCTATTTTTGTAACTATTAATATACTACATACATTATATGGGTTAAAAACCTGGCCCTAAATAGGACCCTTAAAATGACCCTAACCAGGTCCCTTAAACTGGCCCTAAATATATTGCCAAGCTAGGTCCAGCCTGGAACAGCGTGACGCGCCAACATAGGTCCTATATAGGTAGCCAAACTAGGCCCTAGTTAAAAACGGGGTAATCTAGGCGGGACCTAGAAAGGACCAGGTGAAAATTTCCACACGGGAATCATAAAAATGTTTTAAACATAAAGAAAATAATATAAATTTGAGAAAAATAGTTGAGAATCTTAAAAGTAAATTAAAACAAAATTGAATAATGAAAAATTAGAGAAAATAATTGAAAATTGAAAAAACATGGTTAAAAATTGACATAAATAAATTAAAACTAAAAGAAATAATTAAAATTTAAATACACTTTGTAAGCCCGTATACATGTAAATAAATAAATAAATAAAATTTAGGAAAATAATTAAACAAATTACATAAAATATTTTAAATAAAGGAAAGTTAAGCAAAATTTGAGAAAAAGTAATTGAAAAAAGTAATTGAAAATTGAAAAAATAATAAAAATGATGAAATAATTGAAAAGTCAGATAAATAGTTAAAAATATTTTTCATTATGAAACAAATGTAAAGAATTGAAATTTGAAGGAAATAAATTTTGGAAAATATCAGAAAAATGTTTTTAAATTTTATAACGTGCCAAAAATAATTAAAATATGATTCATTTAAATTATTTAAATAAATAAAAAAAAATAATTGAAATTTGAAAAAAAATACATGAAGATCTTAGAATTCAATGAAAAAAAAAAGAAAATAACTAAAAATTGGAGAAAAGAATTGAAGAACTAAGCTAAAAGTAATTGGAATTTACGATAATTAATAAACAAATTTTGAAATTGTGAAAACAAAGAAAAATAATTAAAAATTAAAGAAAACAATTGAAATTTTAGAAAAATTCTTAAAAATCTTAGAAAATGAGAATAACTAAAAATTGGAGAAAAAACTGGAAGAATGCTAAAAATCATTAAAAATTACGATAATTAATAAAAATTTTTGGAAATTATGAAAACAAAGAAAAATAATGAAAAATTGAAGAAAATAATAGAAATTTGAGAAAAAAACTTAAAAAATTTTAGAAATTTATTTTATAAAATGAGGAATACTAAAAATTGGAGAAACGTCTGGAAGAAAGCTAAAAATAATTAAAATTTATGACAATTAATAAAAAAAATTTGAAATTCTGATAACAAATGAAAATAATTAGAAATTGAAGAGAATGTTTGAATGTTCAGAAAAATACTTAAAAATCTTAGAAAATAATTTTAGAAAATGAGTATAATAATTAAAAATCGAAAAAAATAAATGAAAAATGATAAAATTAATTAAAAATTGACAAAAATAATTGAAATATCCTGACAATAATTTAAGATTGAGAAAGAAAATTGAATTATTATGAAAATAATTTAAATAATATAAAAACTTGAAAACATTCATTAGTATTTGAGAGAAATAACTGAAAAATAGAATATATGTTAAAAAAAAAAAAATTATTGTAAAAATACTTAAAAATTTTTAATTAAAGAGAATAATTAAAAAATCGCAGAAATAATCGAAAATTGATGAAAATAATTGCAATGTCGGATAAATAATTGAAAATTTTAAAAGTAATGCCAAAATAATGAATATAATTATAAATTGATTAAAATCAAGAAAAATTGCAGAATCTATTTTTAAGCAAAAGACAATAATTAAAAAATTGTTATATAATGGAAAATTGATGACAATAATCTAAATTTGAGATAATAACTGAAAATTTAGAAAAAGATGAATAAATATTAATACTAACTATAACTTCACTTCAGACTTTAAAACGTGGACAGAAAAAATGAATAAATATAAAAAGTAACTAACTTCAGGAGTTTACGGAGATTATTATTATTTAATTGTTTTCTCTCCTAAATTTGATTTGTAAAAAAAATTACCAGAAAATAAAATAAAATAAAATAAATTAAATAAAATAAATGTTTAATAACTTCTAACTTCTGAATATTTATTTAAATAGTTTTAAAAATATTATATTTTATTTACTTAATTATTAATTGCGTTGAATTACAGATTGCATTTTAATATTAAATTATTTTATTAATATTATATGTGATGCGATATGATGAAAGGGACCTAAGCAGTAACGAATTTTAGGTTATGTTTAGTGACAGTCTTACTTTGATTAAAGTTTTCTTTTTAATTATCTAAAATTGAAATTAGTTTTTATTGAATATTTTGGATGTAATGAAGACTGAAATATCAATTGTTTGTATTAGGAGTTGATCCTTTTTGTATATTTTGATTTCAAAAATCAGAAACATAACCTAAAAATTTTTGCTGCTTTGGTATATTTGTCATCTTACTTTATTGCAGAAAATTATAAAATCATTTTACGATTGAAAAAAATGAAATTTTAATTGTTTCTTCATTAAGAGAAGGGCACATCTAAGTTTTCAGTTATATTAAAAAAATTATTTAAAATGGTTAACAAAATTAATTTTATAGTAATTTTTGCAGGAAATTTAATGCTTTTCAATTAATAAAATCATTTGTTGACTACTTACGAATTTTCAATTTTTGAGAAAATTTAATATTATTCAAAATCCTTATGTAATTTTGTAAAACATACTTTTTTTTATCAAGAAAAAAATGTCGATGAAAAATAGTGAAAATTTTGAAACAATTTCAGTATTCAATGATAAAAAAAAATGAAATTTTAATCCTTTGTTTAGCAGTGCTAAATTTTTTTCCTTTATAATTTTGAGTTTAAATTTAATTGTTTGATTATTTCAAAATGTATTTTTTTTTAAAAAACCATACTTTTTTTTAAAAAAAAAATTTTAAATCCATACAAGAGATGTATATAAATAATTATTTAAAAATAATTGACGATAAAAAATTGTAAAAATCGTGAAAGAAGTTCAAGTTTTAAAATTTGAAATTTTTTCAAGAATAAAAATTTTTAAGTGAACAAAAATGTATTATTTATTTATTATTTTTGTTGTTGTTGACATTATACAATAATATTAGATACTTAGTTAGGCTAAAAAAATTGGTACCCCTGAGGAAAGTAAATTTTGATGTGTTAAAAATATAACTGGACTCTTTCTTTACAAAGATTCATATAAGAAAAATGCAGAGAGAGAGAGAGAAAGAGAGAGAGAGAGAGACAACGATTAGAAGATTAGAGGGATAACTCAGAAGTTAGAAATAAGCCACGAGTTATAAGGACTTACATTACAGTTAACTTCAGAATTTCGTGACTAATTTTCAGATTAATCGTGCGTTAACCTATTTATATTTAACACACAATTTGCGTTACACTCTTCGAGTCATTAATCAGTTTATAATTTTGTGCTCAACATATTATATCAATTTACAATAATAACCCCATAAAAATAATTTTCTTTATTAACTAATTAAAAAATATTAAACTTTTAAAGTTATTTTAAACAAAAAAATTTTACAATTAACTTGAAAAACATAAATATTAATAGCAGTTACTTTTTAAGGTTATGTGTTATGTTGTACCCTTTGCAAACTTTTAATTCACTTTTTGATTGTTTTTTAATACAAAATTATTCCTAAAATGGAGAAAATCGATGCATTATAATCTTTTTTATTCACTACCTAACGAACTTTTAAAAAACAATTGATTTTAAATAAATTGGAAGTGCAGGGTAGCCTAGAGGGTTAAGTGCGCGATAGATATGGGTTTAATAAGTTAGTAGTTAAATAGGTTCAAATCCCATATCCTGTAAGATTTTTTCGAAGTTTTTAATCATTTGTGCCTAAGTATGTATAAAAATAAGAAGAATAATAAATACAATTAATTAATAAATATAATAAGTACATATATTTAATATTTATAAAGTCACTTTTACATTTTATTTATTTAATTTTCTAAAAAAAATTTTTTTCCAAATTTCAAACATATTTATGTTTTTATTCGTAGGGCCTAACAAAATGTTGTTGAAACAAAAAAAATTATTTTGTCTAGTTAAATGGTGCAACAAAATCCAAAAAAACTGATTCGAAACTTCAAGAGCCAGATTTCCAAAATTCAAAATGTCGGATCCAATATGGCTGCCAAGAATTATGAAAAGCATGAAATAATAACGAATTTTTATAATTATATTTTTTTAACTGGGGATTTCTCGTCATTGAATACGAATGAAATCAGATTTCCAAAATTTAAAATGGCGGATCCAATATGGCTGACAAAAATGGTTTAAATCATTAAATGCTAACGAATTTTTATAAAACTTGTTACTAGAAGCTTTTTTGTGTCGCTGAACACGAATTTAAACTCAAATTTCTAATATTCAAAATGGTTGCCAAAGAATTTAAAAAATTCAACATTTCAACAAATGTTTATGTATGATATATATTTAACTATAGATTCGTATTCAACTACCCAAAAACCCACCTAGTACACACTCCCGAAAATTAAGTTTAACTTCCAATTGAAAGGCTATTCGATTAATTGTAGAATCGTTTGATAATAATAAAATTAAAGGCCAGTTCACAGTGAATTTGATCTCATAAATAACTGGACTTCATGGTCTAATTAAACAAGCCGTTTACGATTTAAAAGATACAATTACTCCTTTTTGGTGAATATTCGTTGAAATACATCAAATAACAACTAGCAATTATCACAGAGGGTGCGTATAAGACTTAACGAGGTTTAAGCGATTACCTGAAACGTTATCAATTTACATCTCCGAGAATTAGAGATAATCGGCAAATTGGATGAAATAGGAATAATTCATGATGAGCTATGAAAACGATAATCACGTTTATTTACTCTAAATGAAGATCAAAAGTTATGTCCAGTCTTCTGCGTGGGATACGTGATGAAGTATGACGTCACGGGTATGGGCAAAATTTGTCAGTAAAATTTTTCTATAAATAATGAATTATTTGTCACGAGACTGTAGAATTCCTATATAAGAAAGCAGGCAGCTATAAGCCTGTTACACAAATAACTGTTACGCAGTTTCAGAATGTTTGTCCGTTACGGTAGAGTGACAAAGATAGTTGCCCAATGGGGAAAAAACCATTGGTGCGTTAATGGCCCAATATTGGGAGCCAACAGACCATCATTGAACCATTATTGGCAATCATTAATGGACCATTGTTGGTTAAATCCTGGGATGTCCACGTCCCTGCCAATAATTGGCAAGCCATCATTGGCCCATTATTGGCTGCCATTAATAAGCCAATAATAAAAAATTTTTTAATAAATTCTAAAAATAAATTATTAAATATAAAATTGTTTTAAAAATAAAATATTTTAATTTATTTACTTTCATTTTTAATAAAAAATATTTCTCAGTAACGAAGGGAACTTGCAAAACAATTTCCATTTTGCCGTCTATCCCAATATAGGAGAGGCAGGAGGTAGTGAGTCTTGGAAAATATCGAAGATTTCTACGAAGAATTAAATAAAGCTGACTCCTTATATAAAATTAATGCTGCACTTCAGTTGCGAGAAGCATAGCATCGTCGCCCTCCCTACACGGCGTTGAGTAAAACTAAAATCACGCGCCGCGCCGCTTCAAACCGGATACTTCCGGAAAACAAAAACCGGCTTACAGTCATTTAAATCTTTTAACTGCAAATAAATATGATTTTGACAAAAATAAACTTTTAATAACTGTTAATAATAAATAATAATAATTAGTAAATGTTTTTTATTAGAAACTTTTTATTCTGTGAATATTTATTTCATAATTTAATAGAAAATTCCAAAAGATATAGAACAAAATTTTCTTCTATTAAGATAAATATCACTCGAGTCACTTGAAAATTTCGGAATATCTAAATCAAAATTAATAAACGATATATAGAAAATTAAGCAAAATAAAGCATTTAAAGAAATAAAAATAGAACAAAATATTTTAAATTTATTAATAAGATGTATTTATCTTTCGGGATAAATTAAAATTAAATTAATATATGATTAATGAATTCCTAATTAAGTCTTAATAGAACGTTCAATTGAAGGGGCCAGAGATTTAATTCTAAAAAGTTATTTTAATGAAATAACTAATATCTAATTATTAAGTAAACAATTTAATAAGTCCATTAATAATTTATTGATAATATAAGAATTACATGTGAGTGATATGTTTATAGCTTAATTTAATGGATTATACATTACTAAGCATTGATGAAAAAAACTTCAATAATTTTAAT
This sequence comes from Ganaspis brasiliensis, assembly GCA_037103525.1. Taxonomy (NCBI): domain Eukaryota; kingdom Metazoa; phylum Arthropoda; class Insecta; order Hymenoptera; family Figitidae; genus Ganaspis; species Ganaspis brasiliensis. Next base: position 579,963 of record JAZKLR010000580.1, on the reverse strand, counting down.
TATTTTATTATTATTTACAGCCTTTAAAGTTATCAAATTAAATTATCGACTTTATTTTGCATTTTTTTTTGGAATTGTAAGATATATAGAGGTAAGTGGGGTAAAGTGGGAAACTTTTTTTTGAAGCTCTATAAATTTAGCAAAACTAAGTATTTCTTTATGTTTCAACTTTCTATAGTACACAATAATGAATAAACTATCTTTATTTCGAAGAAACCAATCAAAAATACAAATATTTTGTTGAGTTATCCAGCTATGACCGATCATGCCCAAAATGGGCAAAATTAAAAATCGTGGGGTAAAGTGGGAAACTTTTAAAAACTTATTAAAAATAACAAAAATGTTGCAGCAAAGTTTTCGTATCTTTATTTTTAATCATAAAATCTTCAAAAAATACATGTAGAAGAGTAAATATAAAAAAAAAATGTTTTTTGATGCAAGAAGAAAGAATTAAAGTTGTCTTTGAAAAAATTGGTGAAATTTTGGTTTATTCATCGTTCTATGAAGAAACATCCAAGTCCGAATCACAACCTGGACAATATAAAAAACTAGTAGTCGGGTTAATTCTATTTTTTATTAAATTATTTTTTACTAAAGAAAATACTTTCCTTAAAAAATTTGCAAACCCCAAACAATAATAATAAACTAATTCTAATTAAATTAATTTGATTGAAAATTATTTATTTATTAATTATACTTATATATATTTGATTATTAATTTATTCAACTACAATTTAACTCATATATTACATAAAATATAGCTTAATTATTTATCAATTATTTGTTTATTTCTTAGATTTAATTATGTTTTTAAAGTAACTTTTTGACTTTAATTTTGGTCTTTAAAAATTTCTATCAATAAATTAGTATTTAAATAATTTTTTTCGTAATTTTAATTCTAAAATTAAATGCTAAATTTATAAAAATTCCTAACAATAATTAATTTAGTACCATTTTTTAAAAACTTTAATATTATGTTTATTTCCCTTTTAAATTAAAATTTAGTGTTATTTAAGTAAAAAAAAAAAAAAGTAAAATAAAATGTACTGTTTTTTTTAAATTGCAAAATAAAAACGATAATTTAATTTGATAATTTTAAAAGTTGTAAATAAAAATAATTTAATAAAAAAAAGGAATTTCAACGATTTTTCAAAAAATATTAATTTGTAAATGCTTAGTAATTATTATTTTAATTTATTAAATTAATATAAATAAATTACTCAGTTACATAACACTCATATATTAAAAATTGTTAATAAATTAATCAATTAACTTGTCTATTAATTTATTAGATCTTGATTATTTCATTAAAATAACTTTTTGCAATTTTATATTTGGCCCTTTCAATGGAACATTCAATTAAAAATTAATTAATTATTATAATTTTTATTACATTTTATCAAAGTAAATGTTTCTATTATATATAAAAAAGGTGGTAAGAATATTTTTAATAAATTGCTCTAATTCTTTATTATTAAATAGATTTTAAATTTTGAAAATAGCATCAATTATCAAAATTTTTATTAAAATAACTATCATAGGTGATACAGTGCCGCTCAAAAGGATTTGCCCACCCTACGGCATGCAAGGGCTTTACAAAAAGTTTTGTATCTTCATTAATAATAAAGATAAATCCTTCATCAAATATTTATTTTAAAGTTTAAGTATTTGACTTGAAATGACACCTAAACAAAATTTAAAAAAAAAAATTTTTATTGTTTAATTGCTTAAATTAAAAAAAAAATTTTTTTCACTTTTTTTAAAAAATTTCAAATTGATACAATTTTTGAAGAAATCATCACATTTTAATTCTACAAATGTTATTTGAAAGCATTTTTTGTCACCTTTAAAACGATTTTTTAAAAATCGCTTTACGATAATTTTTAAGGAAGATATGACCATTTGTGTATAAATATAGCCTCTTTTTTCAATTGTTGGTAACTTGAGAACAACTGACTTTTGGAAAAAATTGTTAAGGAAAAAAATGTGCCTTCTTGTGCGTAGAATTAGGAAAAAAATATTTAAACATTAAAAAAAAAAATTTTTTATCGATATGTATTGGCATGTATATTTTGTCCGTCTTAAAATATATTATACAGTAGGAAAAATGGAATAATTTTTTTTTTAATGATCAAATATTTTTTTCCTATTTTTACGCACAAAAAGGCACATTTTTTTCCTTAACAATTTTTTCCAAAAGTCAGTTGTTCTCAAGTTACCAACAATTGAAAAAAGAGGCTATTTTTATAAACAAATGATCATATCTTCCTTAAAAATTATCGTAGAGCAATTTTTAAAAAATTGTTTTAAAGGTGACAAAAAATGCTTTCAAATAACATTTGTAGAATTAAAATGTGATGATTTCTTCAAAAATTGTATCAATTTGAAATTTTTTAAAAAAAGTGAAAAAAAATTTTTTTTTAATTTAAGCAATTAAACAATGAAAAAAATTTTTTTCTTAATTTTGTTTAGGTGTCGTTTCAAGTCAAATACTTAAACTTTAAAATAAATATTTGATGATATTGATAAATTTAAAATGTTTTGTTCTATTTTTATTTCTTTATAAGTATGCTTTATTCTGCTTGCTTTTCTATATCGTTTATTAATTTTGATTTAGATATTCCGAAATTTTCCAGTGACTCGAGTGATATTTATCTTAATAGAAGAAAATTTTGTTCTATATCTTTTGGAATTTTCTATTAAATTATAAAATAAATATTCACAGAATAAAAAGTTTCTAATAAAAAACATTTACTAATTATTATTATTTATTATTAACAGTTATTAAAAGTTTATTTTTGTCAAAATCATATTTATTTGCAGTTAAAAGATTTAAATGACTGTAAGCTGATTTTTGTATTCCGGAAGTATCCGGTTTGAAGCGGCGCGGCGCGTGATTTTAGTTTTACTCAACGCCGTGTAGGGAGGGCGACGATGCTATGCTTCTCGCAACTGAAGTGCAGCATTAATTTTATATAAGGAGTCAGCTTTATTTAATTCTTCGTAGAAATCTTCGATATTTTCCAAGACTCACTACCTCCTGCCTCTTCTATATGGGGCAAAATTCCTGAACTGTCCAGGTCAAAAAATAAAATTTATTCAAACTTTGCTAAAGTGTTTCCATTGTTAGTGGAAGTGTAAATACTAAATATTTTCAAATTCCATGAAATAGTTTTTGAGTTACACAGTTTTAAAATTTTGAATTTTTTTAAAATGTAGCTTTTTAAATTTATTATATTTCTAAGTAGATTGCATAAAAGTTAACATATATATAGTGATTTTTAAAGCTTTTTTTACAGGCTACTCGATGGTGACAAAAGTTTTTACATAAAAAAATTATTTGACCTTGAAATTCAAGTTTAAAGTGTTAATTTGATTGTATCGCGAAATCGGATTTTTCAAAAAAATTTTAACCTATCTCAATGGAAAGCTTGACTTTTTTCCTATAAGATATGTAAAAATTAGAGTGGAACTCTTATTAGTTTTGTCAAAAATACATCTCAAATACCCACGCGAGCTAGAGAAACAATGGTTACTCGCGCTATTCGAGCGCGCGCGGGTGTTTAAGATGTATTTTTGACAAAAGTATTTAGAGTTCCACTCTAATTTTTACATATCTTATAGGAAAAAAGTCAAGCTTTCCATTGAGATAGGTTAAAATTTTTTTGAAAAATCCGATTTCGCGATACAATCAAATTAACACTTTAAACTTGAATTTCAAGGTCAAATAATTTTTTTACGTAAAAACTTTTGTCACCATCGAGTAGCCTGTAAAAAAAGCTTTAAAAATCACTATATATATGTTAACTTTTATGCAATCTACTTAGAAATATAATAAATTTAAAAAGCTACATTTTAAAAAAATTCAAAATTTTAAAACTGTGTAACTCAAAAACTATTTCATGGAATTTGAAAATATTTGGTATTTACACTTCCACTAACAATGGAAACACTTTAGCAAAGTTTGAATAAATTTTATTTTTTGACCTGGACAGTTCAGAAATTTTGCCCCATATTGGGATAGACGGCAAAATGGAAATTGTTTTGCAAGTTCCCTTCGTTACTGAGAAATATTTTTTATTAAAAATGAAAGTAAATAAAATAAAATATTTTAATTTTAAAACAATTTTATATTTAATAATTTATTTTTAGAATTTATTAAAAAATTTTTTATTATTGGCTTATTAATGGCAGCCAATAATGGGCCAGTGATGGCTTGCCAATTATTGGCAGGGACGTGGACATCCCATGATTTAACCAATAATGGACCATTAATGGTTGCCAGTCATTGACCAGCAAAAAGTCATTGGCTGACAATATTGGGCCATTAATGTACCATTGGTTAGTAATGGTAGTTTCCCATTGGGAGGTAGCTTAAGATAGAGAGAGATAACAAAGATTGACTGCTTCAGGACAAATTGAAAAACGAATGAATAAATTAGCCATTAAAAAATTCCTATATGAGAAATCAGGAAGCATAAGCCTGTTACGCAATTTAAGACTGTTCGTCCGTTACGGAAGAGAGACAAAGATAGTAGGTAGCTTAAGATAGAGAGAGATAACAAAGATAGATATAGTGGTATGTCAGGTTGGAAAATTGGCAAATTATAAAATCGGAAAAGTGGTTACTGTAAAATTAGAGAAACTGAAAATTGGTAAATTAGAAGATTGGCAAATTAGAAAATAGTGTGAACTGGTAAATTGTGAAATTGGAAATTCGTTTATTGGGAAATTGAAAAAAGTAAAAAAATTGGAAAATTAGGAAAATAGAAAAATTGATAACTTGGTAAATGGAGAAATTGAAGATTTTGTTACCGGGAAATTGGTAAATTGGTAAAGTATAAAATTTGATAATTCGAAATATTCATTATTTTAAGAAAAAGTTTACGGACAAATTTAACGTATGACAGTGACGTCATACTTCTTCACATGTCCTTTATGCCAAACGGAAGAGAATCGAGTGTCGGAATAAGCGAGTTGACAATTAGAACAATGCACCAAGTGTTTTCTATTTTTTAAACGAATGAGTGATCTATATTATAATAAATGCAGTTGATAGGATTAAAGAGATTATATAGTAATGTAAGATTATAATATATGTAGATTTTGCATAATACGTGATTTTCATCTGAACGTGTCGGAATTCTGAATAATATTAAAGTCCCGTTTCCAAGTTTTTCACGTAATTCCATTTTATTTTATGACTTTCGTATTTTACTATTTCATAAGGTATTATTTTTTGTATTATTACATTCCCATCACTTTATTTAAATATTATTATCATTGTCATTGTCAGTGTCTATTATTCATTATATTGGTCCAATAAGTTTCCAGTATTCATTAAAGTATTACATTTTAAAGGATTTTTCTCAACCATATCTGAGAAAATTATTTGCAAATGTCAAAACGTGACCCAACCTTGACTACTCTCCACAATAGGGTCGTCTAATAAAGTAAAGTCGGAATTCTAATACTCTCAACACCTAGGATGGTTCTATGTTAAAAAAAATATCCCTGTTTTTCTTTTTTTGTAATCATAAAATATTTAGAAGTCGCTCAAAGCGCTCAAAATTTTCAACGTATTTTACATAAGGAAAAAACTTTTTCTTAGATATGATATAGAATTCTTGAGAATCAATATTTTTTAATTGACATTTCGTTGCAACTGTTTTTAGATTGGAACAATTTTTAATTTGAAAAAATAAAAACTTGAGTTGTTAGAACTTTTGAAAAATAGAAATAATCCTCCATAGAAGTTTGGAACTATTGAATTTCGTAAAAATTATAGAAGTTTGAATACAATTTGTTTAAAAACTATTCTTTCAACAAAACTATTTCAACTTTCTTTAATGTATGTACCTACTCTATTTCTTTTATCTATTGTTTTTTATTATTTCTTCTTTTTTAACTATAAAATTGGAAAATTCGTGCTCTTTTAAAACATTTTTTATTTATACTTTTACTTATTTGTCCATTTCTTAAAGTCGCCAGCGATTTTAATTTGCATAGATAGGCATTCATTAAATGTTATAATTGTTCTTCAATTTTTGTAGATATTTTGTTCTGTTGTTAAATATTCTCGACAGATTAAAAATTTTTCTTTCGATTGTCAATTATTCTCCTCATTTCTAAAATAGTTTCTTTAATATTTAATTATCTTAGTCATTTTGAAAATTTTCTTTCAATTATCAATTATTTTATTGAAATTTCAATACAGTTCTTCATTTCAATTGTTAATTACTTTTTTTTAATAGTTAATTATTTTCGTCATATTGTAATTTTATTTTTTAATTATCAATTATTTTCTTAATATTTCCATTTAATTCTTTAATTTTCAATTTATTTATTCAATTTTTAATTATTTTCTTCAATTCTCAAATATTTATTATATTTTCATTAGTTTTCAATTATTTTTATCGATTTTCCATTCATTCCTATATGTTCAATATTTCTTGGATTTTTTAAATTACTTTTTTCACTCATCAAAATTGTTTTAAAATTTTAATTCAATTTTTATTATTATTATTATTATCATTATAATTATTTTTGCCTTTTGTCTAGTATTATTCCGATTATCATTAAGTTTCTTTAATTTTAAATTTAATTGTTCAATTATTTTCTTAAATTTTTAATTCCATTCTTCAATTTTTAAGAATATTACTTAAATTTAAATTCAATCCATCAATTTTTAATTACTTTCTCCAATTTTTAATTTTTTTTTTTTTTAATTTGAATTTTTTTTTTTATTATTTCTAATCCAGTTGTTAGATGTGCAATTAATTCCAACAATAATTCCTTCGATTTTCTTAATTTTTCAATTTGCAATTCTTTTCTTTAAATTTAATATTCCTTGTTTAATTTAATTATTTTTGTCAGTTGTATATTAATCTAGTCATTTTTCGAATTTTGTTTTTAATTGACAGTTATTTTCGTTATTTTTCACATATTTTCATCAATTTTTAAATTATTTTCGTCATTTTCTAATTTATTAATTATTTTTCACAATTTTCAATTATTTTCTACAATTTTTTCAATGTTCAATTATTACCTTAAAATTTTATAATTATTCTTTGATTTTTTAAATTATTTTGTTCGGTTGTGTATTAATCTACACATTTTTTAAATTTTGTTTTCAATTGTCGAGTATTTTCGTCATTTTGTAATATTTGTTCCAGTTATCAATTATTTTTTCAAATTTTAATTTAATTCTTAAATTTTCAACTTATTTCCTCAACTTTTTATTTTTTTTTTTCAATTTCAATTATTTTTTCGATTTTTAATCCAGTTGTTCAATTTGCAATTGAATGCTGGTTAAAATAAATTAAAAAATGTGAATAACTTTATTAATCAGAGCCAAAATTTTAAAATGTCAAATTACAATTTTTTGTGTTAGTTGTATTTTTTGTATAATAATTGAAATAATAAATTTTGTTAAATGTCTTATTTTCAAGTAAAACACTTCAATAGAGTTTTACCATTTTTAAATTATATTAAATTTTAATATTCTGCATTAAAGTTTCTCATAAATGATCGATGATTAAAAAAACATAATTGTTAAAAAGTGAGGTTATGAGCCTATACACAAATACAGTTTTGTCTGCTATTCCGTAGAAATTATTCAGACGTTCTGACATTTTAAAATGTTGATTTTTTGATCGAACATGAAAAATAGTCATATTTAAAAAGTAAATAAAGTTAATAAAGTTAATAAATACAATTGTTTAATATTATATATTAGTAAAATGAAATTTAAACCTAACCTCAAAATAATGGTCTCTGTTTTGACTGTATATCGTCATACGATAGAACCTCCTTAAACAATTAGTTATTATTAGTTTGTTAATTTTGGATTACCCTACATTCCACAACCAATTGTAGTTTTAAATTGCTACAGCCGAATTTTCATAAATAAGATTTTAAGTGAAAATTGTGTTTCTACAATTTGTGACACATAAAACGTAACATATCACAATAATGCGTTTAAAAAATTTCAACGTAATAAAACTGTCCTCAGCGGTGTAAAAGTATTTCAGTTCAATTCAGGAGACGTTATTTTTTATGGTTCATAACATGAGGTTATAACTTGATCCAAGTAAGAGTAGAAGAGCGGTATAAATAACCTTAAAAATGTATCAAAGATCAATAATTTATATTATATATATGTATATAGAGAGAGATTATTTAAGACTTTCCACTTTAAAGGTTATTATTGTAGAATTATCTGCTTCCCTAAAGACCAAATAAAACATAGAAAATTACCTCTATGAGATTTTCTCATACTGTCTACACATGTATTGGTGTAGATTATAACGTAGATGTTAATGTCTTTTGGGATTCTCTGAATGACCTATCAACTCCAGAATAATAGGAAAGCGTACAATATAGTTTTGGACTATCTTCAAATTACACTCCATATAATACGAAATTGCTAACAATTAGATAAATTTATAAATTAATATTAAATGATGTTCATATATCTATGGATAAAGTATGTCTCTAGCTTGTGATCTGACATTGTTTATTTTTTTTTTTTCAAGTACCTATCATGAAGCGGGTTTTAATTATTTTTCAAAATTTTTTTATTCTTTTTATTATTTATTTTATTATACAATAAATATAATTAGTTTTAAATTTGTTAAATTTTTTTTTAAATCTTATTCAGATACTACAGATTTTTAAGTTGAATTTTTTTATTTTTATTAACAGTTTCTGTCTTGTAGTAGATATTTTAAAATATTAGACGGATAGAGGATTCGAACCCTCGACGCTTCGTACACGAATTTAGCACTTTACCACGCAACCATTAAGTTTTTTATAAGCCTTTTATATTTTTTTAAAATTAAATATTAATATTATTTGCTTATTAAACAATTCCTTCAAAAATTAAAAGCGATAAAACATAACAGCAAAAAAGTAATAAATATTTTATAAATTTCGAACTATTAGGTATAATGCTGAAATATTATTTTAAAGCAAAATTAAACATTTTTGTTTTTATTTAATGAAATTCAAATAACGTTAAAAACATGATTTTTACAAATTTGCTTTAATATTTGTATTAATAATTAGTTTTAAAATGTTTAATAATAATATTTATAACTTTTAAAAAAAGAAACAAAAAATATTTATTTAAACGCTTTTAAAAAAAATTATATCGTTCTTTACAAAGTAAATATTAATAGATAATTATAATTTGTTGGTATAAAGATTCTTCACTTTTTTACAATTTCGAATTTTAATGTTAAGAATCTTTTTTATATATAATAAATACAGTACCATCTACTAGTACGTTTCGAATAATTTAAATTATTCCATTTTTTTTTAATAAAGTCGTTTTCTTAATTTTTAAAACATACATTGAGAAAAAAGTCTAAATTGCAGTGTTTTCTTTAATTGCAAATAACTTTTGAAATAATAAATATTTTTTAATATTCTTGATGTGCTTTAAAAAAGAATTTTCTATAGAATTTAAAAAATGTATCATTATTATTGCACAATTTTTTCCTTAGATTTTGCAAGAGGTCGAACTTGACTTGCGAAAATGCAAAAAATCTAAATATCATAACTAATGAGAAAAATATTTTTTAAAATTATAATAAATTCATTTTTTCAAAGTTTTTGGAAAAATCTTTTTAAAATATTGGTCTATTAAAATTTATGTTATTTTTTTAGATCGGTAAAAAGACTTTCAATTTTTTCAATATTTTTATTTTTACTTTAGTTTCAGGCAAAATGCAAGAAAAAAATTGTGCAACAGTTGTGATACATTTTTTAGATTCAACAAAAAATTATCTTTTTAATGACCCCAAGAACATTAAAAAAAATTCTATTATTTTAAAAGTTATTTACAATTAAAGAAAACACTGCAATTTACACTTCTTCACATTATATGCTTAAAAAATTGACAATATGATTTTTTTCTGGGCTCATTTTATTCAGAATTTAGAAGGTTTTAAACCAATCATTTGTTTTAAAAACACATTTTAAATACAGTTTTTTTGTTTTTGATAATTTAGATAAATAAAACTATAGTCTGATTAAGTATTATTGTAATAAATAAATAATAGAATTAGTAAAAAAAATACTGAAATCAGAGCGTTTTGAACTTAAACTCATAATTTAATATGTATACGTTTTAGGTTATTATAAAATTGTAATTATATTATTTTTGTAACCCATTTATGGTCCTTGATGGACTGCGGGATTTTATGGCAAACAAATAAATAAATAAATAAAAATTGTTTAAAATTTCCAATTTAATTATTCAGTTCTAGAACTAATCTCTTCAATTTTCAGTAATTTTCTTCATTTATTAATTTCACTTTTCAATTTTCAATTATTTTTTTTATATTAAAAAATCATCGCCTCCTTTCTATTATTTTTAAACAATTTTAATTCAATTCTTCAATTATATTTCCATTTTTCAGTTTTCAATTGACAATTTATTATTCTCCTTCAATTTTATGGTTATTCATTATTATTTGAATTTTATTTGTTCTAACGCCGATTATTCTCACCTTTTTTTGAATATTTTTTTCAATTATTAGTTATTTTTTTTACTTGTTAATTATTTTCTTCCATATTTTATTATCTTAGTCATATTGTAGTTTTTCTTGTAATTATCAATTATTTTCTTTAAATTTCCATTTAATTCTTTAATTTACAATTTATTTCTTTAATTTTTAATGGTTTTCTTCTATTCTGAAATATTTTCTTTCATTTTTAATTATTTTTATCGTTTTTCAATTAATTCCTCAATATTCAATAAATCTTGAATTCTTTCAATTATTTTTCACACTTATAAAAATTGTTTTAAATTTCCAATTCAATTATTCAATTCTAGAACTATTATTTCCAATTCAATTATTCAATTCTAGAACTATTATTTCCAATTCAATTATTCAATTCTAGAACTATTCTTTTCAATTCTCAGTTATTTTCTTTAAATTTAAATTCCACTTTTCAATTTTAAATTATTTTCTTTAATATTAAAAAATTATCGTCTTTTTTTACTATTTTTTTCGATTATCATTAAGTTTCTTTAATTTTAAATACAATTGTTCAATTATTTTAATTGATTTTTAATTCCATTCTTCAATTTTTATTTCCATTCTTCTATTTAATTTTTTTGTTAATTTTTTTTATTTTTTTCCAATTGTTAATTACTTTTTTAATAGTAAATTATTTTGGTCAATATTTAATTATTTTTGTCATATTGAGACTGCCTTTTAATTATCAACTATTTTATTGAAATTTCCAATTTATTTCTTCAATTTTCAATTATTTTCTTTATTTCTCAAATATTTTCCTTCATTTTTAATTATTTTTATCGATTTTCAATTAATTCCTCAATATTCAATAAATGTCGGATTTTTAAAATTTTTTATTTTCGCTCATAATTCTTTTATCGAATTTCAATTTAATTATTCAATTCTAGAACTGTTCTCTTCAATTCTCAGTTACTTTCTTCAAATTCAAATTCCACTATTCAATTTTCAATTATTTTCTTTAAGGGCATGTGATGATAATGCTAAATTTGTCCGTAAACTTTCTCTTAAAGTACTCAATGTTTTGACACCAAACTTTGTAGAATTACTCAAAACACCATTTGAATGGTCTCTCTGACCCAAATTTATTTCATTTTTATCTTTAAACTAATTTTTTTTTCAATTTTACAATTTTTGGAAAATTTTGTAAAAAAAGTAAATTTGAAAAATATTTAGTTTAAAGACAAAAATGAAACAAAATTGGGTCAGAGAGACCATTCAAATGGTGTTTTGAGTAATTCTACAAAGTTTGGTGTCAAAACATTGAGTACTTTAAGAGAAAGTTTGCGGACAAATTTAGCATTATCATCACATGCCCTTAATATTAAAAAATTATTGCCTTTTTCGATTATCATTAAGTTTCTTAAATTTTAAATACAGTTGTTAAATTATTTTCTTTAATTTTTAATTCCATTATTCAATTATATTTTCATTCTACAGTTTTCAATTGACAATTTATTATTCTCTTTCAATTTTATGATTATTCAATAATTTAAAAAAAAAAAATTTTTTGTTCAAATGCTGATTACTCACACTACTTTTGGATTTTTTTTCAATTTTTAATTACTTTTTTTAATAGTTAATTATTTTCGTCATATAGTAATTATTATTTAATTGTCAATTACTATCTTGGAATTACCATTTAATTCTTTATTTCTTTATATAATTCAATTATTACTTTATTTTTTAATTCCAATCTTCAATTATATTTCCATTCTTCAGTTTTCAATTGGCAATTCAAAATTCTCCTTCAATTTTATGATTATTCATTAAATTTTAAAAAATTTTTTTGTTCAAATGCCGATTATTCACACTATTTTTGTAATTTTTATTTTTCAATTTTAAATTACTTCTTTAAGAGTTAATTATTTTCATCAATTTTTAATGATTTTCGTCATAGTGTAATTATTCTTTTAATTGTCAATTATTATCTTGGAATAACCATTTAATTCTTAGATTTCTAATTTATTTCTTAAATCTTTAATTATTTTCTTCCATTCTCAAATATTTTCTTTAATTTTTCATTATTTTTATCTATTTTCAATTAATTCCTCAATATTCAATAAATCTCGGATTTTTTCAATTTTTATTTACGCTCATAAAAATTGTTTTAAATTTTCAATTTAATTATTCAATTGTAGAACTATTCTCTTCAATTCTCAGTGATATTCTTAAAGTTTAAATATACCACTTTTAAAATTTTAATTATATTCTTTAATATTAAAAAATAATCGCCTTCTTTCTATTATTTTTGAAAATTTTTAATGTCATTTTTCAATTATATTTACATTCTTCAGTTTTTAATTGGCAATTCATAATTCTCCCTCAATTTTATGATTAGTCATTAATTTTTAAAATTCTTTTTTTCAATTGTTAATTATTTTTTTCAATATTTAATCATTTTAGTCATATGTAATTTTTCTTGTAATTATCAATTATTTACTTCAAAATTCGATTTTAGTTTTTAATTTCCAATTCATTTCTTTAATTTTCAAATTTTTTCTTCTATTCTCAAATATTTTCTTTAGTTTTCAATTATTTTTATCGATTTTCAATTAATATCTCAATATTCAATAAATCTTAGATTGTACAATTATTTTTTCACTCATAAAAATTGTTTTCAACTTTCAATTTAATTATTTGATTCTAAAACTATTCTCTTCAATTCTCAGATATAGATTCTTCAAATTTACATTTTACTTTTTAATTATTTTCTTTAATATTAAGAAATTATCGTCTTTTTTATATTATTTATTTTTAATTATCATTAAGTTTTTTAAATTTAAAATACAATTGTTCAAATATTTTCTGTAATTTTTAATTTCAATCTTTTATTTTTCTGACCATTCTACAAATTTCAATTGTTTTCTTCTACATTAATAAATTCTCGGCTTTTTTCAAAATACTTTTTTTCAATTTTTAAGTATATTTTTTAAAATTCCATTCCATTTATCAATTTTTAATTGCTTTCTTCAATTTTTAATTACTTTTCAATTTACATTTATTTTCTTTGTATTTAATATTTCTTGTTTAATTTTTTAATTTTTTTTTTGATTGTCTATTAATCTAGTTAATTTTTGAATTTTATTTTCAATTTATTTTTGAATTATTTTCCTCATTTTTCACATATTTTCTTTAATTTTTCAATTATTTTCGTCATTTTTCAACTATTTTCTTCAATTATAAATTATTTTCAGCAATTTCCAAGTTTCCTACTTATTGAAATTTTTATTTAAATCTTTGATTTTCAATTTATTTCTTTCATTTTTAATGGTTTTATTCAATTTTCAAATATTTTATTTTATTTTTAAATATTTTTATCGATTTTCAATGCATTTCTCAATATTCAATAAATCTCAGATTTTTTTAATTATTGTTTTCACTCATAAAAATTATTTTATTTTTTCAATTCAGTTATTCGATTCTAGAACTATTTTCTTTAATTCTTAAATATTTTCTTCAAATTTACATTTTACTTTTTAATTATTTTCTTTAATATTAAGAAATTATCGTCTTTTTTATATTATTTATTTTTAATTATCATTAAGTTTTTTTAAATTTAAAATACAATTGTTTAATTATTTTCTGTAATTTTTAATTGCAATCTTTCATTTTTCTGACCATTCTTCAAATTTCAATGGTTTTCTTCTACATTAATAAATTCTCGGCTGTTTTTAAATACTTTTTTTCAATTTTTAAGTATATTTTCTAAAATTCAATTCCATTCATCAATTTTTAATTGCTTTCTTCAATTTTTAATTACTTTTCAATTTACATTTATTTTCTTTGTATTTAATATTTCTTGTTTAATTTTTTAATTTTTTTTTCGATTGTCTATTAATCTAGTTAATTTTTGAATTTTATTTTCAATTTATTTTTTGAATTATTTTCCTCATTTTTCACATATTTTCTTTAATTTTTCAATTATTTTCGTCATTTTTCAACTATTTTCTTCAATTATTAATTATTTTCAGCAATTTCCAAGTTTCCTACTTCTTGAATTATTATTTAAATCTTTGATTTTCAATTTATTTCTTTTATTTTTAATTGTTTTATTCAATTTTCAAATATTTTCTTTTATTTTTAAATATTTTTATCGATTTTTAATGCATTCCTCAATATTCAATAAATCTCAGATTTTTTTAATTATTGTTTTCACTCATAAAAATTATTTTATTTTTTCAATTCAGTTATTCGATTCTAGAACTATTTTCTTTAATTCTCAAATATTTTCTTCAAATTTACATTTTACTTTTTAATTATTTTCTTTAATATTAAGAAATTATCGTCTTTTTTATATTATTTATTTTTAATTATCATTAAGTTTTTTTAAATTTAAAATACAATTGTTTAATTATTTTCTGTAATTTTTAATTCCAATCTTTCATTTTTCTGACCATTCTTCAAATTTCAATTGTTTTCTTCTACATTAATAAATTCTCGGCTGTTTTTAAATACTTTTTTTCAATTTTTAAGTATATTTTCTAAAATTCAATTCCATTCATCAATTTTTAATTGCTTTCTTCAATTTTTAATTACTTTTCAATTTACATTTATTTTCTTTGTATTTAATATTTCTTGTTTAATTTTTTAATTTTTTTTTCGATTGTCTATTAATCTAGTTAATTTTTGAATTTTATTTTCAATTTATTTTTTGAATTATTTTCCTCATTTTTCACATATTTTCTTTAATTTTTCAATTATTTTCGTCATTTTTCAACTATTTTCTTCAATTATTAATTATTTTCTGCAATTTCCAAGTTTCCTACTTCTTGAAATTTTTATTTAAATCTTTGATTTTCAATTTATTTCTTTCTTTTTTAATTGTTTTATTCAATTTTCAAATATTTTCTTTTATTTTTAAATATTTTTATCGATTTTCAATGCATTCCTCAATATTCAATAAATCTCAGATTTTTTTAATTATTGTTTTCACTCATAAAAATTGTTTTATTTTTTTAATTCAGTTATTCGATTCTAGAACTATTCTCTTTAATTCTCAAATATTTTCTTCAAATTTACATTTTACGTCTTAATTATTTTCTTTAATATTAAGAAATTATCGTCTTTTTTATATTATTTATTTTTAATTATCATTAAGTTTTTTTTAAATTTAAAATACACTTGTTTAATTATTTTCTGTAATTTTTAATTCCAATCTTTCATTTTTCTGACCATTCTTCAAATTTCAATTGTTTTCTTCTACATTAATAAATTCTCGGCTTTTTTCAAAATACTTTTTTTCAATTTTTAAGTATATTTTTTAAAATTCCATTCCATTTATCAATTTTTAATTGCTTTCTTCAATTTTTAATTACTTTTCAATTTACATTTATTTTCTTTGTATTTAATATTTCTTGTTTAATTTTTTAATTTTTTTTTTGATTGTCTATTAATCTAGTTAACTTTTGAATTTTATTTTCAATTTATTTTTTGAATTATTTTCCTCATTTTTCAATTATTTTCGTCATTTTTCAACTATTTTCTTCAATTATAAATTATTTTCAGCAATTTCCAAGTTTCCTACTTCTTGAAATTTTTATTTAAATCTTTGATTTTCAATTTATTTCTTTCATTTTTAATTGTTTTATTCAATTTTCAAATATTTTCTTTTATTTTTAAATATTTTTATCGATTTTCAATGCATTTCTCAATATTCAATAAATCTCAGATTTTTTTAATTATTGTTTTCACTCATAAAAATTATTTTATTTTTTCAATTCAGTTATTCGATTCTAGAACTATTTTCTTTAATTCTCAAATATTTTCTTCAAATTTACATTTTACTTTTTAATTATTTTCTTTAATATTAAGAAATTATCGTCTTTTTTATATTATTTATTTTTAATTATCATTAAGTTTTTTTAAATTTAAAATACAATTGTTTAATTATTTTCTGTAATTTTTAATTCCAATCTTTCATTTTTCTGACCATTCTTCAAATTTCAATTGTTTTCTTCTACATTAATAAATTCTCGGCTGTTTTTAAATACTTTTTTTCAATTTTTAAGTATATTTTCTAAAATTCAATTCCATTCATCAATTTTTAATTGCTTTCTTCAATTTTTAATTACTTTTCAATTTACATTTATTTTCTTTGTATTTAATATTTCTTGTTTAATTTTTTAATTTTTTTTTCGATTGTCTATTAATCTAGTTAATTTTTGAATTTTATTTTCAATTTATTTTTTGAATTATTTTCCTCATTTTTCACATATTTTCTTTAATTTTTCAATTATTTTCGTCATTTTTCAACTATTTTCTTCAATTATTAATTATTTTCAGCAATTTCCAAGTTTCCTACTTCTTGAAATTATTATTTAAATCTTTGATTTTCAATTTATTTCTTCCATTTTTAATTGTTTTATTCAATTTTCAAATATTTTCTTTTATTTTTAAATATTTTTATCGATTTTCAATGCATTCCTCAATATTCAATAAATCTCAGATTTTTTTAATTATTGTTTTCACTCATAAAAATTATTTTATTTTTTCAATTCAGTTATTCGATTCTAGAACTATTTTCTTTAATTCTCAAATATTTTCTTCAAATTTACATTTTACTTTTTAATTATTTTCTTTAATATTAAGAAATTATCGTCTTTTTTATATTATTTATTTTTAATTATCATTAAGTTTTTTTAAATTTAAAATACAATTGTTTAATTATTTTCTGTAATTTTTAATTCCAATCTTTCATTTTTCTGACCATTCTTCAAATTTCAATTGTTTTCTTCTACATTAATAAATTCTCGGCTGTTTTTAAATACTTTTTTTCAATTTTTAAGTATATTTTCTAAAATTCAATTCCATTCATCAATTTTTAATTGCTTTCTTCAATTTTTAATTACTTTTCAATTTACATTTATTTTCTTTGTATTTAATATTTCTTGTTTAATTTTTTAATTTTTTTTTCGATTGTCTATTAATCTAGTTAATTTTTGAATTTTATTTTCAATTTATTTTTTGAATTATTTTCCTCATTTTTCACATATTTTCTTTAATTTTTCAATTATTTTCGTCATTTTTCAACTATTTTCTTCAATTATAAATTATTTTCTGCAATTTCCAAGTTTCCTACTTCTTGAAATTTTTATTTAAATCTTTGATTTTCAATTTATTTCTTTCATTTTTAATTGTTTTATTCAATTTTCAAATATTTTCTTTTATTTTTAAATATTTTTATCGATTTTCAATGCATTCCTCAATATTCAATAAATCTCAGATTTTTTTAATTATTGTTTTCACTCATAAAAATTGTTTTATTTTTTTAATTCAGTTATTCGATTCTAGAACTATTCTCTTTAATTCTCAAATATTTTCTTCAAATTTACATTTTACGTCTTAATTATTTTCTTTAATATTAAGAAATTATCGTCTTTTTTATATTATTTATTTTTAATTATCATTAAGTTTTTTTTAAATTTAAAATACACTTGTTTAATTATTTTCTGTAATTTTTAATTCCAATCTTTCATTTTTCTGACCATTCTTCAAATTTCAATTGTTTTCTTCTACATTAATAAATTCTCGGCTTTTTTCAAAATACTTTTTTTCAATTTTTAAGTATATTTTTTAAAATTCCATTCCATTTATCAATTTTTAATTGCTTTCTTCAATTTTTAATTACTTTTCAATTTACATTTATTTTCTTTGTATTTAATATTTCTTGTTTAATTTTTTAATTTTTTTTTTGATTGTCTATTAATCTAGTTAACTTTTGAATTTTATTTTCAATTTATTTTTTGAATTATTTTCCTCATTTTTCAATTATTTTCGTCATTTTTCAACTATTTTCTTCAATTATAAATTATTTTCAGCAATTTCCAAGTTTCCTACTTCTTGAAATTTTTATTTAAATCTTTGATTTTCAATTTATTTCTTTCATTTTTAATTGTTTTATTCAATTTTCAAATATTTTCTTTTATTTTTAAATATTTTTATCGATTTTCAATGCATTTCTCAATATTCAATAAATCTCAGATTTTTTTAATTATTGTTTTCACTCATAAAAATTATTTTATTTTTTCAATTCAGTTATTCGATTCTAGAACTATTTTCTTTAATTCTCAAATATTTTCTTCAAATTTACATTTTACTTTTTAATTATTTTCTTTAATATTAAGAATTTATCGTCTTTTTTATATTATTTATTTTTAATTATCATTAAGTTTTTTTAAATTTAAAATACAATTGTTTAATTATTTTCTGTAATTTTTAATTCCAATCTTTCATTTTTCTGACCATTCTTCAAATTTCAATTGTTTTCTTCTACATTAATAAATTCTCGGCTGTTTTTAAATACTTTTTTTCAATTTTTAAGTATATTTTCTAAAATTCAATTCCATTCATCAATTTTTAATTGCTTTCTTCAATTTTTAATTACTTTTTAATTTACATTTATTTTCTTTGTATTTAATATTTCTTGTTTAATTTTTTAATTTTTTTTTCGATTGTCTATTAATCTAGTTAATTTTTGAATTTTATTTTCAATTTATTTTTTGAATTATTTTCCTCATTTTTCACATATTTTCTTTAATTTTTCAATTATTTTCGTCATTTTTCAACTATTTTCTTCAATTATTAATTATTTTCAGCAATTTCCAAGTTTCCTACTTCTTGAAATTATTATTTAAATCTTTGATTTTCAATTTATTTCTTTTATTTTTAATTGTTTTATTCAATTTTCAAATATTTTCTTTTATTTTTAAATATTTTTATCGATTTTCAATGCATTCCTCAATATTCAATAAATCTCAGATTTTTTTAATTATTGTTTTCACTCATAAAAATTATTTTATTTTTTCAATTCAGTTATTCGATTCTAGAACTATTTTCTTTAATTCTCAAATATTTTCTTCAAATTTACATTTTACTTTTTAATTATTTTCTTTAATATTAAGAAATTATCGTCTTTTTTATATTATTTATTTTTAATTATCATTAAGTTTTTTTAAATTTAAAATACAATTGTTTAATTATTTTCTGTAATTTTTAATTCCAATCTTTCATTTTTCTGACCATTCTTCAAATTTCAATTGTTTTCTTCTACATTAATAAATTCTCGGCTGTTTTTAAATACTTTTTTTCAATTTTTAAGTATATTTTCTAAAATTCAATTCCATTCATCAATTTTTAATTGCTTTCTTCAATTTTTAATTACTTTTCAATTTACATTTATTTTCTTTGTATTTAATATTTCTTGTTTAATTTTTTAATTTTTTTTTCGATTGTCTATTAATCTAGTTAATTTTTGAATTTTATTTTCAATTTATTTTTTGAATTATTTTCCTCATTTTTCACATATTTTCTTTAATTTTTCAATTATTTTCGTCATTTTTCAACTATTTTCTTCAATTATTAATTATTTTCAGCAATTTCCAAGTTTCCTACTTCTTGAAATTATTATTTAAATCTTTGATTTTCAATTTATTTCTTCCATTTTTAATTGTTTTATTCAATTTTCAAATATTTTCTTTTATTTTTAAATATTTTTATCGATTTTCAATGCATTCCTCAATATTCAATAAATCTCAGATTTTTTTAATTATTGTTTTCACTCATAAAAATTGTTTTATTTTTTCAATTTAGTTATTCGATTCTAGAACTATTTTCTTTAATTCTCAAATATTTTCTTTAAATTTACATTTTAGTTTTTAATTATTTTTTTTAATTTTTAATTACAATCTTTCATTTTTCTGACCATTCTTCAAATTTCAATTGTTTTTTTTTTCTATATTCATAAATTCATAATTCAACTATATTTTTCAATTGTCTATTCATCTAGTCATTTTTCGAATTTTATTTTCAATTATTTACGTCATTTTTCACATATTTTCTTCAATTTTTTTTAATTATTCTTGTCATTTTTCAACTATTTCCATCAATTATTAATTATTTTCGTCATTTTGTAATTTTAATTTCAATTATAAATTATTTTTTCAAATTTTAATTTAATTCTTATTTATTTCTGAAGTTTTCAATTCATTTCCTCAATTCTTTATTAGTTTCATCAATTTCAATAATTATTTTTTCAATTTTCAATCCAGTTCAAATTACAATTATTTCCAACAGTTTTAAGCTAGTCACTTTCCAGGTATTTTCTTTTGGTGGGGGTCGATACAAAAACCAAAAATTATTTTACTTTCTTGAAAAAAAGTCCAACGTTTCTCAGAAGGTAAAATTAATTGTTATTAATAATTGTAGGCGGGAAAAAAAGAAGAAAAATGCTTTAAAATGTTAGTTAAAATGAAAATTGACATGAGGTTTGATTTTAAATTGCGCGCGGAATTGTAGTGATTCGTGATCATGTGGCAGAGTTAACGAATCCGTGTACAGAAGAGAACCGAGAGTACAAAATTTGTCCGGCAGAGGGCAAGTTGCGGCCTCTCTTGCAAGTGAGTCCGACGAAATAGTATATAAAGGTCGTACCGTGGAACGAAAAAGACAAGATCATACTTCACAGGATCATTTCTGTAGTATATCTTCACGTCCTCTCTACCCAAAAGTGGAGTCGATGCAGCCACGATGATGAGCAGAAGCTCTTCTCTCTGAGCGTGAGAGGCTGCTGGCGAGATCGATTTTTTTATCTTTCCAGTACTCGAGGATCGTTCGCCTTTTGCAGTTTGTGCAGAAGGTAATGGGAGTTTGAGTGTTCTGAGTGGTCTATATTATAAATTCTTTAAACATAAAATTCATTATTATTATTATTATTATATATCTTTATTTTTTATTCAATTGTATTAATTCTTAAAATTTTAATTGATTTCAATAATATTACAATCTAAACCTAGAATTTTTTTCCAAAAGTTATTTATAAAAAGATGAAGTTCTTGTTTATAAATTTTTAAAAAAATAAATTAAATTTTATAATATATTCCCAAATATTTCAGTAAGTGGATAAATAATTTATTTAACAGATTTTTAATGCACTTTTCTAGCAAAAGTTGCCAGCTAAAGTTTATTTTTCTAAATTTTTAATTGCAAAATAATAACTTTTATACAATCAAAAATATAAAAATTGTTATATTTTCATAAATAAAAAAATTTTTTAATGTTAAAAATTCTTTGTATTTTTTGTATACTTTGTTTACAATTTTATTAATAAAAAATTTTTTTAGTTTCTGATGAGGACAGCATGGCTGCCGAAACGTAAAAAACATATGTGTGTTTTATTGACTCGGAGTGATTGATAAATTCCTATGAATTTATAACTTCACCGAGTGATAAATTCTTTTAAAATAATAAATCATAGTTATTTAAATTTTTAGCAAATTTTACATTATATAGGAAAATCGATTTATTTTAAAGCTATATGTGAATTTTTTTACATATATATGTATAAATTTAAAATATGAGGATAAAATTATTGTTCGATTATTGAAGAAATAAAAAAATTACATATTTGTGAAAGATAATTTTAAAAAAATTCCTAGTGCTAAATTTTAGATTTAATAGCAAAAATTATCATACCATAAATACAGAATAATTTAATTCCAACATTTAAAAAAATTTGGCAACTTGACGAAATATAAAGAGCTTCCTTTATGACGCATCAAAATTAATCTAATATATTAGATAATAAAATGATAAATAAATTAATCATAAATAATAAATCACAATTATTGAAAAAATTTAATTATTACAAGTTGTTAAATTTATTTCTTCACTGTTTTTCAGAAATATAATTTTTATTATTAACAAGCATTATTTGCTCTAAATTTTATTAATCATTAAGTTTTATAGAATTTAATATTTAGTTTTCTAAATTTCATTTTTAATACCTTTAAGGGCATGTGGAATGCGCCAACTTCAAATGATTCGTTGTAATATTTTCCACCAATTTTCTAAAAAAATATTTAATAATTTATAATGAAATTGAAAGAAATAGAAAATGGGACCTAGATTTTTGAATTTTCACTAATACGCATTTGTTTTATATATCATAGAGATTCGTCTTTGTTTTAAATTTTGTTTTGTTTATTATAACATTAATTGAAAGTATGCAAGGTTAAAAATTATAAATATTGATATTTGAAAAGAACTGAATATTTTCTAAATATTTTATTTACGAAAATAAAAAAGTTATTATAATTTTGCCTCGAGAATTTAATTTGTATTATTTTGTAATAAAAAATTAAGAAAAAGAATAATTTATAGCTACCAAAAAAATTATTTCTTAAATGAAATTGAGTAATTAAAATTTTTAATTAATGAAAATTATGTTTTTTTAAAAATTGTGAATGGTGTAAATAATTAAATTTAAAATTGCTGGAAAACGACATAGCAATTTGTTGTTTTTCGGATTTTAAATAATTTTAATTATTTTTCAATTACTTATGACAATTTTTATTTATATTTTCCAATTTACTATTTTTTTAAATAATTTATTTTCTGACACTTCATAAATATTGCCTACTTAATTTTTTTAAAAATTTTTCAAATTTCAATTATTTTCTTTAATTTTCCAATGTTTTTATTATTTTACAATTACTATTTTTAATTTTTAGTTATCATCATTACTTGTTGCTTAATTTAATTCTGGAATTTTTAATTACTTATCTCAATTTTAAATTATTTTATTTTATTTTCAATTTTTTAAATCAGTTTTCAATTGTTTTCTTTTACTTTTAATAATATTCTGAATTTTCTTCAATTTTTAATTTGCTCTATAATTAATTTATTATTTTATTTTATTTTTTATTGTTTCCATTTTCTTTTAATTAAATTACTAAATTTCCAATAAATCAACTCAAATTAAAATAATTTCATTCAATTTATAACTTTTAAATTATTATTATATTTTTCCATTTTTAATTATTCTTATTACTTTCCGATTATTTTCTAAATTTGAATTATTTTCTTCGATTTTCATAATATTGTTTCTAAATTTTAATTTTTTAAAATATTTTTCTCAAATTTTAATTATTTCCATCATTTTTTAGTTATTTTAATTATCTGTCAATTACATATTATATTTTAAATATTTTATTTATGAAAATTAAAAAAGTATTATTTAATTTGAGAATAAATGAAAATAATGTTTTTTAGTAGTTGTGAAGGGTATAAATAATTAAATTTAAAATTGCTAGAAAATTTTTATATTCTAATATAATAATATATAATATAATAATAATTATAATAATTATATTATAAAATTTTCTTTATTTTAAAAAAAATGATATAAACAATCCAAGTTTCACATGGGATATTTTTATTTGGCTATGTTTATTAAATTTTTTCTGTTTATAGTTTCAATTAGCAGTAGAGTTGATTATATCGATCGGAAAAACTGATGTAACTGAAAATTAATTCCTATATAGTTATATATTTATGTATTGTAAATTATTTTTCAATAATTTTCCACAGGAATTCTAAAAAATTTTATTTTTAAAATTGAATATTTTTTTGAATAAACACCTCAGATTGAAAAATCACTTTCACTGTATAATTTTATGTAATTCAATATACATATATATGTGAGTTAACCTTTGAAACATTCAAGATTTGAAATAAAATTTTTAAAATATTTTATTTGCAACCACACATTTTATATTTAACCTATTGTGTCTTTTATTTTAGAATCCATTTCTATTGTATAGTATACTTAAGCTTTTTTGGCTTTCCCTAGGTAATTTAAAATATCAATTTTATAAAGTGGAAAAATCGAAGTTATTTAAAATTATATCATGCATGAAATGAAAAGTGTTTGATTTTTTTAAGTAATAAATGAATAGTACAGATTATAAAAATCAGCATTATTAGATCTCTATGAAAAAAAAAACTAAAAAAAAAACATTTTCTTCTAAAAATTAGTAAATACACTTTTGCTAAAACTTCACAGTTTTGAGAAAATTTTAGATTCTAAATGTAACCTTAAAAAACTTTAACAAATTTACAAAAGCTATAATATATTATTAAATTCAATAGTGATAATAACGATAAATTTTACGTGCTCTGTGATATTCTTTCTTTAATCCCTCATTTAGCAGTAAATAAATAAAAATAAATAAATAAATAGTTAATAAATATTCATTGTGATTTGATACTTTTTTAAAATAAAAATAGTGTGAGGAACATTAAGGTTAAAAGCTCCAGTGATTTTTTCAAATATTATATGTAGAAGCTTTCTAAATAATTTTTTTACTGATTTTAAATTGATTCTGGTTATTTTAAATAGAAGTATTCAAACCAAAAGAAACATTTCTTGAAAACAAAAATATGGTGAAAATGCCATCGAAACATAACCTCAATTTTTAACATAATTTGTATCTGCAGATATAATAATTCATTTAATAGTTATATACATGATAAACCTTCAGATTAACTGCTTTAGAATGAAAAATAAAAATTTGAAATCTTTAAAATAAGCTTTCTCTAATAAAATACGAAATGTCACTCGGACATTTTCAAATAATAAAACGTAAAGCTATATCGATCACTCCATGAATACCACTTTTATTTTTAATCAGCTAAATAATAAATGAATCTTCCCAAGAAAAATATTTTATTTGTCTTTATTATTGAGGCATTTCTTAAAGGTATAATCATAAAAACTAAACATTTTTTTAAACCTACCATAAAGAAAAAAAAACAAATTAATTTTTTAAATATCAACACATTTTTCTCAAAGCATGTCATTTTTCAAAATCAATATCTAGATTTTGCCCCAAAATACATTTTTTTAAAATTTTTTAATTTTTCTGACTTTGGATTCGGATTCAGCGAAGAAAAATACGTAAAAATATACTAGTATAATGTCTCGGACAAAAATTTTTTTGGGTTGTGATTTGGAGAAAATAGTGAAATATTAAAAAAAATTATTATTAATATTTATATATAATAATAATAATAATAATAATAATAATAATAATAATAATTCATTATCATTAATAATTTAATGGGGATGTTTGGTGGAAAGCTATTTGGATGTTTACCCAATAGAGAATTTATTAAATGCGATAGATATATGCTAAATGAAGACCTTTATAGGAAATTCCACTTTGTCGTAAAGTTGCGCCTATAAGCTTTTAGGTGTATCAGAAATTAGCTTTATAAAGGATCTTGATTTATATTGTGATTAATATAGCATGTAAAACTATTTCAAGTATCAAAATTCAATATATTTAAAGATATTCAACTCATTGACATAACCTCAAACTAGAAAATGGTTTTCCACGTAACATAAAATTATAATTATTAAAATTGATTTCACTCAATTTTGATAGAACCAGTTGTACATTTTTCAAAAAAATTATGTTGAAACTAAATTAGTTATCAAACAATAACTATTTAACATTTCAGTAAAATTTACTCACCCTCATATAGTTTTGGGTCTAAATAATAGGCTGTTTTTAAAAATAATTGGCTTTATAAATGATATTGTAATTTTAGGTTAAAACTATACCCGTCAAATGAGATAAACCATCTTTGAACTTTGAATTACAAACAAGAATAGTTTTAACCTAAAAATATAATACAATTTTTAAATTTAATTATTATTTTTTTTAAAATGGCTTCTGGAATAGCACAAAATTTTAAATCCAAGTAAATTCATGTTTAAATTCAATTAAAATGTAACGAAAGTATTTTTCTATAATATCTTCCAACAGAGATATTATGTTGCAAACTTTGCAAAAATGTAGAATTCTTAAAATTTTTACATTTTCTTCCCCTAAAATTTCCTATATTTTTAAACAGGAAATTAAAACGTGATAATAAAATTTGAAGACCGGTTTAACTGAAATACTTTAAAGTAAATAAGTTAATACCCATTATAATCTATTCACCATTTTATAAATAACTTTTTAAAAAAAATTCTAGGTTCAGATTGTAATATTATTGAAATCAATTAAAATTTTAAGAATAAATACAATGGAATAAAAAATAAAGATATGTAATATATACAATAATAATAACAATAATAATGAATTTTATGTTTAAATTATTTATAATATAGACCACTCAGAACACTCAAACTCCCATTACCTTCTGCACAAACTGCAAAAGGCGAACGATCCTCGAGTACTGGAAAGATCGAAAAATCGATCTCGCCAGCAGCCTCTCACGCTCAGAGAGAAGAGCTTCTGCTCATCATCGTGGCTGCATCGACTCCACTTTTGGGTAGAGAGGACGTGAAGATATACTACAGAAATGATCCTGTGAAGTATGATCTTGTCTTTTTCGATCCACGGTACGACATTTATATACTATTTCGTCGGACTCACTTGCAAGAGAGGCCGCAACTTGCCCTCTGCCGGACAAATTTTGTACTCTCGGTTCTCTTCTGTACACGGATTCGTTAACTCTGCCACATGATCACGACTCACTACAATTCCGCGCGCAATTTAAAATCAAACCTCATGTCAATTTTCATTTTAACTAACATTTTAAAGCATTTTTCTTCTTTTTTTCCCGCCTACAATTATTAATAACAATTAATTTTACCTTCTGAGAAACGTTGGACTTTTTTTCAAGAAAGTAAAATAATTTTTGGTTTTTGTATCGACCCCTACCAAAAGAAAATACCTGGAAAGTGACTAGCTTAAAACTGTTGGAAATAATTGCAATTTGAACTGGATTGAAAATTGAAAAAATAATTATTGAAATTGATGAAACTAATAAAGAATTGAGGAAATGAATTGAAAACTTAAGAAATAAATAAGAATTAAATTAAAATTTGAAAAAATAATTTATAATTGAAAACAAAATTACAAAATGACGAAAATAATTGACTATTGAAAACAAAATTCAAGAAATGGCTAGATCTATACACATCCCAATAATCATATATTTAAAAAATCAAAGAATAATTATAAAATTTTAAGATAATAATTGAAAATTGGGAAAATTGTAGGAAATAATTGCAAATTGCGGAAAATAATTAATAATTGGTGGAAATAGTTGAAAAATGAGAAGAATAATAATAAAAAAATTGAAGAAAATATGTGAAAAATGACGTAAATAATTGAAAATAAAATTCGAAAAATGACTAGATGAATAGACAATTGAAAAAAATAATTGAAAAAATTAAACAAGAAATATTAAATTTAAAGAAAATAATTAATAGAAATTTTATAACAACTTTTATGAGTGAAAACAATAATTAAAAAAATCTGAGATTTATTGAATATTGAGGAATGCATTGAAAATCGATAAAAATATTTAAAAATAAAAGAAAATATTTGAAAATTGAATAAAACAATTAAAAATGGAAGAAATAAATTGAAAATCAAACAATATAATAATAAATTCAAGAAGTAGGAGCCTTGAAAATTGCGGAAAATAATTAATAATTGAAGGAAATAGTTAAAAGATGACGAAAATAATTGAAAAATTAAAGAAAATATGTGAAAAATGAGAAAAATAAATGAAAAAATCAATTGAAAATAATATTCAAAAATTGACTAGATTAATAGACAATCGAAAAAAAAATTAAACAAGAAATATTAAATACAAAGAAAATAATTGTAAATTGAAAAGTAATTAAAAATTGAAGAAAGCAATTAAAAATTGAAGAATGGAATTGAATTTTAAAAAATATACTTAAAAATTGAAAAAGAGTATTTAAAAAAAGCCGAGAATTTATTAATGTAGAAGAAAACAATTGAAATTTGAAGAATGGTCAGAAAAATGAAAGATTGAAATTAAAAATTACAGAAAATAATTGAACAATTGTATTTTAAATTTAAAAAACTTAATGATAATTAAAAATAAATAATATAAAAAAGACGATAATTTCATAATATTAAAGAAAATAATTAAAACGTAAAATGTAAATTTGAAGAAAATATTTGAGAATTAAAGAGAATAGTTCTAGAATCGAATAACTGAATTGAAAAAATAAAACAATTTTTATGAGTGAAAACAATAATTTAAAAAATCCGAGATTTATTGAATATTGAGGAATGCATTAAAAATCGATAAAAATATTTAAAAATAAAAGAAAATATTTGAAAATTGAATAAAACAATTAAAAATGAAAGATATAAATTGAAAATCAAAGATTTAAATAAAAATTTCAAGAAGTAGGAAACTTGGAAATTGCTGAAAATAATTAATAATTGAAGAAAATAGTTGAAAAATGACGAAAATAATTGAAAAATGAGGAAAATAATTTAAAAAATAAATTGAAAATAAAATTCAAAAGTTAACTAGATTAATAGACAATCGAAAAAAAAATTAAAAAATTAATCAAGAAATATTAAATACAAAGAAAATCAATGTAAATTGAAAAGTAATTAAAAATTGAAGAAAGCAATTAAAAATTGATAAATGGAATGGAATTTTAAAAAATATACTTAAAAATTGAAAAAAAGTATTTAAAAAAAGCCGAGAATTTATTAATGTAGAAGAAAACAATTGAAATTTGAAGAATGGTCAGAAAAATGAAAGATTGGAATTAAAAATTACAGAAAATAATTGAACAATTGTATTTTAAATTTAAAAAACTTAATGATAATTAAAAATAAATAATATAAAAAAGACGATAATTTCTTAATATTAAAGAAAATAATTAAAAAGTAAAATGTAAATTTGAAGAAAATATTTGAGAATTAAAGAGAATAGTTCTAGAATCGAATAACTGAATTGAAAAAATAAAACAATTTTTATGAGTGAAAACAATAATTTAAAAAAATCTGAGATTTATTGAATATTGAGGAATGTATTGAAAATCGATAAAAATATTTAAAAATAAAAGAAAATATTTGAAACTTGAATAAAACAATTAAAAATGAATGAAATAAATTGAAAATCAAAGATTTAAATAAAAATTTCAAGAAGTAGGAAACTTGGGAATTGCGGAAAATAATTAATAATTGAAGGAAATAGTTGAAAAATGACGAAAATAATTGAAAAATTAAAGAAAATATGTGAAAAATGAGGAAAATAATTCAAAAAATAAATTGAAAATAAAATTCAAAAGTTAACTAGATTAATAGACAATCGAAAAAAAAATTAAAAAATTAATCAAGAAATATTAAATACAAAGAAAATAATTGTAAATTGAAAAGTAATTAAAAATTGAAGAAAGCAATTAAAAATTGAAGAATGGAATTGAATTTTAAAAAATATACTTAAAAATTGAAAAAGAGTATTTAAAAAAAGCCGAGAATTTATTAATGTAGAAGAAAACAATTGAAATTTGAAGAATGGTCAGAAAAATGAAAGATTGAAATTAAAAATTACAGAAAATAATTGAACAATTGTATTTTAAATTTAAAAAACTTAATGATAACTAAAAATAAATAATATAAAAAAGACGATAATTTCTTAATATTAAAGAAAATAATTAAAAAGTATAATGTAAATTTGAAGAACATATCTGAGAATTAAAGAGAATAGTTCTAGAATCGAATAACTGAATTGAAAATATAAAACAATTTTTATAAGAGAAAAAAATAATTTAACAAATCCGAGATTTATTGAATATTGAGGAATTAATTGAAAATCGATAAAAATAATCGAAAAATAAAGAAAATATTTGAGAATAGAAGAAAAAAAATTAAAAATTAAAGAAATAAATTGGAAATTATAAACTAAAATGATTAAATATATTGAAGAAAATAATTAACAATAAAAAAAAATAATTAGAAATTGAAAAAAAAAAATTTTTAAATGGAGAGATTAAAACGTATTTAAACAAAAAACTTAAAAAACTAATGAATAATCATAAAATTGAAGAAGAATTATGAATTGCCAATTAAAAACTGAAGACTGGAAATATAAGTGAAGAATGGAATTAAAAGTTTTAAAAAATAAAAAATGTGTGCAAAAAAGACTACATTAATAGACAATTGAAAAAAATAATTGATAAAATTAAACAAGAAATAATAAATTTAAAGAAAATAATTGCAAATTGAAAAATTAAGAAAATAATAGAAATAATTGTTGAATATAAATGCACATTTAACAACTGGATTGAAACCGGTAAAAATAGTTAAAATTAAAAACAATAATTATAAATTGAAAAAACAATTAAGAACTGAACAATGGAATTGAATTTTAAATAAATGACTAGATGAATAGACAATTGAAAAAAATAATTGCAAAAATTAAATAAGAAACATTAAATTTAAAGAAAATAATTGCAAATTGAAAAGTAATTAAAAATTGAAGATAGCAATTAAAAATTGAAGAATGGAATTGAATTTTAAATAATATACTTAAAAATTTAAAAAAAGTAATTTAAAAAAAGCCGAGAATTTATGAATATAGAGAAAAGAAGAATTAAAATTTGAAGAATGGTCAGGAAAAATAAAGATTGGAATTAAAAATTACAGAAAATAATTGAACAATTGTATTTTAAATTTAAAAAACTTAATGATAATTAAAAATAAAAAAAAGACGATAGTGTGAGTAATCAGCATTTGAACAAAAATTTTTTTTTAAAAAATTATTGAATAATCATAAAATTGAAAGAGAATAATAAATTGTCAATTGAAAACTGCAGAATGGAAATATAATTGAATAATGGAATTAGAAATTAAGGAAAATAATTTAACAACTGTATTTAAAATTTAAGAAACCTTATGATAATCGAAAAAGGCAATAATTTTTTAATATTGAAGAAAATAATTGAAAATTAAATAGTGGAATTTGAATTTGAAGAAAGTAACTGAGAATTGAAGAGAATAGGTCTAGAATTGAATAATTGAATTGAAAATTGAAAACAATTTTTATGAGGGAAAATAAAAATTGAAAAAATCCAAGATTTATTGAATATTGAGGAATTAATTGAAAATCGATTAAAATAATTAAAAGTGAAAGAAAATATTTGAAAATTAAAGAAAATAATTTAAAAAAGGAGAAACAAATTAGAAATAAAGAATTAAATGGTAATTCCAAGACAATAATTTACAATTAAAAGAATAATTAGTACAATATGACGAAAATAAATAAATATTGCCGAAAATTATTAACTATATTAAAAAAAAGTAATTTAAAATTGAAAAAAAATTCCAAAAAAGAAAATTTTTATTAGAAAAAATCTTAATAATCTTATTATTATTATTATTAAGAATATTTTCTTATTAAAGAAAATAATTGAAATTTGAAAAGTGATATTTAAACTTGAAGAAAATCACTGAGAATTGAAGAGAATATTTCTACAATTGAATAATTGAATTGAAAATTTTAAACAATTTTTATGAACGAAAAAAATAATTGAAAAATTCTGAGATTCATTGAATATTGAGAAATTAATTGAAAATCGATAAAAATAATTAAAAATGAAAGAAAATATTTGAGAATTGAAGAAAATAATTTAAAAATTGAAGAAATAAATTGGAAATTTCAAGAAAATAATTGATAATTAAAAGAATAATCGGCATTTGCACAGAAAAAATTTGTATCTTAATGAATAATCGTAAAATTGAAGGAAAATAATAAATTGTCAATTGAAAACTCAAGAAAGGAAATATAATTGAAGAATGGAATTAAATATTTTAAAAAATAATATAAAAAAGGCAATAATTTTTTAATATTAAAGAAAATAATTGGAAATTGAATAGTGAAATTTGAATTTAAAGAAAGTAACTGAGAATTGATGAGAATAGTTCTAGAATTGATTAATTGAATTGAAATGAAAAAAAAAATTTATGAGTGAAAAAAATAATTGAAAAAAATTTCGAGGTTTATTGAATATTGAGGAATTCATTGAAAATCGATAAAAATAATTAAAAATGAAAGAAATAAATTAGAAATTTAAGAATGAAATGGAAATATAAAAAAATAATTGATAATTAAAAAGTATTTACAATATGACAAAAATAATTAACAATTGAACAAAAATCAAAAAATGGTAAGAATAAAGGGCATTTGAATATTAAAGAAAATAATTTAACAATTGTATTTAAAATTTAAGAAACTTAATTATAATCGAAAAGAATAATTGAAGAAAGGCAATAATTTTTTAATATTAAAGAAAATAATTAAAAATAGAAGAAATAAATTGGAAATTTCAAGAAAATAATTGATAATAATTAAAAGAATAATCGGCATTCGAACAAAAATTTTTTTTATATTAATGAATAATCGTAAAATTGGAGAAGAATAATAAATTGTCAATTGAAAATAATGTTTTGTATTACAATTTACAAATAGGTATAATATTTATTTACTTTTTTATATTTTGTGTTGTAAAAGTTATTTTCAAAAATATTTCCAAGGGAAAAATTTTCATTCAAATTAACATAAATTTTATAGCTTCAGGGACATACATATAACATTTCCATAAAAAATATTCCCACTTTTTTTAATTGACCCCCATAATCTAGAATATGCATTTTAAAAAATTTTTAATAGATCGTTTTTTATCACAATTTGTATTCTCTATAGAATATTTATGAATAAAAACATTTATCAGACAAAGATATAGTTAAAATTCTTATTTACTTCATTTGAAGCAATTTTCATTTTATCGAATATTCATTGAACAGAAATATTAATTCCTTGAATTCAAAGGATTCAAAGGATAAAGTGTTATTTAACTAGATTTTAATATAGGATTTAATTAAAATTTTGTTTAATTGAAGTTCGGTTCAATCAAAATTTGTGTTGATTTAAATATTACATTAGGGCTAAATAATATTTGAGTACATGAAAAATAGGATGGACCAAATTTTGAAATTTGACAAGGATTGAAATTAGAGAGTGAATTAAAATAAAAATCAAATCAAATTGGAATAAATTATGTAAATTTAGAATCCATAAAAATTTCTTTAAGCATATAAACACGGTTATCACTAAATAGTGATATCCATAATAGTCTAATATTTCTAATGTAATTTCTTCTTTTATTTTCTATTAGATTAAAAACTATAGAAAACACATGATAGAAAAATAAAAGTTTTTTCTGTACATTGCTTAGAACCTCTTATCATTAAAAAAAAATTCGTTTTGAGCATCAAGGAATCCAAAAATGACCTTTAAAATTCCTTGTCTCTCTGTCTGTCTGTCTGTCAGTCACAAAATTTTATACTCCTAAATTTAAACGACTGTGCCGAACTAAAAGAAGTTTGGTGAAATTTGGCCTGAAATTCTAATCATAAAATTGAAAAAAAAAAATTATGATAACTAGTATATATACAAAGTGTAACTTGAGCTACAATTTCTCGCGAATAATTTCACAGCAACGTGAGAGATTAATCAGATATCAATTCAATAAACTTTTCATTATTGGTTTCACTTATTTTTTATGCTTGTTTCGATGTCAATCAATTGTAGAAAGTAGAGAAAAAATAAACAGAAAAGAAAAAGCCGCTAAAAACAGTTGTTATGTTCACAAGCTCACAAAGGAAGATTGTCAATTAAGCTGAAAGCTTTGCACATTTATATTCTGAAAAAGGCTTCAATGAATTCTCATTACGAATGCAAATTTTCATTTCAACTTTCAGGAAAAATAATTTTATATATAGATATGCATATACACACAATAGGCATTATTAGCATAGATTTCACACAGCAAAATATTTTTAAAATATTCCAAATAATATTAATAATATTATTTAACATTGGTAGCAAGTTATATTCAAAAATAATATTTTCTAATTTTAGTACCATATACTTTGATAAAGTATAATTTCTTATGAATAAACAAATTATTAAAATTTATTGTACGATTTTGTTCCTCCAAAAATTATACCAATTTATTTTAACAAATTAAACTACTTAATTTATGTTAATTTTACAAATTATTTTTTAGGGTTCTAACTAGAAAAGTATTATTCAGAAGTAAAAATTGACTTTTAATTAAAGTTTAGAATAAAAATGTATTAGAAGAAACTTGATTAATTTCACCATTAAGTTCCGATTAGTAAACTTTATTATTATCTACACAGAAAAGAATACAAATTTTTATTCTTTCTTAAATCTTAAAAAACTTTATAAAAAGTTCTCAGAGATATTTTCATAATTCTACTCGGAATTTACTTAAAGTTTTATATTTTATAAAAAGTTCTATTGAAAAGAAAAGGTACTTCTTGCTCTTAAGTATTACGATTATACTAAAAAGGAACACAATGTAGATTCTGTACTTTAGAATAAATGAATATAAAAACAGTGTGTACGAGTGATCGATTTATAAAAGCTTCATCGATTAAAAAAATATTTTATATTTTACCATAATCATCCTCAACATTTAGTAACTGAAAAAAGCCGAAAATTAATGAATATAGAATAAAACACTTAAAAACTGAAAAAAGTAAATAAAAATTTAAGAATGGAATTAAAAATTAAAAAAAATAATTAAACACTTTTAATTTTAATTAATTGCATTTAAAATTCAAAAAACTTAATGATAATAAAAAAAAAAATAAAAAAAGGAAATCAATTTTAATATTAAAGAAAATAATTGAAAATTGAAAAGTAGAATTTAAATTTAAAGAAAATAACTGAGAATTGAAAAGAAAACAGTTCTAGAATTGAATAATTCAATTGAAATTTTAAAACAATTTTTAGTAGAATAAAATTATTGAAACAAAGAAGAATTTCTTCAATGATAATTGAAGAAAATAATTAAAAATGAAAGAAATAGATTAAAGATTAAAGAATTAAATTGAAATTTAAATAAAATATTTGATAATTTTACGAAAAATTACAATACGACGAAAATAATTAAATATTGTTGAAAATAATTAACTATTACAAAAAATACTCAACAATTGTTAAAAAAATCAAAAAATAGTGAGAATCATCGGTATTCCAAAAAAAATTTATTTTTAAATTAATGAATAATCATATAAAATTGAAGAAGAATAATAAACTGTCAATTGATAACGAATAAAAATTATCGAAAAAATTATAGAAAATAAATAAAAATTGAAGAATTGTATTAAAATTCCAAGAAAATGATTTATAATTCTGAAATTGCAAGAATTATTGAATATTCAAGAATTAATTGAAAATCGATTAAAATAATTGAAAAATAAAGAAAATATTTAAAAAAATTATTGAAAATTGAAGAAATAAATTGGAAATTAAAGAATTAAATGGAAATTTCAAGAATTTAATTGTCAATTAAAAGAAAAATTACAATATGACGAAAATAATTAAATATTAATGAAAATAATTAACAATTAAAAAAAATATTAAACAATTCTAAAAAAAATCAAAAAATGGTGAGAATAATTGGTATTCCAACAAAAAATTTATTTTTAAATTGATGAATAATCACAAAATTGAAGAAGAAGAATAATAAATTGTCAATTGAAAACTGATAAAAATTATGGAAAAAATTGTAGAAAATAAATAAAAATTGAAGAATTGTATTAAAATTTCAAGTAAATGATTGATAATTCTGAAGTTGCAAGAATTATTGAATATTCAGGAATTAATTGAAAATCGATTAAAATAGTTAAGAATAAGGAAAAAAATTTGAGAAAATAAATGAAAATTGAAAAAATAAATTGGAAATCAAAGAATTAAATGGAAATTTCAAAAATTTAATTGTTAATTAAAAGAAAAACTACAATATGACGAAAATAATTAAATATTGTTGAAAATAATTAACTATTAAAAAAAATTATTAACAATTGTAAAATCAAAGCTTGAAAAATGGTGAGAATAATCGGTATTCGGACTAAAAAAATTTAAATTAATGAATAATCAAAAATTTGAAAAAGAAGAATAATAAATTGACAATTGAAAACGTATGAAAATTATGGAATAAATTTAAGAAAAAAAATAAAAATTGGAGAAATTGATTTGGAAATTAAAGAATTGTATTGAAATTTCAAGAAAATAATTGATAATTGAGAAATTGCGAGAATTATTGAATGTTGAATAAAATTATTGTAAAACGAAGAATGCAATTAAAAAATTGAAGAAAATAATTGAGAATTGAAGAAAATAATTAAAAATTAAAGAAATAGATTAAAGATTAAAGAATTAAATAGAAATTTTAAGAAAAGAGTTGATTATTGAACGGAAAATTACAAAATGACGAAAATAATTAAATATTGTTGAAAATAATTTACTATTAAAGAAAATACTTAACAATTGTAAAAAAAAATCAAGAAATGGTGAGAATAATCGGTATTGCAACAAAAAATTTATTTTTAAATTAAAATTATAATAAAAATTATGGAAAAATTGTAGAAAATAAATAAAAATTGATGAATTGTATTAAAATTTAAAGGAAATGATAGATAATTCTGAAATTGCAAGAATTATTGAATATTAAAGAATTAATTAAAAATCGATAAAAATAATTGAATATAAAAAAAATATTTAAGAATTGGAAAAAAATAATTAAAAATTGTAGAAATAAATTGAAAATCAAAGTATTCAATGGAAATTTCAAGAATTTAATTGTTAATTAAAAGAAAAACTACAATATTTCGAAAATAATTAAATATTGCTGAAAATAACTTACTATTAAGAAAAAATACTTAACAATTTAAAAAAAATGTCAATTGCCAATTTATTATTCTCCTTCAATTTTATGATAAATCATTAATTTTTAAAATATTTTTGTTCGAATACCTTTATTTTCACCATTCCTTGATTTTTTTTTCAATTGTTTATTATTTATTTTAATTTATTTTAATTTAATTTAATCACAGTTATTTTCTTCAAATTTACATTTCACATTTCAATTTTCAATTATTTTCTTTATTTTTATAAAATCATCGCCTTCTTCCTATTATTTTTTTTAAATTTTTAATTCCATTCTTTAATTATATTTCCATTCTTCAGTTTTCAATTGACAATTTATTATTTTCCTTCAATTTTACGTTTATTCATTAAAATAAATTTTTTTTTCCTTCGAATACCGATTAATTCTTTTAATTATCAATTATTTTCTTGAAATTTTCAAATTTATTTTTTCAATTTTAAATTATTTTCTTCAATTCTCAAATATTTTAAATTATTTTTATCGATTTTCAATTATTTTCATCAATATTTAATTATTTTCGTCATATTGTAATTATATGTATTGTCTTTAATTTCTAATTTATTTCATAATTCTTTAATTAATTTTTTCAATTCTCAAATATTTTCTTTAATTTTTCATTATTTTTATCTATTTTCAATTAATACCTCAATATTTAATAAATCTCGGATTTTTTCAATTTTTAATTTAGCTCATAAAAATTGTTTTAAATTTTCAATTTAATTATTCAATCGTAGAACTATTCTCTTCAATTCTCAGTGATTTTCTTTAAGTTTAAATACCACTTTTTAAATTTCAATTAATTTCTTTAATATTAAAAAATCAACGCCTTCTTTCTATAATTTTTAAAAATTTTTAATTCCATTCTTCAATTATATTTCTATTCTTCAGTTTTCAATTGGCAATTCATAATTCTCCTTTAATTTTGTGATTATTCATTAATTTTTTCAATTTTATTTTCAATTGTTAATTATTTTTTTTTATTTGTTAATTATTTTTTTTAATATTTAATAATTGTAGTCATATGTCATTTTTCTTGTAATTATCAATTATTTACTTCAAATTTCGATTTTAGTTTTTAATTTCCAATTTATTTCTTTAATTTTTGATTGTTTTCTTCTATT
The DNA here is from genome assembly GCA_037103525.1 of Ganaspis brasiliensis. Taxonomy (NCBI): domain Eukaryota; kingdom Metazoa; phylum Arthropoda; class Insecta; order Hymenoptera; family Figitidae; genus Ganaspis; species Ganaspis brasiliensis. The sequence continues at coordinate 541,897 of JAZKLR010000580.1, read as the reverse complement.
CTCAAGTATTTTCTTTAACTTTCGATTATTTTGATCTATTTTCAATTAATTCCTCAATATTCAATAAATCTGGGATTTTTAAAATTATTTTTTTCTCTTATAAAAATTGTTTTATATTTTCAATTCAGTTATTCGATTCTATAACTATTCCCTTTAATTCTCAGATATGTTCTTCAAATTTACATTTTACTTTTTAATTATTTTCTTTAATATTAAGAAATTATCGTCTTTTTTATATTATTTATTTTTAGTTATCATTAAGTTTTTTAAATTTAAAATACAATTGTTCAAATATTTTCTGTAATTTTTAATTCCAATCTTTCATTTTTCTGACCATTCTTCAAATTTCAATTGTTTTTTTCTATATGCATATATTCTCGTCTTTTTTTGAATTACTTTTTTTCAATTTTTAAGTATACATATTCTTTAAAATTCAATTCCATTTTTTAATTTTTAATTGCTTTCTTTAATTTTAAATTACTTTTCAATTTGCAATTATTTTTTTTAAATTTAATATTTCTTGTTTAATTTTTTAATTTTTTTTTCGATTGTCTATTAATCTAGTCAATTTTTGAATTTTATTTTCATTTTATTTTTTGAATTATTTTCCTCATTTTTAACATATTTTCTTTAATTTTTCAATTATTTTCGTCATTTTTCAACTATTTCCTTCAATTATTAATTATTTTCGGCAAATTCCAAGTTTCCTACTTCTTGAAATTTTTATTTAAATCTTTGGTTTTCAATTTATTTCATTCATTTTTAATTGTTTTATTCAAGTTTCAAATATTTTCTTTTATTTTTAAATATTTTTATCGATTTTCAATACATTCCTCAATATTCAATAAATCTCAGATTTTTTTAAATTATTGTTTTCACTCATAAAAATTGTTTTATTTTTTCAATTCAGTTATTCGATTCTAGAACTATTCTCTTTAATTCTCAAATATTTTCTTCAAATTTACATTTTACTTTTTAATTATTTTCTTTAATATTAAGAAATTATCGTCTTTTTTATATTATTTATTTTTAGTTATCATTAAGTTTTTTAAATTTAAAATACAATTGTTCAAATATTTTCTGTAATTTTTAATTCCAATCTTTCATTTTTCTGACCATTCTTCAAATTTCAATTGTTTTTTTCTATATGCATATATTCTCGTCTTTTTTTGAATTACTTTTTTTCAATTTTTAAGTATACATATTCTTTAAAATTCAATTCCATTTTTTAATTTTTAATTGCTTTCTTTAATTTTAAATTACTTTTCAATTTGCAATTATTTTTTTTAAATTTAATATTTCTTGTTTAATTTTTTAATTTTTTTTTCGATTGTCTATTAATCTAGTCAATTTTTGAATTTTATTTTCATTTTATTTTTTGAATTATTTTCCTCATTTTTCACATATTTTCTTTAATTTTTCAATTATTTTCGTCATTTTTCAACTATTTCCTTCAATTATTAATTATTTTCGCAAATTCCAAGTTTCCTACTTCTTGAAATTTTTATTTAAATCTTTGGTTTTCAATTTATTTCATTCATTTTTAATTGTTTTATTCATTTTTCAAATATTTTCTTTTATTTTTAAATATTTTTATCGATTTTCAATACATTCCTCAATATTCAATAAATCTCAGATTTTTTAAATTATTGTTTTCACTCATAAAAATTGTTTTATTTTTTCAATTCAGTTATTCGATTCTAGAACTATTCTCTTTAATTCTCAAATATTTTCTTCAAATTTACATTTTACTTTTTAATTATTTTCTTTAATATTAAGAAATTATCGTCTTTTTTATATTATTTATTTTTAGTTATCATTAAGTTTTTTAAATTTAAAATACAATTGTTCAATTATTTTCTGTAATTTTTAATTTCAATCTTTCATTTTTCTGACCATTCTTCAAATTTCAATTTTTTTTTCTCTATGCATAAATTCTCGTCTTTTTTTGAATTACTTTTTTTCAATTTTAAGTATACATATTCTTTAAAATTCAATTCTATTTTTTAATTTTTAATTGCTTTCTTTAATTTTTAATTACTTTTCAATTTGCAATTATTTTCTTTAAATTTAATATTTCTTGTTTAATTTTTTTTTTCGATTGTCTATTCATCTAGTCATTTTTCGATTTTTATTTTCAATTATTTTCGTCATTTTTCACATATTTTCTTCAATTTTTTTTAATTCTTCTTGTCATTTTTCAACTATTTCCTTCAATTATTAACTATTTTCCGCAATTTGCAATTATTTCCTACAATTTTCAATTATTATCTTAAAATTTTATAATTATTCTTTGATTTTTTAAATATATGATTGTTGGAATGTGTATAAATCTAGCCATTTCTTGAATTTTGTTTTCAATAGTCAATTATTTTTGTCATTTTGTAATTTTGTTTTCAATTATAAATTATTTTTTCAAATTTTAATTTAATTCTTATTTATTTCTGAAGTTTTCAATTCATTTCCTCAACTCTTTATTAGTTTCATCAATTTCAATAATTATTTTTTCAATTTTCAATCCAGTTCAAATTGCAATTATTTCAAACAGTTTTAAGCTAGTCACTTTCCAGGTATTTTCTTTTGGTGGGGGTCGATACAAAAACCAAAAATTATTTTACTTTCTTGAAAAAAAGTCCAACGTTTCTCAGAAGGTAAAATTAATTGTTATTAATAATTGTAGTCGGGAAAAAAAGAAGAAAAATGCTTTAAAATGTCAGTTAAAATGAAAATTGACATGAGGTTTGATTTTAAATTGCGCGCGGAATTGTAGTGAGTCGTGATCATGTGGCAGAGTTAACGAATCCGTGTACAGAAGAGAACCGAGAGTACAAAATTTGTCCGGCAGAGGGCAAGTTGCGGCCTCTCTTGCAAGTGAGTCCGACGAAATAGTATATAAAGGTCGTACCGTGGAACGAAAAAGACAAGATCATACTTCACAGGATCATTTCTGTAGTATATCTTCACGTCCTCTCTACCCAAAAGTGGAGTCGATGCAGCCACGATGATGAGCAGAAGCTCTTCTCTCTGAGCGTGAGAGGCTGCTGGCGAGATCGATTTTTCGATCTTTCCAGTACTCGAGGATCGTTCGCCTTTTGCAGTTTGTGCAGAAGGTAATGGGAGTTTGAGTGTTCTGAGTGGTCTATATTATAGATACTTTAAACATAAAATTCATTATTATTGTTATTATTATTGTATATATTATATATCTTTATTTTTTATTTCATTGTATTTATTCTTAAAATTTTAATTGTTTTCAATCATATTACAATCTGAACCTAGAAATTTTTTTCAAAAGTTATTTATAAAATGGTGAAAAGATTATAATGGGTATTAACTTATTTACTTTAAAGTATTTCAGTTAAACCGGTCTTCAAATTTTATTACCAGGTTTTCTTGTTTAATTTTTTCAATTATTTTTTTAAATTGTCTATTAATGTAGTCTTTTTTCACATATTTTCTTCAATTTTTTAATTATTCTCGTCATTTTTCAACTATTTCCTTCAATTATTAATTATTTTTCGCAATTTTCAATTATTTCCTACAATTTTTCCAATTTTCAATTATTATCTTAAAATTTTTTAATTATTCTTTGATTTCTTAAACATGATTGTTCGGATGTGTACTAATCTAGCTATTTTTTGAATTTTGTTTTCAACTGTCAATTATTATCGTCATTTTGTAATTTTTTTCCATTCTAAATTATTTTTCAAATTTTAATTTAATTCTTATTTATTTCCTAAGTTTTCAATTCATTTCGTCAATTCTTTATTAGTTTCTTTAATTTCAATAATTATTTTTTTAATTTTTAATCCAGTTCAAATTGCAATTATTTCCAACAGTTTTAAGCCAGTCACTTTCCAGGTATTTTCTATCGGTAGAGATCGATACAAAAACCAAAACTTATTTTATTTACTTGAACATAATACTTGAAAATTTTTTTGTGTACTCCTGCAGCAAATGTTCTTCTTCGTTTCTTCAGCTTTCGAATTTTCGGAAAATGAACAACATATTTATTTTCTATTTTAACGGATTCAGGACATTAAAATGTATATATTAAATGTAGAAAATAATTCTCATTAATAATCAGTTTATATCAAAGTAAAATTAAATGTTTACGTTAACTAGAATTAACATGAAATTTACATTATTAAGTATAACTACAAAATCGTGAAGCATTGTGCAAAAGACAATATTATGTGTGCAATATGTATTTTAATTAACTAACTTTATAAATATTAATTATAAGTTGAAATTTGAATATATGAATCTATTATTTTAAAATAAGTATCATCTGTTTTATTCCAACGTTTAAAACAATACGAAGTATAAATTTTACAATTTTGGATTATTTACTCGAAATCTGGTATAAAAAAAACTTATGAATAGTAAACAATGTTCAACAGAATTTTTAGGTCACCGAATTCATATCTAACAGAATTTGCATTTTACAGAATTTTAGGTTAATCGAATTTTTAAAATTTATAATTTTTTTAATTTATGTGGTTTCTGCATTAACCACCCTAATGATGAATTAAAAAACTTGTATTTTAAAATTTTATAAATTTATTCTGTGTTCATTCTTAAAAGGATTTTAGCTCCTTTATGAAGTAAATTTCTACTGAGATTTATCTACAAAGTGCTACAGTCTGAATTCCAAATCCAATTCTGAGAAATTTCTACGTCAATAAAGAACCACATTTTCTGCGAACAAACAGGGAAAATCTGTTCAAATTTTCTGATAATAAGATCATTTAGTTCAATTTTCTAGAAACTGTGGACCATTGAACGCTTCAAATGTTTCCGGTTCTTTCTTCCACAGCCTTTCTTATTTAATTTATACTTTATACTGCAAATTTTTATATTCTAGTTGTAAAATAGTAGGTAATTCAAAAATACCTTAAATTGTACTATTCGTAAATTTTTAAAATTAATATGACCAAAAATATTTTTTACAATAAAGGGTATTTTTATTAAAATAATTAAAACTTTTTAATTGTAAATCTACACTCATTTGTTTCGAAGAAAGTAATTAGGAAATAAAGAAATTTATTCAATTTTTGAACCTAAAAGTAGAAATATTAAAATAAATAAATGTGAAATAGGATAGATAATTAATTGCAGCAGATTGCATAAAAAAAAATAATATCAGAAATTGTCAACATAAAATCTGTGATCAATATTAATAAATTAGAGACAAATTAAGGGGGAAGATAAATTAAAAGGATTTCTCGTGGTTGTTAGCTCGGTTTCCTTATTATGGGTGCGGACTCTAATGGTCGGGAAAATCTTTTACCACGTAAAATTTTTCCAAGAGAACCTCATTATCCTGCGAAACGACAACAATTAACTTAAATAAAACCGGTGCTAGAAAATTAAAAATTATTGTCACAAGCTGTTAGAAACAGAGGTGAGTATTAATAAAAAGTCACTATTTACAAAAACAATTAACATGTTTGAAGCACTTATAAATTGTAATTATAAACTTTAACAATTTATTTGATATATTATGTTTTTTTTAAATTATAGATTAATTTACAATCAAAGTTAACAAATACGTGTCTAAAAGTATTATTTTTAATAATTAATTAAAATTTCTTATTTCGACCACAAAAACAGAAACTACGAAAATTTTTCATTACCTTTATTGTTACACAAACTTTAGCCATATTTTTTAATTTAGGTTTTGAATTTTTTGAAAAAAATGATCAATTTCTACAAAAACAAAATTATTGCAGTTCTAAAATGATGCAACCAGATCAACAATATACCCCCTAATTTTTCAAATTAAGGGCATGTGATGGAGTATGACGTCACTGATATAGGCAAAAATTGTCCGTAACTTTTCTCTTAAAGTATTGAATATTTTGTTATGAAACTTAATAGAATTACTTAAAATATCATTAAAAAGGTCTCTCTGACCCAAATTTGTTTAAATTTTGGCTCAAAATTAATTTTTGAGAAATTTTCGAAAAATATAAAATTTTTTAAAAATCACTTTTCATCCAAAAATCAAATAAATTTGGGTCAGAGAGACCTTCCTAATGATATTTTAAGTAATTCTACCAAGTTTCGTGACAAAATATTCAATATTTAAAGAGAAAAGTTACGGACAATTTTTGCCTATATCAGTGACGTCATAATCCATCACATGCCCTTAATAACAAGAATTGAAAATCTATTTCTTGAGATTCTCAGATTTTCCACAATAAAATATTTGTCAATTTTTTAAAGACTATATAAAAGGACTATATAAATTTTTCAAGGAAATTTTTTATTACTTGAAATCTTCTGATTTTAACTAATTTTTCATCCTAAAATTAAAAAAAAAAAATTGTAACTTTTTAAAAACTATTTAAATCGTAAAAAGTTGTTTCGTTTATGGTCTTTTTTAATATAAACTTTATTGCGATTGTCTAGCGGGAATAGAATAATTTTCTCAAGAAAATTGTCGATTACTTGAAAAATTAAGGTATTTGATCTTTGAATAATGATAAACAGTAATAAACGTATTCTGCATTGACAGAAAATTGAATATAATATGTTTAATAAATTTACTACTTTACGAAACGAATCTTTTTGAAACATTAAAATATGCTTTTTGACAACAAAAATTATGTCATATATTTTTAAACACAGATTAAATAAAAAGCAATTAAACTTTCCATTGTTTCTAGAATTATTCCAATCATTTTCTTTCTTTTTTTAGTTTTTTTTTTAATTTCACGTTTATCTTTTTCTGTTTAAAATTATTTCTGTCAATTGTCAATTTAATAATCTTGCCATGTTTATCCAATACTGTAATTATTTTAATAAATTTTCGTTATTTCTGAGACTTTTTAATTATTTTCTTTAATTAAAAATTATTAAGTAGGTAATTTTGTAATTATTTTTTTTTAAACATATATTCTATGATTTTTCAGTTTATTGAATGTTTTCAATTTTTAATATTTAAATTATTTTCATCATAATTCAATTTTCTTTCTCAATCTTAAATAATTTTCAGCATATTTCAATTATTTTTTTCAATTTTGAATTAATTTTATCATTTTTCAATTATTTTCCTCGATTCATAATTATTATTCTCATTTTCTAAAATTATTTTCTAAGATTTTTAAGTATTTTTCTGGAAATTGAAATATTTTCTTCAATTTTTAATTATTTTCATTTGTTATCAGAATTTCAAATTTTTTGATCAATTATTGTAAATTTCAATTATTTTTAGCTTTCTTTCAGACTTTTCTTCAATTTTTAGTTTTTCTCATTTTATAAAATTAATTTCTCAAATTTCTATTATCTTCAATTTTTAAATAATTTTATTTGTTTTCAAAATTTCCAAAAAAATTTATTAATTATCGTAAATTTTAATTTTTTTAGCATTCTTTCAGTCTTTTCTCCAATTTTTAGTTATTCTCATTTTCTAAAATTATTTTCTAAGATTTTTAAGAACTTTTCTAAAATTTCAACTATTTTCTTCAATTTTTAATTATTTTCATTTGTTTTCATAATTTCAAATTTTTTTTATTAATTATCGTAAATTTTAATTACTTTTAGCTTATTTCTTCAATTCTTTTCTCCAATTTTTAGTTATTTTCTTTTTTTTTAAATTGATCTTCATGTATTTTTTTCAAATTTCAATTATTTTTTCTTTATTAAAAAAAATTCTGTAATTTTTTTAATTAGCACACTCAAATGTCATTTATTTCTTACAACTTATTAATGTTTGTATCATATTTTAATTATTTTCGTCAAGTTTTAAAATTTAAAAACATTTTTCAATTATTTTCCAAAATAATTTCCCTCAAATTTCAATTCTTTACATTTGTTTTATAATTTTAAAAAATTTTAACTATTTATCTGACTTTTTAATTTCATCATTATTTATATTATTTTTTATTTTACATTATTTTCTTCAATTTTTAATTAATTATATTTGTTTTCATAATTTCCAAAAAAAACTATTAATTATCGTAAATTTTAATTATGTTTAACATTCTTTCAGTCTTTTATCCAATTTTTAGTTATTCTCATTTTCTAAAATTATTTTCTAAGATTTTTAAAAATTTTAGAAACATTTTTAAAAATCCACAAAAAGGTCCACAAAAAATAATTGTCGGTGGGTTCCTTTGACCAAACCTGGTGTATTATATGTTTTTGGGGTCGCTGAACACAAATCTGAAGTTGGTTTTGCTCCATCACGTCATGATTTTTTCCTAACCTCAAAATCAATAAAATGACACTTTTTGCTCATTAAGGTGATTCTCCAATACAAATATTCACGTCGACGTCGCGTCGACGCGGCGTCGATTGGTAATGCAAAAGTCACTGTTGCCAACTATCTTGAAAATTTATTTTTCACGTGTGGTTCAAATTCCGATATTCCTGTTAGTTAGCAGTGACAGTGTATTTGATATCTTTTATCAAAGATACTTTTATAAATATAAATCAAGGCATGTATATACATATTTTGAAGTTTATGTATACATATGTCGATTATTTGTGATTGTGTTGTATATTTACCAATTATTATTTATATTATTTACCAATTATTGGTAAATTAACAACACAATCACAAATAATCGACATATGCATACATAACCTTCAAAATGTGTATATACATGCCTTGATTATTTTTTCATCTTTTTCATATTACTTTAACACTTGTTACTGATATTTCCTTATCAGAAAATGTTATAGGAGGCCTCTACATATTTACAATTACATAGGTTATGCGTTACACACACTTTGTATAATTACAAATGTAACAATAAATAAGGTGCACTTGTTGAGAACATATTACGATTCATGTTCTCAACAAATCTGTCTCAGTGCTTAATTAAAAAATAAAATTACCTGAATACTTGAAAATCCGAGAAAATTAGCTTATATTTAGGAGAATCCATATATTTTTATAATTGGCAAATTCTTTCATTCATTCATTCATTTTGTCTGTCGACAACTCAAGTTTGGCACTCAGATATTTTACGTTTTAAATCAGCTACTTTTTAAAAAATGTATTATTTACATTCATCAACTTTTTAATTTAAAAATATCAGTTGAAATAATTTTAATTTTGTTATTAATAAATCTATAATTCTTTCTATAATTGCCAACAGTTTCCAAATTACAATTATTCTCCTAAAATTTTGTGATTTTATTCTTAAATTTTTTTAATTAATTTCTTCTGTTGTCGATTATTTTCGTCAGTTTTAGAATTTTTTTCAATATTGTCAATTAGTTTCCTCATTTCTCAATTATTGTCTTTAATATACAAATATTTTCGTCATTTTTTAATCTTTTTTTCCATTGTCAACTACCCTGGCAACAGTATCGGATTGAATTCCAATCAGTTTGAATAAGTTTTAATCAGAATTCTTCCGGGGCATTCCGAAATTTGTTTCCGAGCCAATCAGTTTTTATCCGAATCTAAAAATGGATGTAACTTGACGAAAAATTCTTTCCGAATCATTCTGAAATAATCCGTTTTAATCCGAAGCTAAATTTTAAACCGTTTGAATCCCGTTATTTCATTCCGAATCAATCCGTTCCAATTTTATTCGGGTTTATTTGAATATGAAACGGATTGATTGTGATTGATTCGGAATGAAATAAGGTGATTCAAACGTATTAAAATTTAGCTTCGGAATGAAACGGATTAATTCGGAATGATTCGGAAAGGAGTTTTCGTCAAGTTACATCCATTTTTAGATTCGGATAAAAACTGATTGGCTCGGAAACAAATTTCGGAAGAATACTGATTGAAATTCAATCCAATACTTTTGTCAGGGTACCTATTTTCTTAGTATTTAAATTTAATTCTCTAATCTTCAATTTACTTTTTTTAATTTTTAATTTCTTTCGTCAATTCTCAATTATTTTCCTCAATTTTTAATTATTTTATACACTATTCTCGCCTCTGTTCAATTATCAATTATTTTCTTGAAATTTCAATACATTTCTAAAATTTCCAGTCGATTTCTTCACTTTTAATTTCTTTCCTACATTTTTTTCGTTAATTATTATCTACAGTTTTTAATTGACAATTTATTATTATCCCTCAATTATATAGTTGTTCTTTAATCCTTAAAATTATTTCTTTCTGATGCCCATTAATCTCGCCATTTATCGAATGTTTTATCATTTGACAATTATTTTCCATAATATTTCATTATTTTCGTTATTTTGTAATTTTCTTTACAATTATCAATTATATTATCATACAGCTTCAATTTAATTATTTAATTTTCAATTTATTTTTACAATTTTAATTATTTCCTTTTCTTTCAATTATTTTCATCGATTATCAATTAATTCCACAATATTCAATAACTCTCGGATGTTTTCAATTATGTTTTCTCTTATAAAAATTGTTTTAAAATTTCAATTCAATTGTTCAATTTTACAAATATTTTCTTCAATTCTCAATTACTTTCTTCAAATTTCCATTCCATTTTAAAATGAAATTGAAAGACTATATTGAAAATCAAAGAAAATATCTGAAATTGAAGAAAAGATTTGAAAATTGAAGAAAGTTATAAAAAAATGAAATCAAATCAATAGAAAATTTTAAAATTGAATTGAAATTTGAAAAAATAATGAATAATTTAAAAAAAAATTACAAAAACAAAGGCGAAAGTAATTATTGAAAATTGGAAACAAAATTAAAAAAATTGCTAGATTAATACACAACTGAAAAAATTTTTTAAATAAAACAATAAAAATTAAATTTCAAGAAAATAATTGCAAAAAGAAAAGTTAAAATTTGTAGGAATACTTGTTGAAAACAGTTGTAAATTGAACAACTGGACTGAAAGTAGGAAGTAACTAAAATTAAAGAAAATGATTGAAAATTAACGAAAACAATTAAAATTTTAAGGAAATAATTAAAAGTTGAAAAATGAAATTGAAATTTAAAGAATCTCAATAAAAGATTGAAAAGAATAACTGAAAAAAGGCGAGAACTATTGCTAACTGAAAAATGGTATTGAAATTTGAAAAAAATTGAGAATTGCAGAAAATATTTGTACAATTGAATTTAAAATTAAAGAAAATTGTTAATAATTGAAAGAAGAAGCAACCAAATATGAGAATTTAAAAATATTAATGAAAAATTAAGAAAATTATAGGAATAATTGTAAATTAAACAACTGAATTGAAGAAGAAAAAAAAATTAAATTGACGAAAATAATTGATGATTCACGAATGTAATTGAAATTTAACAATATAAAAAGTAATTTAAAAAAGCACATGATTATTAAATACAGAAGAAAATAATTATAAAAACTGAATATTGAATTGATAATTCAAAACAATTTTTATAATTGTTAAAAAAAACTTGAGAAATCAGATAATTATTGATTATTGAAGAATTGATAGAAAATTTAAGAAAATTATTTAAATTTGAAGAATGGAATTGAAGAATGGAATTGAATCTTAATTAATTTGTAGAATATAATTGAAAACTGTAGATAAAAATTAACGAAAAAAATGTAGGAAAGAAATTAAAAGTGAAGAAATCGACTGGAAATTTTAGAAATGTATTGAAATTTCAAGAAAATAATTGATAATTGAACTGAGGCGAGATTAGTGTATAAAATAATTAAAAATTGAGGAAAATAATTGAGAATTAACGAAAGAAATTAAAAATTAAAAAAAGTAAATTGAAGATTAGAGAATTAAATTTAAATACTAAGAAAATAGGTAGTTGACAATGGAAAAAAAGATTAAAAAATGACGAAAATATTTGTATATTAAAGACAATAATTGAGAAATGAGGAAACTAATTGACAATATTGAAAAAAATTCTAAAACTGACGAAAATAATCGACAACAGAAGAAATTAATTAAAAAAAATTAAGAATAAAATCACAAAATTTTAGGAGAATAATTGTAATTTGGAAACTGTTGGCAATTATAGAAAGAATTATAGATTTATTAATAACAAAATTAAAATTATTTCAACTGATATTTTTAAATTAAAAAGTTGATGAATGTAAATAATACATTTTTTAAAAAGTAGCTGATTTAAAACGTAAAATATCTGAGTGCCAAACTTGAGTTGTCGACAGACAAAATGAATGAATGAATGAAAGAATTTGCCAATTATAAAAATATATGGATTCTCCTAAATATAAGCTAATTTTCTCGGATTTTCAAGTATTCAGGTAATTTTATTTTTTAATTAAGCACTGAGACAGATTTGTTGAGAACATGAATCGTAATATGTTCTCAACAAGTGCACCTTATTTATTGTTACATTTGTAATTATACAAAGTGTGTGTAACGCATAACCTATGTAATTGTAAATATGTAGAGGCCTCCTATAACATTTTCTGATAAGGAAATATCAGTAACAAGTGTTAAAGTAATATGAAAAAGATGAAAAAATAATCAAGGCATGTATATACACATTTTGAAGGTTATGTATGCATATGTCGATTATTTGTGATTGTGTTGTTAATTTACCAATAATTGGTAAATAATATAAATAATAATTGGTAAATATACAACACAATCACAAATAATCGATATATTTATACATAAACTTCAAAATATGTATATACATGCCTTGATTTATATTTATAAAAGTATCTTTGATAAAAGATATCAAAGACACTGTCACTGCTAACTAACAGGAATATCGGAATTTGAACCACACGTGAAAAATAAATTTTCAAGTTAGTTGGCAACAGTGACTTTTGCATTGCCAATCGACGTACAGTGGGATGAATCTGGAATTTACTGTTCAAAAATGTCCAGAGCCTCTAATTCTTGACCAAATTTAAAGTTCTTTTTTTTAAATTAAAGCTTAATAAATTTCTAAAAACATTGTCGGAGCCGATTTTTGAAAAAAAATTTTGTTAACTTTTTTATTAATGTTTAAATGTAATAAAAGAAAATAATGTATCAACATTCCACACGTTTAATCTACGTCACTTAGTGATATTTGAGCAAAAAAAATTAATAACTTTACTTTCAGGAAAGTAAAATTTTATTTAATATTATGTGATCAGATAGAAAAAAACCTTACTCATGGCCTTTAATCTTAATAAATACTGAATATATTACCTCAATTGCAATAATTTGTTTATAACAATCAGGAAAATTGTGAAAGTTTATTTATTAAATAAAATTTAACTTTCATAAAATTAAAGTTATTAATTTTTTTTTGCTCAAGTATCACTAAGTGACGTAGATTAAACGTGTGGAATGTTAATAATTAGCTCTTTTATTACATTTAAACAATAATAAAAAAGTTAACAAATTTTTTTTCAAAAATTGGCTCCGACAATGTTTTTAGAAATTTATTAAGCTTTAATTTAAAAAAAAAGAACTTTAAATTTGGTCAAGAATTAGAGGCTCTGGACATTTTTGAACAGTAAATTCCAGATTCATCCCACTTTTTCACTGTGCGACGCCGCGTCGACGCGATGTCGACGTGAATATTTGTATTGGAGAATCACCTTTAGGATCTGAACCCGACTTAACATTAATATATGCCTATGTCTAGTAGAAAGCTTGAATTATTCCCTTTAAAACACTTTTTTAAAGTGTTCTACGATGATTTATAACGAAGATATGATGTTTTCCATAAAGTAATTTTTGTTCATAATTCATTATTATTCACGTGTTTTTAGCATTTAAAAAAAAATCATATATGTGAAGTAAAACATCATATCTTCGTTAAAAATCATCGTAGAACACTTTTTAAATAAGTGTTTTAAAGGGAATAATTCAAGCTTTCTACTAGACTTAGGCATATATTAATGTTAAGTCGGGTTCAGATCCTAATGAGCAAAAAGTGTCATTTTATTGATTTTGAGGTTAGGAAAAAATCATGAAGTGATGGAGCAAAACCAACTTCAGATTCGTGTTCAGCGACCCCAAAAACATATAATACACCAGGTTTGGTCAAAGGAACCCACCGACAATTATTTTTTGTGGACTTGTGTTATTTTCATTTGTTTTATCATAATTTCAAATTTTTTTTATTAATTATCGTAAATTTCAATTACTTTTAGCTTATTTCTTCAATTCCTTTCTCCAATTGTTAGTTATTTTCTTTTTTTTTAAATTGATCTTCATGTATTTTTTTCAAATTTCAATTAATTTTTCTTTATTTAAAAAAATTCTTTAATTTTTTTAATTATCACACTTAAATGTCATTTATTTTTTACATCTTATCATTGTTTGCATCATATTTTAATTATTTTCGTCAAGTTTTAAAATTTAAGAACATTTTTCAATTATTTTCCAAAATAATTTCCCTCAATTTTCAATTCTTTACATTTGTTTTATAATTTCAAAAAATTTTAACTAGGTATTTATCTGACTTTTCAATTTCTTCATTATTTATATTATTTTTTATATTATTTTCTTCAATTTTCAATTACTTTCGTTCTTTTTCTCGTTCTTTTTCATAATTGTCAAAAAGTTATTACTTATTTCTCTTTAATTAAAACTTGTTCTGCTCAATTTTAAATGATGTTTATCTTTTTTCATTTATTTTCTCTAATTTTTAATTATTTTCTTTTATTTCAATGAACTTTTGAAAGTTTTAAGTAGTTTTCTTAAATTTTGTTTATCTTCCCTTTATTTAAAATATTTAATGTAATTTGTTTAATTATTTTCTCAAATTTTAATTACTTTTTTAAATTTTAATTTATTTATCTCAATTTTTAATCATGGTTTTTCAATTTTCAATTGTTTTCTCTAATTTTTCATTATTCAATTTTGTTCTAATTTACTTTTAAGATTCTCAAGTATTTTTCTCAAATTTAAATTATTTTCTTTATTAATTATTTTCTCAAATTTTAATTATTTTTTTAATTTTAATTTATTTACCTCAGTTTTAATCATGGTTTTTTAATTTTCAATTATTTTCTCTAATTTTTCATTATTCAATTTTGTTTTAATTTACTTTTAAGATTCTCAAGTATTTTTCTCAAATTTAAATTATTTTCTTTAATTATTATTTTCTCAAATTTTAATTATTTTTTTAATTTTAATTTATTTACCTCAGTTTTAATCATGGTTTTTTAATTTTCAATTATTTTCTCTAATTTTTCATTATTCAATTTTGTTTTAATTTACTTTTAAGATTCTCAAATTTAAATTATTTTCTTTATTAATTTAATGAATCGAATTAAATGAATTATTTTCTTTATATTTAAAACATTTTTATGATTGTTTAAATTACTTTCCCCAATTTTGAATTGATTTCATTATTTTTTTTCAATGAATTTGCTAAATTTGCAATCATATATTTTGTTTAATTTCAATTATTTTTTGCAATTCTTTTTAATTCTAAAATATTAAATTTTGTCCTAAATAAATATTTATTTTATTTATATTAATTGATTTTTAAATATTATTTTTAAAATATTTATTTCTTCTTATTAGATAAATATTATTTGCCGATTTGTTATATTTATTATTGTATTTGGCCAATTCGGGCCTGCATATTCCTAAGTAGGTTTTACCATTTTAGAACTAATTTATATTTGTTTTGTAAAAGTTGATAATTTTTTTCAAATCTTTTTACGATTATATTTTATAAGGTTTGTCTTTAAAAGGTTATTAGCTGTTATTATCAATTTAAAAAATTGGGGGGCATATTGCAGAATATGTTTTACCATTTAAAAAAACGTTACGTGAAATACAACATGTGTTTCTGAAGTAGTTCACATGTTTTACTTTTTCGTAAGCGCTCTCAATTCTCAATTTCCCTAAAATATAGATTCTTGTGTGGTAATAGTTTGAATTAAAATAAAGTCGTTTTTAAAAATATGTTAAATAAATATTGAATTGGTTTGTCTGTCTCAAAAATTTGTTTAACTAGCCTATTTTGCTTAAATATATAACTTTCCATTTTAATGATTTTTGTATTTCTTGCGAATTTCAATTAATTAATTATTCAATAATTCTCACAATTATTTATAAAGTGAATCCAGAACGTTATTTTAGTATGATTGCGGGCTCTTTAGGAATGAGCATAAAAAATTTGAGATTTCTCAATTATAAAGCTTTCAAGAAACTTGTTTAATTTATCAGAAATCGAGTTTAAAAGTTCCAAGAGCTGTTGTTTACAATTAAACTTGTTAGGAATAATGAAATTAGCTTTGCATTTGAGAAGAGAAGTTACTTGCTCTTTTTAACAGACTGTAATCTTGTTTGAAATAAAGAGCACTCATCGTTCAACTTGAAAATTAAATGTTTAATTTTACAAGGAATTTAAAGCGTACTACTCTTGTAAATTAAACTGAAATATTTTAACACTTCTTAGCCTGAGGGTTCTTTCATATTTATTATTATTTTTTTTCTTTTAAAGAGAACAAAATTAACTCTTTTGCACCTTTAAAATTCAATTTTCACATAACTTCAGACAAACCTTCATCATAAGCTTTATTTGAGATTTATGTAGAATTTTCAGAGAAGTCATTTCTCGCAGTATGCCTCTTTTCCTGTCTTCGTACCTTATTTCCTCAATTTTTCCAACTCAGGGACTTGCAAATATTTCGCGAATAAAATTACAATTTTTGTTAAAAGATTTTCGAAAAAGTTTTATAATTTTTAAATGGGACAAGATTTGAATAATTGAAAAAAAAAATTCTGAAATAGTTAAACGTGATTATATTTATTTTATGTGCATTAATGTTTTTAAATCTCGCGTATCAGTGAAAAATTGTCTTTTTCATTTTTCTCTTTGGCTCTTACAGACGATTTACTACGGATAAATGCAGCGATTTATAAAAATAGTTTATGACAAAAGTAAAATATTCTGATAATCGTTTCGACAACTTTTTTCCAGTCATATTTTTTATTTTAATTTCAATTTGTTTTTAAAATAAAAGAACTAAATTCGTTATTATCAGTTATTTTTTGTTTGTTTATTTTAAAATATTTTATATTAAAGTCAAGAGGATTTTGCACGAGAAACAGATTAGCTCAATTTACCGAATTTGTTTCTTTGAAATCGTAAATTCAAATCGACAAATGAGGATAAAATTTTATTTATGCTCACAATAGAGCATGAGAAATTCAAATCGAGTGGAAATACCTTCAACGTATATATAAACAGCTTTGTTGAGAATTAAAATCATATGAAAATAATAATATTAAATATAATTATTTGTAATAATAATAATAATAATAATAATAATAAATAAATATTTTATAAAAAATGTGTTTTTAAAATAAGCTACGAACCAAGTTCATAATAATTTTTATAATTTTCCAACAATTTTTTGTGCAATTCTCCCTGTCATTATTCATACCATTTTGTCAGACACAGTTTTTCAGGTACATTAATTATTGTCATGATCAAATAGGTTTTACCCATGAATGTAGTAAAATATTTAACATTAAAAATTTTAAATATAATATGGGTTTTCTCCAGGAAATGTTAGAATTATTTGGTACAGCCTAGAAGCGAAAATTATTAATGTCTTGTAATAAAGTAAAGGTAGGTACCCGGTTAGTCCAAGAGTGTTATTATAAATTATGAAATTCCAATACAGAACGCAGCAAATATAAAATAGAAGAATCACTTTTCACTAAAAATGTGTAAAATGTTTAATATCTATTTTTTCAATTACCTGATTTATTTCATGTTTATTCGTCGCAATAGTAATGACGATTTTTCGTTTTTTATAAACTATTATTTATTATTCATTGCTGTTAGTTAACGCTATTTATTAATTATGATACCTTTCGAAAAAATAATCAATTAGAAAAAACGGATTAAATGATCAATGTATAGTATATATTGGAGTTGAAATTCATAGACTTATTAACATCAATTTTTTATTACTTATGAAAATTAAAGTTTCATTTTTTTAATTTACTTTTTACCAATTTATTGTTTGAGGAAGCAAAATTTTTTGCTCACGTTAATACAAAGTGAATTAAACATAATTTTCAGCATAATAAACACGATACGTTAAAACTAGGGCATTTATTCGAAAGGCAAGGGATAACTAGATGTAAATAGAATGTATACATAATTTGTATATACAGATTTTAATTATTGTTATTGATAAATTAGCCTTTTGATAATAATTCTACCAATAAATTATAACTTAAATATTGGCACCTTTGAAACTCAACGAAAATTAGTTATAAAATAAATAAATATTTATTTCATTTAATAGCAATTTTTAATTAAACATTTACTTATAACAATAAAAGTCTCTAGAACCTTTGACCCAAGAAACCCAATCTGGGGTTTGATACATCTTAGACAATTTTTTAAACTTGCCCTTCAACAAATTTCGAAGATTATACAAGTTATTTTTTAACATTTAATTACAAATTTAGATCCATATTTAAACCTTTAACAGCTATTATTACTTTAATCTCAACTAGATCAATAAAACAATGAGTGAGAACTCATAGAGCACCTCTTATCTTAAAATAATTATTTAAGATTGAATATTGAACACGTATTTTATTTTAAATATTTAGCAAAGATTTACATAAAGCCACATGGCATTACTACAATTTACACGTAGCACTGATTTTACATAGTCGGAGATCAAAGGACTATCAAGGGACTTACCCTGAAACTTGTTTATGTCTCGAGAAGCACGCGCTAAAACATTACACTTTACTAATTGAATGTAAATATAATCAAAATTAATTTATTGCTTAAGTAATCATTTAAACACATTTTGGCAAACACCAAGCGAAGAATGAGGCGAAGAACATCGCAGAATCCAACGAAAGAATCATGGAACGTCGTCTTGTCAGATGTTCAAATTTTGGCAGCACCAATTAAAATGTTCTGTCTACAGAGGCGCTAGGAGTAGCCTTGAAGTCATCATAAAATTAACTTTACTCAAAATTCTTTTCACAAAGCCAACTAAATTTATTTAAATTAACCAAGAAAGATTCTTGGGCGTGATGCGCCAATTTATCTTTTAATTGTTTCTATACTACACAATTTTAGGAAAATAACTAAACCTTGAATTAAACTAATTTTTAATTTAGCGAAATTGATGTTTCTTAATTTTTTTTCCGCTAGCCACAATCCACGGAAAGTGGGGTGGTAAGGAACAGCACTTAATAATGTTTAAATAAAGAAAGAAATAGAACCATTAGAACTTACGGCTTTTATTATTAATATTTATCCGACGATGTTTACACTTAAGTAATCAGCCGAGCACTGAGCATCGTTAACATACGACAATATTCTGAGTTGGAGAATCGACACCGACACTCATAAAACAATAGTTTCGAGGTTTTTGGTAAACTCTAATTTTTTTATTATCACACCGTTAAGTACCGGTCAATCTATGAACAATATCAAACAGTGAATGATGTAACTAATGTCACCCAGCCCTATCCGACTCTAATGCATTAGCCACCAAAACTTTCTGATCTTAAGCGTAACTAGATCGGGTTCGACTTTCCGTTTTCTTAACCTATTTTATTTGTAGACTTTAAACAGTCTACTGATTCAATATTTGATGTGTTATTTAATTTATTTTAGTGTTAATTTAATATGTTTAATTAATTTTCAATTTTTATGTGCGTGGCAATTTTTGCTACGTCACAAAATATATAGAAATCAGTTCACCCTGCTCGGACTACAGAGGCGAGTTGAAAATTGTGGGGGTACACACGAAGTCGAGTTAGCCTGGTCATTCTTCTGAGATCAAGACTTGTAACGGTTAATTTTTTTCTTAAGACTATCTTAACTAGTTTGAGATAGGAGTGATTTTATTAATTATTGAAACGAACAATACACTTGTTAGGAGACTATAATAGTCTATACAAGGTAAGTTCCATACATATAAAGCAATAATACACTCATGACCCATACGGTTGATAAAAATAATATTCTCGAAGATTCAATATTTCGCTGATCATAAAAACAAATTTTTTAATAACATTTGTATCATTTGAGGACATAACAGAAAGCCAGAACGATGTGGGATCCGTCTCAGACGGTATAGTAAAATATTTAGAGCGGGACCAATTGAACATTGGGCAGACAACCAATGTATGGTAAAAGTCATCCAAGCCGAGTTTACAACATTCACATAAAGCACAGCAATTTTGAAATTTAAATTTTTTCTTTTTGATATAAATGTGCATAACATGTTTGTTTAGCAACCTAATTTGTGAGAGTACGCGTTTAATATAAAGAGGGTTACGCAGATATAAATGAGACTGAAAGTTTTCGGCTGGTGATAATGTTGAAATAAAAATTGCTTATATTTTCGTAGCAGTATGTTTATGTTCCTCCCACCAGACTCTAGAGAGAGGGCGCTCCAGGTAGGAATACTGTCAATATTTTTAAAAAAGTGTTGAATCTGCAAATACCAATTAAAACTATAATTATCAGGCTTTGATATTGCTAATTCTTTTAGTTTTAGTAAACAGAGTTTGGGATAACGAAAGTCATCCATACTAATAATTTTACTCAACAACGTTAAAACAAAACGAAAAACCTGATAAGCTAGTGGCAGATTTCCGACCTCTAGTCTTACTGCGTAGTTGGGCGTGTTATTTGGTAAATTCAGAAGCTTTTTATAAAAGCCTAGTTGCACCCTCTCAATTGAGTCAGTGTAAGAAATGCCCCACAGCTGTACTTGATAAAAAAGGACACTCAAACAAAGACTCTTAAAGAGTCTATCATAGGTGTTCCAGGAGCCCGCCTTACTCGTATAAATTATTTTTAAGATTGTACCAATTGCCGTGTTTGCTGAACTAATAAAATTTCGTGAAGCTAAATCAAATGATAGATTGTTAGATAAAGGGATTCCAAGATATACAAATTCATCAACTACTTCAATTGTCTGTGTCCCAAATTTAAAAAACTTATAATTCGGCTTCATTTGCCTGTTTTTTTTAAAGATTACAATTTTAGTTTTCTGGACATTTACAATTAACCCTTTTTTGTCGCAGTATGCATTTAAGGCTTCAAGGGTCTTGCTGAGTTCCATTGCCGTGTCTGTAGGTACAACAATGTCGTCTGCATAGTCTAGCGAAATGACCTCTGTTTTGTGATTAATGGAGAGACCTCTACATCCTTGACTTTTTAGAAAAGTACCGAAATCACTTATAAAAATTATAAACAATAGCGAGCTTAGAACTTCTCCCTGTAAAACACCGCGAGTAACCCTGACTGATGGAGTCAAACAGTCTCCCACTTTAATCGAAGCTGAGGCAGAATTATAGAAATTGCGTAAGATATTTATTATTTTGGAACTTACCCCAACTTCAAAAAGCCTTTTCCAAAGAAGACCGTGATTAACTGAATCAAAAGCACTTTTGAAATCTATAAACGCGGCAAAAACTATTCTATTAGGATTATTAAGGTGTATTTGTATAAGAGAAACTAATGTAAAGAGATTATCGGTACAACTTCGTGCAGGTCTAAAGCCACTCTGAGACTCCGGAAGCAAGTTTTGTTCTATAGCCCATTTCGATAGTCTGCTATACAATATTTGTGTAAAAATTTTTACAATACAATTAACCATCGTTATGGGCCTATAATTAGTTGGATCCTGACGGTCGCCCTTTTTATAAAGCATGGTCACTGTTAATGAACCCCATGAGTCAGGTATTTTTTCCGTTGTCATTTCTGAGATCAAGACATGTAACGGTTAATTTTTTTCTTAAGACTATCTTAACTAGTTTGAGATAGGAGTGAGCATCCGAAGGATGCTCAGGCGGGGTAGCCTAAGATCTGGATCATCTACGTATCGGTAAGTATAATTAAGTCAACAAAAATAACTAATTTTCACTTTTTATTTCAGGCGACGTAACCTGGAATCAAAATCGATCGTCATCATCGCGGTAAGTATAATAATAAGTCAACAAAATACAATTAATTGTTTCTTTTTATTTCAAGCACTGAAGGATTATAATGTAAAGAATTTTTCTCTAACAGAGAGTCCAGAGGAGAGCTGAGTGTGGTGAGAATCGAGACACTGGTTTCTAATTCTTCTCTGCGCGAACTCAACGTTGAGAAAAGCCGTGAAGTGTGATCCCTACCGGCAAGAGTGATCACCTTTACCCTTCGTCCTGCGCTATTGCTCAGTATGCTGCCAGCAGCCCTCAGTGCCAGGTTGATCAGGCACGCACAAACTAATATTAGAGGTTCTGCGCCACTCTAGACTAGGCTCGAAGCTATATGTACCAATGTTTTAAGAACAGTCCAATACTCCAAATATGGTTTTGCATCTTAGACCTAAATATATTTCAATTCTATTATCAATATCTATATTATCTTCCTCATAGCACAGGATATACTAGGGATAACCAAACCGTCGAGGCAATTTGGATATCCTGGGGACATCCCAGGGATATCCTTAGATATCTTGGGGACATTCTGAATATCCGGGTGCTGTTAGGACTACATATATAAATTCTGTTATCTATTATCGTTTATGTGTTACCTACAAATTATTTCAATTTCTCTACAAAAGGGAGAATATTGTGGTCTATAGAGCCACTTTGGAGTACGATAGTGAACATCGGAGGGTGTAAGAGAACTATCAGGGAGAAGCTATTTGATTGATAAGTGTGCTACACAAGGATCAATATTTTATCGAAGTAACCTATCAGTGGCTTGAATTGATTACCTTAAAGTATTTGACTCTACGAATCATAAGTTGATCATCATGCTGTTTGAATGACTTGCCTTGAACTTTTATGTTTCAAGAAAATCGATCGGGATACATGTGTTTCAAACCTGATAGCTCTATGCATGCTGTAAGGATACATTTAAAATTCTGGTGTTTGCAATAGCCGAGTACTCCGGAACTATTGAAATAAGTTTTGTATAATTAATAAGGGGGATTTCATATGAACTGATCAAGGTGGAAAAAAATTTTCACTAGTTTTCACTCCCCCTCAGTTACTGAGAGGGAGGGGGTGACAATTTTGGGTTACTGTCTTGTTTGGTAATTTTTAGCTCTTAAACTCTCTTTTTCGAGAACAGTAGAAATTCCGAGAAATGTTATGCTGCCGTCTCTTTGTTCTACCTGCTCTTCACCAAATAAAGTAAACAGAAATATAAACATAATACTCCTGACAGGTCAACCTTCTTATAGTTTTTAGTGTAATGCAATATTCTATATATGTGACGCTCTACGGTGAAAGAGACCTTAGCTGCAAAAAATGTATTTTGAGGTTCTGATGTCTTTCGATAGATTTTGAGTTCTTCTTTCACATTAAAAAATAAAAAATTATTCACTTCTTCTACTTTTTGTGTTATTAGCGATCAATCGTCAGTAACTTATATACAGACAACCATGCCATGCGCTCTCACTTCTTCTTTTCCTTCTTCTGTAAAATTAGCTTTTTGCAGCTAAGGTTTCTCTCACCGTGGAGCGTCATATATATATTAACGCAGATATGAAGACATAGTAGAAACTCTCTTTGAGCATTAATGTCAGATAAAACGTAATATGATTACAAGACAAAGCAGTTATTGATTTTTAAAGACTAATTCTACGTTCTAATTAAAGAGAGACTGAGGTGTAATGGAATATTTTAATTAATTCAAGAGTGATATGTGGAAATAATTTCGCTCTCCACTCAAATTAGTGTACTGCTCGTTTGTACCAAAGTTCATTTTTATTTATTCATTATAGTAAATTATACATGTTTAATTATTAAAAATATATTGACAATAAAAAAATGTTTGTTTTTCTTTAAATTTTAATCGCTAACGTAAAACACTTGCAGTTATACTAACTTCTCTTTGTCTTGTACCATTTTTTTCACATAAGTTATTAATGCTTTAGAAGAAAAGTTACCTTTAATTTGAACTCTTGTAGAATATTTTAATTTTATTATTTCTATTTCAATATTTTAATTCTAATGTTAAGTGACCTTCAATCTTTTAATGTACACAGGTACATTAAGGTCATGTCCAAGATCATGGGACTAGAATACAGAGTTCTATCTTTTCGCTTATATTTAATTTGATGACAATATAACTGTTTTTCAAAATTATGAATAAAACAAAGATTCATGAGATACACTTTATGTCTTTCTAAAACGATTCCCAGAATTTTAAATCGATATCTTAGGATTAGGTACGTGTTAAATGGTATTTAAAATGTACATACATTTGACAGAAAGTCACTTTCGGGACATGGCCCTAATGCTTTGACAAAGCTTTCTTGATATTGGCATGACTGAATTTGTTACGCCATTTTCAGTCAAAGTTTGTACAGTTTGAGATCTCGAATTTAAACAAATTGCAATCAATGCGAATTCGAACTATTCGCGCATCTTTAGACCCAACGCTGGGTCGTGTTTGACAGATAACAATGAGACAAGCAAAAAAATTTAGGTTTATTAACTGTGAAATTTGTTAGCTTTGATAGTAAAATGTTAATTGTTCCATACTGAAATAAATTACTCTAAATGTGACCGTAAATTTAACCCATAATATAGCTGCGTATATGAAGCAGTATTTATGGCGATATTTATAACCGCCTTTAGCCCTTTACGGTAATTTCACATTACGTATATATTTGATGTCATATTTAAGATCGTAGTTTTAATAGTTTAACTGAGCACTATCCGTTTATAAATGTTTAACGCACGCTGATTTCCTTTATAAAATTTGTAAAAATGTGGATTTAAGAAAAAAAGGGATATTTTAACATGTATTTTTTACCTTTAAATTGCGGATTTTTTACTTTTTGTCAATGCGGATTGCGGATGGGTAGGTTAAATTGCGTTAAAAAATTCTAGTCTTGAATATTCCTATGTAAGATCTGAAGATAAGCGTTAAAAGTTAACAGAAAGGAAACTCTTATATTGGTTTTGTGAGTAAGAGAGAGAAGGCAAAGCGTTAAAAGATAACGGAAAAGGAAACTCTCACCACATTAAAAATTATTTAAATTTTAATTTCTCACTCTCTGAAATTTTACCTCATTACACAAATATTCATCAAATTTAAATTTTATTTCTAAATACAAACAATAAACTACTTGATAAGTCCATCATTGTTCGAGCGAACCCTTGCATAATGAGGGTTAATGGTTTTAGGAAAAGGGACAAAATTTTCGAGCTATAACGTAACGAGAGATAAATACATTCAGTGCGTTGTATTGAAAGTTATTAAAAAGTTATTAATAAATAGAACGGAAATATGAATAACATAAAAATTAATAGTGCCTATTATTGTGTATTGTTTATTAAATGTTTAACAGAAATGTGTTTAATGTGAAAGTGTATAGTTTTTATTAATGTGTTTTTTTTATTGAATAGTTTTGAATACGTGTTTATATTGTTACATACGAATAAGTGAACGGAAAGTGTTTAGTAAATAAATAAGTATTCAATAAGTAAGTGTTCAATAATAGATAATACCTAATAACAATAAATAATAATAGTGTTATGAAGTGCTCAAAGTGTCTGATGTAAAGAGATGAGATAATGCGATTTAATATAATAATAAAGATAAATAAAGAAATAAATAATCTTAAAAAATTGAAATGTGTTAATGATAAAGTTAAATAAACTTTATTAAAAATAATATTGTATAAAAATTTTTTATAAAATTCATTTCAATATAATTCATTGAGACGTGGAGAATTTTTACAGTAATTTTTACAGGAATTTTGAAAAACTATATAGTCCTCCTATTTTATTGTTTAAAATATATTTTACAAGACCTGATTTATCAAATTTGCAAATAATAATTTAATTTTGTGTCATTAAATGGTCCTCTAAATGGTATTAGGTATATCATAATTTTTTATAATTAATTTAAATCAATTTAAATTTATTCTAATGTCTTCTTATCATTAATTTTCTTTTTTTATTATATTATGTACTTCTTTCATTTCACATAATTATACATAAATAAAACATTATTTTAAAAAATAATAAAATAAAAAAGTGTTTTGTTTTTATAATTTTAAAGAAAAAAAAAATGACGAAATTGGTGAATCCAAAAAATTGATTGGGATTAAGACACACATGTCTATTATTGTTCTTGTAACTCTGAAGAGGACCGCATTGATGGTCGAAACGTCAAACCAAATATTTTTTATTTATTAATTAACCTTATTTAAAAATTTGACTCGGAGAAATCGATAAATTCTACATTTGTGAATTAAATTTATTGATCACTCTCATTTATTTTTATCTAAAGTTAAAATTCAGAATAGACATAAAGTAATTGGTTATTGAAAATAATAATTTGATTGTTACAAAAGCAGATAAAGGTAACGTTACTGTAATTTTAGAAGAATCTGATAATAATAATAAAAAAGTTCTTGAACTATTAAATGATTTCACCACTTACCTAAATATTAATAAAGATCCTACTAAAAAAATTCAAGCTGTATTAGGAAAAATATTAAGGACGAATGTTCCGCGATCAAAATAAAACTTTGAAACATGATTTTAAAATAGAAGATAGTTGCGATTAAATTTACATTACGTCTCATGGGGTTAACTTTATAAAGTCCATAAATATAGTAATTTTGCATACTTACATAAAATTTTTATTAGTAAAAATATGATGTGTTGATAAAGGAAACAACGAACAAGATTTAAAATATTTAAATATTACTTCACGTTCGATTAATGTATGTATGAAAAATACATATGTATGTATGTATTTTTTTTAAAAGCTCGTATGTCTTTAACTGGTAGCATATTCCTCTTTAAGAAAATTTAAGCTTAACAAATATTTTAATTGTACTACTTATGATTTTTCAAATTGCACTAATGGTTACATTCCTGGGTTTTATGGCTTACCTAAACGACTTTCGAATATTCACTGTAGTAACTAACCTGGTCATGCGATCTTTTTAACTAAGTATCGAGATGAGTATGCCCGGTAGACTCAGACTATTTTTAGCAATACTATTCTTTAAGCTGAAAGTATAACCTCCTAGAGTTGGTGTATTTTTTTATAACAAAAGTACTCACTGAAGATTTTTATAATTGCTTTGAACGTATCCCATTTGCTACTCAGTGCCTTTTCGCTTCCCTGAGACCACCAATGTTAGGCATAAGCCGAGAAAGATTTCCTGCACATAGGATGGCCTTAGTCGTTAACGATGTTAAATGTAGGTTGCAGATAAGCTTCTTATCCCATTCGATTCTCAAGTACTTAATCGATTTCATCTATTTTACTTCAATCGCATTAATTTCAATGCATGGGGTTACAAAGGATCTTCAGTCAGTTATAAAAAGCTCTTTGGTCTCCTCAAAAACCAAATTTTTACATGTTTATTTACCGATCCAAACCTTTTATTAAATGTTAAAAAATATCTAGGAACTTCTCTCTAAGTTTTAGAGAGAAAATCCAAGCTTAACTAGTTCTTTAATTTGCTTTTATAACGGGTGAACAAATGTGACGTATTCTCAATTTTGTAATAAGAATAAACTATTATTTGTTGAATCGAAAAGTGATGTGAATTTTTGTGAAATACTATAATTTATTTTCAACAGTATACGTAATATTGAATGTCGAGAACCGGAAAATTGAAAAGTGTAATAGCGGAATTGATAATAACGGAATGAGAGATTGTGTAATTCAACTTGTCAGAATACCTAATAGCGCATTTTTGAATTTTAAAAATTAAACTTACTGAGCCTAAAGCTGTGAAAAAAGTGTCTCATTGATACGATTTTTCTACGTAAGCGAAAAAGAACAAAAATATGTAAAAACTGCAGTATACAAAAAAAAAAAAAAAAACGACAGTTTTTAGCCATTAGAGATCATTGTGGTAAAAAGGAAATTCTGTTTATATGAAAACTTGTCTGTTATTTTATAATAATCTAGAAACAAATAGCGGTAATAGAGTTTACTATTATTATCGTATTCTGGTAACGAGTCTGAAATAATTGCAGATACCATATGAGCAATAAAAGAATGCTGTAAAAATGTAGCGGTTTATAGTTATTTTAGTGGAATAAATTTTCAACAAAGGTATATTGACAATAAGCCATGAGATAAATATGTCAAATTAAATCAGAATAATAAAACTGGAAAATAAATAGTCAACGGATATAAGAATAATGTATTCTTTGTTGAAAACTCGTTGAAAGTAAACAGAATGAAATTGATTTAAGAGAATACAAATAAAGAGTTTTAAATTTTTTTTCTATAATCACTTATGCACGCAGACATAGAAAATTTATTCCTATTCTTTTCGATTCCACTCATTATTTGTAGAAAAATGAACTATTCTTAAAGCAGATTTATAAAAGTCTCGGAAAATAATCCGTTTGCTTTCGGGATCTCAGAATTCAACAATGGCAACCACTTTCAACAGTCTATTATGATTCTTTTATGATATTAAAAAGTTTTATTAGAATCAGAAGAAACATGAAAGACTACTTATTCAACTATGGAGATTTAATTTATTTTCCAGATTTAATGAATGTAAAACGTGAGAATTATATTTTTAAAATTTACTTGCAGACTTAAGTTATTATTTAAAAAAAGGTTCTGTCAATAACAAACTCTATTATTAAAAGAAAATACTTTTTTCTCAAATAATTTAAACAGAAATAAAAAGGCACTTGTTGTCATGAGAATTGAGAGAGGTAATCTTATTGCAAATTTTGAAGTCACTGGAGCGAAATTAGAACTTCTTGATCAATTTCTGCCTAAGGCTGCAAAGGAAACTGTTACAAAAGGAACGTCAAGAATCGAGAATTTGATCGTAATTAGAGTCAAAGATTATTGATTTATTACTTAAATTTACAAATGACTAAAGTTTTACAACGATTTTGCTTACTGAAGTGCCTATTAGTTTCAAAGAGTCAATTTAATATTAAATATTCTTTAAAATTGCAAATATTTCGAGAGTTCAGAATATAAACAAATTATATATTTTTATCTTTTCCTATTGCAAATATAGAATAAATTTACAAAAATAGGCTATAATTATTCATTATTACATTAGGCTAAAGATTATCTTTACAGCGAATTTAATATTAATTGCATATAAATAGCTAAACTGATCATCTCATTAAATTTAATATTAAATTCAATTACCCTCAAATGTATTGGAGTTTGCTCATAGTAGATATGTATATAGATAAATTATGTTTAAAAGCGGATGTACTCTACCTGATCATATTGTAATTGTTTGATCGAAACAAGAATTTTTTTAATAAACTGAAATATATTCTGGATTGTAAAGGAAGAAAATGTACTTATTAAAAAATAGTAAAGAGTCTCGTTCAAAGAATTCAAATTAAATTATAGATAATAATGCTGATGTTGAATTTTAAACAAACTACAACAAAAAATTTACTTGAACATAAACTTAAAACACTTAAACGAAATATATTCAAGGATAAAAATAAATTAAGAAATAATATTTTTTTCCTATTGTTGGTTCTAAGAAACTTTCTTCCAGTTTGCAAAACACAATTGCCAATATTAAAATTTTTAAAGTTTATTAAAATATGTGTTTCAATAATAATAGTAATATTGATGATGCTGATGATAATAATAACCATGGAGTTTTGGAAATAGTCCAAAATCTAAAAAGATTGCATCTGAATAAATCGAAGTGGCAAACTATCAAGCAGCAATGGATTGAGAAGATACGATCTCTTGTGACCGTAAGAGAACGTTTAGAACATCCGATTAAATGGATAAAGTAAAATAATATCTTGGCTATTGATCTCTGTCGTTTGTTCAATTTAACACTACCGATTGTTGAAGAACAAACTTTTGAAGCAGGTGAAAAATGTTAAAATAACATCTACGAAACGTTTTCTTCGTGGAATATGAAAAAACGTATCTTGGTCACTCTTTTAATGCTTCTAGCTTGGATTATTTTATTTAGGCATTTTTAAAATTAATGAGGACTCTAAGAAAACTCAAAACTTTTGTAAACAAGGTCCGAATAAGGTTAATCAATAAAATATTTACTTCAATTTATCAATCCGTATGTTCTCTATGATTCTCAACATCTGTACCATAATGAATACCATACCAAAAACAATGTTCCCAAGAAAAAACTAAAAGCAATAACGGGACTTTTTTTTTTTAATGGAAGCTGAAATATTAGAGCAAGTTTTCTGTACGAAAAGTTTTTCATAAATTTAATTATAAACGAAGTTAAACAACGAAGAGTACAAAATGACCCAACCAGCCCCGGTCTCCCATACCTTTCTATTCGTACTATTTTGAAATCATGTAAAAACGATTTTCCATTCACCTAGAACTATAAGATTCTATTTTATTTTTAACTAACAATATTCTGATATCCAGTACAGCACCAGATATTTCCTGAATCTTTCTTGAACCTTGCAGTGAAAGGTTCGCAATATTGCAATTCGCAGTTCAGTAAAGCTTAGTTAAGTAGCAAAATTTCCACATATGAGAAAATAAAACCTATGTTATCTGAACATTTTAATTCAATGTCCGTGAAACATTCTGCAAAGCAAACTCGTGCAATATTGAGGAAATGTTTCAAATAAGATTAAAAGTTTTATTAAATCTGGTTGTTTACCATATTTAATGCATGTTTCCCATTTATTAAAATACATTAAAAAATGTATTACAGGAAAAATTACAGGTAATCTTAAAACTTAAAAGAAATATATTTTTTACCCAAAAAGCAAATATTTTTTATCTTAAAAAATACTGGAAATATTCAGTAATATTTTCTGAATCTAAGTTCGAAATTTCTATGTATTAAGATTAAATAATAGACATTGAAAAAATAGATTATAAACTTGAATTTTAAAATGTATTTTAAAATGAAAAACTCCGCATATGAAGGAAATCCTTCAATGATCATATAATCGTACAATTAATCGATTCTTTATACTTTGGTTTCATAAAAAATTAATGCATATAATAAATTTGGATGAAACTACATGTACTGAAGTATTTTGATCCGCTGATTACAGAAATAATAAAGAAACTTATCGACTACTCGAATTTTATGGCGGAAACCGTAAAAAGTATGAACCACGTATAGGAAGGTTCGGGTACCATAAGAAGTGAAACGTATTTTTGAACAATTGTAGGGGGAAAAAGGTTACGTATCAGAAGTAATAAGAAGTGTAATAAGAACTGTAAGAAGTGTTTGTCTTTTATTCAAGTTCGCCAAAGCATTTGTTGCTTTTATTGGGGTCTTGCATTTTTAACAAAACATTAGCAACTTTTCTGATAAAATGTAAGGAATATAAAATATGTACTTCTATAAAACCTACATCTTTTGTTCAATACATTTTTTTGAAATTCTAAAAATATGCTACCATATTCTACTATACTACTCTATTTATTTTCAAGCTTTGATATATTCATTAACAAATACATTGAAAACTGTTGAAGATACTAAAAAATTGTATAGGATTCAAAGTGTGTGCTTTTAATAATACTATCATCTTTATTTAATACATTTTTCGATATTTCAAATATTTACTGTGTTAAACTGAAAAAACTAAAAAATAGGTTTTTTTATGGTTTATACGATGAACATGAAGTAGTCCACAATTTTCTTAATCATTTTCATAATTATCGCATCAAAATTCGTAAGTGTACTAAGTTTTATTAAAATCTGGAGGTTGACTTATTCGGAATTGCACCCTTATATATAAAGTTAAACGTTAAGGAACACCACTTTTAATTTTTGAGAAAATTGTCTTTATTAATCAGAAACTGTGTTAAAAGAAAAAATTTAAAATCGATTACGTAAATTTTGAGAAATATCACTTATTAAGATTTATCTTCAGGTACTTTTCCTAAGGTTTGGAAAAGAGGAATTATCATTCCAATCCACAAGATTTAATCCACATCTTTAGCTTTTATTAAACGCAACTCTCAAGGTTTTAGCAACTCCTCAACGCTCAGAATTTTATATTTCTCTTTTGTAAGATCAAATATTGAATTTGCTTCAATTATTTGGTCTCCTTATTATGCGGTTGTTATGCTCAGGCTAGAGAGAGTTCAAAATCGTTTTTTGAGATTCGCAGCTAGACGTTTAAATTTAAATTTTGACTTTTTAACACACGATTACGATGCACTGCGTGCTCAATTAAATATTCCTAAAATTCAGAACAGATTTTTATTCGCTGACTTACTTTTTTTATTTAAGGTGATTAGCGGAATCGTTCAGTGTCCGGCTGTCTTACCCGCTGTTGATTTCTCAGCTCCTATAAGACCTTTGAGATATTGTTCCCCATTCTATATATCTTATTGTAGAACAAATCATGGGCGACACTCTCTTTTCAACAGAATCAATAGAGAGGCAAATTACTATAGTGAGGATATTGATTTTTTTCGCAATAGTCTGAACAAATTCATTTCTGAGTTGCGAGCATTGTTGCTTTGATTCGTTTAAATTTTATTAGTATAAAATGTATAATGAAGCGAACATGTATATAGCGATTGATTTGTAAATTATATATTTTATGTATTAACGGGTTTTTTTACCCGTCTATGTACTAAATAAAAATAAATAAATAAATTGTTTATTCAATTGTGTTACAAATGCATTTTTTTACTACATCACAGCAGTCTGGCGCGCAGAAAAAAGTTTGATTTTCCAATAAAGTCTGTACCATCTAAGTTTATGGTGCCGGATCTCCCCATAAGGGTAGCAATAAATTCTATATTAAAATTGTCTTTTACACATGGTTTCTTCGTTGTTTGTTAGAGATCCATTTAATAACAATAATTTTAAACCTGATTATTTTGGTCCTTCCACCATCAGCTTTCATACAAACTACATTTGCTTGTTATTAGTAGGGTCCTGTTCTTTAATACCAAACTTTAATTGCGTGCACACATGTGCGCAACTGAAAAGACGGACGGTTTTTTCTAAAATCAGCTTTTTTTAAATTAAGGTCATCCTTGTAATTTAAAATAAATACTAACCAAGTTTTGACTGTCTTTTGTTGCTTCAAACTTTTCTTTGTCTTCAGTTTTTGCAAATATAGTTCTTCTGTTTTTTTCTTATATCTCAGTAGGCAGTAATGCTCTGGGCTTTTTTATTTGATGTAAAATAGTTTATTTATCAATTTTACATTCCATATTTCATCTATAATTGTGCCTTTTGTAAAATTAAACTCAAACTCATAATCATCAACTACAAAAATTCCAAGGTACCAAGTTTGAAGAAAGTTAACATTTTTTTTTCTTTCTTTGCCATATTAGACACGCCATCTTTAAATTTTGTAAAATGATTCTTAAATTTTTTATCAGCGACCCCAAATACACTTAGATTAAAAAGATTCAATAAAATGCAACATTTTTTTAAAAATTCATCTGTCATACACATCTCTCTTAAAAGGAAAAAAAGTTTTTTCCCGAAAACGAAAGAAAACATTTACATATTTTGAACACTTTCGATTCAAAGAAACAAAATTTTTAAAGTACAAAATCGTATCCTATCTTTCTAATTGTTTTTCAGGATTTATTTATTTTAATTGTTTCTTTATTTTTTATATAAAATCAGATAAAAATTAATACAATCCATAAAAATGTTAATTGAAAATGTCACGTGAAACCAATAGACAGTTCTTAAAGCTTTGAATAGAAAGTGTTAGTGATCGTATTTCTATAATTTCAATGCGTTTTAATTCCGTTTTATTAAAATAAATTAATTGTTATGAATTTATACTCTGCACTGAGAAAATAAGTTGACTGAATACAACCAATTTTTGATTAAATTTAGCAGAGAGAGGTTGTTGATATAGCACCTGCAAAGCACTTAATTGATTTTAGCAGAGCATATGCTCCGGTATCCTAGAAGTTTGATTGTCATCGCCGGTGTTTTGTTTGTTTTGTCCCCAGGAACCCTAACCTAGAAATAAAGCTGCTTGGCTAGAGGCTTATTTTCTCAGTGTGTAAAGGAAGTTCCATTGATTTCATATTCTTAAGGGATTTAATCTATTTCAATTGCAACTATGGAGTCGGAATTAAAAAAAAGAATTAATTAATTTTATGTTTAACTACCGAATTAGAATAAAAATAATAGAATTATTATCACAAATTAAAAAGAATAAAAATATCTCCAATTGAATTCTCTCCAAACGAATTAAAACTTGGAAATTCAAATACGAAATTAAATTTGACCAAACAGAATATAAATTGAAAATGCAAAACTATTAATATAGATTTATATAAATTATTATAATAAGATTAATAATAATAATTAAAAATAATAACATTTTTTATATCTAACTTTTGAATTTGTATTAAAAAAAAATTAATTAATGGAAACATTATTCTTTCTTACCTGTTGCCGAATAATTGCTGCATGTATTTTTATGAATTATAAGAACAATTATTTAACTGTTATGTTACCATTAAAAGTGCAAAACTATTAACTTGATATGATGAAAACCAAAATAATAATTAAAAATAATATAATTCTCTTTACCTTTTCAATTTACAATTAAATTAATAAATCCATGAAAATTACTGTTTTTATCGCTATTATTACTCACCTGTCATTAAATGCAAGGAGGATAGTCATGTGACTGAACATACATAATAACACAAATAATCTAACCTTAAACGTTTCCCTTGAAAGTGCAAAATTATTAACTTAATTTTACGTTTCAGTATAATATTAATAAAAACATTTAAAAAGAAAGCAATGGAAAACATTGTTCAAAATTCATTTTTTTAATAATTCCTTAAATTTTTTAGATTTTTCAAAATTTCTATACTAATAATTTACTTTGTGTAAATTAAATATTCTATGCTTTAAAATTTTTTTATTTTAAACTCTTATTGTTTCAAGTTTTTAAAAAATTTATTCATTGTTTTTTTGTGCAATTTTTAAAAGAATTTTAGAATCTGACCAATTTTTAAAATATTTTTCTCTTTAGTAGTTATTTAACGTTTTTTATTTATCTTTTTCTTTATTTAAAAAAGAATTTGAATTAATACAATATTTTTTCTCATTTATTCATAATTTATTTGCTTTTGTTTAACGATTTCACTACTTTTCAATTTTTCTCATTAAATTTTTTCAGTTTATAAAACAATGTGCTTAAAAATAAACTTTTGAAATTATTATATAAGAAAAAAAATCTGATTTAAATAAAGAAAATGTCACAATCATACATTTAGTCGTTTTCCCCGTAATATCGATTCGCTCCATTCGTCCTTTATAAGTATAATTTATTTTTCTTCTATCTATTTATTTAAATCAGTTTGTTTATTCAATTTAATTTATTTAACTCTGGGCAATGTTGGGCCGACCTCTAAATTTAAAGTCTTTTAAACTATGTTTTACGGAGTTTTTCCAACGGTCAGGAAAACCCTGGACAAAGTTGGGGCGGCCTCTAAATTAAAAGTCTTTTAAATTATGTTTTAACTATGTTTTTACAATGGTTGCGGAAACTCTGAGCAAGGTTAGGCTGACCTCGAAATTTAAAGTCTTTAAATTATGTTTTATAAAGTTTTTCCAACGGTCGGGAAAATCCTGGGCAAGGTTGGGGCAGGCTCTAAATTAAAAGTCTTTTAAATTATGTTTTAACAATGTTTTTACAACGGTTGGGGAAACTCTAGGCAAGGTTGAGGCGGCCTCTAAATTAAAAGTCTTTTAAATTATGTTTTAACAATGTTTTTACAA
The DNA here is from genome assembly GCA_037103525.1 of Ganaspis brasiliensis. Lineage (NCBI taxonomy): Eukaryota > Metazoa > Arthropoda > Insecta > Hymenoptera > Figitidae > Ganaspis > Ganaspis brasiliensis. The sequence goes on along the minus strand of JAZKLR010000580.1, from coordinate 506,348 downwards.
TGGTTGGGAGAAACTCTGGGCAAGGTTGGGCCGACCTCGAAATTTAGAGTCTTTAAACTATGTTTTACGAAGTTTTTCCAACGGTCGGGAAAATCTTGCGCAAGGTTGGGGCAACCTCTAAATTTAAAGGCTTTTAAACTGTGTTTTACGGAGTTTCCCCAACGGTCGGAAAACTCTGTGCAAGGTAGTCTTTTAGGGAATGCAAGTCTCGTCGCCTTGATCAAGGTTCGAAGACGGGAACCTCTTCATGGAGCTATGGCCGTATCAGGACTATGGTTAACTTCATGAAATCTTGCTATGGACTAACTAATAATTGTTAATGTTTTATTCTAATTTTATTTAACAGGTATAAGTCCAAGCTTTCGATTAGTATGTTTTTTCGTACCTGTAACATAAACAATTAATAATTATTTATATTTCTAAAGAGTAATTTATTTGGTCCGATAAATTGGCAGTCAAATTGAATTTTAATAACAAAACTAAAGTGATATAATAAATACACAATGAATTTAATGAAAAATTATTACCTGGTACAAATTGACGAGTTTTTATACAACTGTATAGTGTAACCTGAAGAATGATTCAAGACTGGTGCGTTAAATATATTGTGCGGGGTAAATGTTTACCTCAACACAATGAATAGAGAGGTTACAAGAGAGATCTGAAAAGCTGTAGGGAGAACCTATTGATTTATGGGAATGTTACTCAGGATTTGATATTTTATTGACGTAACCTGTCAATGGCGTGGATTGATAATATCAAAGTATTTAATTCTACTAGTCATGAGCTGAAAATCAAAGTCCTTATAAGTCTAGAAGTAGATACAAACATTGTAAGATATTGAATGGAACTTACACTATACTAGAAAAGGCAAGGATTGCTTCAATAACAAACAGACATCAGATGATAACTAATCTCGTGTCTCAGAAAAAGAAAGTTTTTCAATAAGACTCCCTCAGTCTTTTATTTTTTATATCCCTTCTTGCTTCTATTCTAATATAGCTTAGAATATATGTCTGCCGTCGGTATTTACTTAATCCTGCATTTTGTCCAAAAAAGGACAAAAATATTTTCGTCTTTTTCTAACTAACTAAATACTGGCGACGGAGACATAGTGGGTGGATTTACACAAAAGGATATTTGGGGCGACAGAGATTGAAAATTTGGTTACACCTGATCTATTTACAGCCAAGTTGAAGGCCTATATTCCTCAACTTAAGTGTAACCAAATGTTCTCCCAAAATTTTAAATCAATAAATTCAAGCAAAATTTAAAGAGATGTAGCATTTTGAAGCCATTTCGGACCACTAAAGCTGAAGGCTTATTGAAATTTTAAATACGTTAATCTCAAACGTAAATAAATAAATTTTTTCGAACTTTTTCAGAAAAGTATTAAAAAATGTCGTAAACAAATTGTTTCTTGTAATAAATATAAAGATTTTTTAAAAGAAAACGAATTAGTCGGTAAAGTTCAAGGAATCACTTTAGACGACATTAATTTGAACATCACGTTTATCAAAGAATTGAGATTACTTTTAAAAGAAACGGACTTTTTTGATGAAGATTCACATTTTAGATGCTTTGCGCACATCGCGAACTTAGGTGCTCAAGATTTATTAAGAGATTTAAAACTGGAAAATATTGAAGACCAAGAAGAAAACTTGAAGCAGACTATGAAGAAAAGCTTGAAGAAAACTTTGAAGAAGACCACTAAATGGAAGAGAAAGATAATGATGAGGAAATGAGGAAAGAAATGGAAATATCTACTGATGTAACGAATGCTTCACCAATAAAGAAATTGAGAACACTGTTTTTAAAAGTGAAGTATTCAGAAAAGCTAAGAGTTGGACTAGAATGTTGTTGTGGAACTGCGGGAATAAAAATGTTATCACCTAAGATTGATGTAAAAACTCGGTGGCACTCGACTTATGACATGATCGACAGAGCTTTAAAAATGGAAGCAGCTTTAAAGTTATTATGTGAAAAGGATAAAAAACTTGAAACCTTACAGCTATTGGTGTCCGAGTGGGAAACTCTTAGAGCTGTTGTGAAATATCTACGCCATTTTAAAGTCCTTTCAACAATGTTTAGGGCAAAAAATATGTAACTTTGACACTAGTCGTTGTTGTATTATGCTGATTGATAAAATTGAGTCGGGAATAGAACATTTGAAAGCATAAAATAAAAATTCAATAAATCTACAAATTTAAAATGCTATGTGCTATGTTTCTTTACGTCCAAAAGAAACAAAAAAACACAACAAACTGAATATAAAATTAGCCTGGATGATACTTTAGCTGACACCCCACTTTCAAAGTTGGAAAAACTAGGATATTTTTAACATGAGGCGTACATGTTTGTAATCAATTTTAAAAGCGATTTACATATCCAAGTTCTAGCGTACAATTATTTATCCGCTTTGATGTTCCTTTGTTTAAAATTTTGAGTGCAATTTCATTACAAGGAAAATGGAAAGCAATGAATTATTGTTATTTATAAGTCAAAAAAAAATACAGATTTTCTTTTTCAGAAAACTATTATTTATCAAATATTTGAAAAAAAAACTAAAGAATGAAATGAAATATCTACCTACTTTGGAAAACGGAAATTAAATTCTCCACGATTCGAGAAAAAAAAGGTCTGAAAAATGCGAATCTTTGTAGATTTTCTTTTCAAGTCACATGAATCTTCGTCAGAAGCTTCAAATAATATTTCCATAAAAATTTTATATAAATGTGCATTTAATAAAATGTAACAAAATTCTTTTATTTTATCACACGAAATTTATAATTATTCCTTTAAATCGATTGGTTTAATTTATCATTAAATTATTATAATACTTTCTAATTTCAAAATTCTTTTCTAAAATTAAATAATCTTCAGTACAAAATAAATTATAAGAATTCGTATTATTTAGCTTCAAGGTCTATCTAATTCAATCAATTAAAATCATATCTCTACGGTTACTGAAATAAAAACAAACAAATGTAACCAAATGATAGGCTGGCGAATAATGAGAAAAAAAACACACAAATTTAAAATATAATTTTAATTTATAGCAAAATTTTGGTCACGATTTTTATTCAAGTTTTTTATATTGATGCACAAATAAATAATAAAAACTTTCAAACTCAGCTGAATATAATAATCATTCAGTCATTTTCGGGTCCGAGTTTCAACCATAGTTTTTTCTTTTATAAATTGATAATTCACAATTTATAACATTTAAAATCATTCAATTAGCACACGAGAAATATATTAACATAAAAATAATTTGTCAAAGATACAAAAATCAAGTATTGACCACAATCATTGATGAATAATAAACGTTTTTAAATTTGTCAATATGACAAATCATAACAATGTATACATACAATAAAAACAGAAAATTATGGGATCGATTATGTTTAACAAATCACGGCAGCATTTTTCTTTACAAATTAAACAGAAAGAAATTAATACTCATCACTAGATGACCAGAGATATGATTCATGTGACCTTCCCAAATAATTTCCTTTGAATTTCCTTGTCCAGAAATTAAACTTTTGTGAGTGAAACTATTCCATCCAACTCACATTAGCACAATTTTTTGGGAATCAAAGATAGCGATGCAGTCAAACAGAAAGTTATCATCAACTTTGCGCCTAATTTCTTTTGGACTCCGGAATTGTATAAACGCCACACTACACATTTATAAAACAAATTCAAAGAAAATAAATTCCTGCTAAATGGAAAAATTAATTATAATTTTATTATTTAATTTAAATTGAAAATTACCTTATGGTGTCACTGACCAGTACCCAGGAGTGTGGCGTCAATGCTGCCGTCTTGATTGAAGAACGAAAATCGAGTGAAATTCGTTACCTTCAATCAGTGACACCAGAATTTTGGACAATTAGTAAACTAGCACTAACAATGGCGCGCTATGCGCGCTCTTTTCTTTTACATATTTCACCGTTTCTCTATTTCTCTCTCTCTCTCTCTCTCTCTCTCTCTCTCTCTCTCTCTCACACACACACACACATTTAAATTTGAAATTTTACCTAAAATTTTACCTCATTATACTAATATTTTTCAAATTTAAATTTTATTTCTAAATACAAACAATAGACCTCCTGCTAGGCCAATTATCGTCCGAACGAACCCTTGCATAATGAGGGTTACTAGCTTTAGGAAGAGGCGAAAATTTCGAACTTTAATGGAAAAGAAAAAAAATTTGCCTTTCTCTTTCTCATTACCTGCAAAAATATTTGCTTCTCACTCTCTCCAAAAAGAAGCGTTACTTTCTAACAGCCCTTCTTAACTCATCTAACGGTCCTTGGTAACTCATTTGCATATAACTTCTTTCTTAGTAAGGTTTGCTCCCCCACTCCCGTACAAGTATTCAATAGACATAAAGGCTTAATTAAATTTAGACATTAGAAATTCAAAGGGTAAATCCACAACTTAAGTAGAGATAAAAATTCTCTTCTGAATTTAATAAATAGAAAAAATAATGAAAACAATCATCTCTGTTGCCGACCAAAATAAATGTAATATTTGAGAGATTAAAATAATGTCTTTATTTAATGCCTTATGATTTGAACTCGAGTTTCAAGTTTACTATGAGACAATGACTATTTGTTGACATAACAACCTGGCGTCAAGGTTTTGGGACATTGACCATGAAAGGCGGAGAAAAGGTGTTTCAGATGAATAGAAGAAAAGGATGGAGAATGAGAGGGCTGGACAGATAAGAAAAGTTCAGTTGGAAATTGAGAGTGAAGAGAAGAACATTAAAATAGAAAATGGAATTTGTGCGCGAGTGTGTGATAATTTGCCGTCAGCGAAGTGGACAGTTTTCAATTGGACAAGGAGTCATTCTTAAACAAAGGAAAAGGATAAGGATAAGGATAAAGATAAGGATAAGGATAAGAATAAGGATAAGGTATAAGGTGAATCAGGAGAGCAGAGATGGCTTTCTAAGGGACCAAATACGGTTTGATAAAATTATCTTAATTAAAGTTGTTATTGAAGTTTATTCAAGTTCCTTGAGCCCCCATAACCTTTAAGTAATTAAAATAAAAGAATCCTTCTGGTGTTGTTGGAAGGATAAATAAACGTACACCTCCAGTTGCGAGGGGATCGGAAATTCTAAGGAATTTTCGTGGTCCTAGCTTCCGGAGCCTACATCTGTGCTAACCATTAATAAATAATTTAAAAATATTCCCTAAACAACCTTCTTCAAAAGAATTCCTATAAACCGTAGATTAATTGAGTTAAATGTAACTCATTCCCGGTACGTGGTTTACAATCTCTATGAATATCAATTTCTTAAATAATTAATATGTCTCAAAAATATAACTTGATTCTATGTTTGCATGCAATTAAGACTATTTTTTCGAGATATATAAATGAAGTACAATGTTTAACAAAATTATTGTTTGTGATTAAGAAAAATTTTAATCTATTTTATAAATAAATAAATAAATACTCACTGTATTGAAGAACAATCTTTTAGAAAGAAACTTCATTTTTGTTATGATACTTTTCTTTGTATTTTTATCATTTCTTTAAGAGAAGATGAAACTATATCTTAAACTTCTTGAAAGATTTCTCTTTTTATGCACTTTTGATAACAATACACTTTCAATCGAGTTTACTTTAAAGAGTTTTGTTCCATTTCCCGATAAAGTTAGATCGTAAAATTCCTTGAACGATTTGAAATAAAACACGTGAATAATAATAATTCTTAACATTATAGAATTAATTATAATTGTTCGATACTAGTTTAATTGAAATGTACGACAGTAACTGATATGATTTAACGTTATTGTAAGAAACCGTAGTTAATAATGGAATTTATATGCGCTTGAAAATCAGATCGTGCATAACATTCCTGTTGAATTAAAGCTCACTTGGGGCACAGAATATAGCTATTGATTGTCACCGTAATTACAAATTTAACCCACAGCGATCATATCTGATTATTTAAATATCTGATTCTATGTGACATGTCACAACAAAATGCAGTTCAGATATACATTTATCTCTATTTCATTTTAAAATAAAGTACCCTTATTGTTCTTTATCAGAAATATTTAAAATAATATGTATCATAATACCAAAGATATGTAAAATAATGTTTAAATTATTGCGATTGAAATGCTATTTTCAGAAAATAGGCAAAACAGAGAAAAAGAGAAACTTAAAATAAATCCAGATTTTTTACATGTTGAAATTGGATAATATCAACGTCTTCTGATATTTCACGCATGATGGTAAATATTCCTTGCGGCGGTAAGTCCTTCTGATTGATATGATAAATCTCCAGAAAGTACGAGAGGCAGAGAGAATGCGTCCTTCGAACAATTTTGTCTATTCGGCATAAATTTTTGTCGACTCTTATGATTATACGATAATCGATTTTCAATCAAAAAATTCATCTTTACGAGACAAAAGCTTTTTAGCAAAAAAAAATCTGTATTTGCAGAAAAACCAATATGTAGTCATATAAAATTATCACGGTCTGTTTAGCAGAACAAATTGCTGTAAATATTAGTTTTAGTGGAATATCAAAAAATCATAACTTGTGAAATATTTTTACGGAACATTACCAATCTTTATAATTTGAGCAATTTTATGAGAAGTGGTGTCTAGGTTATCTTAAAAAGTTTTGAAAATTATCAAAGAATTCAAAACACACTGGATGAAATAACATTCTCAAACTTGTAATAAATACGTTTTTCAACATTTTGTGCACATAGGATTCCTTCAGAAATGAGAATGCTCTTGTTTCATAAAGGAATATAACTTTATCCATGGAAGGTATTTTTAATAATGAACTATAAGACATTTTTATTTTTTTTTACCTTAAAATTTATATTTAATTAATTTTTAATAAACGAAGTAAATGAATAAATCAAATAACTATTAAGAGTTAATTTCAATAGAAATATATATTAAATTAAATCAATTTAAGACTTTAAGTAATCTTTATAAGTTTAAAAATTTAAACTCAAAATAATAGGGACACAAGTCGCGAGCTTACATTAGACAAAAATATTATTTAAATATTATTAAGACAAAATTATAAATTTTACTTTTAAAAAAAAAACAAAATTTTGTATTAGTGAGTGTTAAATTATTGTAGATATGGATTTTTCGACAATGTTTTTGGTAAATAAAATTATTCTTAAGGAAATACTTGTATTTAATAAGACGGATGTCAAGAAAACATTTGTTATCTTCAGTTTGTCCTTGTTCATCGGAGAGAAAATAGATTCCTGCGAATGACGGGTCTCGAATAAGATTACAGTTTAGCTTGAATTTTATTATTGGCATTTTCTTACAGTGAATACTAAAAAAATGTCGACTTAAAAAAATAATTTTATCAAGAAACTGAAAAATAGACTTGAAGTTAGAAAAAGTATAAATTAATCAAATTAGTGGGACAGACTTTAAAACACTTACATGTGCTCCGAAATATAATAGAATTTTGTATTCAAATATGTGACGCTCCGCGAGAAAAGGGACCTATCGGGGAACAAATCAATTTTCATTTTTTTATGCTAAAAGATAATTTTTGAGTTGTTTTTTCATTTCCATGTTTCAAAAATTTTTTTTATTAATTACACTTTTTGTTATAATGCTTCAAACCTAAGCGTGCTAAGTGTATCGCATTTTTTGGTTTTTCTTTGATCGACCGTCTCATAGAAATTGGCTTTTATTGATTACGTTTTTTTAAGGTAATTGATCATTTTTGAGTTACTTCTTGAGTTCCAAAAATCTAAATTTGATTCCTGTAATTAGTTTTCTTGTTATGATGCTTCAAACATTAGCATGTTAAGCGTCTCGATTTTTTTTCCTCCTCTTTGCCCGTCTGTCCTTTAAAGTTTACTTTCTCAGCGATAGGTCCCTTCTCTCGCGGAGCGTCACATATTATGCTCTGATTCTTAAAATTTTTTTTAAATTAAAATAAAGAATGTGCCTAATTTTTATGTCGGAAAATATTTAAAGACATTTTATAAAAATAAAATAAACAAAAATTAACTTAGACAAAAATCAACTTGATTTTTTTCATTCCAAGCAAAACAAAAAAAAAACTATTTCATACTTATAGTGCTTCATTATAAGATTAAGAATAAGAACCATCTAATTTTAAGAAGCCATCATAGTTTTCTTTGGTATTATATATTTTGGTAAAAAGTGCGAACAAACTTTGTCCCGTAAGTGTAAAGATCAAAAAGTCGAGTATAAATGGATTTATCGATATTTAATTCCATTAGAAAAGTTACAACCTAGAATAGAATTGCAGCTGCAAATCATTAGACTTTGCTTTTAAGTATTAAAAACATATGGAAAAAGACTAATAAGATTATTATAAGTATAAATTAAAAAAATATTTATTTCATGAGAAATAATAAATAAAGAAATAAAAATAATAAAATAAAAAATATAAGAAATTAACAAATTATTTAGTAATTGAGGCACCCAATTCAAGAACCAGTCCGACGCTCGAGTTAACCGACTTGAGGCCAGTCAGAGCATTAAAATTTTAGTAAAATCTAATTGAAAAATTTTAATTTTTAAAATATACTACCTTATAGAGAATAAAAAGGCGCAACTTTTTTCCTTTGACTTTTTTTTGTAGGACCAATAAATACTTCAGGTTAGAATGGACAAAAACTAAAAAATTTTGTTTTCAAAATTTAATTTAGTTTTAAAACATAACTCGTCCTATATTGGACAAATCTTCATGGAATTTATTGAAACTTAGTATACTTACGCATTTGGGTCTAGAGACGCTGACAAAGTGATAAAAAAGTTCAAAAACATTCATTGTTTAATTATTTTTTAATAAAAATAGAGACCTGTTTGTAAAAGCTCCACTGAAAAGTGGTATGCTAGGAAATTTTTTGTTTTAATCATTAGAAAGAATTTAAAGTTTGCCACTTGTTTATTAATATTCAAAGAAGTTTTCTGAAAATTTTGAAATCGATTTATCAGAAATTGACAGAGATATGCAAATTTTAACAAAACGCGCGGGGGAAAAGAAAATAACCCCGCGAGTTCAAGCATTGTTAAGGTGTAAAATATCGTAACAAATCTCTGAATATAAAACAGTAAAATAAATTTATAACTTTTATAAACTGATTCAATTTTTTCTATTAAAAACTGTTTGCATTAAAAAAGTTTTATTATTTTTGACTTTAAAAAGTATTTATTTACATGGAACAAAGCTATGTATGCATCGACCTTGATTCTATCGTGTTTGTAAACAAACTAAAACTCCCATTGCAACGCATACTTATTTATCAAAAAATGTGTGTTTTGAGTTCACTAATGTCAAAAGCGTTTTCAAAATTTAATGTTTTCATGTGGTAATATTAATTAATCATTGAATATGAAGCAGTCTAAAATTTCAAACAAAGGTCGCAAGAGAACTAAAAACGAAGATTCGTCGGAGAAAAAAAAATTAATTAAATTAAAACTTGCATATCTCTGTCAATATCTGATAAATCGATTTCAAAATTTCCAGAAAACTTCTTTGAATATTAATAAACAAGTGGCAAACTTTAAATTCTTTCTAAAGATTAAAACAAAAAATTTCCTAGCATACCACTTTTCAGTGGAGCTTTTACAAACAGGTTTCTATTTTTATTAAAAAATATAAACAATGAATATTTTTGAACTTTTTGATCACTTTGTCAGCGTCTCTAGACCCAAATGCGTAAGTGTACTATGTTTCAATTAATTCCATTAAGATTTGTCCAATATAGGACGAGTTATGTTTTAAAACTAAATTAAATTTTGAAAACAAAATTTTTTAGTTTTTGTCCATTCTAACCTGAAGTATTGGTTCTACAAAAAAAAGTCAACGGAAAAAAAGTTGCGCCTTTTTATTTTCTATAAGGTAGTATATTTTAAAAATTAAAATTTTTCAGTTAGATTTTACTGAAAGCCTCAAGTCGGCGAACTCGAGCGTCGGACCGGTTCTTGAATTAAGTGCCTCATATTTAAGTAATTAAATTCATTATAATTATAGAGAAGTTGAAATTTGATTTCAGGAAGGTGAATAGCACATAACAAACACAAATATTTTTTTATGTCATTTACTTTTTTATTTTTAAGCGACGTTTCGATGATAACTGTTTATCATCCTCATCAGGCTAATACAGAGACAAAAATACACAATTAAACCAAAAGCACTATTGAAAACTAAAAAACACAATTTTTTGTTAAACAAATTAAAAATTATAAAATACCTCATCGTCAAATTTAACGTTACATGGTAACTCGTCGAACAGTTTTAAAAGGCATGTCAGATGGTAACAAGCATCTTGTCAAGACTAAATTAAAATTAATAAATAAATTACATTGAAACGAAATAGTGAAAGAGTCGATAAACTTAAAATGTAAACAATAATATGGACAGAGCGAAAACAGAAATCATGAGTTTAATTTACTGATTATAGGAAAATAAATTTTATTTAAATATGAAATATCATTTTTTTTAATGAGGGTAAAATCATTATTTTTAATGAATAACATTTCAGAAAAACGACGCTTTCTAAAATCAGATTCACGATCAAGGATGAGAACATTTTCCCAATCAAACTTATGATTTTGTTTAAGTTGGTGTAAACTCACTACTGAACACTTATTTTTTAGAGTTATGTGTTCGTTGATACGTTCTTTAAGTGCACGTTTAGTTTCACCAACATAACATACTGAACAATCTTTACAATTAAATTTATAAACAATATTCGTTTCGTCCCATTTTTCAGAACGATCTTTGCCAAGCTTAACAAGCGATTTAAAATTTTTTTTAACCATAGGTATGGATTGAATATTGTAAGATTTAAAAATATTTGACAATCTAAAAAAGTCAGGATAATTAAAAGGGATACAAACTTTCAAAATATGTTTATATAAGTGAGATGAAGGATTTTGAACTGTCTGAATGTTATTAATCTTAGATTCGATTTTTTTGCATCGAGTTTTCAAATGTTTATTAATAAAATTAATAGGATAATCATTATCTGTTAAAATTTGTTTTACCTTTTTTAGATTGTCATTGTGAAACGAATGATGTGAAAGTAACAATGCTCTGTAAACAATGTTTATTTTTTGTTGAATAGGATGATTAGAAAAGTAATTAATGAGTCTGCTAGAAGAAATGGTTTTTTGATACCAATTATGGCTAATTTTATTATTTTTTATAATTAAGGGTACATCTAAAAAGTTAATTTGGTTATTATTTTGTATTTCATAAGTAAACTGTAAATTATTATTATAGGAATTAAAAACACTGGTAATTAAATTGACATGATCTTTGTGTATACAACAGATGGTATTATCAACATATCTATGATAAAACAGTGGAACACAATTGTGTTGATTTTTTAAAATATGCAGACAATCACTTTCCAAATCATCCATTACAATGTCGGCGAACAATGGTGAAATGGGGGAACCCATTGGAGTGCCATAAACTTGTGGTAATATGAGTCATTAAAAGAAAAAAACGTATTTTCAAACAAAAATGTAGTGCACTCAATAATCTTATTTAATGGCATTTGTCAATTATTCAAAAATCTTGCTCTGCGTTCAAGACTTTGTATAGCTAATTTTAAAGGTATATTTGTAAAAAGAGAAGAGACATCGAGAGAGACCAAAACATAATAATAATAAGTAGGACTATTGACCAAAGAAATAATAGGACGAAAAGGGACATCCTTCTTATGTACCTTGGAAAGTTCATAGCATTTTGCCAAAACAGTATCAGTACAGGTTAGGTTATTATGGTGAAATTTGTATTTTAAGAAATTATTGTCGTTTAAATCATGAAGTAAGTGTTTAGTATTAGTTAGTAGATCAATTAATGGATTCTCAGCGAGTTGTTTATAAGTAGAAGTATCAGATAATAGGTCAGACATTTTCTCAATATAAATAGACTTGTAAAGGAAAAACAGTAGTATTACCTTTGTCTGAATTAGTAAACATTCTGTCGGGATTATTTTTTAAAAAATTATTTGTTAGATTAACTTTTTTGTCAAAATTCCTATCGTCTTTAGAAATGTGTGGAATTTTATTTATATTAAATCTAAGATTATGTGTGATCTTTTGTCGAATGTCATTTTTAATTTCATTGTTAATATCTAAATTGTTAATTAACATTTCAGCGTTTTTTAAAATGTTAACGACATCATTATTTGATATCGTTTTTTCGAAACTAAAGTTTGAACCCAAAGCAACTATGTCGACAACATCCTGTGGTAGATTCACATTGGTTAAGTTAACAATCCATTTATTTTTATTATTATTAGAGTATTTAACATTATGATTATATTTAGCTAGTAAGTTGTCAAATTTTTTAAAAAAAGTTTGTTTTAAATTATTACGGATCGATAAAATTTTTTTTTTTTGAGAAAATTCGAAAAATTGGTTAATTATATCATTATTTAAAGATGTAGGGGAGGGTGGTACCATACCGACCCCTCGTACCATACCGACCCCCCTCTGTTTCTCAGAGATCGTTTTACTAGACAAATCGTGAATACCATCAAAAGAACACTTTCATAACTCTGACATTTTGACCATAGATAATAATCTCTTGGTAACATTGTACCTCGGAATTTTACGTAAAATTAGTTTTTTGCAATAATATTTTTTGTTTTTGACCTATCTTGTATTTAAGTTAAAAGTGTTGAATTGAGTTTAGAAAAATTTAAGTATAAGTTTTTATGGTTGCTTACGGCCTTAACTTTTATACACAATATTCAAATGCAAACGCTTTCATTGACATGAATGATCGGCAAGACATTATGTGAAAATAGTGAGGGTGGTCCGAAACCGACCCCCCCCCCCTTTTTTTCTTGCATTGTAATAGTAACTAAATTATTTGTAATTACCAAATAATACCTACAAATGTATTTTAATAAAATAACAATAATTAAGCTAAGATAATATAGCTTGTAATTAAGATCACACTAAAAACATTCATTTTTTATTGTAATGATAATTCTTTTACTCTTATTCTGAAAAAGGCCTTAAATAATGTATTTAAATAAAGTAAAAGTAATTAAAGTTTATTCTAGTTTGTTGTTTTTTAATTTAAATTACAATACAAGTTCAAAACTTTGTTTGTTTTCCCTATTTCCTGCAATAAAAATAGGAGGTCGGTTTCATACTACCCTTTTTGAGATTATCGAAAACGTCAGTTTTCGATTTTCTCTCTGTATCTTCCACTTAATGAGATCCAGAGCCTCGGGAACCAGTGGAAACATGGAAAAATGATTCCTTCACTGAAAAAAAATTTGACCTCAGCAATCAAACAAGTTTTTGGCACCTTTTTGGCTTTTGCCTTTTAGGGGGTCGGTTTGGGATTTATTTCAGTATTTAAAATTTTGCGTAGAAAATGAGACTTGATTTTAGAAAATTGGTTTTTATAAGAATTATTGTAAAATGTCAAATTATTGAAACGAATACCGTAGTTCAAAATATGTTGTGGTAAGATGTCGTGACTCCTACAGCTTAACAAGAATTGTCGTCTTGACATTGATGCTGCCAACTGTCGATGAGTAGTAGTCCAATCTTTTAATAGATTCTGGACTGATGGACCATATGTTTGATGTATGGATTTGAAGAAGCTCAGTGTAGCCATGATTTAACGGTCCGTTACAAATCAAGGACAAAAGTAATTTTTAAAAGAAGTAAATTTCCTTCCAAATTTTATATAGAGAAGTTGAAATTTGATTTCAGGAAGGTGAATAGCACATAAAAAACACAAATATTTTTTTATGTCATTTGCTCTTTTATTTTTAAGCGACGTTTCGATGATCACTGTTTATCATCCTCAAGTTTCCTTCCTTATCACCCTTAATTCAAACCAATAGGTCATGAATTTCCAAACTTTTTATGAAAAACAACAAGATCTACTTGATAGACCAGGTATATCAAATTTACAGTGAGTAAAAATTATTCTAGTGTTTTGTTTAAAGTAAAAAACAAGTAAAAACTCTGATAATGAATCTTTTACTGTTTAAAAATACTTGCTAAATTTAAAATCTCGTTAGTTTTCAAACAGTTCTCAAATTCAACTAAGAACTTAATATCCCTCTTTTAATACATGGATTGCTTCCGATCCAAGGAGCTTTCCTTTGCATTCTCAGCAAAAGTTGAACACATTTTTGAAAATAGATGCTGAACTTTTAATGTAAAAACTATTCTCCCCACTTTTTCTAAGGGCTCTTTAGACAAAATCCTTATAAAATTCATCAGTTGTCTTTTGTTTATATGATCGTTAGAATATAGAATATAGAATAAGTGTTAGAAATGTTTGATGGTATTTTCACAAAAGAACTCAGAGCATTTTTATTTTCACGGAATATAGTTTATTCTTGTGACAATTATTGAATACGCCACATTTGTACACCCGTTATGAACACAAAATGAAGAACCAGTCAGTAATCCGTCGAGAAATGCACGGGAAAATGCGCCGGATGTGGACTCTATAAAAGCCAAAACGGAACTGGTGGGCATCATCACATCAGGCCCTCGCTGACTCAACAAAAGGGAGGGAGAACTCTCACAAAGATTCGAGCTCTATCTGGTATACAGAGAGAGAGAGAGAGAGCAGGCATTACTACAGAACCGGGGAAAACCCACCTGAATAGGAACTCTAAACTAAATTAAAGATTCTAAGTACAGATTAAAGATTGTTTTACAATGCTTGCCGAAAGTCATAAACTTACAATTTAAATCCTGTAAAAAACCTTCCTTATAACTTTAAAGATTTTAAACAAATAGCAAAAAGGGAGAATCAATCCGAAAAATCTTAACTTGTGTTCATGATCTAATTTATTTAAATCAACACTGCAATAGAATGTTAAAATTTTAAATTATAAGAATAATGATTTAAAACAAAAAAATGTGTAATGATTTAAATTCAAAAAAAATTTTCTTCTTCTCTTAATTTTAATATTATTATTAAGAGTCAAAATAAACCCAGGCAAATTTAGAATGTTGCGCCATTTCTAAACTAGTCGATGGAGAGGGCTCAAGTCGGAGGGGGAAAAATTTGAGGTACACCAGGAAACATAAATGCTGAACTTCCGGTTTATTGTTCGTCTATTGTTCAAACAATAAATCGGAAGGGCAGCATTTATGTGTCTCGATGTACGAACCGAAGGTAGCTCCTTTAGCAGAGCCAGTCGACACTTGCTCTTCAAGCTAGTATTGTTAAAAATGTATGTTCGGGTAATTTTCACCAAATCCGTAAAGACCGTTACAATATCAAATGTTTTTGAAACATCGAAACTTTCCAAAAATAAAGAAACATTATTTATAAATTTTATTACAATTTATTAAAGTGTGAAGCAGAAGTGTTTATCTAAAATTGGTCCTTCCTTGTAACGTTTTCCAAGGATTTTGGACACTATTGTTGACTGGTATGTATGTTTACATTTTTTCCAATGTATTTATAAATATTACATTGAATATATTTCGTCCAATGTTTCTTTTTTTATATTCATTGCTAAATTTTTTCCTAAATATGTTTCGAATAGGAACTTTTGAACAGCTTTATCGTGAGGTTGAAGCAGATGAGGAAGGAGCAACTGATAATGCCAGCGACACAGACGACGCCATTGACGAGGAAGCTGTCTTTTCGCATGACTCTAAGCCAATGTGCAGGGATCATGTTGCAAAGATTTGCTGCAATTGTGCAAACTGAAATTCATTTTCTTTCTGTAATTTTACGATTTTTATAAATCCTTGTCCATTTTAAGAATAAACATTTTTCTAACCAATTTCTGTCGTTTCTCTATGTTATAATCATCAACTTGGTCCGTAATAAATGTTTTTTACATTATAGAAAAAAAAATTCTCAAGATTTTTATTGAATTTCTTGATTGACTTTTTTCTTGATATTTCAAAAATAGAGCATTTTCAAATCTAACAAAAATATTCTTTTTGGAATAAATTAAAAAATGGCTAACGCTATCTTAACTATAAACCTTTCACCTTTCCAAAACCCTTATATAAAATGTTTTTATCTTTTTAGTGAATAGAAACAGCAGCTTTTGATAAAAAATGTTTTTTCATGAAAATTTTTGGAACTCTGTTAGTATTTTTAATAATAACTTTCGTAAATAAAAAAATATCACAAATCTGACAAAGCCATCACATTTCTAAGAAATTTCTTGCTTTCTAACTCTCAGCTAAATGTGCAGGCACAGTGTAGCGCTCTTGCAAGTTGCACGAGAAGTTTCAAAATCCATTTTAAATCATTAAAATCATCTGGCCCACTCTGAAACTATTTGCATACTTCTCTTATTGCTCACAAGTGCGATTAAAAAGAAAAAAAATACCCCAAATTAAAAAAAAAATAATTTTGTTTTTTTAAAAAATTGGCATTTTTTTTTAAATACAAATTTTTCTTTTTTTTCTGTTAAAATTATTTAAAAGTCAAGAAAAATTTAACTTTTTCTCTTCTGGCAAAATTTTTCTAATGTCCATACGTTTAGAAATATATGTCATTAAAAATAGGTCTTCTTTTAAAAACAAAAAATTTTAAAAATTCATAACTCGAAAACTATGCGACCAAAAAAAATATAAAAAAATATGTAATATTTATTTTTCAATAAAGAATGAAAAAAAATGTTTAGTTGAATTTAAAATCTGCATGTAAAACTCAAGTGGAATCGCCCTTACATTATTTCTTAATTACCCTAGTAAGAAATAATGAACAAATAATACGAACAATTGGAATCTTGAACATGAAGAATTTAATTAGCACCAGAACTTTATTATCATAAAAGGGTATATGGTGGAGAATATGCAGAAATATATATATATATATATATATGAAAGGACACCCTTTGAGTAATAGAGGGGAATCTTGTTGGTAAGCCAAGGTTGTGTTTATTCAATTTTCTACCCGAGTTTTCGTATAATAAAATAGAACCCCGAAAGTTGTAGAGTCTTCACGAGAATCGAAAACACGATCCATTGACTATTCACAAAGGGATTGTTTTGACCCTACTCCTATTTCCTCTGATCCATGCAATTTTCAAAACCACAATTGACTGAATTGAAAAGGTTTTCGATTACATAATTAAATTTGCTCAGCACATTCTTATCCTGTTTATCTGATCAATTCAGTGTTTGAAACCTCAGTTGACAATGGATGGAAAAGGTTGTCGGTCATGCAATTGGATTTTTAGATTTTTTAACAAAAAGTAAAAATGTGGTTTAATGTTGCATTGTAAACACGTTGAGTACAAGCTACTCTTCAAGCCAATGAGCTTTAAACAAATTTATGAAGCAATATAAAAAGATCAATTGAATTTATGGTGCTGTGCTAATAGTAAATCTTAGTAACAAAGCTGAAAAGTTTTATTAGCAGAATGGAATTCAACAATAGCAAAATAGTAAAAAAAATGTTCAAAAACTTTCACAGGTCGTAATCTTAGATCGATTTACAAGTTTTTTTTAAATTGAAGCTTAATAAAATTCCAAGAACATTATCAAGCCCAATTTAAAAAAATTATTTGTTAATTTATTATTTTAGTTGAAAGTTAATAAAATATGATAATTTTTCATAGTTGTTGGGCTAGATGTTCATCATATTAAAATATTTTATAAAAATTACTTGGAATGAGTACTATTTTGTTCCTCAAGTGATAATTATACACATCTATTAAAAATGCATTATTTACCTAATTGTTATAAACAAAATAATAAACAAATTAACAAACAGCAGTAGTTTAATCTCACCAAAATCATAACTCGGGGGTTTTCAGGGTCGCTGATTACAATTCTAATGTCAGTTTTCAAATATTCAAAATGGCGGATCCAATATGTCGGAAAAAATTCAAAAAGTAGATTTAAACTCACCTAAATCTTTACTCGGAAGTTTTCGGAGTCGCTGATTACGAATCTGATGTCAGTTTTTCAAAATTCAAAATGGCGGATCCAATATGCCGGACAAAAACTTTAACTTAAACGATATTGATGTTTATTTACATATGTCAATATCTCAATATCATTACCAACTGGTATCTATATTTTTTATCTTCCGTTACTTCATAAAATTGACTGGGCAGCATCGTTGTTCAACATTTATGTTCTTCGGATATAACTTGTTTCATGATATTGTCTAAAAAACTTTGCTCTTCGATATTCATATGTTTTGACGTTAACTTTTTCTTGTAATTTATTAAAGAACATTATTTTTGAGCTTTCATGACTTTCGATCATAAATTGCTTTAAGTTTTTTTTCTAAGAAATATTGTTGTTTGACATCTATATGTTTCATCCTTTTTCGTCCGACATATTGGATCCGTCTTCTTAAAAAGTATTGCGTTGAAATACAGTATATTTATTATATATTATACATGTATAAAAAATATCCATTTTTAAAAACTGACATTAGATTTAATAGTTCTTGACATACATAATAACAAGTAGAAACTTTCGATGAATTACATTTTAAAACTTATAAACATGAATCATTTTAAAAATCTTCCATTTTAGGCCTAAAAATGTTACAAAACCGCTTAAAACTACTTTTGGAATTTTTGTTGGTCGCTAAATTGTTTATTGAATATTCTAAGTGATCTGAAATTTGAAACCTTTTTGAGTTTACAAATTTACTGATTGAATACTTTGAGCAACCTAGCATCTAAAATAAGAAATTGTTATTTTGTTGTCGTAATTCCAATTTAATGTGTAACATTTGTAATTGTAAATTTAAAAGTTTTTTTATAGATGATTAGAAAAAATTTCAATTAAATTAATTAATTAAAAAATGATAATAAATTAGCTCGGTTTCTTTTGATGTTGATACCAAACCAATAATAGAAAATTATACTCAGAAGTCCGCAGGCGGCATATCACAATTGATCCGTAACAGAAAATAATTTGAGAAATGGAAAAAAAATTATAATGTCATAAAAATCTCGAATACACAGTTGTAAATCTGATTCAGATGGTAGACAGGGTGATTCGTAATCCTAAACGTAATAAAATAATTAAATTAAAAATTTCTAGCGTACAAACAATTAGTCAACTTTTAATTAATAATTTTTAAGATTCATTATATCGTCGGGGTTAGTGCAATACCGCGAATCTACATATTTCCATAAAGACTTTGTTGCATGGCAAATTGCACTAAAAATAACTCCTATGGAAATATGTAGATTCGCGGTATTGCACTAGCCCCGACGATATGTATCATCTTCAGTTTCATAACTAGGTACAAAAATCAATTCTAGAATATTTTAGATTTAACCGGGAAATTTATTTATTTGTATATAAACGGGCTTATAATAATAAAAGGCCCTTTCGTACAAAGTACTATGTGACGGAGAGTAAACAAAAATAAAAATATAATAAAATAAAAAAAAATAAAATAAAACAAAATAAAATAAAAATTTAACAAACTTAATTAATAAATGTTTAGTTTTTAAGTACTGATTAATAACTCAAATAATTTACATAAGTAAATAATCAGTTTGCCGTATTTGACACATTAGTTCTTGAATAAAAATGTTTCTTAGCTTACAAATAAAAGAGGAATTGATCTTAGTACATTTTAAATCGCCTCTCGATGCAATCAAAACATCCTCCACCGTCGCACAGTGGGAAAAAAGTCGATTCTTTGGACAAAATTCTCCTTATCGCACAATTCTTAACCGATTTTAACTTTTTTTTTAAAATACTCGGAAGGATTTTTACTCTAACGACTAACTGCGATAAATTTAAATTTCAAAAAACTAACCTCAAAAAATCGTGTTAACTGAAACTTAGCCAAACAAAATTATATTTATTATTATTATTATACGTTTATTGCTTAGATCATATACATAGATCCATACAAAGGAGTATTACATCGAACATAAGAAAATTATATCATCATTTACATTAATTACAACTTCGCATTAAAGAGAAAACGCTCCTGCTCCGCTCTATATTTTAAAATTTCACAGACAGCTAAAACGAATGTCCTAATCAAGGAGGGCTCATTAGCAGACATAACTTTGAACCAGTAATCTGCTGTGTTTGCCTTACAACAAAAAATTTCCCAATATTTATATCTAATCGCATTATATGCGGGACAAAGAGTTAACCCATGCATGAGATTCTCGGGCTCCAATCCACATAGTGGGCAGAGGTGATTTGTTTCGACAATATATTTTTCTCTTTTCACTATTATTCTTGGATTATAGATATTTAGTAATCTAATCTGAGCAAATATACGCTTATAAAAGAGAGGCATTCGTTTAAAGATATATGATTTTTCTATATCTGTATTATCTAAATGTGTCCAAAATTGCAGACTTTTTGATTCACTGACATATCCTCCATCTTTCTCTCGTAGGGTAGCTCCATAATTACTTAAGATTTTTGTTCAATTCTTAACTATGATTTCCAAAGAGTAAGAATCCCATATTTCTGTGAAATTACCGGTATCATAACAATTTCTAAATTCTTTAAACCAATTTTTATTTACTATGTTTGTTTTTGTTATTTTGTTTTCTTTAGTTAGTCTCATCAATTCTTCTACGCATAATCTTGGATATCGTGATTGATCCATTCCGTTTATTTTTTCAAACCATGTAAGAGTTAATTTTAGTAAGTTATAAGACAATGGGAGAGTTTTTGTTTCCCATCTAATTGCTATGGTTGGGGAATTTAAGGGTAAATGTAAAAGTTTCTTTAAAAAAGATATCTGTATTTTTTCTGAATCTTCTATGTAGTTTAAGCCCCAAACCTGAATTCCATACGTAACTATACTCCCTACAAAACTCTGAAATAATTTATCGTATGTACTCCAATTCTCAGCTTTTGAATCAGCTATAATTTTTAAACATGATTTGATTGCTAAATTAGCTGAACTGACAATTTTCTTTGTCATACTCTCAAAACACAGCGTGTTGGAAATGATGAGACCTAAATATTCAAATTCCTTTACTACACTGATAGGTTCATTATCGTATTTAAAACTCTTAATTTTAATGGGCCCCTCTCCATTACATTTGAAAATCATAATTTTTGTTTTAGTTGTATTTAATTTTAGCTCATTTTTTTTACAATAAAGTAGTAGCGCACTTAATTTTCGGGAGCATTCCGAGGGCGTGTCAGCGAATATGACTAGGTCATCAGCATATGCCAATAAAAATATTTCTTTAATTTTATTAATTACAATTCCCCTACAACCCTCCTTGATTAGAAATTCCTCGAGATCATTGATGAATAATAAAAACAATAAAGGGCTGAGGGTTTCACCCTGCAAAACTCTACTAGTAACAGAAACAGTATCAGATCTTACCCCATTCACTTTTATGCACACATTTGCTTTTTCATAAAAATCAATTAATATATTTATTATTTTTGAACTCAGCCCTATATTTGTAAGTTTTTGCCACAATAATTGATGATTTATTGAGGGGAACGCATTTTTAAAATCTACAAAAATCGCATATAAGGCTCTATTTCCCCTGCTTGCATGAATTTGAATCAACGAAAAGAATTTTCTTGGGGTTACTGAAACCCAATCTGAAGTCGACTATACCGCACCATGTCAGAATTATAACATAACCTCAAAAAAAGGACATATTTTATGTGGCAATCAAACTTTGTTAAATATTGACGGATTTGTTTCAAATTTGGTGTCCATGTGTTTTTTGGATCACTGAATACAAATATGAAGTCAGATTTGCATAATTAAAAATGGCGGATCAAGTATGGCGATCGATATTTTTAAAAAAATGCAATAAATAAAATATTATTTCTGATGAGGAAGTCTGATTAAGTTTACTTTTTGTTTTTGGGATTGCTAAAACCCAATCTGAAGTCGACTATACCGCACCAAATCATAATTATAACATAACCTCAAAAAAAGGACAAATTTCATGTGGCAAACAAACTTTGTCAAATATTGTCGGATTTGCTTCAAACTTGGTGTCCATGAGATTTTAGGGTCATTGGTTACGAATATGAAGTCAAATTTGCATAATTAAAAATGGCGGATCAAGTATGGCGATCGATTTTTGAAAAAAATGTAATATTTTGATGAAAATTGGTATCCAGTGGTTTCTTTGGTTGCTAATAACGAATCTGAAGTCAGATTCAAAAAATTTTAAAAGGTGAATAGAACATGGCTAACAAAGAATTTTAAGAAACGACTTATGTAATCAAAACTTTGTGTCTGGATGTCGTTTCAGTAGCCGACTAGAAATTTGACCAAAGTTTTAAAAAACTATCTTATTTAATTAAAATGTGATATCTAAGTGATTGTTGACTATCTGATAAGAAATTATGAACAAGAATTTAAAAACTAAATATGGTAAATTTAACATGACTGACGAAAACTCTATAGTTGGTAGTCTCAATATGGCTTCTAAAAGTTTCGAAAGTTGTTATGTCAACATTTTTTTTAGTAAGTACAAAGTTTTTATGCATTTTTAACAAAACTAAGTATGCATATTTGGTTTTGTATAGAAATTATATTTATGAATCTTCTTATGCAAAAAAAGATACCTAAATTTTGACATAATAATACATGAATTGCTTCAAATATCTCACAAAGAACACAATTAAGGATCATTTGTGAACAACATTTGTTCAGCTTCTTTTGAAAGAGCTTTATGAATTTTCTCTTCTTTTATTCTTTTGGAAGAAATAAGAGGGTCAGAATTCATTAGCAATTGGTGTATAATGTCTTCATTTGAAAATTTCCTATTAGACATTCTGCTGTTTTCCTTGCGAGCTTTTCTAAATACTTTGTTATTTCCCTCTTGGGGTTCTTCGCTTAGCCATCCAAGTGGAACATTAAAGAATTGAATAATTTTGCTACCATGTATGAGAACTTTATGAACTGAAGGTGGCATTTTATACCACCCGTAAAGATTTACACAAATTTTTGCTGTTTCTAAGGAAAAACTTTTAAACCTCGTACAATTTACACTTTTACCACATGTCCAAACCTGCAAAATATTGTGGCGCCTAGTTATGACGTTTTCATTTAAGCCAGTAACTTCAGCTACAGTTTTAGCGTTAAGAAAAAAAGTACGGGCAAAGTTACCAGTATTGGATGTTCCAGCTCCTTGCTTTACAACATCTACTGATAAAGACAATTTTTTTAAACATCTTTTGAATTAGTTTCTTTCTATTTTGTCACGCGTAACACCTTATGGAATCCGGACCCTCAATTTGTCTTCTTGTGAATATGCGGCACCTTTTTGAAAATCCATATTGTCGGCCATTTTTAATTATGCAAATTTGACTTCATATTCGTAATCAATGACCCTAAAACTCATGGACACCAAGTTTGAAGCAAATCCGACAATATTTGACAAAGTTTGTTTGCCACATGAAATTTTTCCTTTTTTTGAGGTTATGTTATAATTATGATTTGGTGCGGTATAGTCGACTTCAGATTGGGTTTTAGCAACCCCAAAAACAAAAAGTAAACTTAATCAGACTTCCTCATCAGAAATAATATTTTATTTATTGCATTTTTTTAAAAATATCGATCGCCATACTTGATCCGCCATTTTTAATTATGCAAATCTGACTTCATATTTGTATTCAGTGATCCAAAAAACACATGGACACCAAATTTGAAACAAATCCGTCAATATTTAACAAAGTTTGATTGCCACATAAAATATGTCCTTTTTTTGAGGTTATGTTATAATTCTGACATGGTGCGGTATAGTCGACTTCAGATTGGGTTTCAGTAACCCCAAGAAAATTAAGTAAACTTAATCAGACGTCCTCATCAGAAAGAAAATATAATTTTGTTTGGCTATGTTTCAGTTAACACGATTTTTTGAGGTTAGTTTTTTAAAATTTAAATTTATCGCAGTTAGTCGTTAGAGTAAAAATCCTTCCGAGTATTTAAAAAAAAAAAGTTAAAATCGGTTATGAATTGTGCGATAAGGAGAATTTTGTCCAAAAAATCAACTTTTTTCCCACTGTGCGTCGTAGGTTTGCACTACTGAAAGAATTTCTGCCGCAACGAAAAACTTCAAAATTTGTGAATCCAAGTTGACTAGACATAATACTGTCAGTCAACCACGTTTAGTTTCGTACGCAAGCCTCTTACGTTCAGGTAGTACAATGAAAGAAAATAAAATTATTAAATCAAAATAATTCTGAAAAGATATTCGACCAAAAACAATTGGAAGCTCAATCTGTCAAGAAAATCTGGATTTCCGACCAATAATACAATTAGAAGCTCAATCCTATTTTACACAAAGAGAGAAATTAATTAAGAATAAAACAAATCAGAATCTTCTATAATTACCTTGGCTAGTTAGTCCCTAAATCTGGATAATGGTAGAGGGGGTGGCTCGAATCAAAATTATTTTAAATTGAATAAATTAGATCATACAAAAGAAGCTAAATTTTGTAAAGCTAAATTAAATTTTTGTGAAATCAATCAAGTTTTTATTAAATAAATTAAATTTTGCTGAAATAAACTAAATTTTACTGAAATAAATTAATTTTTACAAAATAAGTTAATTTTGGTGAAAAGGGACTAAATTTTTATAAATAATACAAATTTATTTTATAAATTAATAATGATTAAGACTAATTAAGACACATCGATTTAAACAACAAAGTTTATTAATACGCAAATAACAACAAATAAATTGTTTACTCAAGAGGTCTCAAATAAAATCACAATTTTTGAGGTTAAACAAATTTTTAAACAATTTGGTAAATTTCAAACTAAATTAATGACCGAAAGTCATTATTCAAAAACTTCAGACAATTTTTACTAAATAATCAACATTTAGTAATTATTAATTTAGATAATATTTTTTTTTAATTGATGTTTACAAGAAATTCAAGTTTATAAATAATTTCGAAATAAATTTAAAAGGTTGTCATTTGAGGTTAGGACTCTTGATTAATAAATCAAGATTTCAATATTTCAAAAAGGATCAAAACAGTAATATAAACTAAATTTATATTTAAGCTTAAACCTTAAATAATAATTAATAGTGCGAATGGAGAGTTCATATTGATCTTTGAAAAATCAACATTTTGACAATAAAACAAAATTAAATTAAATTTGGAACAGAATTCTTGATTTCTGAATCAAGGATCTTTTATTTCAATTTTTCGAGACTTGGTCATTAAGTTTGATTAATCCTATTTACGATTATTGATAACGATTGGTCGCTTATTATCCGGAAAGAGTCAAGACTAAAGGATTTTAAGTTGAAACAATTAAATTTAATTCGTTTATTTATTTATTTAAGGAATCAATAATTTAAAGGAAAAGGATAAAAAATTAATAAGAAGCGAAGGTTTCCAGTCTGGAAAACTCGCAAAGCAAAAATGGTTCGACAAATCAAAATTTTATTTTAATGAAGTGAATTAATTAATATCTCACCGAAATCACGATTATTAGTGAAATCCCAAAAGAAAAGGCAAAAAAGGCGGGACGGCAGCGAAATCGTCCACAAGTTTTTTTTTTTTTAATCAATCCAACAAAATCCAGAGAATTCTCAAAAAATACGACTGGTCTACACGGCTGATGAAATGAAAAGATCAAAATGGCCGTTTGTTTTTTCTATAGTAACCAATCGTTACCATGACAATTTAAGGGCACTAAATTAATCAAGAAAACAACTGAATAAATTTAACATAAAAATAACGCATCCGGTAAGTCTTGAATTCTATTGGTCGATGAGTTGGCGTCTAAATTTAAATCTTCTTTTAATACATTTTTACAAAATTAAATTAATCTTCGGAATTAATTACAATATTAATTCGATCTATGAGATGGTAAATAATTATTGAACTCTTCCAAATTATTCTTGACCAGTAAATCAGCCAACGCAAATCCAGAATCCCAAGAAAATGACACAACAATGGGGCATCCAAGTTTCTTGAATTCAAAATAGATTTTCGTCCTGACCACATGAATCTTTTGAATAAAAAGGGCTTTGGCAAATCCGCAAAAATAAGAGATCCAAATAAATCAGATGTAATAATGAAGCCATCCAAAATATAAAAATTGCAAGTATCACTCCAGGTGACGAAGTCAGCTCCTTATTACATGTATTGAAAATAAAGTTGGCATCTTGGACAAAATTTATAATCTTGGGTACGATCGGAAGATAATTAATTGATGACACAAAATTAATAGGCGAAAAACAGGAAGATTTAAATTCATCAATAATTCCAAAACTTCAAAATCAATATCGACAACAATAAAAATTCTTCATAAGTTCCGTAGTCCAATTTTAGGTTAAGCGGCAAAATTCAAATAGACTGAAATTTGATTTTCGTTAATTTTTAAATAAATCTTCTTAATCTTCCAATCGAATTTCAGGAATTAGGAAGGTCGTTTTCATCAGGAAATATCAATAAATGTATGGATTTACAGGAAATCTTCTCAAACCAGGAATTCTTGGATAAGATGAGTTGACTCGAAGCGGGATAACATAAAATAACGGGAAAAATGTACAGAATTAGTTCTTAAATCTTAATTTTATAAATTATGGACCAAGTCTCGGAATTTCATTCAGCCATGAAGATTAATTGAATTGAATTGAAGTTTTTAAATTACGCTTATTTTCTGGATTTTTATCAATTTATTAATTTTTAGGAATAAAATAAAAATAAAATTTAGAATTTGTGAATTGGAAAATTTAATAAATTTTACAATGTCACAGTACACACCTGAAGCACTAAACAAACACACACTATTAGCGTTGTCGGGAGTAGTAGGGAAATCAGTAGCAATGTCATGAGTAAAAGACAATGACGAAGACAGACGATTCAAACTATCAGGAGAAGAAAAAACTAAACTGGAGTCTTCTTCATCTTCGGGATGCAGGCATTTCCTGTCGAAATGCCATCTTCAGATCTGATTCTCCCTGCTGTCGTCGGCGACTCAGTTTCTCCTTCACTCCTGATATTTCGTCCAGTTGAGTCCTGGTCTTGTCGAACGTCGTCCATAGATCCTTGAAATAACTGGCTAACTCTGAATTCTGTTTCGCTATCAGGAATGCACGATGTAATGCTCGGGCCCTGTCTATCGACTTGCATTGAATCCTCAAGGCACGTGGCTTCTCTGACGTCTGCAAAATTTTTTTACCAATTCTAATTATCTGCATATTAGACAGCAGATCTTCAGAAATAAATTTTCTCAAAAAATTACAGACATTTACTTCAATCTCAACATTCGTTACAATTGAATTTACTAGCACATTCGTGTTGATGCCAGGTAGAATATTTTGGTCCGATATTTTAAAGTTATTTAATTAACTTTAAAATAAAATTCAAATTTGGTTGTTAAAACGCAAATCCCAGTTGGCTAATTATTTAAAACAGGACAGTACTGGTATATGATTAACATAAAAATTAATTTAAAATAATTTATTTTCATCCAAAATGTATATAAGTTTTACTTTATAATAAATGTTTTATTCTTGTACTTAACCAATCTTTTGTTTTATAACTAAGAAATTTTACAAGAATTTTATCAAGACATTTTTATGCACACTATGCTGCAAAACATGTGAGCAAATACACCGGAATACCAAAGTTTTAGTTTGAAATTCCCTTGATGCTGTACTTTTATAATAGCTTGCACTTTTTTTTATTTGAATGTGATATACTACGTTTTTTTTATTAAACATGATAAATCACTTTTTATTAATTCATCTCTTTTTCGTAATTGTTCTCTAAAATTGAAAAGGGAATATGTCTCAACTCACAGTCGTATTGGCCAAAAGCCAGAAAGCAATGGATAATTGAATTTTAATTAGCCGATTGTAGGAGATAAATTCTACAAAATCGATCGCGTTATTTGCATCAGACTTGCTCTACGTGAAAGCTTGAAAGCTGTTTTGAAAGTAACGATTGTAAATCTAACGAGTTTTAAAACGATACTTTTTATAGCCTATTCAACAATACAGAAATGTATTCAATTCGTAAAATATAGAAAATAAATAATTTATTACCGTTTTTGCTGAATTGAAATGCATAAAAATTTATCTTTCTTTTTACTGATTCATTTATTTATTTATTTCTCTAGCTTTCCTTCTGTTGCTCTTTCTCTTGATGTTCATTAAAAACTTTGAAGTAAACTTTCAACATTAATAAATGCTAAAGAAATAATAAATGCTGCTTTATTTAAATTTGTCGTTAAGTATTAAATTTTTTCCTTGAAAGTAAAAATTGAAACACTATAAACCGTTTGCGATATTTAATTGAATGTCGTTCTTAAAATTAACTCTGTTCCTGTAAACTGTAAACGTACGATAGAAACTTCGTTAAATTGAAAATTAAACACCACGGGAACGGAAAAGCGGTCGCTTCTAGAAGCACTTTGAGAATGCAGAGAAAAAATATTTGTTGAGAGAAATTTAATTTTGTTTAAGATGTACGAAGGTGATTGAATCATTAAAAAGTGATTTTAAAAAAGAACCTCTAAATAAACAAAAACGATCAGAGAAAATTCAGAAATGAAAAATAAATTTTCAAAAATTTTAGCTACGTGTCATTAGACCAATTTGCCAACCTGATCAGGCTCTTAAATTTAATTAAAGTCAAACACCTATAAGTCCAGTATTATCAGGTATTAAAAATTAATTAAAATGCAACATCCAATTGTTTTATATTAATTAACTTTTAAAGCCTGATAAGGTTAATAAATCTGTTCAAGGAAATGTGACTAAATGAATGAAGACTATAAAAATTTATTTTCTATTTTTATTTGATAATTTAAAAATATTATCTTTATTTGTCCTTTTCTCTAAAAATCCCGTACAGTCTAATAAACATGAAAAAGCTTTTGTTATTATTTTTTATTTTGTTTTTCTTGTTAAAAAAAAAGTGAAACAGCCAATTGTCAAAAGGGGACTACATACATGTATAGGTTTGTTCCTTTGATAAACTTCAGAAATGTCAATATCAAAAAGAAAGTGACGTATAGATGGAATTTCAAGTTTAACTGTCACATTTAATATCATGTAAGTTATTATCTAGAAGCAACTGTTTATACCTTTACAACAAATATTTTGAACATTGACGTACCATGTAGGTAACTAAAGCAAGTTCCTCTATTCAGAATCGAAATTAGGCCACTCCAAGGCATAGATAGCGGAAAATTTAATCGAACTGTATATATAACTACTTAGCAAGTTCGTAAATTGTTCAGTAGTAGAAGACATTATTATAAAGTGTGTCGAAACTTCTTAAGAAGAAAAGTTTCTTTTCTTTAAGTCACACTTGAAATTAAGAGAATAATTTATACCGAAATTTGCAGAAAAGATAATGAAGTCTGACATCTTTTTAACGCTGTTTATAACATTCTATTTTAAAAAAGAAGTACATCAACATAAAAAAACCGTTTTATTTGGAAATTTTACATATAAAAGTACAACTTCTTAGAAATATTTTTCCACATTCTTAATTGATGTACAACTTAAATTTTGTTAGAGATGACAGAGTAAGGTTTTCTCGTCTCTTGAAAAAGATCGGTTGATACTTCTTAATCCTTTAGCTCTTGACCCCAAAAAAGCACACACGTTATGTTTGAAAATTTTCGTCAGTGGATTACACTAATTTTAGACGATTATACTGTATTTTAATTTTGTAAGTGGTTCAGAAGCCTAGCGATAAAGATACCAGCTTCCTAGTGTTAGGGATGTTTGGTGGTATTTCGCAAAAATCCACATCACTTTTCGATTTCACAAAGGATAATTTAT
Organism: Ganaspis brasiliensis; assembly: GCA_037103525.1. Taxonomy (NCBI): domain Eukaryota; kingdom Metazoa; phylum Arthropoda; class Insecta; order Hymenoptera; family Figitidae; genus Ganaspis; species Ganaspis brasiliensis. The sequence continues at coordinate 476,619 of JAZKLR010000580.1, read as the reverse complement.
TCTTATTACAAAATTGAGAATACGTCACATTTGTTTACCCGTTATAAACACAAATTGGGGAACCAATTAAGAAACCGAAGAAACTGTCGGGAAATGCACGAGAACAAGTGCCCGATGAGAACTGCATAAAGGCCAAAACGCAACTGTTCGAATTTTTAAAAATTCTCTAAATACCAATTTTGACTTTTTAAACAATTAAATAATACTTTTTTTTCTTAAAACTTTAAAACCATAATAAAGTTTTCTTTCATACATCTTGGCATTATGCATAAGGATCATATCCTTTGGTATCTCGTAATTATAACAATTATCAGTCTTAATAAAGTATTAGTAGTATTTATATTTATTTTTTTTTATTTAATTATACACTCGTTTTTCGGCCTTGCGCCCATACCACCCATTTATTGGGTTTGCTCGCCAGTGGAGAGGGAAAACTGTAGAAAAACCTCTCCTGAGTACAACCGGTTTATCGACAGTCGAGTTCTAATGATATTTACATGTCAGTTACCGACAGTGCACATGATTATACTTTTACGTCAAACCTTCCACTGAAGTTATCTCACGAGTCGGAAAAAATCCCAGGATCCCCTGGGTGCAAACCAAGCAAACTTGACTTGGAACGACCGCAGAGTCCAGGACCTTAAACAACTGAGCTAACTCCGTGGTTATAAAACTCTTAGCGAGTAGAATACCACTGGCATAACTGGTGTCTAATGAATTTCTTACTTTTTTTCTTTTTTTTTTAAGTTATAATACACTCGTTTTAACGACCTTACTGGCCCAATGAGTTCCTAAAATTGTACTTTTTGTATATACCCGGTTTATTGGGTTTTCTCGCCAGTGGAGAGGGAAAACTGTAGAAAAACCTCACCTGAATACAACCGGTTTATCGACAGTTGAATTCTAGTGATCTGCACAGGTCTATTACCGACAGTGCATATTATTATACCTCGACGTCTTTACCTTCCACTGAAGTTATCTCACAGCCGGAAAAAATCCCAGGCTCCCCGGGGCGCGAACCAAGCAAGCTTGACACTTGACTTGGGGTGACCGTAGATTCCAGGACCTTAACGAACTGAGCTAACACCGTGGTTGAATTTCTTACTTTCGTTTTGTTGAGATTAATTTGAGAAAAAACTCTTTCCACAGCGGCTTAACTGTAAGGCAATACTGCAACTGATTTAATCAACTCGTAAGGGAGTCCATATTTAAGGGAACCATTGCTATTCAATATCTTTGACATTCCATTCCAGAATTCATAAAAATCGTTAGATTTTTGATTATCAACGTAAGAATCATTTCTCATTAAACGCCACTGGCTTTCTAATGATTCGATATTAAACATACCCTGAGGAAAAAGAGGAACTAAGAGGGCAGCTGTTGGTGTCCAATTGGCTTTGAAATAAACAGAATCGAGAATATTTATTTCACATAAAGCTTTTTGCACAGGAGAATTGAACGGGAATCGAAGATAAATCTGTAGAGCTACTTCAATATAATAGTTTAGACAATTAACTCTGAAATTATGTAAATCATGTTTATGGAGAACATCTGTATTTTGACTAAGAGATATAGCTACAGCTGGACCTAAATAAACATTTTCTAATTGCAAAAAGTGTTCTGGGTTCCGAAATTGAAGCTTTTCAAGAGGCGTTTTATTTGATTAATCATGCTGAAGGTAATAGTCGAGGAAAGTTTTATAAACTTGAGCAACTTTTAAATGAAGTAGATGAATCTTAGTTGTCTCTGATTGAAATTCCCTATTCAAATCGGTGACGAGCGGAAGTGCATAAATAAGAAAATCTAAATAGAGTATAACGATTAATTCAATTCTAATAATATTTCCATTAAAATTCTTAATGCTGTTAATTCTTCCACAAATTCTACTTCCAAAATTCTCTCTGCCAAAGGGATATCCCGCCCCAAGTTCTAGATGCATTTCAAAAATCACGACCTGGAGCCAAGAAGTCCTGGATTAGGTCGAAAAGTCAAGTTGCCACGAATAATTATACACTAAATACACTCTATTCATTTTATTGAACACGTGAGAGGGTTTCCGGCACCAAATATTACCAAAATACAAATTAAGATCTATCAACTAGCCTAAACCTTTTAATCACAAAATCGACGACAAGAACACTTTCTCTCATGGAGATCAAGACTCAATAATGTAAAAGAAAATATCGAAAATTACACGCGCGACAACCCCAAAATCTGTCTTCATTCACACGTCCCACAACAAGTGTCTAAATAAGCCGCGTTTTTCCTCGGAGATCACGAATCGATTTAATGATCGGCGGTCTCGTCGATTCCACTTCATCATCCTTATTCTCTAAATGTTCTTTTGCAAGATATAATTGAAGAGCAGGATACTGTTCACTAATACGTTAAACAACAGGAAAGAGAGACAATCATCTAGTTTGACTAAGGTGAAGAAGTCTATGTGGCTCTAAGTCCAAAAACAGTTGGAACTCTTTAAATTCTGATAAACGTTTAAAATCTCTGTGCATGTAAGTATACACTATCCTTTTTTAAAGAATAAGAAACTGACTGGTGAGTACCCATCATTACCGATGCACCATCAGCAGAAAATCCCAACATATTTTCCTCATATGTTATTTTATTCTAAGTAAAACATTTTACTATTTTAGCATACAAGTGTTCAGTATCAGCATGTAAAATTTTAATTGCAGATTTATCCGTTAATTCATCTATCATAATGGAAAATTAATTTTCTCTTAACTTGCTCACAAGATTTTCGAAACTTTGCTCACCAGTGACGTTAACAATTATGGATCTACATTTCGTTCGTCCACAAGTCATGAAATCTATAACTTCTTTTTCCAAGTGCATACTTTGAATTAATTTAACCAGATGTTCTGACGTAACAAAAGACAGGTTATGTTCCGCGATAAAACTAGCGATTTTAATTTCGTTCATTTTAGTTTTGTTTTTAACTTTTATTTTTACGTTAGATCCAGATTCTGAACAGTTTGACTTGTACTGTATTTTGCAGTACTATCCTTATGTTTTTTAAAATTGTAATGACGTTGTACTTCGCTTTTACCGGTCCTGTAAGATTGCTTACAAAAATCACAATAAAAATGATGAATACTATTTTTGTTTGGTTTTATCCACTTTTGAAATTTTGGCATTTTCTGTCACACTGATTGGAATTTGTGCTGATATTTCTTCTCTGGTTTTGTTAAAAATTAAATTTAGTTTTCGGTGTATCCGGTGTTCTGGAATTATATTTAAAATAAATATGTTAACTTTTAGTGTAAATCAAGTCGAGGTTTGCTGCTGCTTCTTTTCCCCCATTCTTCGGACTCTTCTGTGTTAGTTGTGCCATAATTTCTTTGGATTAATTGTTTTAATTAGTCTATTATTTTTCTCTTTTTAGTCATTTAACAACAAAATAACTTGTCGTGTAGAGTTTTATTTTGTTATTTATTTTTTTTCTCAGTTTATTTTAGTTTAAAATCAGTTTAATTTAAATTTAAGCGTAAAATAATAAAAATGCGTCATACAAAATAGTCTAGAAATGTTTTATTGACACTCCCTTGGGAGTTTACGTCGTATCTTTGAAAATAAAAATGTATAAGCACTTAAAACGAACCGTTGCAAAAATAAAGGGCATCTGTTAAAACGATCAGAGTCGGTGAGTTGATCCCTGTTTATTTCTTAAGTTTCGAGTTCAGATATAGTATTAATTAATTCAATTATGTTTTATTCTTTGTATACTTCTTACAAGTATTTTTTTTATCGATCATCCATTTGCCGTATGTTTTTTCTCCACCTATGTCCCCGGGCAGGAAGTAATACCGGATAATATCATCTTGTCGAGGTGGACACAACACAACCATAACCATAGTCATTACAACATTGCCCCAAGAAGCATCCATGCGACGACTACTTTACCAAAGATCAGAACAAGTTCTGATCTCTGGAGCTAACACAACCCTTAGAGATGGAATGACCTGGTAATATACCATTTTCCTTTCACAAGATCTTTATTTTTCTCTTCCTCCGAATATCTCTCAAACAAAAATTGTTATTGTACATTTTTTGGCGAATGATGATTTTAGATTCTTTAAAGTAACTTCCATCAACACTTTAAAATTGAGATCAATACCAAACATTGTTTGGCAAAATAAATTGAATGCGATATAATTAATAATTGTAATTCAAATCTTGTTTTCCTAAATAAAATAAAAATCGTAAAAATTTCATAAACTTTTAATTTGAATTTGTATGATGAGTATTATAAAACTACTTACATTACATTTATAAAAGTGGAATTTTCTCAAAGAGATGGGCCTAAGAAATGGGTCAACCAACATTCTTGAAAAGCAATAACTTGAAATGTAAACAGACCGACGTATAAAAAGTCCTTGAGTGGCATACCTTATTTCAAAACTCTGACTGGATTTTAATATGTGTTTTACAACTTTTATCTGGTAGTGCAATGCAATTTTCAAGTAAAAATGTCTATCTCAAGTTTGTCTTTTAGTTAAAAATTCCTAAAGTTTAAAATATTTGTTTTCTAAGATAAACAGCGAAAGCATATATTTTTTTGAAGTGAATTAAATTAGTTTACAAAGAAAGACGCAGATTGCATGTTTCTGATAAACATTTCTATTTAAGTTTTGTATTTACAAGCTACAAAAAATCCCGCAAACTGATATATTTAGTTTATCTTTGTACTTTTTTTCTTAATTTCTACTCTAATCTTCTTGTTTGTCTTTGAAGATCTCAGACCTTTAACCAATTTCTCTAATTTCACAATCATCTTTCCTCTCGACTTTTTGAAATTAATAAAAAGCTTCACCACTAGCTTCCTTCAGATATGATAAAATGAAAGTACGATTGCACAGAAAATTCTGACTGCTATAAACACAATCACGAAATATTAATCCTTTTGAAACCGACTACTAATACAATTAAGTCTTAAATTCTATTTAATTGAAAGTAATACCTTTTCTTCTTGATTTAAAAAAACGTCTATGGTCGTTGAATATGTTTTAAGAAATTTTTTGATTCAAGCTTTCACTTTTAATAAAGAAAAAGAACATACATTGTAAGCGCAAAAGAAACAAAATCTCAAAGGTGTTTTGATCAGAAAAAATAATCTATATAAATATTTAATAATCTAGATGTAAAATCCGTCAAATTTTGTCTATGAATTTATTTTATAAAAAATATGTTGAAATACGTTCACGAGGTTACAAATTTTCAAACGAAGCGATCGTTACGAGTTTCTCTGTTCAGGAAGCGGTAATGGTGACCGAGTGATTAATGTCAATACACTGTAACTGGCAGTGTACACTATCTTACACAGTTTAACTGTTTCGGATAAATGTTCCCAATAACAATAACAAGAGTGATTCCCAAGAGAAACAGGAAGAACGAAATTATTTTCTATAAAATGTGATATTGGTATTTCTTTTACTCTTTAACTTATTGCAAAGCTGGTAATGTTTTATAGTTCTAAAAAAGTTTTAATTTTATTATTAAAAATAACTAAATGCCTCTAGTGTGAATATTTATTCAAAGGATCAAACATTCATATGACTTAGAATTCCAGCTCCAAATTCACAGTAAAATGACAAAAAATAGAAAGCTGAAAACTTATCTCAATACTTAGTTCTTTTTAGAATCTGATTATATTATTTATTAATTATTTCCTTGTTGTAATATTTATAACCAAAGTTCTTTAACTTATTATCAAGCTTATTTATTTTTACTTTAGCCGCTAAATACTGATTATCTGAAGCTTCGGTAGTAAATTGCTGCACTCGTTCAACCGTAAAAGCTTTTCCCTTTTTGGGAGATAACTTTTAGATAAATTCTTTAAAAAAGCAATCACTTTTTTCTGCTCCGCTGTTAATATTGTGATTTAAGTTAATTGGAGTATGCAAGCAAAATGATGATTATTTTCAAGATTTTGATTTTTGATTAATGAGAGGAAACCTTTTTTTAGACGCCTGCAGAATTAGTAATTATTTTAAAATTTTTTTTAAAATGTTTAAATAGTTGCTTCCTTTACTAAAGAGAATCCTTGCCTCAAGTTGCATTATTCTATCGAGTGAGTTAAAAATTGTAAGTGCTCTTAAGTTTGCTTTGAGTAAATTGATAACACCCTGTACAAAAACAAATAGATCACTTTGTGTAATACTAGTGCTTGACATCAGGTCTACAATTGGAATATTTTGAGATAACAAAAACAAAAAAAAGCAAAATGATCAATTGCCAAGTGTAAAGAAATCTACAAAACAAAATATGATGCACATGAATCTGTAAATAAATCTTGAATTCTTATTAATAAATTTTTGTGTAAAATGAGAAAAAGGATATTGTCCGTGAAAGCACTCTTTTCAGTTAAATCTGATAAAACTAACAATTCTCTTTTTCATTGCAGCAACAACCTTTGAAATGAAACAGAGTATTTTTTAGGCATGGAAAGAGAAGATAAGGATTAAAGCATATATTCTAAAATAGTGAAAAAATCCTACATACGTCAAGTTTCTTATTAGATTTATTCAGAGTTTAAGTCACTTCAATATGCTAAGTTTTATTATCAGGTGCATTTTTAATTTTACGGAAATGTAAAAACACTTTATTCAACAGTATTAACGAATAGAAAATTATTTTGTTGCTAAATATTATTACAAAGTTATTTTTTTGTACTGCTTGGGCAATATTCTGGAAAATTTCGAGTTAAAGTAAAAAATTGATATGGGATGTAATAAAATTATTCAAACTTTCCAATCTTGCAATGTCATCTTCTGTCAAAGTTCACTGAAGGAAATATGCTGTGTGAGGTACGGTAATCAAGTTTAACGTCAACGATGTGGTTGCCTCTTTGGTGCTCGAAAACCGATCATTACACAATATTCATCACAAATACTGCGAAAATTACTGAAATAACATTAACTATAATTTTAGTAAACTTTAAAGTTCTTTAAAGTTAATTAATTATTTGAATAAAGAATTTTCGAGCGTTTTTCAGTAGTTACACGGAAAAAATCGGTAATAATTCTTGAATTAATTCAAGAAAGGTGAATATGGGATTTAAGGGGGGACCCTCATTTAGACGATTAAAACTTTTGGAATGTTTTTTTCGGGAAAAACAACTTCAAACGTTTTGTAATTTATAGGGTAACTTGATATATATCTTGACAGTTTACAAAAATATTTGGAGAAAAAAAAACATTTTTACTATTAAAATATACGTTCATGTCATCAAATTTTTGCTGTGTACATTCTAGCGCCCTGAATTTTTTTTCTGAAACAAAAAAACAAATTTTTTTTACTTTATGATAATAGCTTCTATGTGACAATTCGGGATTTTAAAGAAAATGTCGAGATTGAATTTTTTTACCCAGTTTTATATTAAAAGTGATTTTTCATGAAAAATATTAACTTTATAATTCCAAAAAAATATGACAATTTGTTTTCCAAAAAAATAATAAATGCCACAACGAAGACAATTTAAGGGGTTACATGGGTTTACTCGGTGGAAAAAAGGTCTTTTTCAACAATTTTTTTTATATAAAAAATAAAATATTTTATTCAAACTTTTTACTGCCTTAAAGATATATATTTGAAAAAGAATTCCTGAAATTTCCAAAGAAATATATTCATACCTCCGCCTTTGTGACGTCATTTCCGGTGAACCCTCGGAAAAAAGGTACGTCCGCGTTGACAATTTTTTTTTTTTAATAGTTGTGATTGAAAAAAAATCCTTTGTCTAAGTCCTCGTGAATTGTGTTTTGAAGAACTGTGTAAAATTTCATCAATATCGGTTGAGTAGTTTTTCGAGAAAAGAACCTGCAGCAGCTGCAATATCTAGGGCATCCTTTTGCTCCTGTCTAAGAAAAATCCTTTTGGCGGGTTTTTTGTTTTGGATTAATTCTGCAATATCTACACAACATTTTGCAGACACTTCATCTCCGAAGTTTATTTAACTTGAAACAGCTTCGATATAAATTTGGATGAACCGAAATGCTTAATGCATTTCTTAAAGTACTGAGTAAAGGGTAAATGTTGACTGTAAAAATCTACAACAATTAGTGACGAACATATTGTACAAAATTAATTGAAATAAGAAGATATTCAAGAAAGGCACTGTCATAAGAATCAGTCAGATATTGACTTACAATTTTAATAATTTTAATAATTTTACTTTTTTACGGAATTATGTGTGAATTACTCTTCAAGGATCCTGTTTTATCTCTAGTTTGAAAATGGTTGTTTTTTTTATTTTGGTTTGGATTATAGTCATACTAGATCGACACGCGCTTGTTATTTTCTTCTTAATGAATGTTTAAAATGTAAACTGTTTAAGAAAATTCATAAAGTGTAATTATTTATATAAATAATTCATAACAATTTTTAAGCGCAAAAACTTCTTTTTTACTATTAACACACCCCCAAACTATTAAGTATGCAAAAAAATTTTTGTGCAAAAGAAATGGAAAGTTGTAAACAACCACTTTTTCAAAAACTTTTTGCATTAACATTAAAAATTTATAGAAAAATAATTAAAAAACCGACTCGCACAGATCTCTTTAGAATTTAGTTCTGCGTTAAAGTAAAGAAGAATTTTTTAATTTGGTTTAAAATTGCGGTCTAAACATCAATTTGAACCAAATTTTGTCATTTTATCCTACTGTTCTACCTAATCGGAGAATAATAACAAAAAACATAACCTTAAACATGAAAGTATAATATTTTTATTTTACAGAAACTTAAAAGGTTAATGAATTATAAATATACAATAAAACAAAATAAAGAACTAAAAATTATTATTGCTTACCAGTTTCACCATTTCCACTTGCCGAAAAGAAATCCGATGACAATCACCACGTGCATTCTAATAAAAAGAAATATCAAAACCTTAAATGACATAAATAACTGTGGTACTTTAAGGTATATCTCCTGAAAAGTCGTTTTCTTTAGATTTCCTTTAAACTTTGGAAATTAGTTAAAAAAGATATGATTTATGTACCTCTAAAATCCCAAGTCGACTAGCGGGCCGATAATGGAGATATTAAAATTTGAAATTTAACATTTTACACGTAAAATCTACTCACCTGCCAGAAACGAATGCCAATGTAAACAAAACATTATTTTACTCAAAACACTATAACCTTAACAACTTCACTAAAATCACTGTCACTTCTTAAACTATCACTCCTTAATTATTACAATTTAATCTATTTTCAATTTATTATTATTTCATAAAATGCAATTATTCAATAAACAAAACAAAAAATCGAAACTAAAAAATGTCGATAGTGAGGTTTGATATCTAATGACCAATGGGAGACTCGGAGATTCTTTAAAATTATAATTTAACGATCCATTTTATGTTTATTGCAAAGGATTTTTTTCCAAAAACCAAAAAATGTGACAAATAGTTTGCGATTATTTAAAATGAGATAGATAAGAGAAAGAGAAAGAGAGAGAGAGAGAGATTTTAAAATTTATTAATCATTTTCTCATGGGTAGAATTTAAGGTATTAGTCGCGTAAAATGATTTTCGTCAGATTTTTTTAAAACTTTGTATTTGTATTCATGAGGTATTTATCTATTAAATGAGATCTATCCTATTAATTTTGACCACTTCTGAGCTTCAAAATATTAGTTCAAAGTTTATACCTTTTACATGCAATAGCACAAAATGCATGTAAAAAATGTCTCTTATATTCAATTATAAAAAAACAAGTCGTCAGTTTTTCAAATAAAACTACTAAGTTACACATTGAGATAAAATAAATCCTTTAAAAAAAAATTAATTTTATTGACCACGCCGTATAAAAAATACCATAATTTAAAAATTCATAATTTTTCATTTTCACGTGGTTTCATTGAAAAATGTCGAAAACGTGTAAGCAATACATCACGATAACTTATAGTACCTGACTCAAAATCGTGAAAATTACATATATTATATTAGAAGAGGTCACAAGGAAGCAAGTGAGTTGATATAAAAGTTTATTTTTTGTTCTTTTTATTTTGCGGGAGTTTTGCGGGAGCATTTACGCGACTAATACCTTAAGTTCTGCCCCAAAATTGAAAACTAGGCAGTAATTCGCTTCTTGTATAATTGGTGGGAGAAAATAAGCGGAACCTTATAAGTTAATCATTGACGAAATGTAATTACTTTTGCATCGATAATCTATCGCAAATGTTTAAATTTTGAAACTAATCGTGACACGCTTTGAGCATCGAAACTAATTGTTAAAAGGTATTTTTGTTTAAAGAAATTAACGTCTACTTAACTAGTATTTTGTTTTTTATAATTGTTCTTCTAGTGTGGTTCTGTTTATTCTTGAATTATATTTATATATTTTATTATTATATTTATTCTTATATTATTATTAATATTTTTTTCAATTCAAGCTTATAAATGATATATTTTTAGATAAAAAATTGACTGAATAAAATATTGACTTTAATCTTACTCTTAGTAAATAATTATTCTTTAAAATAAATGTCTGTCATCAGACTAAGATTCAAATTATTTTGATACTAGATATAAAATATCAGCTAGCTGGCTCCTTTTAAGATTTCTAGAGATTATGGACATTGAAAATCCGGTTAGCAAATTTTAGAGCAATCAGAAAGATTCGTAACATTACAAACATAAATAATAAATTTCGATTAAAGCGAAGCGATGCTGGAGAGAAAGGGAAGAGGGAGATAAATTATCGACACTTGTGCTCGATCAGCAACAAGGGATATTCTCTCGTTCCACGCTCGTCGATTGGTTAATTTTAAAGTTTCTATATTGAAGTTTAGTTAAGTGTCTTTTGAGATTAGTTCCACACCAGCTAACTTTTGATTTTCGAAAATTGGTTAATTAAATCTAAATTTTATTTTATTAATGAAACAAGGTTACATTTAGTGTTTAGGATTTCATTGTAACCTTGACCGTTATGTCTTCAACAATCTACATTCACATTTTATACCCTACATTTTTGTGTTAAGTCTTCTTTAAAGCTAAGTGAGGGTTGAAATTTCGTCATAGATTTTTTTCTAAACTTTATTATCTGTATTTTTTAATGCTTTTTTGTTGCATCACCATACTCAACAGTCTTTAATAAAATTAATTTTTCAAAAATTCAATTTTGATAGTTTTAAATAATCTTGTCGAATAGAGACAACATCCAAACATACTTATATTTAACCTTTCTTCTCATGTACACTGCAAAATTATCAGTTTTATGTTTCAAATGTATATTTTACCAATGAAAAATGTAAAACGCTTCTAATTATACAGCATTCCAGGCATATTTCCGAATAGTTTATTCAATTGAACTGGTTAACGATAAAGTTGAAAATACGCGAAAATTGCAAAGTATGTAAGTCTCGAAACTGGAGCTCTGCTTTTACATTCATTCAATGCTGCATATACATATGTATAGTTCACGTCCAAAAATTTTTGCTGAGTATGATTTCACTACTTTTGGTTTAATGAAAGCTCGGTATCAAATAACTTGATTTGAACTATTATTCATTGAATTTTCTAAATAAAATTTTTCTATTAAAATGCAAACAATGAAATACGTTTTTAGAAATACCAAAATATCCAATATAGTAATAATAATAATCAGAGCCGGACAATTATTTCTAGACTGAATAGGCTGTTAAAAAACTTTCTCTATATAAAGCTTCTACAATATTTTTTTTCAATATTTTGAAATATATGGGAAAAAGTAATTAGTAACTTATTGTTTTCTGGCTCAGAATGTATTCAGCATTTATCTTTTATAAAATGAAATGCATGAGCGAAAATTCAATAGAAGAGAGAGAAAAGAAAATTGAAATTTGACGAGAAAATTATCAAGCGTGTCACTTGCTTGCAGATTTTCGATTAACAAATTTTATTCCTGGAAATTTAAAATCTTTATGAGTGAAAAAACCATTTGTTAAAATAATCAGAATGGAATTTTAAATATATCTTTCAACTTGTTATGGCTAAAAGTATTTGAAAAATTGGTTAAAAATTAATGGTTAAAAGATTTCAGTTTATTTCTAAAAATAGTATGTTTAAATTTTATTATCGAATTATTATTCCCTTTTGGGGGTAATTGTCACAAGGAAATTCTCAATGAAAAGTTAAAAGAATAAATTCAGATTTAGAGAGTACTACAGAAGTAAACGTATACATGCAAGAAAAGTCTTTATAATGGACAGATAGTAGAGGAATCAGTAGTAAAATATCGTTTTGAAAGGAAGAATTTTATCAAATATTTCTAAATTTAATTGTACGAATTCCAAAGCCAAAACTTTTACTTACTTTCTTGAGGAATTTATTAAAGAACTTCCTTTAGACAGAAGCTTTTCATGACTAGAAAATAGAAGGTTCCCTTACTCCTTCTTTCTTTATCTCGATTTATCGATGTGAATTCTCCCACCCACAAATGACATCGAGATTCCGTCAAGTCAATGATCAGCAAAGTTCTCACTATCTACAATCAAATAAAAAGTTACTCACTCAGCAGGTTGTCGCGAGAAATAACTTTTATTGACTCTCTCTCTCTCTCTCTCTCTCTCTCTCTCTCTCTTAACCAGTTCACTTTTTTTAAAAAAAAGCCGACCATTTAAAACAAATCAAATTGGTTGCTATAAAAGTTAATAATTTTTTTTTATTTTAAATTGTGAGAGATAATACGGTACAGGAATTATTGAACAAGTTTTTAAATTTGAACCCTTCTTGTAAATTATGTACGGAGAAAAAATATATAACAAATATATAATTATTAATAAAATAATTAAAATTAAAATTAAAACGACAACTTAAAATGTTTTCAAAATTTTGAAAAACGCTTTCGAGCTTTTTTATTTATTTATTCGATCACAGACGGGCTTACAAAATATGCCCTTTCGAACAAAGTACTGAGTAAAAGAAAATATATTATTATACTAAATTAACAAGAACAATAAACAAACAATAGATTTCTAAACTATATTTATCATGTTTAAAATTCTAAATAATAACCAATATAAAATAAACAACAATCAATCAATGAACCAACATATTTAGTTTTACATAAAGGAACATCAAGAATATTAGGTGTACTGCGAGTCCTTATTTGACTAACATTAACAGGAGAAACGAGAGATGAAAAACTGTATAACAGTAAAATTCAAAACAGCACATGACTCCGTTTATAATTTTATATAGAAACAGCATATCTGCAAACAAATGCTCTTTTGAGTTTGCCTACCTAGGCAAACTGAAGAACAGATCTTACAAAAATGAAATAAAGAGATTTAAGAGCTGAAGGATTTTTAAAACTACACGCATTTCTTACAATGTATCCAAGAGATTCAAATGCTTCGTTTGTTGTAAGTAATAGATGTTCATCAAAAATCATTTTCCTTTGAAAAATTATATCGAGGTCAGGAACCTCAGACCACCTGCTTATATAAACATTACCTATAGAATAATTAAATTCAATGGAGGCTTTGTAATGATACGAAAATTCTAATGATTGTTGGGAATTTGCTCATCGGATTGTCCAGTGTTCATTACAACTAGAGATCTGAAAATAAATAAACTTTAGCCATCTGGCTGACAATATTATCTCTCGAAACAAAGCAAATTGAATCTTAGCCTGCTGTTTGACATTTATTTTTAAGAATACTAATTACCAGGAAGTAAAGTCAGTGATGACACCGAGAATTAAAAAATAAAAAAAAAACAATAATATATTCTAATAAACTAGTTATGAAACAATTCTAGAATTTTCTTAGATTTCGAGATTTACAATATTTCTTTTCTCCACAAGCTAGCTAGTAAAAAAAAAACAGTGGATCAATGAATAGTCTGATATAGACTGATACGTTAATAATTTTTGTCTCACGTCACTTCCCACCCTTGTGCAATAATCCCCTCTAATGGAAGAATTGCGTCTAATATTTAGGAGGGAAGAAATCAAACAGGAGCACCTATATTGATTTCCCGACACAAAAAACTGAGAGTACCTAGTAGAACACGGATTACAACCTCACGGAAGCACCCATAGACGTTGCAATCCTCCACCACTGTTCAACAATGTTAAAGAGGGGCACCTCTATTAATGTGGAGAAGGCCTAGACGATCCTTCACTTCAAAGGTTCCGGATAAATCGCATGAGTTTTGAGAGAGGAGCACCTCCACTCAATCCCCACGCGCTCTTATTTGGTCACCTGGCTTAGGACCGAGGATCGCCTTGAGTCCTGTCCGCCAGACGACTGACTCAATTGGCGAGCGAAGCCGAATATATGTACGAGCCGTCAGTCGCCGCTGCGAAGAAGGGGGAGAGAGAGACGCGCGAGAAGTGGGAAACCCCACTCTCTTCGAGAGCCCTACCGGCTTCTATAGTAATGGTATGAGTACGCTACATATTGATAACTCATATCATCACAGCTTTTTTGTTGAAAAAGAAATAACAGAACATTTACTAACATTAAAAAAATGCTATTAAGCTTACACCAATCTTGCAGACGATCCAAATTCCTTGTAATTTGATACAATCTTATGATTGTATATTATATATTGTTATGATATTCTGATAAAAATCTTTAAATCGTCTGCAAGGAGCAAGAAAGAACAAAATTTGACAAAGATTAATATCGAGGAAAAGTAAGTTGATTGCTCTCTATTTATAATATTTGAGAAAAGGACTTTTGATCTATAGGTCTAAGGTTTGATCCCTGTAGGACACCTGAGGAAGCAATAAACTCATACGAATAATTGTGATCAATGCGAACAGATTGAATCAGTTAAGTAACTAAAAATCCACTTGACTAAGGCAGATGCAACTCCCAATACACTAAGTTTGCCTAATAGTAAACCGATAAATTAGTCACGACAGATCTTCCCTAAACAAAGCCATGATGCTCCTTAATAATTAAATTAGTCGATGCTTTATAAAGATAATCAATAAATATACTCTCAAACAATGAGATATGCCGAAGTGGAAATCGATTTATAAAAATGATTGTTACTGGTTGAATTAAAGAGGAACAGCATCAAAACCTGCTCCTTAATTGACAACAAATTTTGTAATTTTATTAATAATATCTTGTTCACTGATTGTAACAGACTGAAAGTCGATTTTGTCATATGATGTAAAGTTTAGGTTAGCCCTTTTTTTTGCAAAAATTAGATTACGAAGTTCTCTATTAAACCTAGGTGGAAAAGAAGATTCACGAACAAACTTAAGTGCTACAAAAATCTCAATTGCCGTATAAACATAAGTGTAAAAAATATTTACAGTGTAAAAACATCCGTCACATTCAGTGTGTTATACCAATCCATAACTTAGTTAAAAATCATCATAGAACAATTTTTGAAACAAGTGTTTTAAAGGTCATAATTCAAGCTTTCTATTGATCCTAGACATGTGATAGGTACAGGGTGAATATTTTGAATAATTATAGATGATTATCTATTGTACTTTAAAATAACCATTCAAGTTCAAAATATACCTTATTATGTCAAGATTTGATCTTCAATTTTACAAATCAGATATTCAATTAATTTTATTTAATAAATCATAATATTCGGTTGTTTAGAATACAAGGATTTTACATTCGGTTCAATGTCTCTTATCTTTCACAATTGTATCAAATTTTCAGTGAATTTCTTTAATGGATATAAATATTATATGTGTAATAATAGTATTTCTGAACACTTAAATGCATAATTCAATTTTATTCCTTTTACTCGTTTTTCAAACAGCAAATACAACTCAATAACTTTGAACTTGAATTCGCATTATTTCTTTATGGCAGAAGAGATCAGCCAAATGCGGACCAAGAAGACCCCTTTCATCTTTCTTTCTCGGTTTTTATATCCCACAGTATCATCAAGAAATAATTTTTGTTAGTTTATTTCTTATTCGATTGCTGTAACTTCACCAAATTTACATGTTTATTTGTGTTATATTTCACAAATATTTAGTAATTAGTCTGTTCAGCGGAAGATGAACCTTGCCAATTGTCGAAAGCTTTGTTTTATTTCTTAATAGTTTACTTGAGTTGCATTTTTCTGTATTGAGTTATTTTCTTTTAATAATAAAATTTCGTATGTGTTTATTAATTAATCTCTCAGAGAAGTTTTGACGAAGCATTTCTTAATGAACATTTATCTGGAATTTCAATATAATTTCTTAATGTTATCAAGACATTTTCTTATTATGATGTGAAATGACCTAAATTATTGTATGTGTTTTAGTGTAAATTTCGAAATAATTATAATTTGATTATAATCTAAGATGATTTGACAAATAAAATCCAAAAATAAAATGACCATAAGTCATACATGACAACATGTATAAATGTTAAGTAGGGTTTAGATTTCATCAAACAAAAAGTACCATTTTATTTATTTTAATCCCCAGATCAGGAAACTTTATTTTTTTGTTGATCTGTGCAACGGCAAACAGTAGATAATTTAAATTTTCTAAAAAATAATTTTAAGATTTTAATTCAGCTTATTACAAGAAGATTTTAGGTAAAAAGTAAAATAACCTAACAATGCTTTTTTCAAAGAATATAAATAATTACTGTGTAAAAATGAAAAAAACAACGTTTTTGATTGTTGAAAAAAAATGTATGTTAACAAATTGATTTTGTTTTTAAGAGTACTTCTCAAGGAAATGTATTACGCGGAAAAAGCTGTTCCACAATTTATATGTTTTGTAAAAGAACTAAGGCAAAATTTAACAGTAAACGTTCTCAAATAATCGGTACTAATAATATTTTGCCACGTAATTCTATTAAGTTTTGTGTGATAGAATCTTCACTATTTTATGATAAAGTTGATAGATAAATTTTTCCAACAATAGGGACGTGTAATCCATCACATACCCTTAACAAATTTGTACCAAATTTTCCTCAAAGCAACATTTTTTAAATTATCAAGACTGAGAGACTTTCAAAACCTACAATAGTATTATTTGTCATATTTTGATGGAGAAAAATGTCAACAAACAAAAAAATTAATCATTTCTGAATACGATTTGGAATTGTATTTGAGTTAAAGCAGTCGCATTAACAGATACAAATAGCTGATTTACAAAGATTTTTTTATTTACAAATGTGTAAATATTTTTATATTTACACTTTTGCAAAGCTTTTTAAATTTGCACATTAATGGAGATTTTTACATTGTCATGTTTTCAAAGACTATATATTTAAATTATACTAAATAAATATTGTTACATTTACACGATGACAATTTTTTTTATATTTACCCATTTTTGTTATATTCGCAGCTTTAAAAAATATTTAGACCATCTATATCTTCTGTCTTTTAGTGAAATATTTTTTTCTGTCTACTTTGAAATCTGGAATTTTTGAAAAAAACAACCTCTTTATTATTATCATCTAACAAGTCAAGCTTTCAGGCCTAAAATATAATTTAATGTAAAATTTGACCTACTTCATCTCTGAGCATCCTAACAAAGAAAATTGACTAATGGTCTAATAAAGTCTATCTGTTTAAATTACGCCCTTATCCTTATTATAAATTTCAGTCGAGAAAGTATCATTTATCATAAACTAAATTTTTTTCGTTTATTAAAAATAACAAAATTGTTGATTACAAAATAGTTTTTTATTCTGGTTCTCTTTTGAGTATTATTGATGCTTTATAAAAGTACAAAAGGATATGTAAATAAATACAGTTTTTCAAATTCAGGAATATTTGTCTTCACTGAATAAATTTTAATCTCGTTTCAAATCGCACTGTAACATAGAATGTAAATTTAAAACATAGAGACTCTTCGATTCCTTCTGGCAAAGCATGAATAAAAGTAAAAAGAAACAAGAAAGCGAAACTTTTATGAGCCAAGATTCAATACTGTCATTCTGTATATTTATATCACAATATTATCTATATATATATATATATATATACGTTTACTTTACAAATTGTAGAAGCAGTCTAAAAGTATTTAATTTAATTAAAATTTATTGGAAAATCTCTTTAAAAACTTTTTATACCTTTTTAAATTCAAAAATACATATCATATGCTTGTTTCATTCCATTCAATAATTTTTCAAATCATTTCAAGAGCATACAATTAATAGTAGATAAAATGCGAACCAATTTTTATTGATCATTTTTTTCACAAGATTATTCCAATGTTAAAATGAAAATTTGAAAAATAAAGGACATTTGATTTATGTGCTGACACGTGATGCACGAAAAGTGATTAAAAGTTTTAGCTCTGGGAAATTTGCCACTCGAAAAAAAGACAATGTTTGCAAAAGAGAAAAAAATTTTCAGTTTGTATTTTTTATCTGAATTTTTGTAATTTTAAAATCATTTTATAACTAAAAAGCTTTCTGAAACTTTTACTGGTTTTGGTAAAAAGAAGTAGATGTATATAATATTACTTTTCATTTGGGGGAAATTTTAAGTTTCCATTGAAACTGTGGAAATGCACCAGATGGAATAAACTAAATTTAATGAAGGAAAATACAGAAGTTTTGACAGAAAAGCACAATTTCTGTTAATTAATGTTCATCACTTTTCAGCTCATCATCCTTTTAAGTATTCGAGTCTACTTTCTTGCGGGATGCTTTTTCTTACGTAGTAGAAGTATTAAATTTATAATAAAATTTATCTATTTTACGTGTTAGTTGCATTATTGTTAATATAAAAATTATACGTAAATAAATATAAAAATACCATTAATATGTTGATGACATTTTCATGTGCTGAAATATTCTAAAATATGATTACTTTAGGTACTTTTTGGTTATACGGATTTTGCATGATGATTTATAATGACACATTTAAATTTTGTTTTTACATCGTAAATGTGTTGGGATCAAGAAATAACTGTTGCAGTAGCAAAAGTTGTTAAATTGCATTTTAATCGTTAGTTGCCCGTGACTTGGAATAAATGAAAATTTTATAAAAGGTGTTTTCTTGGGTGGGTAAATGAAGAAAATAAGGCACAGTAGTACGTGTCACAATTTAGTCAGACGTGACTCGATCAATAATGAATTTCAAGCGTTTCAATTTTATTCTGATTATCAATATTGTTATTTTAAACTAAACATTTAACAAGTTATATTTATACTCGGTTTAAATGTTAATTATAATACAGCAAAAAAGTTTTTTATATTTTTCAATAACCCATTTTCTGTAAATTTTTAACACTGCAAAACTTGTTATAACATTTGAAAAATATTTTAAATAAAACATTAAAATTTAATTATAGAAATAATTAAAATAAATTTATATTAAATAATAATTAAATTAAATTTATATTTAAAATTAATTAATAAAATTAAATTTAATATATAATTTAAAAAAAAAAAAAAAATTAAATAAATTAATTAATTAAAATTTTAATTAATAAAATTAATAAAAAAAAGAAAATTTTAGTTTGTTTAATTTTATAATACTGATTAGAAAGATAAGAGCTTTCTGTTATATTGGCGTCAGGATCAGGTGAAAAAAACAAAATGACTTACATATGACAAAAAAAAATTCTAATTCGTATAGACTGAATATTCTCAATTTAGGATATTAGATCCTATGTAAGAAAAGGTAAGCGTTAAAAGTTAACAGAAAAGGAAACTTTTATACCGGCTTCCTCGGTAAGAGAGAGAAGGTAAGCGTTAAAATTTAACGGAAAAGGAAACTCACCTCATTAAAAACTCTTTAAATTTAAATTTTAATTTCCCTCTCTCTGAAATTTTACCTCATTATAAAAATATTCTTCAAATTTAAATTTTATTTTTAAATGCAAACAATAAACTACTTGCTAAGCGAGTAGTTCAAGCGAACCCTTGCATAATGAGGGTTAATGGTTTTAGGAAAAGAGACAAAATTTTCGAGCTATAACGAAACGAGAGATAAATACATTCAATGCGTTGTATTGAAAGTTATTAAAAAGTTATTAATAAATAAAACGGAAATATGTATAACGTGAAAATGAATAGTGCCTAATATTGTGTATTGTTTATTAAGTGTCTTACAGAAATGTGTTTAATGTGAAAGTGTATAATGTCTATGAATGTGTTTTGTTTATTAAGAGTTTGTATTGAATAGTTTTAAATACGTGTTTATATTGTTACTTACGAATCAGTGAACGAAAAGAGTTTAGTAAATAAATAAGTGTTCAATAATAAATAATAATAATAATAAATAATAATAATAGTGTTATGAAGTGTTCAAAGGGTACATATAATGTTATGCGAATGTGTTTAGTAAATAAATAAGTATTTAATAAGTAAGTGTTCAATAATAAATAATACATAATAATAATAATAAATAATAATAGTGTTATGAAGTGCTCAAAGTGTCTGAGGTAAAGAGATGAGGTAATGAAATGAAATAAACATAAGATATACATTATTCTTCATTTTAAGATCACATCAATTTAAATTTATTTAAATGTCTTCTTATAATTAATTTTCTTTTTTTATTATATATTATGTATTTCTTTTATTTCACATAATTATACATAAATGAAACATTATTTTAAGAAATAATAAAATTTGGCGTGCGCTTTTTTTCTAGTACTATTGAAAAACATGTATCTCTCACAAAAATGTCAAGATGTCCCACCTCTAAATTATTATAATGTAAAATTTACTGCACACCTTTTCTCAGTGCAGAAAAGAATTGAATTGTCTCTGTGGAAGCTGAATTAAAGATCTAGTGATGCATGAGGATACGAGAATTTCTTCTGTTTCTCTCGATATCGCTCGAATTGTTAGAATTTTTTAAACTGAGAATAACAAACGTTCTTTTGTTTTATTTTACATTTTATCGATCGTAATCTCTCGGGGTAACGATTATAAATATCCGAGAGTACTGATTGCACTAATGTTATGAATTTAAGAATATATTTTTTGTTCTTATTTTATGTTGAACTAGAAACAAAATTTTAGTCAAGTTTTATTTATTTATTTATTGTTTGTTATAACAATACGCAACGCGTCAAATAACACAAGGTTCATTAAAGAATTCTCGTTATTAATGAAACATGATGGATTCAGTTTTAACAAAAAATATCAGCATTTTCAATGCCTATAACACATCACAAATCTAGCTGTCCAAGATTTCCTAATTGAAACAAATTTACAAAAAGAAACTGACGTAGAAGACATTTTGCTTGATGATGAAGACATTGATGTTGAAAATAATTGTTCTGAAGGCGAAAAGGAATTTAATGTTGCGCATGAATCTCCGATTAAAAAATTAAGATTGATTTTTAAGAAGCTAAAATTCAGTGACTTCAGATCAAGTCACTGAAGTCACCTTAAAGGACGGATGACGCATGCCTTGCTGTGTAAAACCTGACGGGCAGACTTCGTTATGGTTTTTGAACATACGTGTCTTCAAATGGAGGTGTCAAGTGAGAGTATAATATATTACATTTTCCTCTAAAAGAAAGAGTGGAAATGGCTCTCGAAGATGACCCGTATCTGGGCATGAATGGTACCATGGTCGACCGAGTGGCCCCGAAGACTTGTTCTTCACCCGGTCCTTTGAGTTTAGACTCGAGGTGGCAGTGGTTAACAGCTCTATGCTCGAGCAAGCTGTTAAAGGATACTTGAGCCCTGCGAGTCAGACCCATAAGAGTCAGTACCAGATGTGGCGATGTGTGAGTTGCATGTCTCAATTTGGTTAGCAGTTATGCATAAACTGTAAGCACTAGGAAAGGGTCCATACCTCACCAAGATACTACACAAATGCCATTCCACGTTTGTGTAGAGATTGGTAGTGTGACTCATTTTTTCAGATTATGTTTGATGTTTAATGTTTATTAATTTAATGTTTAATATTTAATCAAAACGAAGTGAACAATATAAAAACAAAACCCAGACGCCAAGTTA
Source organism: Ganaspis brasiliensis (assembly GCA_037103525.1). Taxonomy (NCBI): domain Eukaryota; kingdom Metazoa; phylum Arthropoda; class Insecta; order Hymenoptera; family Figitidae; genus Ganaspis; species Ganaspis brasiliensis. The sequence continues at coordinate 454,752 of JAZKLR010000580.1, read as the reverse complement.
TTTTAATGAAAAATAACTAAACAAAAATAATAGTAAAATAAAAGACTAATTAAATTAATCAAATGATTCTAATCTTTAATTGAAATATAATAAAGCCACGACTAACTCATAATCCGGAGAGTGGGGAGTAAGGAGCAGCAACAAACTAAGAATTTAAATTAAACCACAACATAACAAATTTATTAAATGAAAACCATTTCAAAAGGTTACAAGAAATTAAAAATAGCCGGCCGTATGGCACGGCCATTTAAAAAAATACGCGCACTGAACACTGACTCTATTTTTAAAAAAATAGTCGGAGAACCGACTCCATCAAATAAAAATAAAAAAAGTTAATAATGGAACTGACCTGATAGGACAATCAATCAATTCCAATAGTAACATTTGAGAAGAAGTTAGCCTAGTCCGATAGTGTTCCTCTGTGATGAGTACCGAGGAACTGCGATTTATCCCCCCGAGAACACTACCAAGATTCCCAAAAGCCAAATGATTTCTAAAATGTGGATTTCGAGTAGTGATGATGTGTGTGGACGTTGAAGAAAAGATCTGAGGAAGTCCTGGAGGGGCTCAGGGGAAGTTCTAGAGAGGCTCTGGGGAATCTTAAAGGAGGCCTTTTTGAGGATCTGCGGAGACTGTGGGGCAGTCTCTGGAGAGGATCTGGGTTATCTTTGTGGAAGTTCAGAGAAGGCTCTGGAAAGTCTTTGAAGTGTATGTTAATAGGCTCTGTGGTATCTCTAGAAATTCTTCAGGTTTGCTCTGAAGAGGTTCTAGGTAGCGTTGAAAGTGTCTCAGACTCTCAGAGGAGGCTCTAAGTAGCATCTGCAGAAGATCTGGATTATGTGGAATTAAGCTGAAGATCTGGGGAATATTTGGAGAAGCTCAGGAGAGTCTCTACAGAGGTTCTACGGTAGTTCTAGGAAAATACTATGGAGTCTCAGGAAAGGCTTTGGTGGTGGCTTAGGAAAAATTCTGTGGAGATCTTAGGGAATCTTCTCGAGGTCAATGGGTACAAATTCCTGTGTCGACTGTTTGTTATTTTTTTTATAATATAGCGAGATTTGAAACATTGTAAATTAAGAAAAATTTTTGGTACAATTTGAAACTTTTTTCAATTAAACTGTGACGAACCTCACAATTGCACTTGACTTTTAATTTTCAGTTGGATAATTTATTTTTAAGTAAAAATAAATAAACTTAACTTTGAGGTTAAGTTACACTTTCGTCTTATTGTTGAACTATTAAAACGTGGTTAGCAGACGAATATGCTAAACAGACCGCGCATCTTGTATGCAACGGCAGAAGATAGCGCAGACCGCCAGAGACAGCGCAGACGGCGACAAGTAGTACGACCGCGCAGCTCTACAGCGAGCCGCGTCAATATATCGACCTGCTTGCTTGCAGATCGGGCAGTCAGCTCTAAGGAGCGAGCCGAGGAACATCTCGGGCGATACCTTTCTGACTCCTCCAGATAACATCGTCGTGGTCCTCCAAGGATGATATCTGGAGAACGTTCTGGAGATTTAGCATTGGTCCTCCAATGGAAATCAAAGGAACAAACTTTTACTTTCCTCTAGCCAGGATTGCTTTGAGATTTGTCACGGTAGACCGTGGAGTCTCAAGCACGATAAAATTCTGAACATCTACTAGGTAGACGAAGGAATCCTGTTTGGAGTAAAGTCACTCCGTGACGAATTCTTAATCATCGTCGTGGTCCACCACGAATTGTCAAGAAATTCGAGTAAAATTGTGTAAGAACACTTATGACGTACGAAAGTGCCGGAGCAATTTCAAATTTCCCGCGCCGTTTAATAAACGCAGATTGTCGTGTGGGCTTTCCCCATGCGCTGCGTTTTTGGAGAACAGACTCTTGCTAGGTGAACACCCGCGTTCGTTTAACTGTTCTCCAGATAACTTCACTGCGCACCTGAAGTTACGCGCTCAGATTTAATTTTTTTTACCGGACTGAAACGCGTAGTTAACTTAAAATGAGTTAATTAATTTATTTTCTTACCTGATAATTAATTTCAGTTTACGTATCTGCGAATCGACCATACGTGTCTAAATGGCCAATTTTATTTTAACATCACGGTGAATGACGGCGACAATATTTCTTAGCGGTTCGTCCTTAATTTATATTGTAATGGAGACTGAGTTTACCGATTCAATTCGCGACCGACTATTCCGGATAATTCTAGATGAATTATATTACTTGATTTTATTTCGTAATCTACATTATTGTTTATTAATCTGTTTATAGATTCCGAATGTGAAAGAGTCTAACCAAGTACCGGCAGGATGAAGTCCTGGAGTAATCAGAAAGAGGATTTCTTTTCTTTTATTGTTAACGTCGGCTCTTCAAGCACCATTTATTTGTTATTTTATTTATTATACATTTTATTGTTAAATTTTTTTATTTTGTTTTATATTCTTTCTTGTTAAATTCATTTTGATATTATATTATTTTTTGTACATTTTATTATTTTGGTTTCAATATATTATTTTGTTATTTCTTACTAAGAGAAATCTGAAGAGTTTTTCTGACTAAACCTATCCCAAAGCGACAGTAGAAATTAAATAAAGAAATTTAAAGTCTAAAATCTAGTTTACCAGCATAAGTGAATATATATCTTGAGAACCTTCGCTCCGGCGAGCAAATTCGGAGCATAGCAAAATTTCACTACGTTACAAAACTTTATTAATTGAAACAGGTTGAAAAGAATAAATTATAAATTTGTTTAACAGAAATTTTTTTATAATAAAAACCGTTCCACAAAAAAATTGTTTCAGAAATTGTATGGGTCCGACTTGTGCAAGTTAGTTGAAGCAAAGCGTAATGTGGACTTGATTGTAAAACTTGGCAATATCAAACTAGATTTTAATTACGGATAATAAATTTTGAATTGTCAACTTTTATTTCTCTTGTTTTATGCATCTTGTTAATTTCCCGAACAATTCGTACACGAAGTTTTCACACTTCTATTACTGTTGGAATGAATAAAGTTTGGTGTAAAACAGTTTCAATTTTTTACGACGTTTTTCTTCTAAATTCAGAATTTTTTATTAACATCAAAATTTATACATAATCCAAGGCGAAACTTTATTCCCGAGGTGTGAACACGTAGAGGCGCAAAAAATATCAAACACATAGTTTAGAAATACTAATAAATTATTTACCTTGCCGTCAATACTCGAGTTAATATACCTATATATTATATATGAACTTAGCCAGTATAGCTTTGACTGAAATATGAAAATTTTATTATCAGTAATGTATTTTGCATTACAAAAAGGATTAACAGCATCCTGGTCTAGATACTAGAAATTACATTTAATGTAGATAAAAGGGAAAAAACTGTATGTTGCATAAATTGTTGAAAAGTTGCAAATCGACAGTTTTATTTGACAGAAAATTAAAAAAAAACCTAATTTTGTTTAAATAATTTTTAGAATTGCGACTTTCTTGTTATTAGTATATACTCAACTATAGTCGTTAAAATTACAAAATTGTATATTAACATTTTTTTATAAAACATTATGCAAAAAATAAATTACAAGTAATGAAAAACGTAAAATCAATGGAATGAGATTAATTAAATTCACATCAGTTGTAATGAGATGAAAATAATTTTAAGTAATTGTAGCAGAATTTTGAAATGGATATAGACGCGTATTGAAAAGTGATTAAGCTTCATTAGGAAACTGCAAACTTTTGCAATCAACGCTATTAACAAGTTTTATTGGACCGATTTCTCAATTACTACATTCACGAAAAGGAAGTATTAAGTTTAATTAAATTTAATGCTAAAATAGTGAATTTTAAATTATTATCATTTGATGTAAAAATTATACACTATATTATTATTTTAATTTTATAATATATTACGTTCTTCCTTTATTATATTGTATGTTACAATCGAATCAATAGAATTAACAATTATTTTTTTACTAAATTTTTATTTTACACAAAGTAGAAATAAAATTTTTTTTAAGGTCCCTAAGTAGATATAAAATAAAAAATAAATCCATGAACAATATACAAAATCAGCAATTTTTTTGAGTCAGCACCTTCAGTAAATATGTAGTTGTTTCTTCCAATCTCAAGAATGGTCTCTGAAACATTTATCTACCTATTCAATTTTTTTCTGGATATATAATAAATACACACATTGAACGTTCAAAAAAATGTGTACAGACATAAATTTTTATTTTTAGAATTTATATATTTTTAAGCACTTAAATTTATTTCTTAGAACAGTCAGTTTTATAATTGTTGTGAAATATTCTCCTTTGACCAGTCGACTGTACTGTTTTAGAGGAAGAAAGTTTTTCATTGCAGAGTTTTTCACTTGCAAAAGAAATTATTTTTTTTATTTTTTTTTTATTCATTTTATTCACACAAATAAATTGCTTAAGTAAAAAATAATTAATAATTAAAACAAGTGTTAGTTCAGAGAACACAAACAAAATAATTTTTATAAATTGTATAATAATAAAATTGTAACTTAAATAACTCTGTTAAAAACAGTCTTCTCTAAAAGAAAAAGTAAACATATTTTTACTAAATAAATTTTTTTATGTCATATATATTTATTAAATATATTTTTGTAAGTATATTTTTGTAAATATATTTTTGTAAGTAAATACACCTGAATTAAAAAAATAACTCAATTTTATCTCATGAAAATAAATCCTATCCATCATCCTATTACTATAGACATGAAATTATTAAAAGCTTTTAACTCTTAAAGCGTAAAATATTGCTGATGAAATTTCTTAATTAGAGTTTTTACTGATGACACCAAGTTATTAGACTTGACGTTCCTCAAAGACAAAAATTAACTAGACAGTGATTAATTTTTTCCACAGGTAGAAAATTTATATTATAAGAAATTTTTAAGTTCAAGTTGCAGAAAAACTGAAGTTTATACGTAATTTAATAAAAGTCAATATAGTTCTAAGAAAAATAAGTGTTGATAAATATTAAGATTTTTAAACCAAATATTTTAATAATTAAAATTAAACCCTAGAGACAAATTATTTTTACTGTTAAATAACTAAACAAAAGAAAAATAATAGAATAATTAAATCAATTAATTTGAACAAGTTATGCCATGACTAACAAAGAAAAAATCCGGAGTTTAGCATAATATATCGTAATAGAAACGAAGTAACCATTTTTTAATCTGTCATCTTTTTTAACGAGAAATATACAGCAATTTACTTTAGCTATTTTTCAAGACTTCTTGTGTAGGAATATAAATATAATAGGAAAATATTTAATCTACTTTTAATATACATCAACGTTTAAAGTAAAACGTGAAAAAATCTTGATATTCTGGAAATTCATGATAAAAATTAAAGCTGAATCTCATAGAGGCCGGAAACGAGATCTTCTGGTACGAAAAGATATATATGGATGTCAAGAATACTTTAAAAACTCCAGAAGGAATCGAGAAGCTGTAGGAATTAATTTTTAATCTAGCAAGAACCATTTTGATACAAAGGGATTTATCTCGTAAAGTTTATTTTCTTTGATTTTTTAAATTTTCCTGTTTCATCAGAAAAGAATATATTTTTATTAAGAATATCTTCTCATGGAATGGGAAGATAAGAATGTTATATCATGTCAATGTAAATTGTAAATTTTTGATATTATTTATTGTAATGAATTTACAAGTTACTAAGAGAAATAAAATCAAAATACAGTTTTACAGGGTAACCTTTCATTTAATTTTCCATTAATTTTAAGAAATATGAAACTTTATTCTTACATGATTTTAATAATAAGGTTTATAATGAAACTTTTTTTTCAGATATTCAATGAGAATCTCAGCTTTATTGATGAGGATGATCAGTATGTCCCTTATGAAAAAAGACCGGAAACTTATATTGTACCAGCCGTATTTCTCATTATATTGATTGTCGGAGTTGTTGGGAATGGAATTCTTGTTCTTACATTGCTTCGTTATCCAAGTTTGAGAAACATTCCAAACACTTACGTCCTTTCGCTAGCACTTGGAGATCTTCTGGTAAGAAAGCTTTTCAATTTTATTTGTATTATAATTACATTCTACTCAAATAATAAAAATCAAGTGATTTCTTTTGCCAATTTTGCAAATGTTCTTTATAATTATCATAATTTTAACTGTAAACTAAATTCTGACATCTAAAAATCATTATTCGAAATTCATAATTATCGACCATTATTGGACAAATTTTAGAAAAATTCTTAATTTTAGAAAATTAAAAGAAAGATGAAAGCTAAATAAAAAACCTCTCATTTCCCTCACAAAAAAAAATGTTAGTAAAGAGTTTTGTACGGATTCCCGGAACTAGCAATAAAGAGAATATTCAACATCATAATCTATTTCACAACCATATTTATATTTAAAAAACGAGAACTATTATCCCGATAATAAGCTTTAAACTATAGAGACCGTGATCATACAAAAGAGCAACCCTACCTCCAATAACCAGCTTTTAACAAGATAAAATTAATAAAAGAAGGAGACGAATATAAGGCTTCAATAAAAGGAACTTGAATTTCTTTAATGTGAAATTGTCTAAAATAAAGTTTTTCTAAAATTATTCCAAGTTAGTAGTCCGTAGTTATAAATTTCTAAAAATTAGACATATTTCGACATTTAAGATCTATTTAAGATCTAATTTACCAAACAATTTTTTAAAATCTTGGTATACTACATTAACGAGACTTTAAGAGAATCTACTCCCTAGACAATTTACATTAACCCTCAGGGTCAGCACTATAAAAGTGTAACGGTCCGTACGAACATGGGTTAGCGTAACCCAGCAACTTTGGTCCCCTCCATCGTAGCGCGTGGGCTGTAAATAATAAATTTAAACATTTTTTTAAATCTATTTAAATTTTTTTTAGAACTCTGATGGCTTTGTCACATTTTTGATATTTTTTTATTTACGAAAGATATTATTAAAAATACAAACAGAGTTCCAAAAATTTTCATGAAAAACTTTCTCTTTTAAAAGCTGCTATTTCTGACAAAATAAAAGATACACTACCGGCCAAAATTGTGGGCCCACTTGCAAAAATGGGATTAAAAACATGACCGACTTAAAATGTTAATAACTCTGTCAGTTATTAGCTAAATTAAATTTTTCATCGACTATTGGAAAGATTATTAAATTTGCCGTTAAATGATCCTATTTTAAAGAATTTTAGATTAACAGAAACGGAGATTTAATGCAATAAAGACAGATGCATTTTTTGTTTTCTGCGAATTTTCATTGTTCAAGTTTGGTGAGCTGCACTTTCTAGAAAAGTTATTGGAAAAATTTGAAATTAAGCTAAATTAAACCTTGAACTATTAGCTTTAAAATAAGCTAAAGAAAATTAAAATATTTTGACAGGTTCAAAAGTTATAAGTAAATGTGTACAAAGAACAGAGCGCAACAATTCCTTTGTTTCCTCTCCTCTCTGTCTATTTGCCATGTATTAAGCAGCCAAAAGTAGAGCGAGTACTGAAATCGTTGCGTCTTTTCGTATCATACATTTACTTATAACTTTTAAACCAATCAAGATATCTTAATTTTCTTCGGCTTATTTCAAAGTTAAAAGTTTCAGGTGTAATTTAGCTTAATTTCAAGTTTTCCCAATTACTTTTCTAGAAAATGTAGCCCACCAAACTTGAACAATGAAAATTGACAAAAAACTAAAAATTCACCTGTCTTTATCACAATGAATCTCCGTTTCTGTTAATCTAAAAAGCTTTAAAATAGGATTATTTAACGGCAAATTTAATAAGCTTTCCAATTGTTGATGAAAAATTTAATTTTGCTTATAACTGACAGAGTTATCAACATTTTAAGACGGTCATGTTTTTAATCCTATTTTTGTAAGTGGTCACACAATTTTGGCAGGTAGAGTAAAAACAATTCATATAAGGGTTTTGGAAAGGTGAAACGTTTATCTATAAGATAGCGTTAGCCGTTTTTTAATTCATTCCAAAAAGTATATTTTTTTACATTTCAAAATGCTCTGTTTTTAAAATATCAATGAAAAATCAATCAAGAAATTCATTAAAAATGTCGTAAATTTTTTTCCAGAATGTAGAAAACAGTTATTACGGACCAAGTTGATGATTATAACATAAAGAAACGACAGAAATTGGTTTGAAAATTTTTATTTTTAAAATGGACAAGGATTTATAAAAATCGTAAAATTACAAAAAGAAAATGAATTTCAGTTTGCACAATTGCAGCAAATTTTTGCAACATGATCCATGCACATTGGATCCGAGTCATGCGAAGAGACAGCTTCCTCGTCAAAAGTTTAAGTTTATCATTATCAGTTGCTTCTTCCTCATCTGCTTCAACCTCACAATAAAACTGTTCAACAGCAGCTACGTTCCTATTTCCCGTACGAAACATATTTAGGAAAAAATTAAGCAATGAATATAAAAAAGAAACAAATAATAAATATTTATAATATTGCTTAATAAATATATTCAGTGATGTAAATACAATACCGGCCAAAATTAATGGACCACTTACAAAAATGGAATTAAAAACATGACCCTCTTAAAATGTTGATAACTCTGTCAGATATTAGCAAATTGAAATTTTTCATGTAACATTGGAAAGCCTTTAAAATTTTCCAATAAATGGTCTTATTTTGAAGCTTTTTCGATAAAAAGAAACGGAGATTCAATGTGTCAACGATAAATGAATGTTTCGTTTTTTGTGAATTTTCATTGTTCCAATTTGGTGGGCTGCATTTTTTATAAAAGTATTTGGAAAAACTTGAAATTAAGCTAAATTAAACCTTGAACTATTAGCTTTAAAATAAGCTAAAGAAAACTTAAATATCTTGACTGATTCTAAAGTTATAAGTGAATGTATGATCCAAAAAAACGCAACGATTTTAGTACTCACTCCACTTTTGGCTGCTTAATACATGGCAAATAGGCCGAAAGGAGAGAAAACGACGAAATTGCTGCGTTTTGCTTGTAACTTTAGAACCTGTCAAGATATTTTAATTTTCTTTAGCATATTTTAAATCTAATAGTTTAAGGTTTAATTTAGCTTAATTTCAAGTTTTTCTAATTAGTTTTCTAGAAAATGTAGCCCACCAAACATGAACAATGAAAATTGACAAAAACTAAAAATTCACCTGTCTTTATCACATTGAATCTCCGTTCCTATTAATCGAAAAAACTTTAATAAAGAACCATTTAACGGAAATTTTTATAAGCTTTACAATGGTCTATAAAAAATTTCAATTCCCTAATATCTGACAGAGTTATCAACATTTTAAGACGGCCATATTTTTAATTCCATTTTTGTAAGTGGTCACACAATTTTGGCTAGTAGTGTACATTGGTAAAAGCGTAAATATACTGTAACGAGGATTTCTAGAAAATTCTCATAAATTGTAAGGAACTTACTATCGACGAAGCCGGACCGAGAGTCGCTCTGGAGAACCGCGCCGAGAGTAAAACGAAAGCAGACCTTTGGCACACACTCAAACACGACGAAAAATGATTGTTTACACTCCGAAAAGGAAGGATATTATTTATGTACTTTTTGTATTTAAGTAAAAATAAACCGACGCACAGTCCCATAGCACTCTTCGGAAACAACACCACCTGGGAGACGATGGAAGCCAAGAAGAGTTCCAACGAGGAAGACGATCTGACAGGTCAAGAGCCAAAAGCAGTCAGCTGAGAGCCCGGCGACCGCAAGTTCGAAGACGAAAGCACTCACAACATCACGAGAGGACCTCGCTCACGCAGTCTAAACAAAAGTCATTGTTTAAACATTCTCAGATTTCACCGGTGTTGTCAACATGTAATCCTGAGTTGTTGACAACACGAGCAGACAAGTGAGACCCGGCGGACCATGTGTTCACGAGGGCGCAGTTAGTTGACAGAGTGACCACAGGGCGACAGCACCTTCCGACGTGTAGACTGACGGCCAAGGAAGGTACTACGCCAGCCAATCCGAGGGGACTGAGGCCCGCTGGGCAACCAATGGGATCGCGTGGAGCAATTCCAGAGGAAAACCACTGGAAGCGAGAAGCTGGTTTTCGCTCTGTACTTCAGTGTGTGCTAACGGCTGCTGTAAACAAAGTGCTGAGGAATAACTGTCGAAATTGTGATTACGAAAGGACGCCGAACGATCACGAGCCGTCCAGGTTGCCGTAGACGCTGCCGGTAGAGTCGTGTAAACCGAGATCAGAAGGCGAGAATATGGAGAGCTGGCGAAAGACACTAGAGCAGCTCCAAGGTTAGTTCTCGTCGTTTGTATCCGGGGCGTGGGCCAGGCAATCCGTCGACCAGTAGAGTTCCGAGCGGGACTGTGCCGAGGTAGTTGAATTTTCTCTCAAATATCTTGTAATTTTTTTAATTCAAGTGGTTTATTCTTATTAAACGATAGTAAATTCTAAACTGATTTTTTTTTATTTCTTTAGTTTTTTACAAATTAGAAATAAAGTAGAGCTCTCTCTCTCTTTTCAGACGTTCTCCCTCTGAGAACCGAGTCTCTCAATTTGTAAATTCACGCGGGTCAGGCGGGTAACCGCCATAGTTCGTTTCTCTTTTCAGCTCGCGGAGTCCGGGTGAAGGAACCAACACATGGCGCCTGAATTAACCCGGAGGTTAATTCAAATTAATAAAAAAACGGTCTTCGCGGGTCACCTGTCAGCTGGAAGAGCATAGCTGGCAGGTTCACATTGTGGTTTCCAAGGGTTGGAAAGACGGCTGGAGCCGCCACCTTGCGAAACACAGTAAGTAAAACTAAAAGTATTTTAGATTCTTGTAATTTTTAAATAACGAGGAGGGTTCCTCGTTACAATACATAACAGTCAACAATAGTCTCGAAACGAGGAGTATCAACAATAGTGTCTAAAATCCTTTGAAAACATTACTAAAAAGGTCCAATTTTACATAAACACTTCTGTTTCATACTTTAATAAATTGTAATAAAATTTATAAATAATGTTTCTTTATTTTTGGAAACTTTCTGTATTTTAAAAAAATTTGATATTGTAGCATTCCGTTCGGACTAAGTGAAATTTATCCAAACGTAAATTTTCAACAATACGAGCTTGAAGAGCAAACGTCGTGTCGACTGGCTCTGACAAAGGAGCTACCTTCGGTTGGTTCCTCAATGTTTGTTTCCCCTCCGGTCCGATCCCCTCCATCGTCTCGTTTAGAAATGGCGCAACATTAAAGATTCGCCTGGTTTACGCTAATCCAGTCCGTACCCTAAATGTTAAGATGCAGGATTGAAGATGTTAAACCTGAATCAATACAAAGCTTGAATTTAAGATCTAATGGTTTCCAGTTTCGGAGTACTTTTTGTGTAATATAAAGTTGATAGAATGATAGAAAATTTTAAGTATACACTTTTAAATCTGTTGGTAAAAGATGTTTTATTCATAATTTTTTTTTTAATGCAAGGATTATTTTGTAAATATATAAACTAGAATTTTTATTGTTTGTGCCCAAATAAAAAAGTCAGAGGTAATGAAAAAGAGTTCACTCTGCAGAGGCTCTACAGAAAATTGAACAACCAGGGTTCCACAAAATTAGTACAAAAAAAATATAAGCAACAGAATCGCATTTGTTTCTTGTAAGCTAACCTACCCTAATGAATGAACAAGCTCTACGAACCAAGAAAATCATCCTCGAGATTAACCTACATCAATAAACAAACTAAACGTTTCTTTTATTATTCTTGAATTACCTGACTTCCTAGACAACCGTCAAATATAATCTTTGATGAAATTGAGTTACTTACAAACAGTGCAAGTTAAAAGTAGGGTTTAACTTCATTTTTGGATTTTGCTGAAAATTTGCACTTTAGCAATTTTTTTCAAGACTCCAATATCAAAAATCAAATAACCATGTGTTCCTGTGTTATTAATCCGACGCATTTTAATGAATAAGATTTTCATGTATTTTGATTTATTTATTTTAAATTAAAATGCGAAGATCGGCTAGCAGGAATAATGATCTTCTGTACATGTGGCTCTTTTTACTAGTCAAGATATCACATGCTCAGTTATAAACCACATTACGTAGATCAATGATAAAGTGGTTTAATGGAACTCCGAAAAAGTCCAATTGATTGAATAGTAGATCTGCATCTTTACATATTCTCTTTAGGACTGAGTTTCGTCTATTCGAACTGTTTTATAAAAGTATTTTAATTCATTGAAAGACTGGTTAAAATTTAAGAAAATATAAAAAATGTTTAATTCAGATCTTAATTTAAAAAAAAAACGTAATGAGATATTAATCAGCACTAGTTTGAAACTTAATGATCTTGTTTAGTTTTAAGAAAACACAAATATGTGTGCGCTCCGAAGAAAGTTACCTAAGAAGCAAAACGGGAATTTTTCAGGAGAGCCAAAACAAAAGTCGAGCGCACATGGTAGTATGTACAATACGAGATGTTTGAGTTGTTATAACTTGTAAAATATTCAATTAAAACATTTTCTCACTTTTAGTAATGAAAAAGGAACCTTTAATAAAGTTAAATCAATCATAATCCAAAAATTGATTTTTTGCTTCTTAGTTACCTTTCTTCGGAGTGCGTCACACATATCAACGAAAAAGTTTTATAAGCCAAAAAATATTAATTATAAACAAAAATCTTAATGTCATCAATGACTATCAAAATATGTAGGTATTACTTTTTTTCTTATCCAAAAATTATTAGGGGTCCACTTCAGGAATTCTTACTCAAATTGGTTATATTTAATCATTTTATTTTTTCAGTGTGTGACATTTTTGTACTAGTTTACTGTAGCAGGTGTAATATTCTAGCCTTTTACGTGTATTTATAAATTTTTTGCGGAGGTACGTCATTTTTCAAAATTTTTTTAAAAAACGACCTGATTTACAGATTAAGAAGGTAAAAACAATAATTAATTATAAAAAAATTTTTATTAGACAAGCACCAAACTTTAGTCAAAATTAAAAAAAAACTTTTTAATACAACCGACTCTCGTAATACGAATCTCAAAAATACTTACACATTTTTCTATGATAATTTCAGGATTATTACATTCTTAATTATTGTAATGAAATAAAAATTACAGTGTTTGCGAAGAAGTAGATAATAAAAAAATGCACTGAATTTTATTGGAATTAAGGTGCTACAATAAATTTTTCCCCTTAAGAAATATAAAATGATTTATTGTTCAAGTTCAGTAACGTCGGATCGTAAATGTCATTAATTCTGTTCCTTTGTGCCAGTTAATTTTTTAATAAGTTTGATAAAAATAATGAATTTTCACAATATGACGATAATTGATGACCAATTTGATTGTAAGTTGACTAAGTTGTCAGGTTATAAAAAGTTTGCTAAGATACTCGGTTTCAGATCTTGAACACAAAAATCCTTTAAAAATAGTTTAACACAGTGAACAAGTTTTTAATATCTTATCTTCTTTTACAAAAATTAATTATTTTAGTATCTTGTTACTTGATTTGTTATTATTTTGCTCCAATTTAATAGGATTTTATAATTTTTTCATGTTAACGATTATTTTCTTAAATTTCTCCACAAATTTTTAACCTAATTGTCTGCAGCTTTATCAATTTATAATTATGTACTTTAAGGTCTTTATTAGCGTCAATTTCAGTTTTCATTTTATTGTTATTTATTAAAATGATACACTTATTATTACCAATTATTTTATTTACACTTTATTGTATTATTTTATTGTTTATTGGCCGAATAATTTATTCAACAAATGAGAAAAATAGTAAGACATTGCGTTTTATCATTTAACTCAAGACAAAACATATTTCAGATAACCACTTCTAAAGTAGTGTTTGTTGGCAGTTTCATAAATCAAATTTCCACGAAAACTTTGTCAATGTCACTCGCTTTGCTTCAACTCGATACAAAGATATTCAACTATGCAAAAGTTACTAAATCGTGGATTCAATTTCCCGCTCGTATTAAATTAGATCCCATTTATCACTTGAACAATACAATTCGTCTAAAAAGACGGATTTTGGTTTTTTCTCTTTAAAGTAAGTTTTATTGAATATGTTGCTTTTGTTAATAACAAGGATCTAATTTTTCAAATAAAAGTTTCCTGAAATCATTCCGTCGTTTAGCATCCCCATAGAGAAAGCATTATTGTTGTGACAATTTTCGAAATAAAAAAAATTGTCCCTTTAGAAAATAAAGAACTAAAGAAATCTCGAAAGCTGAGAAATTTGAAAAAAAGTTAGATTTTGCTTAACAAGGTCTTCAAAAAATTTTTCAAATGGCCCAAAAAACTGTAAGGAATTTTTAGTTGAGCATCGGTTCTTAGATCCTCGCTTTCTATGAAGGTATATACTAATCCATCGTTTTCTGTAGAAAAACGAAAATTAGAACACTAATAAAATAAAATGAAAAATAAGGGAATAACAAGAAAAAATTATAATTTAATTTTAATTATAAACTTAATTATAAAACCTTCTTTATACATATATTGTTCGCAAATTCTTTTACGCACTGTAAGTGTTAGAAGTGCTTGATGATATTTTACAAAAAATTACAGCACTTTTGTATTTTACTAAGAATAATTTATTCTTTTTACAAAATTGAGAATACGTCACATTTGTTCACCCGTTATAAACACAAATTGGAAAACCAATAAAGAAGCCGTCGAGAAATGCACTTGAACACCCGCCCGATGTGAACTGTAAGAAGGCCAATACGGAACTGCAAAATCGCATCAAGTCATAGCTGACTGACGAAAGGGAGGGAGAGCTCTTACCAACGAGTCAAGCGCCATCCTGAAGAGAGAGAAAGAGAGCAGGCATGGACCCAGAAAAGGGAAAAACCCACCTTAATAGGAATTTCTTAAACTCTATTGAGGATTCACAAGTGCAACAGAAGTTATCGATTTCTCCGAGTCAGTCAAAGTTTTTTTGTCGCCCTACAGAACAAATGAACTGGTATTGATCCGAACTAGCGGCGGACTAGAGAACTATTTCTCACCAGTAGCGTAACAATAGAGCTCAGGAACCCGGAGCCGGCTAGCCCTAAGACTCTAGAGTTGTTACGCTACTGTTTTTCCTACAAAACTATTATCTAGGAGTGCAAAAATGTCTAAAAAGAAATAATAGAACAGTTCCCAGTAGGCATATTGGTCAAAAAGACGTCCCAGTCGAAAATGTCACTTAAAGTTTTAGAAAGAAGGGTTAGGGAAAATTACGGTGTCTTACACAGGAGAGGGGGGAATCAAATAATTCCAAAAAAGTGTTTCGTACATTTTGAACCGACCCAAAGTTGAAATCGACTAATTTTAATATTTGATCAATGTTCGTCTAATCAAAAACCTAATCTCAACCTATTATTTATAAGATGGCAATAGATCCAAAATTGAATCTTTTAATAATCCAATATAGCCGTTTTCCTTTTGAAATGAAATCGAGAACTCAATACCAAACAGTTTGTATTCAAAATTTCTGAGTATTGGTAATGGGTGTATCAACGTGTGGAATACAAGAGGACTCGATTAAAAAAATATCGTATCACGACATCACCCATTCCAACTTCAAAGATGGTCTAAAAAGAGTAATCTCGTAGCTTATGGAAATTATGCAAAAATGCAAATTAGGTCGCTGGTAAAGCTGATCACAGATACTATGAGACTTTATATTTATTGACGAAAGAAAATCAATGTTGCAATTAATAATTTATTTGATAAGTTGTAGTTTATTCATATGATTTTCCAACTTGTAATTTATTTATCATATATTTTTATATAACAAAGATTGAAAATTTTATGTTTTTGCGCAGTTATGAGGTGCTTTAATTTGCTACATTAATATTTATAAATAAGAATCTAAATAAAAAGATGAAAAATATGTGAGTTACATTATAGTAGCGTCTACGTGAACAAAATGTATGAATAAATAACCAAATATTGTTGATTAGTGTCTTATACCTTTTTTTTTCATTAATACAAAATATGATACATATTTGTTTATTTTTGATAAAAGGATGTGAAGGGATAACCTAATTTTTGAAAAAAATAGTTTATTTTGTTCAGAAAAATGCATTTACAAGTTTACTGCACTTGCATTTCAACAAAAGCAGTAGCAGACTAATTTGATTTAACTTAAAGAGATTGCAGCTCAGGTGGTAGCATTCAGGCAGAATTTCAATTATGTGCAATTAACTTTCACAAATGAGAAACATACGGGAAAATGTTTGCCCTAAGCTAAAGACAGATTAGATAATGTTTTTCTGATTTTTTTCAGAAAAATGTTAACAAATATATTAAAATCATAATTCTATTTATAATAATAATTTCTTTAACATTAATTTGACTTATTTTCATTTTATTATGTATTTTTTCAGTTTACGATTTTGTTTCTGAAGAACATTTTGATTTTAAAGTATATTAAAGATTCCATACTTAACATAATTTAAAGCTTTCTTTGACAAGGATAACAGGAATAAATGCTTTTATACTCACAACAGTTGGGATTTATTTCATAATCTAATAAACGTGTGAATATTTTAAAAAAATTTTCATCACATGTCAAATAGTGAATTGCCTTTTAAAATTTCTGGTAGAGAAATTTAATCAATTTTATTTGATTTTTAAACGAGAAATTTTTTCGTGTCATTTAACAGAAATTTTTAAGAAATCTTTAATATTCAATTTTATTAACTTGCATTCCAAAAAGCTATTAGATGTAGCGTCAAATTGACGCATTTTAATTTACTCATAAATATTTAATAGAATTAATTTCATTCTGCAGAAAAAATAATAAACCTAGTGAAATGTAAGTTTGTGACATATTTCATTCTTGTTGTAAAATTGGGTTTGATTCATTTTTAAAATTTGAATCATAAAATTTCTATTTCTGCAAAAACATATCCCAAACATTGGTAAATTGTCACATTTCCCAAAGATACAAAATAAACATTAAAAAAAACTAACTGTAATAACTAAAGTATTGTTAAAATGACAGAAGAATTATTAGAGCACATTTTCTATGCGATAACCTTTTTACAAATTTGATAACGACGCAGTGAAACAACAAAGAGTAGAAAATTAGTCACTTGGTCGAACTTTCTTACTGATCAACTCTATCCAGCATGAATGTTGGATAAAGTTTCACTGTTGGCAAAAGTAACTAATTTAAACAATTTTCTCACTGTAATAAATCTTTCTTTCCCTGTAGACTAAAAAACGAATTTTATTTTCTTGAGCTGAAAATTAACTATGAAAATTTTTATTAATGATATACTCCGTCCTTGTTCCGTCCAAAATGAAATTTCCTCACAGTATATAAGAATTCTAAGAAAAAGATTCTTTTTTATTTTTATTCCTTTCTCAAGAATCTAGTATGAAAAAATTTACTGGAACTTTAATTTCTGGTTTGACTTAATCTAAAAATCGTTTAACTTTAGATAATCTGACCAAAAAAGGGAATTTTTAAAAATGTTTAAATATTGATTACACTAAGGAGTTTATAGCGGTTTCTACATGGAAATCTATAATGGAATTGATATTGATTCTCACATTAAAATTGGTCCAAAATGCATCTTAGTTTACACAGGAGAAACATCATGGAGTCCATTAAAGAATTTTATTTCCGATAAGGTAGAGTTGCAGAAGGTTGGACTGGGTCTGACCAGCGCCAAGAATTTTCTCCACACTGTATTCTTTATAAGAACTTTCACAATCATATTCTGCAATGTAATTGAATAATGTTAATGTTATTTTTCCTTATATACATTATTTACCATATTATAGACTTTTATTGAAATTATTACTCTCTCTTTCAGGTAATATTAACATGTGTACCATTTACTTCGATTCTCTACACAATCGAATCTTGGCCCTGGGGTTTGGCAGTCTGCAAGCTTTCAGAATGTGCCAAGGATATATCAATAGGAGTTTCTGTTTTTACGCTGACTGCTTTATCAGCAGAGAGGTAAGATTGCATATATTTTTTAATGCATCACTATAATTTGCATAATTATGTTTGTATTTTTTCCCAGGATTGTGATATTTAATATTATAAAAACAATAACAATAAATTGTATATTTCTTATTGCTCCGGAATTAGTTCGCCAGATACATAAGATCCTTAAAATCGTTAGCTTAATTCTAGCTTCTTAATGGGAAAAAACAAACTTCGATAAAAATCATAAAATGAATTAAATGTAATTCTATATAAACTTCAAATCTAAACTTCTAAAAGTTTGAGCTATTTCGCTCAAGTTGGTAAGGCTTGTGCTTAATTTATTTTTAAGGTAGGTCTGTTATTGTTTCAGCTCTACGGGAGCTGTCATTGCATTGTTTAATTAAAAAAAAATTAAATAAATATACATATTAAATTATTTATTATATAAATATTTAGGAAAAGGAAAGAAAAATAAGAGAGGAAAAGTACTATATATGAAAGGGAATAAAGTTATTTTATTTTTAAACGACAGTAAATTCCGGACAATCGATTTTACTTTATTAAGTTTTCAATCTAGTACCAGTTCAACAAATAACACAAAAGGGCGTTAACCGATGTGACTTGGCAAAAATTGAACTTCACTCTTCGCAGATTGGAAGTTAAGTGTCGCAGAGGTCGAATTCTGGGGGAAAACTGACTTCCTTATATAGAGATGACCAGCGATTTGGTGTTGGTTTTTCCTTATTCATATCCAAATCATCGATGTATTACATAGATTGATGAGGTAGGGATGAACTAAGCTCAGGTCATATCTAACAAAGAAGAAGATTATAAGGGGTGGAGCTTACTATTGAGGTTGAATGAGATCATCGCATAGTCCCTTTGTTTAATATTATTTTCAGTATTTAAATAATTTTGATCTCATAGATAATAATAAATACGAAAAATGATAACAACAACAACAATAACAATAATCGTTGTTATTTCCATCATTATTGTTGCTATAATAATGCCCCTTTTAACAATGTTTATTAACAAATGTGTATTTATTAATTTGTCCATCGTAGCATTTATTTATTTAATTCATATAATTTTCTTAACCCTTATTGTTAATAACCCAAATCTCAATTCAAAGAGGTTTGATTATATTTCAATAATAAGGAATTTAGGAAATATTTTATCTTTTTGCTCTCCTTTCCATTTCTTTTTCGTAAATTGAACTCTTAATTCTTTGTTTATAATACGTGCGCCGGTTGACGCCGAGTCAAGAAGTGCATCGATCTCGAATTTTGTAGATCTATTCTACTAGCAATACTGAACAATTCTATCACATCGCACTCTGCACGTGACCAATAAAATATTAAGATTTGGTCTTATCTTGCATAAATAGGTCTCAATGTTGATTAATTTTACAAACTGCAATATAACAAAAATAAAACAGTTTATAAAATCAATAATATAAATTTTGTGATATAATTATGATTAAACTTAACTATTTATTTAAAGTATAAGAAAAGTGCTATTATTTTAAGTTTGGTATTTAAATCGTAATGTTCATAGATATAAAAACCCTTCGTAGAATAATCCCTTCCAAGAAAGAAATTGTGTCTTTACCGTGGTGGTTTTTAAATAGGGGAACCTAAATTGAGTCCCACAAACGGTTTTTGAGAAACTAAAGAGGTTGTTACGGGAGAACCCGTAGGCAACGTAAGCATGGCTTCCGTTTCCCACTCCAAAAGAAGAACCTTTATTGGAAGAAAAACGCCTAGGACATTCTTCACCCCATGAGTTCCGGATATTATACCTGAGAACTGAGGTAGGGGAACCTCCACTTAGCCCCCAGGTGCTCTCGCAATCCGGCATAGCTTAATCACTAGACTGTCTAATTGTCAAAAGAGGTGTGATAGGGAACCCGTACTGACCATCATCCCCTCATAGGTAAAACTGAGAAGCGATTGCCTTAGAATGAGCAGCCTAGTGCAGGACCGAGGTGAACCTCGAGTCCCGTGAGCCAGGAGACTGAGGAATTCATGTGCGAGTACCAATTAATATACCCGGTCTAGTCGAAGAGATGTGGAAGGAATCGAGAGCGCGGCGAGGAGTAATGGTAACCAACCTTTCACGAGCCAAGAGGGTTACTATAGTAATGATTGGAGCGTACTATCTCTGTCCAAACTCACATCATTACACACTTTTAACTAAAATTTGCCGTCCGCCCATCAGTCTATCTGTCCGTTCGTTTTTACAGCCAATAGCTGCGCATCTGTGGCTGTAGTTGTGAAAAACTTAGACCTCCTATACTTGACTTGTCATAAATTATAATTTTTACTATTTAAAAATGAACTCATTTACAATTGTCCTACAAGAAAGCTTTAGCTATTTGACCTTCGGGGGGTCACAACATTTATATTTTATTTTGTCTTTCCCTAGAGATCTTGAATTTAGTTAATTTCAAAGTAATTTATTGAGTGTACCCGTGGTTGAATTGTGAGGTACGAGTCTGGGTGCCGAGTATTGATTTTGGCTCGTCGATCCGTATCTTTTGTCTTATTCTAGAACAGTGGTCTCGTTATTTTCGTTCTTCGTTGAATTCATAAGTGCGATTTGCGCAGGTCAAGTTCACGAATTGTAACGAAGGTCAGCGGGAGGATCCGAATTTTTCTTTTAGGTGACGCCTTTCCTTAGGTGCAAGCGAGAGGGTGTATGGTTTCCTAGCGGCTGAGGAAATGAAACGCAGCAAAGAAGAAGACGTGGAAAGGGAAAGATCGCGGAAAAGAGGATCTACCGGTCGTTTAGGATTCGCCATGTGCTTGAATATTCAATATCGTGTGGTCTCCGAATTATTGTAGCCGTGTGCTCGTCTCATTGTTAATTCTCTTTTTCACTATTACCCAGAATAGACAACTTTGTATCGTGATCGTTTAAGAGTTGAGTAAATTGAGTGCCGAGAGTTTTACTGTGTAATATACTATTAAAAAATCGTTAAACATTATTAATAAATAAATAAATTCTTTGTAAAGTGAAAATAGAAGAATTGTTGTTTCTTTGGAAGAGTCCCAGGAGTCCCGAAATCGAGGTCTGCGGTTTCATTTCGTCTCGATTGATTTGCTTCGAATTGGTGAGTTCGTTTATTCTTTTAGCATTTTGGCCTGTCTCAACGTCGGCATCGCGACGTCGATAGCTTAGCGAAATCTCCCTTTGAATTATGAGTTCGTCAGCATGGAGAGAGTGGTTTTTGGAGGTGAAAATATAAAAGTATAGAGCCGATGTAAATTCGCTTTCGTTAAGCGAAATAATCTCTATATTATAAAGGTCATTAACCACACTAAACCGAATAGGGTCAGATTATAGTCGACTGTCGGTAAATTATTGCATATAAATAATAATTTGCCAGTTCAGTTTCCTTCTGGAAAAAAAAGTTTTTCACTGTATTATTTTTTTCTTACATTAAATTCAATCAAACAAAGTTTAATCTTAACAGATTTTCACTATACTATTTTTTCTTAAAAAAGAACTTTTATTCCTATCCTCCAATGCTAGTAACTACAATAATTTTTTAGATAATTTTCCTCCTGAAAATTATATTATTTTTTAAACAAATTTTTTATTGCTTTCTCATATTGAAATTATTTTTATTCTTTTTAAGTCCGGCAGTGTGGGAATTTTTGTAATATGAAATAAAAGATTAGATTTTAGGATAAGGTTTACAAACAATTTCTTCATTTTCCTCTGATGTCATTCTCTTTTAAATTCCGTTAAAAAAAATATTAAAAAATCTTTTTGTTTATATCAATTATATTATATAATTATATTAAAATTATATAATATAATAATTATATTATATTATAATTATTGTTAGCCTCATCGGCACTTTTTCGAGCTACTTCGGTCATTGATTGCTCGTACATGCGTAACCGGAGAGCATCAGATTCAATACAGTTATTTTTTTCTTTTTTTTTTGTAAAACAATCCCAGTACTCGATTTGTAGAATTGAAATGATATACTATACTCTGCAAAGTATCGATTAAGCAAAAAAAAAACAATTTGATTTTTTTGTCAATTAAAAAAAATAGTTTTAGAAATGATTTAAAAAGATTTTAAAATAATTTTAAAAATAATTCAGCAAATATTTTCAATAAACATTTGAAAATTAGAAGTAATAATTATTTCGTTGTATATAAGTGTAACATTCATAAACATGATGGTGAACATTTTTTTAAAATTTGACCCAGGAAATAATGGTAGAACTAACGACAAACTGGTTTGCGGATTAGAGGGAGAAAAGTATACTGACCTAAAAGTGTGAATCAGTTTAGTGAAATATCACTAATCTCCTGCGAAAATCTCACAATAATGATTCAGTGACCCTATTCTGGGTAATTCAGCAATTAAGTTTCACTGAATTAATTTAAAAAAACAGCTTTTGAGAGAGATTAAATTATTAATCATTAAAAATGAAAAATACTTTCAGTAGTATTTATTTATTTTCAATTTACGTTTTCAACTACGGATAAAATTTTAATAATGCCCTCAACAAACAATTATTACAAATTTTCATTTTTATTTTAAAGATGATATTCCATTTCTAAAATTTTCAAAATGATCTGATGATCTTTTTTGCTTAGATTGAAAGTCTAACTACTTTTACATAATTGTGCTTCAGTGTAGATGTCATAATTAGTAAAAGAAGGTTGGAAGTAACTTAATTAAACTTTTACCCTCAGAAAGTTTTCAAAACTTGGTTTCACATTTCATGATTAATGCAGATTATCACTGTCACGGAGTGTTACCATTATTTTAGAAAAATATAAAATAAAATTTAAAACTGAAAGACATGAATACAAAAGAAAAATCCTTTTTGTTTAAAAAAACTTATGCAAGGTTAGATTCATATTTTTATATATTTTAATTTTAAAAATTTTAAACCTTAAACGCAACTCGGTAGAAAGATAAAATTATTTAAAGTTTAAATTGTTTTTGAACTTGTCGGATTGTGTTATTCCGAACAATGTCATTGATATCATCTCCTTAGGCAATGTTTTTAAATTTAATTTCAATAACAATAATAACTCTCCTAACTCTACGATTGAATATATATAACTAATAAAACATTTTATAAAATCAAACGATGTAAATAGTGAAATCGCTAATGACATTAGGAACAAAAAAATTAATAATATTAGTTTTTTTAAAATAATTTCTTTCGACACATTAGTGTCAAAGACAAAATTTTTACAAAGAAACATAACGATGCAAAACTTTTTCTTAAAAATCATGAAAATGTATTATTTACTATTGTTGATACAGGAAATGTCACGGTTACTTTAACCCTCAGGGTACGGACTGGGTTAGCAAACCCCAGGCGATTTTTTAATGTTGCCCCATTTTTAAACGAGTCGATGGAGGGGGCCCGGTCTGGAGGGGAAAAATACTTTGAGGGACTAACCGAAGGTAGCTTCTTTGGCAGAGCTAGTCGATGCTTGTTCTTCAATCTGGTATTGTTGAAAATTTACGTTCGGGGAAAATTTAATCCAGTCCGTATGGACCGTTATAATATCAATATCTTTTGAAATATCGAAAGTTTCCATTAATAAAGAAATGTTATTCATAAATTTTATTACAATTTATTAAAGGTGACCTCGTAGTGTCACCGTGTCGTTAATTCGGATTCCAAATGGGGGCCATCCTCGTCAGCTGTGGATGACATGGGTTCTGGGAAGAATAGGACACTCCCGCCTCCTTGGTTTTTCATAGTTGGTGTGGAGTAGTCTCGATCTAGGGTTGGCGCCCGATGGACCGGTTGTCTGTTCGATCTGACCAACGACACCTAACCCATTCTAAGGTTCCACACTGTGTCGAGGGATGGATGGCACCAGGGTTACAAAATCCGGCGTAAAGCTGCCGGGGATGGTGCGAACGTCGCCTAACCTACGTGCTCTTTAATTTGGCGTCTGTAAAGCGCAGGCGTCGGTAGCTGATGTCGGGGCCTTGGTGGCGGACGCACTGTCGTCGCCAGTGACACGTTCGAAAGTGTCGTGAGCGGTGCTAGGATACCGGGAGCCCTCCTAGTGTACAAATGCCTTACCCACACATTGGAGCTCTGTGTGGGTGGACCGTTTTTTCTCCCAGGCTCGTGGGATTCATATGGATACTGACGATTTAAACTTAGATGACGATGTGCGCCCAGGGGGCAGTGGTAAGACACTGCCGGCAACGAGTGCCACAGGACCGGGTTCGGTAGGAACAAATCCATCGTTTTTGATGGTGGATGGTCAGAGTAGGTCGCGTCGCGGAAGTGCGACAAGTGTTAGTAGCGTTGGTTATGATGGAAAAGCTAAAGTTTCAAAAGAACGTTGCGGCGGAGATCCAAACTGGATTGAAGAATTTCAACCAGTCGATCCCCGATTTATGAAAGATACATTTGGAGGCAGATGCAGCAGATTCTAGGCTTTATATTGGCCTAAAAAACTGCGAAATTGATCGAACCGAAGGGCAAAACGTAAGAGAGCGCGTCCAGGCCAAAGCAATAAGAGCTCTGGTCTTGGAGTGTAAGAGGAAAAGAGAATACGGTAGAGGGTCACCTCCAAAAACCAAGAAGCCCAGGAAGCCGTCGGAGACCTTAGCCGATAAGTCTAAGGCTCCGAAGAGGGTTAAAAGGAGGGAGGTACCTCCGATTGTTCCTCCCAAAGTAGTAGTGGAGCCTATGAGGCCTAAGAAATCGACGCTCTTGCTGCGGGTTTCCCAGGGAAAGACATACGCCTCTGTCCTTGGGAAGCTTAGAAAAAAGGTGGACCCTGGCTCCTGTCGGTCCACGGTGGTGGGTGCAATGCCCACAAATCAGGGTAACCTTCTCCTACGACTAGGAGAAGGTTCAGATAGAAAGGCCTTCACGGCCAAGGTTGCCGAGGCCGTAAGAGGCATAAGAACCGTCAGGGCCCCGGATGACCAAAGGGTAACTTTGGAGATCCGAGACCTGGACGCCCTTACCGAAAAGGATGAGGTAGTAGTAGCCCTCGAGGAGCACTCACGGACTCCTCGAGAAAAGAGGGAAGTCAAGGTCTTGGGTCCAAATGTAAGAGGGGTAAAGTTAGCAATGGTGGTCGTGGACCAAGATGATGCTAAAAGGTTAGAAGAAGAAGAAGAAAAAGAAGAAGAAGAAGAAGAAGAAGAAGAAGAAAGGGTAAAAGTGGGATTTTTAAGCTGCCACATTAGGAGGAGGTTAATAGTGACCAGGTGCCATAGGTGCCTGGCCTACAGCCACAAGAAAGCTGAGTGCAAGGGAGTGGACTGATCCTCAGCATGTTTCAAGTGCGGAGGATCTGGCCACATTCTTGCAGAGTGTACAAAAGGGGCACTTTGTTTCCTGTGCTCGGAAGAGCAGGGCATGACAGAAGTGTCCCATGTCGCAGGCTCGGGTAAGTGCGCCTGTTTCAGGAGAGTCCTGCTACAGGCAAAAAGAGAAGAGGCTTTGAAGCGTAGACAGAGTAGGGGATATAAGACCATTTCTGATGTGTTTTTAGCGGGTCGGCAGAACATCACCACCCCCGCATAACCCTGTAGGACGGGCTACAGGGTAACTGGCAGCAAGTTTTCACATCCTACGCAAAAAATGAATGTAAGCGGTTAATATCAGAAATGATTCATATTAATTTACAAAAATTTCCAATTAATAAAAAAGATGACACTCAAAATTTAAGCAGTTGTTACACTTTCTTGACAAAAGAAAATATTCATAGTTTCTATCATTGTTTAATTAAGCGCTGACGTCTCTTTCTATTTCTTTACGCTTTTAACGATATTTATGCCACTGTTTTCTTTGTACATTTTTAACTATATTAATTTAATACTCAATCAGTATTAATTGTAAATCGTGTAGTCCAAAACATTTAATAACTTACCAATTCTTTAACGTCTTTTTGAAAATTATTTTATTGATCTTTTTTGACAGTAAATATTGTAAATATATAATAATTTTGTGCACGACTGATAAACTATTTATATTACATTTAAAAAAAACATTTATAATTTTTGTAGAATAAACTTTTCAGTTCCTGAAGAGAACGGCTGTACCGTTCAAGCATAAAAAAATTTGTTTTTTATTTTCTTGACCTGTCTCGGAGTGATCGTTATAATCATCTTTAATATTAAATACAGCCGAGTGATAAATTCAAGTCCTGATCAACAGATGAAACGTCTCTGGATGCAAAAGGTGACTGCTATCATGTTCCGTTAGAGAACATTTTTCTTATTCTCTTCACTCTTTTGTACAGTCAAAGCAATGTTTTCATAGTGTAATACTTTATTTGGACAGTTTTCATTTTCATATAGGGAGCAATTTAAATTTTAAAGCTTCCCCTTTTAAATTTATTATTTTATCACTGTCATTCGCAGTAAATAATTTACTCTTTAATTTCTTCTTTTCAACATTAGAAAAAAAACTTTTCTTAATGTAAAAAGCTACATCAATTTAATTCTAATCCCCAATTTTTATTTTTTCATCGATATTTTTTTTTAATCAATATAACAAGAAATCTGCAACTTTCATTACCTTCAAATCTATTATCTCCTACAATAAAATTCTACTAATCTACTTATTCTTTATACCAGTTACACTTTAATCAATATTGTTTAGGTCAGAGATTCATGCTCCCCGTAAACTATCCAAAAACTAATTTTTGGTCTTAAAATATTTAAAATTAGTACTATTTTCTTTGGTAACACATTAATTTTTATTTAATTTTTTTTACATTGTTATATCTAAAGTTTTAATGAGAGAAAAAAAGATAGCATTATAGTGCTATCTCTCTCACTCTCATATAAAACCCCTACCAAGATCCTCCTCTGGGTACGCCCTTGATTCCCTGTGATAATTTTTTTGGATGGCCATTCGTCTCATGTAACTTCCTTTAGTAAGTTTCTGTAGAGAAAAAAACATTGAGTTAATCTCACTTTTTCCCAACGCAACTCACGTTATGCAGCCTCTTGATGTGTCATTTTTTCATCCATTCAAAGACATTTGGAAGAGAACTGTACCTAAATGGAAAATTTAAAATAATGTACCTAGAGTAACGAAGGAAGTGTTTCCTGCAGTTCGAAACGAAGACCTTAATTTTTTTCATAAAGAAAAAAGGACAATTGTAAATGGATTCAGAACATGTGGACTAATGCCATTTAATCCTAATTCAGTTGATTATAATGTTCTGTTGATAAGAAAGAGAAACATTGGGAACGAAAATTGCATAGCAGTAGAAAATCATCCACCAAATGTGGATGTTCCATTTGAAGAAAAAAATTGACATTTGAAAACCTTCGAGAGTAATTTAAGTTCTCAATTACTCCAAGAGTTTGAAAACGCAAGGAAAACTGAAGAATGGCCCGGAAGTGTAGAAAAGAATGACTTGTTAGAGTGTTGGCTTACGATAAAGAAAGCATCTTTTGGTATACATATAATTTAAATTAAAATCTATTAAGTTTATTTATAAAATTCCCTTGTTATTTAATAAGTTATATTTTTCTATTATGCTTTTACGATATTATTCAATATTTACAAAATTATTCTGTTATTTACAATTTTATTTAAAATCCATTTGTAATTTAATATCTAAACAATTTAATATCTTATTAACAATTTTATATATTCTATCAAGTAATAATGCCAAGAAGATTTCAGATATAATAATATTATATCTTACAACAATTTTTTATAAAGAATATAAATTTTTAATATTTTTATATTTTTTACTGTATTAATTATTCTTTGAAAAAATGATTTTATACGATGCTTATTAATAATTTTGATCAAACAGCACAAGCAATACCGAAAGTAGTGTTCAAAAGGTAGTTTAAAATGAATCAACAGAATTCAACAGGCTTCCAACAGAAAATCTTAATTTTCAATCCACTGATCAAAATCTTCAGCCACACATATTATCAGACACTGTATCAAAAGAAAATATTGGTCAAGTCTATGAAAATGTTTGAAGGGGATCAGTTTCTAATCAAGTTACAGTACTTGAACCGGATTTTAGTAAAAATATGCAGATTATAAAGGAGCATAGCAAATCAATAGAAGTTGCTTCATTTGACATAAAATCAATGCCAGTAGATATAATTGATTTTTTTCCTCAAAAATATATTACTTCTACGAGCTTCAAAAACGGTTTGTAAACGAATTCTTAATTGTTTAATGTGTAATTGCTTTATTTTTCATTAAATGTAATTTTGAACACTGCTCTTTTTAGAAAATAATTTAAGCCTAGCTGACAAAGTTGCTGATACAGTTGCAGATTTTCATT
Organism: Ganaspis brasiliensis; assembly: GCA_037103525.1. NCBI lineage: Eukaryota > Metazoa > Arthropoda > Insecta > Hymenoptera > Figitidae > Ganaspis > Ganaspis brasiliensis. Next base: position 426,538 of record JAZKLR010000580.1, on the reverse strand, counting down.
CCAGTCCTGATGATTCAAATAAAGAAAATTCTGTCAATTTAACAAATCAAGATGGTTCGTTATCAATCACTTTATTACATAAAATTATTTAAAGTGCAATACATTTTAGAGTCAAAGTTGAATGTTTATGGATAATAGTAAAATAAATATTAATTTGCAGTTACTAAAAATCTAAGGCTGACAGCTTTTTAGGAGCCTTTAAGTTGCCACCAGAATATTTATCTAAAAAGAAAAGAGCTAAATAAGAAAGTAAAAAGAAGACTAAATTACCATCTGCTGGAACATCTGATGCGCGGTGGAATATGCATCTTGAAAAAGAAGAAGAAAATAGGAAAAATTATGCGCTGTTTCTAAAACGAAGTGTTACGTTCTATTCTTTGTTTCATAATCTGCTTGTAATCGATATATGTAAAATGTATTGAAATTGTAATAAAAATGAGATAAATTAATTATAAAACTTTTTTTGTATTTTTATGAAAATAGTATTTTTAATTTGATTCATTGCATTGAATTACATAGTGATTTAAGTGTTTCATATCAGGGACATCAAAATGAAACAACTGGTACATTTATCATGGATAACTTTCCACAATGCGTACATTTAGGTCTCTTTAATTTTTTATCATTTTAGACAATTAATCAAAATACAATTAATTTTTAAAAAATATTATTGCTAAGAGGAAGCTCAGATTAACAAAATACAAAAGAAATTTTAAACAATAGTGTTTTTATTGGCTCCAATTTGATAAAAGTGTCTTAACCTATCAGAAATTTGTTCCATAACTGGGACTTTTACCTTACATTCTTTTCAATTTTTCTCTCTAGATACGTGGAAATGACATTTTGATACCAGTTATGTTGACTTGCGTAAAGAAATATTTTTTAACTTAGATTTGTTTTTAATTAATAAGAGAAATAGAAGAATGTGTTTATAAATTTATGTTAAACTTCTTAATAGAAAATTGCTTTTATAATAAGTGAAAAAATAAATGGAAGAGTTAACATTAATGTCGGAATTTCTTTTAAATTTACAATTATAGACGAGTTCACCAATCTTTTTGGAAACTAATATTTAAGGTCAAAAGTATTTCATAATATTTATTTATTATTCAAATATACAGCGTAAATGAAGTATCTATTTTCATTACAGACATTTTAAAGTTAGGTTGTAAAAATAATAGTTTGATTAATTGTTTAATTAATAATAGTATTTAAGAATATGCTACTTACTAATACGCAATTAAACTAATGAAATAATTATTTTTCTGTATAAATGTACAATTATTTCCTTAATTAATTGGATTCTGATTAATGTTAATTAGTTTACTTTTTATATATACCTTAACATAATTCCAGAAATTACAATAAAATTCTCGATTAATTGAAAACAAATTCACTAAAATAAATTATATATTTAACATGAACAATGCATTATATGGATCAAATGGTCCGTTAACCTACGCTGTACAAGTTTTTCCTAACCTAACAGTAGGCATAAATATGAAAAAGAATTCGCCATTTTTAATTTTTATGATTTTATTTCTTTATCTACTTAATAAATTTTTTTTCGTTAAATTACATACCCTGTTTTATCTATGTGTAAGGTTTATTCTTGTTATCAAATAAATAAAAATACATGTTTCTTTTTAGACAATAATAATTTTTTTTTGTCAATAGGTATTGTGCTATAGCGGATCCGTTAAGAAGTCACGTAACAGGATTAAATGCAAAACCTCTGACTGTGTTGATAGCTATTCTGATATGGATTTTAGCAATTATTTTCGCTATGCCAGCTGTCTTATTTTCTTACGTTACCTCAGTACATCTAAAAGGAAACCACAGCATCATGATTTGCAATCCGTTTCCTAAGGAATTTGGTAAATAATATAGACTTATGTACATGGAAGATATGAATTAATCAATTAATTGCTACTTTATCTTTTATATCAGAGAGAATTTTATTCATAGGGATTTTTAAAATTCTTAAAACAATTTAGAAAAATTTTTTTAGTCTATTTGTTTAAGAAGAATTTTCAATTTTTTAGAATTATGACAAGGAGACGATTTTTAAGGGTTCCCTTTAATACTAAATAGTTTTTAATAAATTAAGAATCTCGTGAATTACCTTATTTTTTTCTTAGTCTATTTGTGCAAAATAATTGTCAGTATTTAAGAATTATTATTAGGGGATAATTTTAAAGGTTGCTTACGATTAAATTTGATTAAATTATATTTTAATACAATACCTTGCCTGGTGAATTTTCTTAAAAAGTTTTCCAGTCAATTTATTTAAAAATAATTATAAATTTTTTTAAATGTTGATTAAAGCATGATTTTATATTGTAGTATAATTAATACCGAGGGGATTAAATTTAATTGAAATTTTTTAACACAAGAAAATTTACTATGTTTTTTTAGAATATAAATAAATAAAGTCAATTTCAGTTCCAATTTATTAAAAATAAATTTTTTTAACGAGTCTGCATTCGTTAAAAATTTTTAATGAAGAATCGAGTAGGGAAAATATTTTTGGGCAAAATGTAATATAGTGTTTCTTTTTTAAAGGTGAAAGTTATGAGAAAGGGATGGTACTGTTTAAATTCCTGGCTTATTACGCAATACCATTGTGCATTATATCCGGATTTTATTTAGGCATGGCTCGGCATTTAGAACTTTCCACTAGAAACATGCCTGGCGAGATTCCGGGAGCTACTCAACACTATGAGCAAATTCGTAGCCGCAAAAAGGTAAACTTGTGACACAATATATTTTATAGACATAACTTAATTTACATAATGTCTGTAGTCGTTAACAATAACAAAAACTTTGTCAATGTAGTGTTTAATTCTTCTATTCAAATTTATTCAAATTTGTTTACCAAGTACAGCCATTGCTTAATACTACAGTTTACGATTCGGAGTCAGAAACCGACAAACTCCTCAGAACTTTATTCTACAATAACAAAACAAATGTAATTATAAAATAAACAAAACAAATTGATATTAAAAAGACAATAGTCCAAAATGTTTTGTTCTGGCCTTCTACATTTATTCCAAATTAAAAAATAATGCCTCCATATTTTTTACAAAAGTAAAAAGTCAGAGAACTTTAAAAACGGAAAACTGATCTTCATTACAGCTTGAATATAAATGTATGCTCCGTAGGCTCTCTGGCTAACATCATAAAGTCCATACAGTTGAAATTCCTTTGCTCTTAAAATTTTTGAAGATCCCGGAACACTCCATTGTTTCAGCAATTGAATCTGACTTCCAAATCTTATGTCCAAGCTTGTTGTATTTTAATTGGGACTAATTCTATCCTAGATTAAGCTTCCATAATTATTCTTTCATCATGAGTTTTGCACAGATTTTGACTGGTGAGTCAAGGCCACAAGAATTGTAAAGATTTGCCATCTGCGAAAGAATAATTCGCTTTAAACTGCATTCTTCTCACGGTAAACTCTTCACCGCGAAGATCAAAGAATCTTCTGCGTCAATCCAGCATACTCCTAGAGCCTTTGACGTGTGATCAGGATTCAATTTCAAATTTGTGTTGCTGGAACAATCTTGGAGACCTTGAATCTCCCTTTGATCACTTGAAACCCACTTATGGAGACGAACACATACATTTATGAATAGGGGATTTACTTTAAGAATAGGGGATAAGAAGCAGCAACAAAACCACGATTTTTAAATTGCACTACAAATAACAAATTTATTCAACAGAATCAAGTTTAGAAAATTCACAAAAAGGTTAAATTGCCGGCCGCATGGCTCGGACATATTACAAAGGCTACGCGCACTAAACACTGACTCAAAAGTTAACGAAATAGTCAGAGAACCGACTCTATCACAAAAAAAGGTAAAATTATTTTAGGAGCTCACCTGGGAGGGCACGAAGGCCACCAATGAAGTCCCGTTCAGTAATCTTTAGTTACATTTTTATTAAGGGGTTACGTATACAGTTAGAGGTTAAAAAAAAGCTGTGTTTTAGGCATTTTTTGTGGCCATGCATTAAAATAATTAATAACAAATCTTTTTTCACAAAAAATATATATATTTCAAGGAAATATTGTGAAATTATAAGAAGTAAATATGAAGAAACAGGTAAATGACACAACATTTGCATGAGCTTCTAAAAAAAATGGTTTCGCCGTGATCACGCTATCTCTTGACTGGATCATCTGAAATCAATAAAATAATTAATTAATGAAATAATACTGTGCTTGGACAAAGGAATTTAAGAAATTTTAATTTTTCGCAAAATGGCGCATGTTGAAAGTCAAAAATTGTTTTTCGACCAAAATTCTACTTACATTTTCGGCTATGAAAAAAGTAATTGTCCAAAAACAAAATCCTTTAACCACATACCGGATAATTATATATAAAATAAGTGATATAAATTGCAAACCGATCAATAAAGCTGTTCTCAAGTTACAGTGATCACGGACTCCCAAAACATGGTTTCGAGAAAAACGCGTTCAAAGTTTTAAGTACTATTTTCGCTTTAGTATCATAGAGTTTCCCTTACCGACTTTGTGTTCATCATAAACGCGTGTTTCCAAAGAACGTTTAGTTTCACCTATATAAGTAGAGAAACAGTCTTTACAATCTATTTTATATACAATATTTGTTTGGTCCCATTATTTAGAAACATTCTTACCCAGTTGTACAATGGAATATGTGTTTCTTTTAACAAGAGGAATTGACGTAAAGTTATCAAGAAAATCAAGAGGATAATCATTGTTTTTTAAAATTGACTTCGCTTTCTTTAAATTAGTAACATGAAACTTATTATGAGAAAGTAAAATAGCTCTGTCCAATAAATTATAAATAATATTTTTCTTCTGTTGAACTGGATGATCTGAGAAATAATTCATAACTCTGCCTGACGAAGTTGTTTTTCAAAAACAATCTGTAATGATTTTATTATTAGCTTTAATAAGAGTTAAATCAAGAAAATTTATCAAATTGTTTTTTCTATTTGTATTGTAAACTGCAGTTTTTGGTTATATGAATTGAAAACATTAATAACAATTTGGATATGTTCTTTTTTGATAGCTACAATCGTATCATCTACATATCTAAAATAGAAAAGTGGGATTCAATTATATTTTTCTTTTAAAATTTGAAGCAATCAGTTTCCAGATCATCCATCACAATGTCCGCAAATAATGGGGAGATTGGTGAGCCCACAGGAGTTCCGTAAGCTTGTCTATAAACTTTACCATCAAAAGTGAAAAAGGTGTTATTGAATAAAAATTTTGTACAGTCAACAATATCATAAAAAAGAATTTCGTATTTCTGATTTATAGAAATAAACCGTCGATCTAAACTTTGTACAACTAGGGCACATGACACATTAGTATACAATGAGTTAATATTAAGGGAGAGAAAAGTGTAATTATCATCCAAAACATAAATATTTAATTTGTTGTTTAGTTTAAAACTATTATTTATATGTGACCTTGGAAAAGAGATACAATTTTTTAGTTCATTGTACAAGACTTTTGACAAAAAATGCGTCGGGCTATTTATTAAAGAAATAATTGAACGAAGAGGTATATTATCTTTATGTATCTTAGGAAGACCGTAAGCTCTTGTTAACATTGTGTCAGTTAAGGTTAGTTGTTTAGGACTATAAACTCTGTCAAGGAATTCATTGTCATTAAGTGATTTTAACTTATTAGAAGTTTCTTTTCGAAGCTTCTTTAAAGGATTCATTTGAATAGAATCATATGTGGTAGAGTCCGAAATAAGATCCAACATTTTGGATTTATAATCATCTTTTTTCATACAAAATATAACGTTGCCCTTGTCTGCTGAAGTAAAAAACACATCTGGATTATTTTTTAAAAAAGTTTAAGTACTTTTTTTAAAAACGAGTTTTGTTGGTATGAAGGTGGATGATTATTATTCAAACTGTTAGATAGAATATTGCAAAATTTTTTTCTTAAAACATTTTTAGAATTATCAGCAAGATCAGAAAATGAAAGAGTAAACTGTTAAATATAAGATTTAAAATGGGTGAAGGAGTTCTGAACTCCACTCACCTTATAACAAATTCCCATATGGGATTCGACTCAGAACCTATATGGATTCCTATATGAGGATCCATATAGGGAACCCATACAGGTACCTATCTGTTTTTGCACGTGATCTGACATAGGTTCTCATAAATGATCCCACATGGGTTTCTATGTTATGTATTTTATATATATCTCATAGGAACCCCCATGTGGATCCTATATGGGTTCAATATGTAATCCCAATAAAATGATAGAGTCATATAATTATATCTATATGACGCGGCACATATTGCTATGTGAAAAGTTGTATCCCCACTAATTTGCTGGTCTACGTGAATTCGCTGTTAAAGAATTTCTAAGTTCTGGGAAATCTTTGGGAAGGCTCTGAATAACGTCGGGCCAAGCTCTGGAGATACTCTGCGATATCTTTAAGGATGCTCTGATGAAACTCTGAAAAGGCTTTGAAGAACCTTTGATAGGGTCAGAGGAGGATTCCCAAGTTTTTAACCAGTGGCAGCGAAATCGGAGACGATGTTTTCTTGCAATACAAGGAGATATATAAACTACACAGTCTTTTGAAAAATAATAAATTTTGTTATCTCTTTTGAAACAATTACTTTTTTACTTATAATAATCTGTATAACAACTATTAATTTTTGTTTCAGGCAGGCAAAATGGTGATCTCATTCGTGATAATATTCTTCATATGCTTTTTACCTTACCATATATTCATGCTATGGTTTCACCTATATCCATCATCAAGGGAAACGTACGACGACTATTGGCATGCTTTTCGAATAATCGGCTTTTGCCTGAGTTTCATCAATAGTTGCGTCAACCCCATCGCACTCTATTTTATTAGCGGTACTTTCCGAAAGAAGTAAGTATCTAGTTTATTTATTCACTTTTAAAAACTAGGATTTACAAATGTCGATTCAATTAATAAACTGTTAAAAAGAAGCTATTTCTTCTTTTCTAAATCTTTATTATTTGTAGAACTATTTGTTAATATTATGATAACATAGAAAAGATTGGTTGGTTGGTTTTGATTCTATAATCAATATTATTAAAATTTTAACAAATAGTTCTACAAATAATTAAAATTAAATTGAAAGGAAGGTTTGGTAGATCTCAATGAATACAAATAGAAATATTAGTCTACTCGAGTCAAACTATAGGAAAAGGAATAACAATCCGTTTTTGAAGTTTGGATAGTATAGCTGCCCTTATAAAAAATTGAAAGTTTACAAAAATGAAAAATATATAAATGAATTCATTGAAAAAAGGGAAAACTATATCATTGAGCTCTTTATCTAATATTAGTTTTTTGTAGGTATAATGACTATCTTTGTTGGTGCATCTCAAGCAGGAGAGACTCAAATAGAGAATTATCTCGCTCAAGAGGAAACAATGCTAGCAGGAATTTTGAAACGAGTTTTAATTCAACTTTTCGTAGAAATACCCAGGAACTCAATTCCATGGCATTTTTGAGTATCGAAGGTGAAACGAAGCCCACTTGAGGCCGATTTTTTTTCAAAAAGCGCTCTCGCATTCATCGAAATTCACGTAACGACGTGTAAAATACGTTAGAATTTATTTAAATCGTTATAAAAATAATGTACCTTATCAGATTAGAACCTTAAGTATAATTTTTTTACTCCGTTTTTACCATTTAAAAAAATACTTTAAAAGGCGTACAATTATTTCATCTTAAAAATCTATACATACATGTAAAAATTCGTAGTTAGATTATATATAATCCTTAGGTTTTAAATTATCACTGAATTTTTAAAATTTGTATTATGATACCTATTCGTAAATTAAGCGCAATTTTTTCAAGTTGGACAAGTACTTAAAAAATTTTAATTTTAATATTTTGAACAACGATTTCCTAATGAGTGAGTAGGAGAAAATGCGTTATATATATATATATATATATATATTTAAAAAATATAGAAAAAAATGGTTGAAAATAAGATTAATGTGAACTAAAGTTGATATTGAAGGAAATTTATTATATTTAAAAGAAATTAAAAAAGTTTATTCTTTTTAAAAGAACTTTAAAGAAGACTGTGAGAAAGTTACAGTCGCAAAGAAATTTTAACAATTTTTAGGGTAAAGGTTTTGTCACAGACAAGTAAATTTAATTCTTCATTTGCAGCTATTTCAAAGTCTTGCAACTTTATTTTAGTTTTATTCTCATTAACTTCATTTTTATTTAAAATGTAAAGTTACTAAATAATAAACGCGTTTTATATTTATATTTCATAAGTAGTTTATTAAATTAAATAATAAAATTTTATACGACATCCATTACCAATACAATCAAGACTTAAAAATTGTTTACTTCCTGTAATAATTTTAGAACGACAGTATTATAATAAATAATAAATCATGTAAGTTTTAATAGTATACTATGCAACAAAGGATTAAAACAATCACTTAACACCACCTGTTTAGTCTGCAATGACTAAGAAAACTTTATAGCCGTGTTCATTATGCATGCGTGATAATTATTTTACTGTTTTTTAAGTTTACAATAAATTTTATCTCCAGTTTGAAAATAAACCATAGTTACCATCATGACCTACTAATCAGTAAAAAGAACTTACGGTGCGCTAAACAGGTAAAGTAAACTAACTGTAATACACCTGCGTTACATAAAGATAGTAACTTTAAGAAAATAGGTAATGTAAATGGCAAAGGATAAAAATCATTTTTACATTTTTAAAATCATGAAAATTTTAAAAAGTAGAAAAATGTTCTTATTTTGTATGTATATAGCAACAAATTGTAATTAACTAATAGAACTATTAATAAAGAAATAACAACTTAAACATTCTTAAGACTTAAAAGTCGCTTTTCCATTTATAATGAAGTTTATAAGAAAATAAAAGTGTGATATATAAAAATATATTTTAGGGTTAATGTAATTTAAAAAATCTCTTTATGTAACACCTCTAAAAAAGCAACACTTATCATGCCTATAAGGCTGGCGCAAAAAAAGTTACTGATGAATACTTTGCAGAAAAGTATACTTTGCTGTACACATTGCCAAAAACTGCGCCGTTTTATTTCTGTATGAATACATGCAAAATCCAAAATGTCCTTCAACTACCAGTAACGACCAAAAATCAAATCATGAAGTCTAAAATAAAGAAATTATTCGCTTAACTAAAGTAAATTTGCATTGTCTCGATATTTAAAAATATTAATAAACTACCATTAACCAACCTCTCTCCGTGCTGATTAGAATCCAAAAATCAGAAAGAAAAAGATTCCGCTGAGATTCTATGTCGCGATACCTACGTTGAGACAGACAGACCATTGAACCAATAAATTAACCAATTGACTCACCAATTTAAAGCCAAAAATTGAACGAGATGAAGCAAACTGCAGACCCTGTTACCATAAGATTCCTGGGACACTTTCAAAAACAATTTTTATATAAAATCACTTTAATATCCAACACTTTATTCAAGCACATGGCGAATCCTAATCGACCGGTAGATCCTCTTTTCCGCGACTCTTCCCTTTTCACTTCCTTCTCCCTTGCTACGTCTCATTCCCTCAGCTGCTAGGAAACCATACCTATAACCTAAGGAAAGGCGCTACCTAAAAGAAAAATTTGGATCCTCCCGCTGAACTTCGTTACAATTCGTGAACTTGACCTGCTCATATCGCAATTTATGAATTCAACGAAGAACGACAATAATGAGACCGCTGATCTAGAGAAAAACGATAGATATGGATCGACGAGCAAAAATCAAAACTATATTTCGTGCAATCATAAACACGACCTGGGTAGACGAAGAGTTAATAAAGTCAAGATAAAATCTAGATAAATTAAAAACGTTGACTTGTCAGGTTGTCGATTTCACCTCGAAGATGTTAAATAAGTAAAGCAGAAAGCCAGACCAATTCCATGATTCTTGAAAAACTCGGAGCAAGAGTCCCGAAGGATAAAACAAAAACAGATTAACGAACTACACTCAAAGACGGTCGAAAACCGACTCAAAAAACTGACCTTACAAACTTAGAAGAGTCGTGGACATCGATTTATGCCAGACAACGGTAGTAGGTGCAAGACCCACAAAGGAGGAGAACCTCAAGTTAGAAGGAAACTTGAGTAGAAAGGCCTTCACAACCAATGCTTCTGAAGCTGTGAAAATGATGGGTCCCGTGAAGGTGTCGGAAGACCAAATGGTGATTGTGGAAATTCTAGACTTTAACGGTTTAATTGAGAAAGAGGAGGTACTACTCTTAGAGAAGTCTTAAAGACTTTTTGAGAAAAGAGACAGGTCACAATCTTAGAGCTTAATAATAACGGACTATTACGACATATATACGATGAAGAGGAGGCGACACTGATTGAGATAATAAGAAGGGTGATAGTTGACTTCTTAAGCTTCCTAATCAGGAAGAGGCTTGACCCTAAAACACATATGGCTTATGTGTTGTAATGGTACTTTTCAACTTTACTTATTTTACAATAACGACGTTGACGGCACCGACACTGAATTTCCGGTCTCCACCTTTTGAGCCCGTAAATAACCATCGAAGTACGTTTATTTTTATTCGGAGATCCTTTCTCCGGACGCCAGGTAGATCGAGTATCTACTCCGTTTTCACAACAAACGGTACCGTATCCAGACTGGCTAGCGCGACGTCGGAATTGACGGTCCGTCTCAAGATCGTGATTCACGTCGATATGGGAGAGGGGGTCTGATAGGTACGAACACTGCACTTATCAAACAATGAATTAATAAAATTTAAACACTGAACTGAATTCATTTAACGAAGTTTCGTGACACTAAGAAATGCCTGGAAAGAACAGTATCGAGGGAGGGTTGGCACTTCAAGGTGAATGGTCAGCCGGTCGGCGTGGTTTAGATGGAGGCTGACCACTTTTAACTAGGGAACTCGTGATCCCACGAGTTCTACACAACTGGCACAGAGTAGACAGACTGTTCACCAATCTTTTAAGGTCACCCGACAGGTCGATCGGACAAATCCGTACTAGTGAGCGTGCCTCACGCCTGGGCTGGCGCTGCCTCGCTGCGACTTCACATTCAAATATAATATTCTCTAAGAAGTGCGGTTCCCGTATGTCTCAGAGAATTACCCAGTGATACAATATGTTCTATTAATTTAAAACAACTCTTTCTTTGTTGTGAGTCTTTTCTTATTTATAAAGACAGTTTATATAAAAAGAAACCGGATATAAAGATCACAATCTACATGAATCCAGAAACAAAATAATATTCAAATACAAAATAATATGAATTACAATATTTTGAGTGTCGGTAAATCCGTATTTGTCCATTATTTCCGATTCAATTAAGGATCAAATAAAATAATTTACTGCGCGAACTCATTTAAAGTTTTTACTTAGGTAGTTCATCGGTGCCACCGTTAAGGAACTACTTTTGTGACGAGATTATAAAAAACCACGTCACAGTGTCAGGCTCAAGGACGTGCGCCTGGTTTAAGAAAGTCCTAGAACATACAACAATAGACGATTCGCTGAAGCTTATTCATCCAGTGACTAGCTAGATAAAACAGCAGGAAGATAACTTTTGGTAACAGATGTTTTTTTTCTACTAATTTTGGAAAATACATTTATGCACCATAAGGAACATCTTACAATGAATGAGGCAAGCATCATTTAAAGAGGATGCTCCCCCGTGTGTGGGACTCGAGACCGGAGAAGAGTTTACTTGGGAATATAAATATTCCCCCGTAAGTTTGGCTATGGGCTATTTGTCATTATAGGAGTATTTAACACTCAGCGGGAACATGTAGCTTCATGGCGTCATATACGCTTATCTGAATGTTTTGCTCACTGATATCAACATCTTGCATATACTTTTTTGACGCCGTTAGAAATTGGTCATTTTTTATAACTGCATAAGATCGTCAATTCAGGATTTTGCATTTATATACAAAGAAAAGTGGCTTTTCCTGAACAGGTGTTACATAAAGTCTTGAGTGCACCTAGTACCAAAGAACATTTTCCGCCTTTGTGCAAAATACGTAACTCGTTTTGTTCGAGCAGCAAAGTTTGCACTTGTCAGAAAACAGCTATTTTCGGTACTTAGTGCACAATGTACTATATTTAAATGAGTAGAATTTAAGTTTTTATTAATTACAAGATTTTTATCTACTGAGAACAGAATTAAGTATACGTATATACTTTAAACAAGAAACTCACTTTTGGCGGGTATTAGAGGTCAATAGAATGATACATTTTTTTTCAAACTATTTAGTCAAGTCTTTACTTCTTAGTTATAATATAATAGCTGTAAATAACTCTCGTGAAATACGTATCAAAATATAACTAGTAATTTTTAAATAATTACTAATTGTTTCTTGAGTACCAATAATCATTTAATAAAATTAAATTACATTTTTAAGTTTAAGAAAAAGCCAAACGTGGGTCGAAATGTGTAATTTTTTTGTTATTGAACCTATAATTTAATGCAAAGTTATTTATTGACCTTTACTACTTGTCAAAAGTATTAAAAATGTGGTTACAAATATTTTACGTAGAAATTCATTTTGTTAATGAAAATTGGTTTGCTTTCTTAACAATTAAAAAGACAAATTTTTATCATATGTACGGCGCTCCGAAGAAAAAAACCTTAAAAGAAAAAAATTAAAGGTTATGTTTATGATCGTTTTTTTCATCTTGATTAATAAATTCGTTTTTAATCTTGTAAAGTCAAAAATAATTTTTATTGGTAATTTTTTTAATGTAATAAGAACTTAAACATCATTAATTTAAACTGGAAGTTAATCTTCATTATTGTATTTTTACTTAAAACGTATCAAACATAGCCTGGAAACGTTTTGCTTTTAAAGTACTTTTCTTCTGAGCGCGTCACATATTTGTTACAATTATTGTTATTACATCTCTAACACATCTTGTAATATAAGCAACAAATTTACATTAAAATTAAATTGAAAAAAGAATATGTATAGTTGTAAGCAGAATGAAAACAAAATGTACAGAACATATCCAAAACCTCTTAATTATTTTAAAGATGCAGCTTTGAATTGAGAAACGTTGAATCTTGTGCACAGGCTATTTTGAAATAAAATCATTTTGTTATGTCCAATTTTTTTACTAATATTAAGATGATAGATTTTTGTAACGCTCATTTTCTAATAAAAAAAATATATTATCACTTTTCAAAATACAGGACTTTACATAATAGGCTGAATTAACTTTGTAAGATACAGGTTTACAAAATTAAATTAATATATAACTTTATCATATGATTAGGCATTATTTGTAACAATAGACGAGTCTTCGAAAATTTGACATTGTTTATCTTCAGAAAAGTAAAAAATTTAGAATTATTTTTTGAGTCGATTTAATATGAAATTTAAGGACTTGTCAATTTCATAAATTTTTTTCTTAAATAATAAAGTATAATACGCAAAAAAAGTAATGTAAAATTAATATTCATGAATTTTTAACCATTGTAAAAGTTTTTAAAAGTAATTGAGGGGCTGGATGCAATGAGGGGATACGCGTGACTTTCGTTGGCCCCGAGTACAGCGAGTCTCCGGCAAAAACAGGGGACTTCGAAAGTCACCCGTATCAATTGTTAAATTTTCGAAACTACATATGCATATATCTTAATTTAATGATTATTGGAAAAAATTTATTCTTAGAAAAAGTAAACAAATAAAAGGGGAAAATTCTGCTTCTAGTCAAAACACACTCCGGTTAAAAATGGTCGAGTTGTGTATTGCATTTATATTTATTACTAAGACATATATTGTAATGTATTAAATAAATGTTAATATTTCAATAAATAATTCTGTTTTATGACATTCTTTTTTTGTAATACACATACCCAAAAAAAAGAGAGCGGTTTCTTCATTAGAAAAAATCAGTTCAATAAAAATTTAAGGAAATTAGTAATTATCTGTGTAATAAGGCTCATAAAATTTTAGAATCCACATAATTAGCGACCAGTACATTTTATTTTGTTGGATAATATATTGTAATATGGTATAATGAACGATCATGGTTAAGGTGTTAAAAAGTTAAACGTACAGATATCTTAGTTACACTATATTTATTTATTTTATTGAACAAATCCAACAGTCTCAAAGATCAATTACAAGTTTATCATTATATATTATATACCTATATTAATAAGGCACTATATAATATAACTTTTTGTTAAAATTTAAATCTCTCTTAACATAATTATGAACCGCCAGTAAAAAAGAATTCAAACTTTGATAAAAAATGTCCAGTTTAGTCGGTATGTTAGCATTTATATCATTGAATGAGTCCTAAATTTGCATTAATGGTATAAAATCGCTAATATAAAAAGGTCACAGTGAACAAGTGTCATATTGTAATAAAATTTTAGTTAACAACAAACTTAAACAAATATACATTCGAAATCAATTTATTATACTCAGAAAAATATTCAAATTAAACGAATCGGTTAAGTAATTATTACAAAATTTTATAATTAAAACCATTCGTTACAACTCAAATAAAAATCTCTAAGCAGCACACGCCTTCGTTCGTTAAAATTTATCAATGATATCTATAATTATTTGTCAAAAATATAGAGAAACGAACAATAATTTATAAACATTAATTGAAATTTAGAAACGATCATCCAGAAAATGCATATATATATAAATATACATATGAATAAATTTCGTTTACTTGACGGCAGTGGAGATCGAAGTGGTGGTCCTTTAAATCCTTTACCCTGAATACAGATTTCTCGGACATTTTTCTTTTAGTCCTCAAATTCGGCAAGGTATATACAAGGCAGTGAATATTCCGTCGTTTAATTTGTGCTCACGACCAACCAATAATCCTCTGTATTATTTTCCTGCCTCTCTCCAGAGTTGATCACCACGCGTCCCTCCTTATCCGATCCTCAGTTCACAAATTTAATAAAAAAAGCCACACTAACAACAAATAGAAATCCCAATTATAATTATTTTTTATTTTTAACTCTTATAAACCAACGAAAAACATCAATTTTCAAAATACTTTTTTTAATTAAATTTAATTCTTACCTTTAGTGTTTCTGGCTAGCACTTAAAGCGTGACTTGGATCCTGCAGTCAGTTTTGTATCAACTTGGCGATCGAATGATCGATCGACGGCTAGGTCCTGTAGTAGAATCAAAATTTTGATTCTACGCAACTCGTGCCACGCCTCTTAGAAACTACCCATTGACACCCAAAATGAATCTATCTTTTAAATAAGGAAAATATTTTAAACGCGAAATTAAAATCAACTCTGGAGCTAAGTTGATTTTAGAGAACGTCACACTTCAATATGGAAGCACTATGGTAGGATTGTCCGACAATAGATACAAATTATTAATTTAGCCATGTATGATTTTAAAAAGGAATAAGACCATGTCTATCATCCTTCGGTTTTTCTAGCGTATGTTCATTTTGAACATACGTATATAATTAAATATAGTTAGACCCCTGTGGCAAAAAAGTACCATTCTTTCTAAAGTGTAAAAATTTAAGGAAGCGTTTTTGGCACCCGTGAACAGCATCAGAGAGATAAGCAGTTTGATTCTGCCATACAACAGAACAGTAGGTTAACTTTGTCCGAACTAAAGAATAAATACAATTTTCATTGCTGTTTCATTTTTGAATTTTTTACAGGTTCTAAATAAAAAAACCCAATGCTCTATTTGATTCACACACTATAGTACCTATATGAGTGTTACATTTGAGAGAGGAGGTAACATGTACTCCTAATTTTTTATAAAGATAAACTGTATCAATATTACTTCCCTCAACACTATAAAAAAATTCGAAAGCCTCCTTACGACGCGTGAAGGTCATAACTTTACATTTTTGCGAATCAATATCTAGTTTATTATCACAGCATTATTGACTAAATTTATCAATGTCTCTTTGTAGATCATTACAATCTTGGGTGCAATTAACAATCCAAATTACAATCCAAATTACAATCCATGTTTAATGTACTTTAGAAAATGTATAGTCTTCAGAATATGTGATGGATGTTCGATTGCTTGTTGGAGTGAGTTGGGTACCTATAGTTTTTTCGTAAAGTTCTCGCATTTGTGACAGACTATTATTAGGTGTACACTAAGATTTGTGGTGCAATGTTCACATATTGGAGAGTCATTTTTGTCTAGTATGTTTTTATGGGTCATCTTGGTATGACCTATTCTTAGTCGGACAAGTATGACTGGGTTTTTTCTGTTTGAAGATTTCCATCCTACGTAGTTAAGGTTTATCTTGGTTATATGGGGTACTGTATTTGTTCTCGATCTAGTCGTTTCAAATTTTTTGAATTGTTAAGTTGGATTTCTTTTTAGCTTCTGTTGTTGGTATTTTAGGAGTGTTTCATCACATGGTAAATTAGTGACGAATTTCACTAGGAGATCGGCTTGTTCGCTTCCATTTATATTTTGTTAAGAGGGCATCCATATGGCTGTAATTTATTTATTGTTAGAGAATCAGTGATGGTATTCTTCTCGGATTTGGTGAATAATAGAGTAGATTGTTTGTTGGTTTTGAATTAAGTCAAAAATATGACGATAGTGATCAACAGGATTAAAGAACCCACGTATTCGACAAGGATGAAGAAGACAGTTTTTGAATTCTTTCAAGGACATCTTTAAGTTGAGAAAACAGGTTCTTATTTGCAAAAAAAAAATACAAAATAGTTTATGTAGGCTAAGTATTCACTAATTATGCGATAGTAGAATAACTACTCTTAATTCTTCTCGAAACTTATTCGACTTGTAACAAACACTTGAAATTTATTTGTTTTTGTAGTTTTAATTATTTTAATCTATGTAGGCTTAACATTCTCTTGCTGTGCAATAATACAAATTATTGACTACTTTGAACTGACTCTATAGAGACCGTTCTGCTAGTAACGTGCGTCTATTAGATTACTATTCCACAAAAAGAAGAAGTTATTTTTGGTTTTGACACATCTAGAATGAAGTTGACTAATTTCCTGCTTTTGATCTTTATGATTGCATTTATGTCAATCCAGCAAGGTATTTTACTATTATAATAATTTTCTATATACAATGATAAAGAGAATTATGTAATATTGCAAAAGAAAGACTTCCAAAATTTCATTATTTTTCTGCAATGTTAACTAGAATTATTTTCGAATTATAAATTTTCCAACAATATTTAATGACTGCAAAAAATCGCCCAAAAACTATGTAACCTATTTAGAGAGTGAAAAAAGTTCAAAAATTGCCCAAAGTAGAGTTACGAAGTCTATGGCTGATTTTATAAAAGTCGATGGCAAAAATCAAAGATTAAAATAGTTACAGGTGAAGGATTCAATTATAATGCACCCGTCCCATGCTACAGAGGAAAAGGGACTTGTTATCCAAAATATGTTAAATGCGAAGTGGTATTGCCAACTAGAGACTGTGATAGACAATTAAAGCAGTGTTGCCTTACTTAAACGTGTAAGTTAACAATAATAAAAATATATCCCTGGTACTTGGCCATAGATTTTTTACGCTATCTCAGATTTGCCCTATTATTTAAATAAATTTAATAAGAAAATTTCATGTGTAAAACAAAATTTTATTACAAAAACCGGCTCACGCCCAATTAAAAGAATTGAAAAATAAGCTTCGTTAAACAGTGCCGTCCAGCAGGATTTGCCCACCCATCAGAATTTTTGTCTTTACAAAAAGTTTTATATTTCGTCAACTAATAAAGATAAAACAATAAATAAGGACTTTTTTTAAAAGTTATGTGCTCTTTTAGGATATCTAATAAAAGAAAAAAAAATTTTTTATTACCTAAATAATATTAACAATAGTAAAAAAATTCTACTCTTTTTGGTAAATTTCAAACTGATGTATTTATTAAACAGATCATCACATTTTCTTGACAGATAATGCGTTTGAAAGGTAATTTAATCACCTTTAAAACAAATTTTATTGTTCTTCGATTTTTTTTAACCAAGATATAGGTAATTGTTTAAAAAAACAGCACTTTTTTTAAATTATGCGTAAGTTCAGAACGGTTGATTTTGGAAAAAAATTTTAAAAAACAAAAAGGTGCCTTCTCATATCTAGAATCAGAAAAAAATATTTAGAATTAAAAAAAGAAAACATTTTTTTGACCATATTTTGAGTTTTTTAAAAATATGGTAAAATTTTTTTTTTAATATTAAATATTTTTTTCTAATTCTAGACATAGGAAGGCACCTTTTTGTTCTTAATATTTTTAATATTAATTTTTTTTCTAAAATCAGACATTCTGGACTTATGCATAATTTAAAAAAAGTGCTGTTTTTTTAAACAATTACCTATATCTTGGTTAAAAAAAATCGTAAAATGATTTCTGAAATTTCGTTTTAAAGGCGATTAAATTACCTTTCAAACGAATTATCTGCCAAGAAAATGTAATGATCTGTTTGATAAATACATCAGTTTGAAATTTACCAAAAAAAGTGGAATTTTTTGACTATTGTTAATATTATTTATGTAATGAAAAAAAATATTTTTCCTTTCTCTCATTAGATATCCTAAGAGTAGAGCACATAAGCTTTAAAAAAAGTTCTTATTTATTGTTTTATCTTTATTAGTTGACGAAATATAAAACTTTTTGTAAATACAAAAATTCTAATGGGTGGGCAAATCCTGCTGGACGGCACTGTAAATCGAAATTTTTTAATACTTGTCAAAACAATGCAGAAGAATTTTAAATAATTTTTCATGTATTATTTTCAAGTTCTTTTTATTCTAAACACAGGATCAGAGAAAAATAAACAGTAATAGTAATTGATCTTGAGTAGCAAATTCTGTAAAATATTTTAATTGGACATCTTGCCCGGACTAACCCTACATAAATAGTACTTTGTAGAACTTAAATTACTTTAAATTTTTGTTGGTTTTACACAACTAAATTACTATATTTTAGTTCTAGACATTGTCGCAGTCTTCTTAGTTTCGTTCTCGATTGGCTTTTAACTTTTATTGCTGTGCTGATGAAGACTTTTGATGTGTTGTAAACAAAATTTAAATAAAATAAATTGACAAATAAATAATAAATCATTCCTGATCCAACAACAATAAATTACAAGTTATTAACTAGAAAAGTCGGGGCCCTGATGGGAAAAAATTTTGGGGCCTCTCGGAATCTATAAAGCGATATTGAATACTAAAAAAAAAAACTTAATCTGTTTCATTTTTGGGGGCCCCCAGCCCCAGGGGGCCCTGATGTTTCGGTTCCCCTGCATCCCCTATTGTTACGCCACTGAACATTGCAAAATCCTATCTTAAAAAAGTCTTTCGCATTATTTTCCTTATGAGCTCGGTTTTTAGCAGCCGGCTCTCTACGGTCTAGAAACGTCTGACAAGGAAGTTAAAAAAATGTTGCAAAATCCTTTTGAAAGCATTCCAGATATAACCTTAAAAAATTTAGACAAGATGTCTGATATGGCATTTTAGTTGAAATTATTTAAATTTTAATGTGTATATACTCTTTATATCTCATTTTTCAACGTATCTAAAATTATTATTAGAAAACGTTTTATGGTAATTCACAGAAACTCAGAGCACTTTTATTTTCATGAAATACAAATAAAGAATACGTCACAATTGTTCATCCGGTATAAACGCGAAATGAAGAACCAGTATAGAATCCGTTGGAAAAAGCACTTGAAAACGCGCCCGATGTGAACTGTATGAAAGCCAAAACGGAACAATTCAGAGTTGCCAGCAGGAGGAGGATTTGGACCCCCACCACGGCGCCCAGAGCGCTGACAACATGCAAAGCTTTTTACCTATCGGTGTGATGCTTTTTCGTCGAAGCTGAGATTTCTAACCTGACCTGAGCGCGAACGGCGCGAAACTCAAACTCGCAATTTAAAATGTTACATTAATTATCAATTAATTAATAACAATTTTAATATATATACTTGATATAGTCAAATTAAATAATTAATACTTACTTATCAACACTAAAAATTCATAAAATACTATTTTAAAAAAGAAAAATAAATAAAAACTTTAATTACGAATAAAGTGCGAATGCAGAAGAAAATATTTCTACTTCATTTTTATAATAAAATTATGCTATACCGGAAATAACTTATTTATATTTAATTACACTAGTTTACAGCCAAAATGAACATTTAATGCCACTATTTTTTTTATGTACTATGGTTCTCTAAACTTAAAAATGACATTAAGACATTTTTCTATGGATAGGTTTCCGAAATATGAATTTTATTAATTTTTTTACGTTTTTTCGGAGGTGACTTCACGTTTTAGGCCGTATCTCGAGTTACAGACGTCCGATTAAGTTTTTCTAGGTGTCAAATTAAAGGTAATCAAATTCCAAACAATCGCTTTTAACATTATTTTTCAATCGGTTAAATATTTTAAGTGATATAGTCCAAAAAAAAATTTTAAATTTGAGTTTTTGGCCCAAAATCTGAAAAACAAATTCATTCTACCGCCATGCAAAAATAGAAAACGTCAAATTATGTCCAGTTTTAAATTTTTTACATATATGACTCACTTTTAGGAAGAAAAAAATGTATGGATGAAAACAATATATGGGTAATTATTGAAGTTATAAGCCAGGGTACTGAAATTCTCGTTTTACGCCATTTCGGTATTTTACCTCCTTTTATAGTGATTATGTTGATTAATTTAATGAATACAATATCTAATTAGAAAATGGACTTTTTTCACAGATTTCAAATAATTTTCAGTGCTTTACTAATTCAAAATGGCTGAAAAATTTTTTGGAGTTTTTGACAAGTTGAATCAGATGCGCAGAGGTTCAATTTCTGTTGATTTTTGTTCGTTAATAGATGAAAATGTTTGAAATTAGATATCGAAATATGAAAAATAAATTATATTTGACTGAAAATTTTTTTGGAGTTTTTGACAAAAATTTCTGAAGAGGCATAAATTGATTAAAATCTGCTTCTTTGACAAGTTGAATCAGATGCGCAGAGGTTCATTCTTTGTTAAATTTTGTTCGTTAATAGATGAAAAAGTTTGAAATTAGATATAGAAATATAAAAAATAAATGATATTTGACTGAAAAATTTTTTGGAGTTTTTGACAAAAATTTCTGGAGAGGCATAAATTGATTAAAATCTGCTTCATTGACAAGTTGAATTAGATGCGCAGAGGTTCAATTCTTTTTTAATTTTGTTCGTAATTAGATGAAAAAGTTTGAAATTAGATATAGAAATATAAAAAATAATTCATATTTGACTGAAAAATTTTTTGGAGTTTTTGACAAAAATTTCTGGAGGCATAAATTGATTAAAAAATGTTTCTTTGACAAGTTGAATCAGATGCGCAGAAGGTCAATTTTTTTCTAATTTTGTTCGTTATTAGATGAAAAAGTTTGAAATTAGATATCGAAATATGAAAAATAACACTTGTTTACAGCAAAAATTTACATTTAATGCCACTATTTATTTAATGTACTATGGTTCTCTAAACTTAAAAATGACATTAAGAAATTTTTCTATGCATAGGTTTCTGAAATATGAATTTTTAAAATTTTTTTCGTTTTTTTCGGAGGTGACTTCACGTTTTAGGCCGTATCTCGAATTACAGACGTCCGATTGACGTCAAAAAAGCAGATGTTAATCAATTTATGCCTCTTCAGAAATTTTTGCCTAAAACTCCAAAAAATTTTTCAGTCAAATATCATTTATTTTTCTTATTTCGATAGCTAATTTCAAACTTTTTCATCTATTAACGAACAAAATTTAACAAAAATTGAACCTCTGCGCATCTGATTCAACTTGTCAAAAAAGCAAATTTTAATCAACTTATGCCTCTTCAGAAATTTTTGTCAAAAACTCCAAAAAAATTTTCAGTCAAATATAATTTATTTTTCATATTTCTATATCTTATTTCAAACTTTTTCATCTATTAACGAACAAAATTGAACAAAAATTAAACCTCTGCGCATCTGATTCAACTTGTCAAAAAAGCAGATTTTAATCAATTTATGCCTCTTCAGAAATTTTTGTCAAAAACTCCAAAAAATTTTTCAGTCAAATTTGAATTAGTAAAGCACTGAAAATTATTTGAAATCTGTGAAAAAAGTCCATTTTCTAATTAGATATTGTATTCATTAAATTAATCAACATAATCACTATAAAAGGAGGTAAAATACCGAAATGGCGTAAAACGAGAATTTCAGTACCCTGGCTTATAACTTCAATAATTACCCATAGATTGTTTTCATCCATACATTTTTTTCTTCCTAAAAGTGAGTCATATATGTAAAAAATTTAAAACTGGACATAATTTGACCTTTTCTATTTTTGCATGGAGGTAGAATGAATTTGTTTTTCAGATTTTGGGCCAAAAACTCAAATTTTCTATTTTTTTGGACTATATCACTAAAAATATTTAACCGATTGTAAAATAATGTTAAAAGCGATTGTTTGGAATTTGATTACCTTTAATTTGACACTTAGAAAAACTCAATTGGACTTCTGTAACTCGAGATACGGCCTAAAACGTGAAGTCACCTCCGAAAAAAACGTAAAAAAATTTAAAAAATTCATATTTCGAAAACCTATCCATAGAAAAATGTCTTAATGTCATTTTTAAGTTTAGAGAACCATAGTACATAAAAAAAATAGTGGCATTAAATGTTCATTTTGGCTGTAAACTAGTGTTATTAAATTAATAGTTTACTACAAAATTATAGAACAACAGTTTTTAAAATAGAGGAAATAATACATTTTAATATCAATTAAATTTAAAAACGAGAAAAAGCAAGAATAATTAATTTTTTTTACAATAAAATTATTTTTCTCAAAAATAACCCTATCCAAATTGAATAAATAAATTATAAGAGTTTTTCCAAATTTATAAATTAGTAATTTTAAAAATAAATGGTAAACATCATTTTAATTTCACATAAATTGTCATCACTATAATTAATTTTAATATAAATATGTCCTTATTTAATTAAATATTTAATTTAATTTAATGATTAAATTCATCCGAATTTAATCATTAAATTATTATTGTTTGACAAATTTACAAACTAATAATTTTTAAAATAGACCAAATAGAAAATTTTTAATTCAATTTTAAAATTGAGAAAAAGCAACAGTAATTACTTTTTTTTGAGAAGAAAATTATGTTTCACATAAATTACTCTATTAAAATTTAATAAATAAATTTTAAGAGTTTTCTCAAATTTATAAATTAATAATTTTAAAAATAAATGGTAAACATCATTTTAATTTCACATAAATTGTCATCACTATAATTACTTTTAATATAAATTATTATTGTTTCACAAATTTACAAACTAATAATTTTTAAAATAGATTAAATAGAAAAATTTTAATTCAATTAAATTTAAAATTGAGAAAAAGCAACAGTAATTAATTTTTATGAGAATAAAATTATTTTTCACAAAAATAACCCTATCCAAATTTAATAAATAAATTATAAGAGTTTTCTCAAATTTATAAATTAGTAATTTTAAAAATAAATGGTAAACAACATTTTAATTTTACTTAAATTGTCATCACTATAATTAATTTTAATATAAATATGTTCTAATTAAATAAAAAATTCATCCGAATTTAATCATTAAATTATTATTGTTTCACAAATTTACAAACTAATAATTTTTAAAATAGAGCAAATAGAAAATTTTTATTTCAATTAAATGTAAAATTGATAAAGAGCAACAGTAATTAATTTTTTTTGACAATAAAATTATATTTTACAATAACTCTATCGAAATTTAATAAATAAATTTTAAGAGTTTTTTCAAATTAATAAAATAATAATTTTAACAATGAAATGAAGACAATGTTTGGAGTTAATTAAACATATACCGTTTAAATTACTTGTAATATAAATATGTCCTAATCAACTAAATTTTATCTAAATCAACTCTGTCCTATTTAAATTCGATCTTAGAATTTTTAGTGTTTTAGAAATTTATGAACTAATAATATTTAAAATAGAACAAAAAACATATTTTCTTTTTAATTCGATTTTAAATTAAGAAAAAGCAAGAGTAATTAATTTTTTTGATAATAAAATTATCTTTCACCTAAAAAACTCTATCCAAATTAAATAAATGAATTATTAGTTGCCTTTTAAATTCATAAAAAAACAAATTAGTATTTGCCAAAAAATTAGTAAATCGGAAAATTAGAAAACTTAGTTAATTATAAAACTAGAAAATTAGTAATATTAAATTAAATAAAAAACTATTGAGAAATTTACTTTTATAAAATAAAAAACAAGTTTCAGGCCATTAATTTACTTTTATTTTTATTTTTTTATTCTTTTTCCTTTTGATAAAGCAAGAAAAAAAATTTGTTTTACACTCTCCTAATTGTTAATAAAGATCATTAAAAAGTCGATTTAAAATAAAGCAAATAATTATTTATATTACAAAAGCAATAAAACAGTAAAAAATTGATAAAAAATATTAACAAGAAGATTCAGTTCTGGATATAAAACAAATTAACATTATAAACATATTATAAAGATAGTTGTTTTAAAAAAAATATTAACTCGTCTTGCTTTTCCTCAATTTAAAATTAAATTGAAATCAAAATGTTCCGTTTTCTGTATTATATTAGTAGTTCGTAATTTGTAAAACACTAATAATTCAATGATTAAATTAAGATATGCTATTTATTTAATTAGAACATATTTATATTATAAGTGATCATAGTGAGGAAAATTTTTCTCAATTTGAAATTGAATTGAAATCAAAATTTTCTATTTGCTCTATTTTAAAAATTATTAGTTTGTAAATTTGTGAAACAATAATAATTTAATAATTAAATTCGGATGAATTTTTTATTTAATTAGAACATATTTATATTAAAAGTAATTATAGTGATGACAATTTAAGTGAAATTAAAATGTTGTTTTCCATTTATTTTTAAAATTACTAATTTATAAATTTGAGAAAACTCTTAAAATTTATTTATTATATTTTAATAGAGTAATTTATGTGACACATAATTTTATTCTCAAAAAAAATTAATTACTGTTGCTTTTTCTCAATATTAAATTTAATTGAATTAAAAATTTTCTATTTGCTCTATTTTAAAAATTATTAGTTTGTAAATTTGTGAAACAATAATAATTTAATGATTAAATTCGGATGAATTTTGTTTTTAATTAGGACATATTTATATTAAAAGTAATTATAGTGATGACAATTTAAGTAAAATTAAAATGTTGTTTTCCATTTATTTTTAAAATTACTAATTTATAAATTTGAGAAAACTCTTAAAATTTATTTATTAAATTTTAATGGAGTAATTTATGTGAAACATAATTTTATTCTCAAAAAGAATTAATTACAGTTGCTTTTTCTCAATATTAAATTTAATTGAATTAAAAATTTTCTTTTAGCTCTATTTTAAAAATTATTAATTTGTAAATTTGTGAAACAATAATGATTTAATGATTAAATTTATATGGATTATTTATTTAATTAGGACATATTTATATTATAAGTTATTATAGTGGTGACAATTTAAGTGAAATTAAAAGTTTGTTTTCCATATATTTTCAAAATTACTAATTTATAAATTTGAGAAAACTCTTATAATTTATTTATTGAATTTGGATAGGGTTATTTTTGTGAAAAATAATTTTATTGTAAAAAAAATTAATTATTCCTGCTTTTTCCCTTTTTTAAATTTAATTGAAATTAAAATGTATTATTTCCTCTACTCTACTCTACTCCCCTACTCTGAGTCTTTTTCAATAAAATTAAAAACATTTTGCTGCTTGTTTAAAAAAAAAAACACTTTTCCCAGGTATTTCATAAGGGAAAATAAGGGTGCAAGCGGCATCTCTTAATATTGTCTGATCGAAAAAAGAAAAAATAGGTGTATATTTTTTTAACTTGAAGTTGATTGCAATAGGTCCAGAAAAAATATTCAAATTTTTTTATTTTTGTGTTTTGACACCTTAATGTACAATGTATAGTACAAATTGATAACCTTTTGAAAATTTAGAGAGTGTTTCTTTACGTCAAGCGTAGTTTATATTCCACACAATATACAAAGTTATTTAATTTGAAAACGAGTTGAATGTTTATTTTTTCAAAAAAATGTATTTCATAAAACTCTATTGTTCTCATTAAATACGAAACCTCTAAAATAGAAAGTAGGACAGGCAATTTCTGTGTTTCTTTTTAGTTTACATTACCTTTCTTTACGTATAGGCTAAGTATTCAATAATTATGCGAGTGTAAATTGACAACTTTAAATTCGCATTGAAACTTATACAATTTATTATGGACATGTGAAATATATTTACTTCTGTAGTCTTAATTATTTTCGTTTATGTAGGATAATTACCCAGTAATTCTAAAAAAGTAAACAAACTATTAAATTTATTCAACTGACTATACAGTATATATAGAGCATTCTTTTACTTATTTATCACTTCTAGACTGTTATTTCACAAGAAAAAAAAGTTTATTTATTGGATAATCAAATTTATAATGACGATTACTAATTTCTTGCTTCTGATCTGTATTGTTGTAATTATCACAATCCAGAAAGGTATTGTACTAGGTAAGTCATTTATACATTCCGATCGATCAATTCTAACTATATTTTTTTACATTTAAAATTTTAGAAAAAAGTGTTTTTTTGCGAAATTGTATATATATATATATTATTTTTAAGTTAAAATATAAGTACTTTACTCACTTTAATTTTTGAAAACGAATCAATTGACCTATATATATATAAAGTATATAACTTACCAAAAATTCGCATAATTCATGATTTTTAAAAAAAAATTTTAGTTTCTTTGGCATTTCATACAAATTGTATAAAAAATACTTTTTACCCATTTTGTATACAGTTCAAAAACGCAACAATTCTCATATTTCAGATCTCTTCGCGATCAATTTATCAAAACGAGAGTCAAAAATATTTTTAAATTTAATTTTTAGGGGTTTTTGTTATTTCTTCAGAAAATGTATCTGCTTTCTTAATTTTAATGACATAAATACACAAATTAAATAATCCCTATGAAAGTAATGTGTTTAAAAAGTAAACATTCTCTCTTTTATATTATTAATTTATTGCTTCCTCTATGAAGAAGTAAATTTTTTTACTTACGTGGAAGCGAAATTTCCATCGAAATGGACATGATTTTCACCTAATTATGATTTTTACTAAAATGTTATTTACAGGTGAAGGTTTCAATTATCGAGAACCTATATTATGCTACTATAATAAAGGAATGTGTTTTGCAAAATATGTTAATTGCAGAGTAGTATTGCCTACTAATGAGTGTAGTAATCGAAGAATGCAATGTTGCCTTAAGCATGTAAGTTAACAATAATATTGTTTTTAAAATTTAGTATAAACAAATACTTGTATTTTCGGATTAAAAAAAGTAATTTTACCTGAATATCAGTAAAAAATCATTTATAATTAAATAAATATATTAAAAGTTGAGTTTTAAAGTGTTTTTGTACTGAAAATGTAGGTAATAAAATTATTATATTTTGCAGTTTGATTAGCATCAGTTCTTCGGGTTTTGGCCTGGCTTTTTCTGTCACCCACGTCGTGTTGAACAAACATGTGATAAATCGTTAAAAAGTTACAATAAACAATTTTAAAAAAAGGATTTTTTGTTTTTATTAGTGATTACAAATTTGACACAAAATTTCCATTATTAAAAATGACGAATGTAATTTAGCGGTGAATTAAAAGTTTTAAATGCAATTAGACTAAATATTCTTTAGATATAAACAATTAAATAATTGCCACTTTACGAAATTATTATCTATAATATTTTTAATATAGTCGGTGTGTTAAAATATATTTTCAATATTATTTGTCGAATACAATTTTCCAATATTATCGATGTAAAAAGATATGAAAGTTAATTGTATTTCCTAGAATATTCTGTTATCGTTTACTGAAAGGACTTTATTCACCAAATTTAGCTAATTAAATTATTGCTTGATAAAATAAACCCCGATAATCGCTTTGAAGTAGATATTATATTCGACTCTTTGTTAAATGGAAAATTTACATTTTTATCATACAAAAGTTAGTTTTTATTAAAATTAAACAGACTTAAAGCAACAAATTGATGTTATTACATACAAAGTACAGAATAAAATTTATTACAATAAACAATATATAACATTTGTCAATTTAATTAGGTTATTTTCTAATAAATAAATAATAATAAATTACAAGATTTAATATATAAAATTTAATTAGTCTTCTTAAAAAATTTTCTTCTATTTTTCTTGATTTTCAATCTGAAAAGTAATATCAAAATTTTTCTCTCTTAATTTTTTTCACGGCAATCAGACATTTTTGACAATTTTTGCCACTGTTTACACATTTTTGGCAAATTTCATGATCGCACGACGTTGGAATTAAAAATTTTGAAACTGCTTGACAAGCGTCACATGTTTTCCAAGAATTGTCCCTCGTGTTTGAGAAAAATTCCTAATAAAAATTATAAACAAACAAATTTATAAGAATTAAAATTGATCTTATGAGCAAAGGTCTAATAAATAATTATAAATAAATAAATAAATAATTATAAAAATCATTTCATTTACCCGATTATTACGAAGGCGATCATTTTGGAAGTTATCTTTTTGAACATATCTCTGACTACAAGAACAATTTGTAGATTGTCTTTGAGGTGTGTAATAATTAGTTGCTAAAGATGACGAATGTGACTCTAAAAACAACAATCAAACAATTTTGTAATAATCTATAAGTGAAGATTTAAAAATAATAATCTAAAATTTTGTTTCTGAACAGAAAATAAATTTAAAAATTGGATGTACTTCCGATTAGCACATATGAAATATTACAAAAATAAAAAATTCAAATAAATAATAATTATACAATAATAACAATGATATTTATTCAATAAATTATTATTAACATTTTAAATGTGATTTTTAAAAAAAAACATCTCACCTGATTTTGCTCGATCAGCAGATTTGCACTCAACCAACAATTGCATTGCTGGTTTCAAAATTCTGCTAACACCTTGAAAATGAGCTTCGAGTACATCATATTTCTCTTGAATTTTTTCTCTGTCTGACAGTCTTGGCGAATTACAAAGCTTCTCCAAAGCTAATTCAGCAATTTGACCCAAAGGTCCATTAAAAAATGCGTCCATTTTAATGTTTTAAAATTTTATTAAACTGTTTAGTTGTTCGAAATTTTCTGCAAAAGATTTTACATAGATACGTAATTAAAGAAGAAATTTAGTACTGAATTTAACAGACTATCACGAGGGACTATTTAATTACCTCGAAAGTCTTTTAATGTAAACAGAAACATTCCAAGGCTAAAATTCGTTTACTTCATAATATATTTTAGTATGAAATCTTGTTTAATTCAATTATAATAAAATATCTATTATTATTATTTATTTTACATTTTTTTATAAAATATTTCTTTAATGAGTTTAAAAATACTGATATTTCGGTCCCGCCAGCAGAAAAGGTCATTCAAATTTGAAAAAAAGTAAATCGAAAATGGCAAAAATAATTGAAATATGTAGAAAATAATTGAAAAATGATAAAAAAAAAGTTAAAATTTGAAAACAAATTTGAAACTGATGTAAAAAATTAAAATTTTGAGTACAATAATTGTAATATTGACGAAATAGTTTAAATGTGAAGAAACTAATTGAATAATGGCATAAATAATTGAAAGCTGGTTCAAAAATTTAAATTTGTAGACAATAGTTTGAAAATTGAAAAAATAATAGTTTCAAGAAAATAATTAAAACTTAGAGAAAATAAATAAAATATGTCAAAAAAAATTATATATGTAGAAAACCGTTGAAAAATGACAAAAATAACTTAAATTTGGAAAAAAAATTGTTGAAAAATGAGCAATAAAAAAAATGAAATAAAATAAAAATAAAAAATGAGGTAAAAAATAAAAAATTTAATACATTAATTGAAAAATTGTTTAAAAAAATTGAAAAATTAACAATATAATTAAAATGTGAAGAAACTAATTGAATGACAGAAATAATTTAAAACTGGTGTTATAAATTTATGACAATAATAAAAGGATTGAAGAAAATGACATTTAAGGCCGTTGGAGACACAGAGTCCGCAGAGAATCTGTAGGGGGGAGCAGTGGTTCTCAAAGACTGTCCCCATGCGTTTTGAAGACTTAGGAATTTTTCGCGACAAAGTTAAACACTTTTCCCACAAAAGAACATCGTACTGCAAATTCTATTGAAATAAAGATTCAGAAAAATACTTACTTTTGATAAATCAAGTATTTCCTGAGCTTTAGTGTCTCGAGGAAATTCGTGTGATGAAAACAACCTCCAATGATGTTCCATGTTTGGCAATTTTTTCCAATAAAACCAGACACTTTTTCCGAAAATGAAAATCGTAGTGAAAATTTAAATTTAATTAGCACTTTTTCACTTATTTTGTTTTTGGCATATGAGTTTTTAAATCGCGTCAGTCTCTCGAGGAAATACAAAATCACTTGACACTTCACTCACTGATTCCCACTTTGACAATTTTTTTCGGCAAAACGAGACACTTTTTCCGAAAATGAAAATCGTAGTGAAAATTTAAATTTAATTATCACTTTTTCACTTATTTTGTTTTTGGCATTTGAGTTTTTAAATCGCGTCAATCTCTCGAGAAAAGTAAATTTTTTTCAATTTCATCAATGAAAATGTCAAACAATGTAGCAGAATATAGTTTGTCGTGCGCTGTTCTGATACGGCATTTTCGGGTACTATAATTCACACGGCGCCGCCTTTGAAATTATAGACAGGCGTACATTATATTCATTATATTAATCAACCTATTTATAAAATTCAATGTTTAGATATTAATTGTAAAAATTTAATATAAAAAATTAATGTCAAGTTCCAAACATAATTTTGCTAACTTTGTACAAAAAATAAAAGTTGTTTGTTATTTCAAGTGTAATTAGCTCTATTGAAAAGACGCATTTAAAATAATTTAAACCATTCAAATGCAACAAGTACATTATTTATTGTAAATCATGCATTAATAATTTCTAAACAATTTAAATATTTTTTAAAATCTAAGAGTTGAAGGAAAAATAGTAGAGCTTATTTAGTTTATCAGAAGAATGCAACCCGACTTACAGAGGAGATGGGAAATAGATATTGTATAGGAACTGAAATAAGTGTTTCTTTTAATTTTTTAAAATTAAATAAACAGAGCATTCGATAAATATTTTATACATAACGTAAAAATTAAAGAAATAATTAAAACGCAAGAAAGGACTAAAAAAATAGTGTAATATCAAAAAAATTAAATGAACAGGAAGAAAATGGAGAAATGTTTTTTTCTTAATCTAACAAACTGTAAAAAATGTAAAAAGTAAAAAAGAATAAGTAAGTAAGTTTGTAAAAAAACTCTCAAGAAATAGACAAGATGTGAAAAGAAATTGAATAAATTTACAAAAAAATAAGTGTATTTACTTTTAAAAGTATAGAAATAATTATTAAAATTAACGTAATAAAAAGTTTAATGAATGTATAAATAAGAAAACTGTGTAATATAATATTAAATAATTTTTATAAAAAGAAGAAAATTAAAGAAAATCCTAAAAAGAACAGAGACAAATACCAAAAAAAAAAAATATCAAAAATACCTAAACGGAGAAAAAATTTTAAAAATGTTGTAAAAATAATAAATTATAATATAAAAATGAAAGTAAAATCTCTTAAAAATCTTGTAAGAATATTACCAAAGGAAGGATTATTGTGAATATGGAAATTAATTAATATTATTGAATTAAGATGCATTGAAATTTAAATTAATTTAAATTTAAAAGTTGGTACAAATTGGAATATGAGTTCATTGACGTTTAGAATTTATATAACTTTTAATGATTTGAAGATATACAAATCTAATATTATTTTTTGATAACTTGATACCAAAAATTTGTAAATTGTAGGTATTTTGATCATCTGTATTAATACAATTTTTTAAATTTTATAACGAATAAAATATTAAAATTTTCAAGATTTATCCACAAATTTCTGTTTTTTTTATGATTTGCGATACTTTACATGCAATATTGGACATCCGGAGAATTGAAAAGTTTTTTTTCCATTTAAATCAATAACAGCCCTGTTTATAGATTACATTTATTTTATTTATTTCAAGCAATCTATACATATATCTTTGATGAATAATTTGATCTCTGTTTCCGAACTTCACGGAAAAAAAAATACAACTGCATCAATGAAACTTTTTTCCATAATGGCTAAACATTTAGCCAAAAATGAACGAGCGATATTGCCAATATCACTGTTTTGGCGAAATTGAAAATCGTCGCTCAATTTTTCCAAATTAGAGAAAGTGTATTACTAATTTATATATTTGTCAGTTTAAAAGAAAGATATTGAAATTCTGTGATGGAAATATTTAAAATGTATAGCCAGAAACTTGATTTTAATAAATAGTTAAAAAAAAAGCATATGAATATGATTTTGCAATTAGACTTAATTTTAAAAAAAGGTTGTTTAAAATTGTGTTTATGAAAAATCATCGGCCAAGACGCTCGATTGCGTAATTTTAATCTCATGTCATATCTCATCTCACTACCTTTCAAAATTTTAATTATTTTGACAATTTCAACTTGAAACATTCTCGTGGTTAGGTGTTGTTTATTTTTATTTTATCAGATAATAAATATTGCAATTTTTATTAAAACATTAAATAAATAATGAAAACATTATTAATTATTTTGAGTGAAATGCTGTGAAATGTAGTGACAATTAAAAAAGGAATCAAGAAGGACTGTGATTAAGACAAAATAAGTTAATAAAATTATAATTTTGTATTTGTATTTTTATTTCTAAAACAATAAATAAATTTAAATATGTATTTAGTTTCGTCATTAATATGTAATTTAAGTTTAAATTGAAATGATTTTCTGGTATTTTGATAAGTAGTTTTTGTTATTCTTAGTTTCACTTAAATTAATTATTATTGAAAAGTAGGGTTATTAAAATTCTAAATAAACTTAAAAAGTTTTCAAACGACTAAATATATTATTTAATAAAGGTTTTTTTAATGTTTATTAATTGGATTTTAAATTTTCATTTTACGTTTTTTTTCTTTAGGTATTTAATAGGTACTTATTATAGACAAAAAGTAACATATGTACTTCAACCTACATTAAATTTATTAATTAATTTAAATATAACAACATATTAGCTTTAAATATTTTATTATAAATGTTATTTTTTAAAATTAAATCATATGACTCGTTATTTACAGAATTAAAAACACTTTGATATTTGTAAACAAAAATTAAAGGTTATTTTAATAAACTTTAAAATAAGAAAACCTATTTATTAATCATTATGCAAAATTATATATTAATAATTAAAATTTTAATTAATAATTAATAGTAATTGATAAAACTAAATTTATATTTAAATTTATTTATTGTTTTAAAAATATTAATATTAATACATAGGTAATTACAATTTTCTAAACTTATTTATTCATGTTTATATTTCTTCTTCTTTCTTCTTTTCACTTTAATACTATAATTTGGCTCAAGATAATCATTATTAATATTTGTCTTTAATTAATTGTAAAATAAATATTAAAATGTTTATTATTAGCAGGTTAAATAAATATAACCACGTGAATGTTTCGGACTGAAACTGTCAGTTTTCGACTGTTTATTTGTTTCGAAGATTTTCACTATCGCTAAATCACTAAAGTTCGTATCAAGAAATTAACTATACCTATAGCTGACCTAAAGGTGCGTTTCGCTGTTACATTTAAAAAGTTTTTCTATTTTGGTTATTTAAGAAGAATACATAATTTACTAAAATACGAAATTCCGAATTTCAGCAATAACAAAAGAAATACCAATTTATTAAAACAGCTTACTGAAAATACCAGAAACATTTATACAAATTAACAGTACATTTTCTTATTATAGCTCTATTTCCAAATTCGGTGGTTCGCCACGTTAAATTTTTTTCCGTGTTCTATGTAAGTCGGGTTGCCTTCTTTCTCGGCACTAAATAAACCATAAGGATTTATGATGTAACTCTTAGTATTTGAGAAATAATTTAGCAAAAAAAAAGATAAAATTTTTTCCTACATAAATTTTAATTTGTTAATTTTAAATTATGCAATTCTTTATTACAATATTAAATATAATAAACAAATTAATAATGTTCTAAAACAAGTATTAAAGTAAATTTCTTATTTCTTCAAAATAAAAGGGAGAATTTTTGTTACATAATATAAATATTATATAATTTTTTTTAATATATTGAATGTTTTAAAAATAAAATAAATTAGTTCAAAAATGATATTAGATTAAACTACATATCTTTTAAAAATAAAATGTAAGAAACTACTTGGTAAATAAATTATATTTACTTATTTAAATTTAAATCATACATTTTTTAAACCACGTTTTTTTTCTTATAAAAAAAGAGATATACATTTATCTGTGTAGCATAAAATATATACAATTTATTGACAACATTTTCAGAAAAAACTGTCTCAAATTCGACCAATGCAGATGAAAATTCTAAACATGACAGTTAAATTTCAAAAATATTTGTTAACATGCCCAAGTTATTAAATATTTAACAAAAAAGATCTATAAAAACGATTTAGCTTTCAAGAAAGTGCAACATTCGCAGTTTACAAAATTTTTTCCACGACATTTGTAGAAAAGTTTAATTTTTGCTTCGGTCAGTAAGCACAAAGTTTCTTATTTCTGATCTAAATTTGTTAAATATTTGATAACATGACCAAGTTATTAAATATTTAACAAATTAGACCAATAAGAACGATTAACCTATCGTGAAAGTGAAAAATTCACATTTTACAAAACTTTTTCCACGACATTTGTAGAAAAATTTAATTTTTGCTTCGGTCAATAAGCACAAAGTTTCTTATTTCTGATCTAAATTTGTTAAATATTCGATAACATGACCAAGTTATTAAATATTTAAAAAATTAAATCTATAAAAACGTTTTAGCTTACGAGAAAGTAGAAATTTCGCAGTTTACAAAATTCTTTACACGATATTTGTAGAAAAATTTAATTTTTGCATCAGTCAATAAGCACAAAGTTTCTTATTTCTGATCTAAATTTGTTAAATATTTGATAACATGCACAAGTTATTGAATATTTAACAAAATAGATCTATAAAAACGTTTTAGCTTACGAGAAAGTGGAAAATTCGCAGTTTACAAAAATATATTTATTTAACCTGCTAATAATAAACATTTTAATATTTATTTTACAATTAATTAAAGACAAATATTAATAATGATTATCTTGAGCCAAATTATAGTATTAAAGTGAAAAGAAGAAAGAAGAAGAAATATAAACATGAATAAATAAGTTTAGAAAATTGTAATTACCTATGTATTAATATTAATATTTTTAAAACAATAAATAAATTTAAATATAAATTTAGTTTTATCAATTACTATTAATTATTAATTAAAATTTTAATTATTAATATATAATTTTGCATAATGATTAATAAATAGGTTTTCTTATTTTAAAGTTTATTAAAATAACCTTTAATTTTTGTTTACAAATATCAAAGTGTTTTTAATTCTGTAAATAACGAGTCATATGATTTAATTTTAAAAAATAACATTTATAATAAAATATTTAAAGCTAATATGTTGTTATATTTAAATTAATTAATAAATTTAATGTAGGTTGAAGTACATATGTTACTTTTTGTCTATAATAAGTACCTATTAAATACCTAAAGAAAAAAAACGTAAAATGAAAATTTAAAATCCAATTAATAAACATTAAAAAAACCTTTATTAAATAATATATTTAGTCGTTTGAAAACTTTTTAAGTTTATTTAGAATTTTAATAACCCTACTTTTCAATAATAATTAATTTAAGTGAAACTAAGAATAACAAAAACTACTTATCAAAATACCAGAAAATCATTTCAATTTAAACTTAAATTACATATTAATGACGAAACTAAATACATATTTAAATTTATTTATTGTTTTAGAAATAAAAATACAAATACAAAATTATAATTTTATTAACTTATTTTGTCTTAATCACAGTCCTTCTTGATTCCTTTTTTAATTGTCACTACATTTCACAGCATTTCACTCAAAATAATTAATAATGTTTTCATTATTTATTTAATGTTTTAATAAAAATTGCAATATTTATTATCTGATAAAATAAAAATAAACAACACCTAACCACGAGAATGTTTCAAGTTGAAATTGTCAAAATAATTAAAATTTTGAAAGGTAGTGAGATGAGATATGACATGAGATTAAAATTACGCAATCGAGCGTCTTGGCCGATGATTTTTCATAAACACAATTTTAAACAACCTTTTTTTAAAATTAAGTCTAATTGCAAAATCATATTCATATGCTTTTTTTTTAACTATTTATTAAAATCAAGTTTCTGGCTATACATTTTAAATATTTCCATCACAGAATTTCAATATCTTTCTTTTAAACTGACAAATATATAAATTAGTAATACACTTTCTCTAATTTGGAAAAATTGAGCGACGATTTTCAATTTCGCCAAAACAGTGATATTGGCAATATCGCTCGTTCATTTTTGGCTAAATGTTTAGCCATTATGGAAAAAAGTTTCATTGATGCAGTTGTATTTTTTTTTCCGTGAAGTTCGGAAACAGAGATCAAATTATTCATCAAAGATATATGTATAGATTGCTTGAAATAAATAAAATAAATGTAATCTATAAACAGGGCTGTTATTGATTTAAATGGAAAAAAAACTTTTCAATTCTCCGGATGTCCAATATTGCATGTAAAGTATCGCAAATCATAAAAAAAACAGAAATTTGTGGATAAATCTTGAAAATTTTAATATTTTATTCGTTATAAAATTTAAAAAATTGTATTAATACAGATGATCAAAATACCTACAATTTACAAATTTTTGGTATCAAGTTATCAAAAAATAATATTAGATTTGTATATCTTCAAATCATTAAAAGTTATATAAATTCTAAACGTCAATGAACTCATATTCCAATTTGTACCAACTTTTAAATTTAAATTAATTTAAATTTCAATGCATCTTAATTCAATAATATTAATTAATTTCCATATTCACAATAATCCTTCCTTTGGTAATATTCTTACAAGATTTTTAAGAGATTTTACTTTCATTTTTATATTATAATTTATTATTTTTACAACATTTTTAAAATTTTTTCTCCGTTTAGGTATTTTTGATATTTTTTTTTTTTGGTATTTGTCTCTGTTCTTTTTAGGATTTTCTTTAATTTTCTTCTTTTTATAAAAATTATTTAATATTATATTACACAGTTTTCTTATTTATACATTCATTAAACTTTTTATTACGTTAATTTTAATAATTATTTCTATACTTTTAAAAGTAAATACACTTATTTTTTTGTAAATTTATTCAATTTCTTTTCACATCTTGTCTATTTCTTGAGAGTTTTTTTACAAACTTACTTACTTATTCTTTTTTACTTTTTACATTTTTTACAGTTTGTTAGATTAAGAAAAAAACATTTCTCCATTTTCTTCCTGTTCATTTAATTTTTTTGATATTACACTATTTTTTTAGTCCTTTCTTGCGTTTTAATTATTTCTTTAATTTTTACGTTATGTATAAAATATTTATCGAATGCTCTGTTTATTTAATTTTAAAAAATTAAAAGAAACACTTATTTCAGTTCCTATACAATATCTATTTCCCATCTCCTCTGTAAGTCGGGTTGCATTCTTCTGATAAACTAAATAAGCTCTACTATTTTTCCTTCAACTCTTAGATTTTAAAAAATATTTAAATTGTTTAGAAATTATTAATGCATGATTTACAATAAATAATGTACTTGTTGCATTTGAATGGTTTAAATTATTTTAAATGCGTCTTTTCAATAGAGCTAATTACACTTGAAATAACAAACAACTTTTATTTTTTGTACAAAGTTAGCAAAATTATGTTTGGAACTTGACATTAATTTTTTATATTAAATTTTTACAATTAATATCTAAACATTGAATTTTATAAATAGGTTGATTAATATAATGAATATAATGTACGCCTGTCTATAATTTCAAAGGCGGCGCCGTGTGAATTATAGTACCCGAAAATGCCGTATCAGAACAGCGCACGACAAACTATATTCTGCTACATTGTTTGACATTTTCATTGATGAAATTGAAAAAAATTTACTTTTCTCGAGAGATTGACGCGATTTAAAAACTCAAATACCAAAAACAAAAAAAGTGAAAAAGTGCTAATTAAATTTAAATTTTCACTACGATTTTCATTTTCGGAAAAAGTGTCTGGTTTTGCCGAAAAAAATTGTCAAAGTGGGAATCAGTGAGTGAAGTGTCAAGTGATTTTGTATTTCCTCGAGAGATTGACGCGGTTTAAAAACTCAAATGCCAAAAACAAAATAAGTGAAAAAGTGATAATTAAATTTAAATTTTCACTACGATTTTCATTTTCGGAAAAAGTGTCTCGTTTTGCCGAAAAAAATTGTCAAAGTGGGAATCAGTGAGTGAAGTGTCAAGTGATTTTGTATTTCCTCGAGAGACTGACGCGATTTAAAAACTCATATGCCAAAAACAAAATAAGTGAAAAAGTGCTAATTAAATTTAAATTTTCACTACGATTTTCATTTTCGGAAAAAGTGTCTGGTTTTATTGGAAAAAATTGCCAAACATGGAACATCATTGGAGGTTGTTTTCATCACACGAATTTCCTCGAGACACTAAAGCTCAGGAAATACTTGATTTATCAAAAGTAAGTATTTTTCTGAATCTTTATTTCAATAGAATTTGCAGTACGATGTTCTTTTGTGGGAAAAGTGTTGGACTTTGTCGCGAAAAATTCCTAAGTCTTCAAAACGCATGGGGACAGTCTTTGAGAACCACTGCTCCCCCCTACAGATTCTCTGCGGACTCTGTGTCTCCAACGGCCTTAAAGAAAATAATTCCAAAATGTTAAAAATATTTGAAAATTGACAAGAATTATTGTAATTTGAAAAAAATAATTGAAAATTTGAAGACAATACTTGAAAAATTGACAAAACAATTAAAATGTTAAGAAACTAATTAAATAATTACATAAATAATTGAAAGCAGGTGTAAAAATAGAAAATTTATAGAAAATAATTGAAACAATTATTAAAAGTTTCAATAAACAATTTGAAAATTGAAGAAATGAATTAAAGTTTAAAGAAAATGAATGAAATTGGAAGAGAATAATTCAAAAATGGCAAAAAAATTAAATATGAAGAAAGTAACTAAAGGTTGTAGGAAATAATTGAAATTTGTAGAAAATAATTAAAAAAGGTGTAAAAAATTAATAAATTCGTGACAATAATGAAAAGAATGAAGAAATTAATTAAAGTTTGAGGAAACTAAATTAAATTTTGAAGAGAATAATTCAAAAACGACAAAAAAACTTAAATATGAAAAAACTAATTGAAATTTTGTAAAAATAATTGAGAAAGAGTAAAAATAATTGATACCTGGTGTAAAAAATTGAAAATTTGAAGACAATTCTTGTAAAATTGATGAAACAATTCAAATGTTAAGAAACTAATTGAATAATGACATAATTAATTGAAAGCTGGTGTAGAAATTGAAAATTTATAAACAATAATTGAAAAATTGAAAAAATATTAGAAGTTTGAGGAAAATAATTCAAAAAGTGGCAAAAAAATTTAAATAATATGAGAAAAGTAATTAAAGTTTATAGGAAATAATTGTTAATTTATTTATAATAAAAAATTATTGTTTATAATAAATATTGATTTTGAAAAGTCGGAAATGTATTTTTTAAAAGGCTCATCTTTTATTAACTATTTATGAAAAAGTCATAAACTTTTGATAATTCGTGTCGAAATAAAAGTACTCTTTAAATCTGAATTAGTTAAAAATAACAAATTTGAAAGTAAAAACTCAGTCACTAATTCAAATAGTTATATTTATATATAACTTTTACATTTAGTAAAAAATAACTAATTATTATTTAAATTCATTTTTAGGTTATGTCAAAATAAGTAATATTTTAGTAAAATTTTGTTTACTAATTCAATTAGTCAAATTTGAACTATTTTTTAGTTATGTTTTTACTACCAATTAGTCATTTCTTTTACTAATATTTAGTTTTTTAAAACTAATTGCTGAAATAAAAACTCAGGCATGATTTTACTAATTATTAGTTATTTCTAACTAATTCAAATTTAGAGAGTAGTTCAAAAAATTATATGCATAAAATTGCAATTGTTTAAAAAAATAAAGAAATGAATATTTTTCAATAAAATTTATAGGATGTTTATAATTATAATAGACCAAACTTTTTCTGTATTGACATTGAAAAATTTCAACCTCCACTTGAAAAATTCTCACCCAGGTACATTCATCATGACGTAAAATCTTTAAATACCCGAGTTTGTCGAAGATTAATTTTATCAGAAAATGTTGCTTCTATTAACGTAAGAGTATTATCAGTAAAAACTACCTAAGAAATCTTCTTAGTTATCAAATTGGTATTTAATAAGCAACATCTTTCAAATTTCTTGAAAAGTATCTCTGGAACATGAATACAGAAAAATTAAACTAAATTTAGATTGTTTTATGTAAGTAAATAATTATTGTAAATAACTAAATAGCAGCAAAATCAAAAGATTAATAGAAACATTTTATCAATTCTATGAAAATTACAGAAGCATTTATGCAATGATTCTCTAGTTTTAAAAATAAAAATTTATGGTACCAATTTTAAAAATTATGTACAAGCTCTTTGAGAAATAATTAAAACAAAACTAATTATACATATTTTCATTTTCTCCTCATTATATTCAGCGCAATGTTAATCAAACAATGATTCAATATTCATAATTTTTTTGAAAGAACAGATTTTATTGGACTACATAGTTTAAACATAAAAATTAATCAGAAATCTACTGTTCATTATGAGTCGTGATAAATGTGTCAAAAATGCTGATCACTATCAAGAACTCTCGGTTGATGATGAACTGGAAAAGAATGAAGCAAATTTGGGAAATCATGTGTTACAATTCGTTGCCACAATTAGTGGTAAATATTATGCAGATTTTTATTTAAAATCATTAAAATATATTTTTGTAATTTTTAATCAATTTATTTATTTTAACTGAATTCAAACATGATCTGTTTTTAGAGACAGTTCCGTGTGACCTTTTTTTGTTGTATTTTATCTTTGACAAATATTTAATTATTTATTTTTCATTTGCTTCACTAAAATCTTTTCATTTACGTTCCATCGTAAAAGTTGATTTCTTATAAACAAACAAAAATAAAGAATTTTAAACTTGATTTTTCATCTACTCTTATTTTTATTCTTCTTAGTTAACAAATAAATCAACTTTTATAAACTCACTAAATTTTATTTATTTTGAAAAAGTTAATATCAATAGGTAATCCTTCCGAATTCAATAAAAGCTTTCAAAACGTTTTATTAAGGAAGATGGATGGACAAAATAACAGTCGTTGCCAAACACCTTCCCCTCCATTGCTGAAAATTTGTATTTTAGCAATTTTTGTTTAAAAAAAACAAGACATTTTTTCGAAGAAATCATGTTGTCTTGCCTGTGAGTGACTACTACTTCGTTGGAATTGTCTCAGGAGGAATAAAATGCATGTAGCCTAAAACACATTTAACCTACAATACATTCAGCCTAAAACTCATACAGCCTAAAATGCATGTAACCTGTAACCATTTAAATACATTTAACCTAAAATGCACTCAGCCTAAAACACATTCAGCCTAAAACGCATGTAGCCTAAAAACCATTTAACCTAAAACGCATATACCCTAAAACCTTTTTAACCTAAAATGCATTCATCCTAAAACTCATGCAGCCTAAAATGAACATTGCAAAAAAGCATTTAACCGCTTGTACAAAATATCATGATGGTATACGGAATCCAAGATCATTGTATTTAAATTCTTTTACTGCATTTAGCCTAAAAGTCATTCAACCTAAAACGCATTTAGCCTAAAATGGATATAGACTAAAATACATTACCCTAAAATGCATTCGGCCTTAAACTCATTCAGCATGAAGTGCATATGTACCCTAAAACCCATACCTAAAATGCATTCAGCGTAAAACTTAGTCAACCAAAAATGCATTCATCCTAAAACTCATTCAGTCTAAAACCCAATTAACCTAAAAGTTATTTTGCCTTAAACCCATTTAACATAAAATGAATTCT
Organism: Ganaspis brasiliensis; assembly: GCA_037103525.1. Taxonomy (NCBI): domain Eukaryota; kingdom Metazoa; phylum Arthropoda; class Insecta; order Hymenoptera; family Figitidae; genus Ganaspis; species Ganaspis brasiliensis. Next base: position 384,198 of record JAZKLR010000580.1, on the reverse strand, counting down.
TTCCATAACTCTTTCAACTTAAAACCCATTTAACCTAAAATGCATTCAGCCTAAAACTCATTTAGCCTAAAATGCATATAGCCTAAAAAGCATTTAACCGCTTGTACAAGGTATCATGCTGGTATACGGAATCCACGATCTTTGTATTTAACTCCTTTTACTGCATTTAGCCTAAAAGTCATTCAACCTAAAACGCATTTAGCCTAAAGTTCATTCAGCCCAAAATACATGTACCCTAAAACCTTCTTAACCTCAAATTCACTAAGCCTAAAAGACATTCATCCTAAAACGCATTAAGCCTAAAAACCATTTAACCTGAAATGCATTCAGACTAAAGTTCATTTAGCCCAAAATGCATGTACCCTTAAACCTATTTAACCTAAAATTCATTCAGCCTAAAACTCATTCAGCCTAAAATCTATTTAATCTGTAACCATGTAAATAAATTTAACCTAAAATGCACTCAACCTAAAACTCATTGAGCCTAAAATGCATGTAGCCTAAAACCCATTTAACCTAAAATGGAGGTAGCGTAAAATGCATTTAACCTAAAATGCATTCAGCATAAAATGCATATTTAGCTTAAAACCCATAACTAAAATGCATTCAGCCTAAAACTTATTCAATCTAAAATGAATTCATCCTAAAATTCATTCAACCTAAGAAATATGTAACCTAAAACCCATTTACCTAATATACATTCAGCCTAAAACTTATTCTGCTTAAAATGCATGTAGCCTAGGGTGGTCCAAAAATATACAGTAAAAAATTTTTTTTGAAATGCTTTGCTCCTACCCCCTAAAAAGTTTCCAGCTCGAAAAAAATACCCCTATTTATGTTTGTTTTTAAAACGGACAATAGTTAGGGGTGTCGTAAACCCCTTGGAATTTCCTATTGATCTTTCATGGGAAAAACGCACTTTTTCGTAATTTCGCTACAAAATCCTCAAAAATTAATTAATAATTATTAATAATTTATTGATATTATTTATTTTTTATAAGGTTATAAACAACCCCCATAATTACAAAAGAATGATAATTTTTTAAATTACAAATTAACGGTTTCTTTATGATTTTTAAACAAAATTGTTAAACATCGTCAATTTAAAAATCTTTATAGATATTTTATGTATTTTGAATTTGTTTAAACAATTTATTATTGTTAATTTACTGCTATTATTCAAATAAACCTGGCGAGTTGTACTTTTTTCTGACTTAACTATTTTTTAAACAAAATTTAGTAAAATTAATCACAATAACCATTTGCAATTGTTTGAACAAATTATTGTTAGTAATTATTAATTTTTTACAAAAGCACCTAGAAAGACACAACTTTTTCCTAATTAAACAAATTATTGACTCTGGTTAGAATAAGATAAATTATTAACCATAATTTTTTTTTACTTTGTTTAAACAATTTATTATTGTTAATCAATAGCTTTTGTTATTCTCACCAGAGCCCATTAATTTGTAAAACTAGGAAAAAGTTGTGTCTTTCTAGGTGGATTTGTGAAGAATTAATAATTATTAAAAATAATTTGTTTAAACAATTGCAAATGGTTATTGTGGTTAATTTTACTGAATACTTTTTTTACCTTTTTATTTTTTAAATATAAAAAATAGTTAAGTCAAAAAAAACTACAACTCGATAGGTTTATTTCAATATTCATTAAAAACTAACAATAATAAATTGTTTAAACAAAGTAAAAATAATTAATTATAGTCAATAATTTTTCATATTCAAACCAGAGCTCATTAACTTGTAACTTTAGTGAAAAGTTGTGTCTTTCTAGATGCATTAGTAAAAAATTAATAATTATTAACAATAATTTTTTTAAACAATTGCAATTGGTTGTTGTGCTTAAATTAACTGAATTTTGTTTTTATTAATTTAAAATATAAAAAATAGTTGAGCCAGAAAAAAGTACAACTCGATAGGTTTATTTGAATAATAGCAGTAAATTAACAATAATAAATTGTTTAAACAAATGAAAAATAAATATAAATATCTATAACCATTCGTAAATTGTCGATATTAAATAATTTTGTTCCAAAATCCTAAAAAGACTATTAATTTGGAATTTAAAAAAAAATTATAATTTTTTTATTTGTATTTATAGGAGTTGTTTCTAGCCCTATAAAAAATAGTTAATATTAATAATTTATTAAGTAAATTATGAAATATTATTTCAGTGATTTTGAGGATTTTGTAGCAAATTCACAAAAAGTTCGTTTTTCCCATTTAAAAAAACCCATTTAACCTAAAATCCCAGTAAAAAATATTAAAGCATTTTATGCTAAATGAGTTTTAGGCTGAGTGCATTTTAGGTTTAATTTATTTACATGGTTACAAATTAAATAGATTTTGGCTGAATGCATTTTAGGTGAAATGGGTTTTAGGCTACATATATTTTAGGTTAAATCGGTTTAAAGGTACATGCATTTTAGGCTGAATGAGTTTTCGGTTATATGCATTTTTGGTTAAATTGGGTTCTAGGCTTAATAACTTTTACGTTAAATGAGTTTTAGGCTAAATGCATTTTAGGCTTAATGAGTTTTAGGCTTAATGAATTTTAGATTAAATTTATTTACATGGTTGCAGATTAAATAGATTTTAGGCTGTATGAGTTTTAGGCTGAATGCATTTTAGGTGAAATGTTTTTTCGGCTACATGCATTTTAGGTTAAATAAGTTTTAAGGAACATGCATTTTAGGCTGAATGAGTTTTAGGTTATATGCATTTTAGGTTAAATGGGTTCTAGGCTTAATAACTTTTACATTAAATGAGTTTTAGGCTTAATGTATTTTAGGTTAAGTGCATTTTAGGCAAAGTCTTTGTATTTAACTTCTTTTACGTGGATTTTCGGTTAAATGGGTTTTAGGCTACATAATAATTTTAGGCTGAATGGGTTTTACGCTGAATGCATTTTAGGTTAAATGGGTTTTAGACTAGTTGTATTTTAGGCTAAATGACCTTTAGGCTAAATGCATTTTAGCCTAAATGCGTTTCAGGTTGAATGCATTTTAGGTTAAATAGGTTTTAGACTGAATGAGATTTAGGTAGAATTCATTTTAGGTTAAATGGGTTTAAGGCAAAATAACTTTTAGGTTAAGTGGGTTTTATCCTGAATGAGTTTTAGGATGAATGCATTTTTTGTTGAATACGTTTTAGGCTGAATGCGTGTTAGGTATGGATTTTAGGCTACATGTGCATTTCATGCTGAATGAGTTTTAGGCCGATTGCATTTTAGGTTGAATGCATTTTAGGCTGTATCCATTTTAGGTTAAATACATTTTAGATTGAATAACTTTGAGACTAAATGCAGTAAAAGAAGTTAAATACAAGGATCTTGGATTCCGTACACCAGCATGATACCTTGTACAAGCGATTAAATGCTTTTTAGACCATATGCATTTTAGGCTAAATGAGTTTTAGGCTGAATGCATTTTAGGTTAAATGGGTTTTAAGTTAAAAGAGTTATGGAAAGAATTCATTTTATGTTAAATGGGTTTAAGGCAAAATAACTTTTAGGTTAAGTGGGTTTTAGGCTAAATGAGTTTTAGGTTGAGTGCATTTTAGGTTAAATTTATTTACATGGTTACAGATTAAATAGATTTTAGGCTGAATGTGTTTTAGGCTGAGTACATTTTAGGTTAAATGTATTTAAATGGTAACAGGTTACATGCATTTTCGGCTGTATGAGTTTTAGGCGGAATGAGTTTTAGGCTGAATGCATTTTAGGGTAAGTGCGTTTCAGGTTGAATGCATTTTAGGTTAAATGGGTTTTAGGCTGAATGAGTTTTAGGAAGAATTCTTTTTAGGTTAAATGGGTTTAAGGCAAAACAACTGTTAGTTTAAGTGGGTTTTATTCTGAAAGAGTTTTATGTTAAATAATGACTTTTAGGCTTAATGCATTTTAGGTTGAGTGCATTTTAGTCAAAAAGTAAAAATATCTACCAACAAAAAGTCAATATTTTCCAATTTCATCATTCCCTGCATTTTTACCAGGCAACACGACTTCTCCTAAAAAGTGTCTAATTTAAAAAAAAAAAGTACCAAATTGCAAATTTTCATCAAAGGATGGGAAAGTGTCAACCACTGTCATTTTCTCCATCGATCATTCTTAAAAAAAAATAATTTTTTTCACCAACAGTGTGCATCTTGACAATCGGTAATGGAACAGTCGATTCATGGACATCTCCAGCCCTGCCATATTTGACCAGCAACAATTCATCATTTCCCGTGACAGAACTTGAAGGTTCTTGGATAGCCTCCACTTCAGATCTTGGATCAGCAATGGGAAATTTACTAACTCCAGTTTTCTCGTCATTTTTGGGTCGTAAACACTGTTTACTTATATTCGCCACCGTTGAAGTTATTTCCTGGACAATGATAATTTTAGCCAAGAACATAACAATGTTATACGTGGCTCGGTTCATTAGTGGAGTCGCCTGTACTCTTGCCATTAGTTTCACCATAATGTACGTTGGGGAAATCGCTGGAAAAGATATAAGAGGAATTTTGCTCCTAATAGTGCGAATATCCACCCAGCTTGGCAGCTTATTCGTCAAAAGTGTCGGCGCTTATTTACCCTACCAAATAATGAATGCGGCCATGATTATCATTCTTATTCCATTCTTTCTCACTTTTGCTTTTGTTCCGGAAAGTCCGTATTATCTTTTATTGAAAAATCGAAAAAAACACGCGAGGAAGACAATTGTCAAACTACAAGGCACTGACGATCCTGATATAATCAATTTGGAAATTTCACGACTGCAGCAGACGGTGAAGGAAACAAAAGAAAATGAAAAATGGGCCTTGTTGGACCTATTCTCCATTAAAGGGAATCGTAAAAGTTTTGCTATTGTGGTACTAGTTTGTTGGACTAAATTTTTATCAGGAGATACTTCTATTGACGCTTATACTCAAGAGATTTTTACTTATAGTGATTTTTCATTATCTCCGGAATATGCTGCTATAATATACGCAGCAGTCACTGTGGTAATGCCACTATTAGTGACAAAAGTAATTGAACGAGCGGGAAGAAAAAAAATTTTCCTCTTCTCTGGAATTTTCTCTGCAATTGGACTTGGAGCTGTAGGACTATTCTTTTACGTCAAATTTTACTTGAGGGTTGATACTGGGTCGTTTAGCTGGATTCCATTTGTGTTTTTGATATTTTATAACGTCGCTTCCAATCTGGGAATTAACAGTCTTACTTATGTAATTACTGGGGAAATGTTTGCTCTGAATGTTAAAGAAACTGCCATGACTTGTTTAACCATAACCAACGACATGCTAGCCTTTTTAGTTAAAGTGATATTTCAGTGGATGAATAATACCACTGGTATTTATACGACTTTTTGGATGTATGCGTTTTTTAGTCTCGTTGGGTCTACTCTATTTTTTGCAATCGCTCCTGAGACCAAAGGAAAGACTTTGGAAGAAATTCAAGATATTTTACATTCAAGAAAGAGGAATTTTGAGACGCAAGATTCTGAGGATGTTAAAAAACATTAATTTGGCAAAATAAGGAGGTTAAACTTTTAAGATGGAGGATTTTGAAGAATATTTATAGGATTTTTAAAATGAAAGTGGCCTGCCTCTATTTCACCGTGAAATTAATTTAAAAGACAGAAATTTTAATTTATCGTGTTAAGTTATAGATTAAGGAAAAATAGATTAACATTGTTGAGCTGTTTTTAAAAGTTTAATCTTGTTTGATAATTTGCTTTAATTTAATTTTCAATTCAAGGACAGTTTTTTTTTATAGAAGTAAATATATTTACAAAGAAAAATATATTTTATAAGATGCAAAAATATGAAATCAAAGATCCAAGAAAAGCCCACCATTCAAAAGAAACAATCAATTTACATCAGAAAAAATGTTATTTCTTTTCTATTATTTTTTTAAACACTGTTCTTCATGATCGTTAATTTTTTCTGGGGGTCTTTATCACGTAAAATTTAAAACGAAAACGCAAGATCGATTTATAAATTTCTTATAAAATATCAGTCTGGCTTTGTGATTATTGTTTATATTTTTAAATCATTAAGATAGTGTTTAGTAGGAAATTTACGTTTGAAGATGGTTTATTTAGGGGCCCCCCCAAAGGAGTGTATTTGTAAAAATATAATAATAAACGACGCTATCTTCAAGTTTGAACATTTTGTAACAGCTCATAGACTTCTGAGCCTTTTTGAATAATATTTTCATTATTTTTTTTAAATTTTTTAAAAAATCCATTTTTCCCATGCATTTTCGATGGGAAAATATGGGGAGCAGACGGCACCCCTTAATAATACTATCGGCTCAAAAAAAAAAAATAGATGTTTACTTTTCTTTCGATTTGTAGTCAATTTTTTTTGTTCCGGAAACAAAATTCAATAATGTCCAGTGGCGTAACTGTTAAGGGACAAAGTGGGGGCCCTTAAGCTCAAGGAACCCTCGGTCAACCCTAATGGACCTTTTTAAAAAAAAAAAAAATTTTTAATCCTTGCTAATTGTAGTAATTTAAAATTTGATCACCTTGTGTTATCAACAATTATGAATATTTTAAATATACTACCTATTTAAAAATAAATCAATGTAAATAAATAAAAAAATAAAATAAATATTTATTTAGAAAAAATTTCTAAAAAATTAGAATTAAAAAAAATTGGCAAAAATAATTGAAAATTTAAAAAATAGTTGCACATTTTGCACATTAATTGAAAAAAATAATGAAATCAATTAAAAATTGGGAAAAGTAATTTAAAAAGTTATAGAAATGTTTTGAAAATAAAGAAAATAATTTAAATTTGTGAAAAATCCTTGTAAATCTTAAAAATAAGTTGACAAAAATTAAATAATGAAATAATTAGAGAAAAGAATTGAAAATTGAAATAAAAAATGATTGAAAATTGAGATAAATAATTTAAAGTTGAAAAAAATAATTAAAATTTGAGAAAATAATTGATAAAATTACATAATATATTTTAAATAAAGGAAAGTTAAAGAAAGCTTCAGAAAAATACTTAAAACGACCAGAAATTGATTGAAAAAAAAGGAAATAATTAAAAATTACACAAAATAAATGAAAAAAGATAAACACAATTTAAAGTTAAAGAAAATAATTTTTAATTAAAGAGAGATAATCAAAAATTTTTTGGATATCATGAAAAACAACGAAAATAATTGGAAATAGAAGAAAATAATATAAATAATAATAAAAATAATTGAAAATTCAATGAAATATTTAAAGTCGCAGAAAAATAGTTTAAAATTTTGAAAATTATAAAACAAATTAAAAAAATTAAAAATTGAAGGAAATAAATTTTGGAAAATAATTGAAATAGAAAAGTGAGTAAATAGTGAGCTTTTAAATAAAAAAAAGTGAATAAGCAATATAGCGTTTGATATTACTGATATTAAATTGAGGGGCGCCAGCAGGAAAAGCCATTCAAATTTGAAAAAAACAATTCGAAAATCGGAAAATTAATTGAAATATGTAGAAATCAATTAAATAATAACAAAATTAATCCAATTTGAAAAAAAAGTTGTAAATGACAAATTTAATTGAATAATGACAAAAGTAATTGAAAAATAACAAAAGAGAATTGAAACTTGTGTTGAAAATTTGGATATTCCTGACAATAATTTGAAGATTGAAAAACATAACTGAAATTTTAAAAAAATAATTGAAAAGTTTCAAAAATAATTAAAATTACAAGAATATAATTGAACAATAACAAAAATAATTGTAATTTAGAAAAAATAATTGATAACTGGTTTAGAATATATATGTATACGGGTGCATAAAATAAAAAATTTGAAGACAATATTGTTTGATTTTTATAACTTTTTCAATTATTTTCTTAAACTTAAATTTTTTTTTCATACTTGAATTTTTTTGACATTTTTGTATTATTCTCTTCAAATTGCAATTATTGTCTTCAAACTCCCATTATTTTCCAGAAACTTGTAATTTTTCTTTTAACTTTACAATTATTGTGCATAATTTTTTAATTTTTTCACCAGTTTTAAATTATTTATTTCAATATTTCATTTATTCTGCCAAGTTTTCACGTATTTTCTTCATATTTTTAATTTTTTTAAAATTATTAATCATTTTTGTCATTTTTTATTATTTCAATTTCAATTATTTTCTTGAAAATTCTATTATTTTTGTTCAATTTTTCAACTATTGTCTAATAAGTGTAATTTTTACACCAGCTTTTATAATTATTTATGTCATTATTTAATTAGTTTCTTTACATTTTACTTATTTCTTCAACATCTCAATTATTGTGTAAAAAATTAAAAATTGAAATTTTTTACACCAGTCTCAAACTTTTGTTTCAAATTTTAATTATTTTTCTCATTCTTTAATTATTTTTTTGTAACCTTCATTATTTTTGAAACTTTTCAGTTATTTACTTCAAATTTCATTTATTTCGTTTCAATTTTTGTCATAATTTTTTGATTTTTAATCAATCTTTCAATTAGTTTTGTCATTTACAATTTTTTTTCAAATTGTATTATTTTTGTCATTATTTAATTATTTTCTACATATTTCAATTATTTTTCCGATTTCCGAATTGTTTTTTTTTCAAATTTGAATGGTTTTTCCTGCTGGTGCCCCTCAATTTAATATCCGTAATATCAAACGCTATATTGCTTATTCACTTTTTTTTATTTAAAAGTTCACTATTTACTCACTTTTCTCACTTGAAAACTCATTATTTACTCACTTTTTTAAATTAAAAAGTTTTATTTTTACTATATTCAATCTGCAAGTCCACTGGCAACCCTCCTTATTAGATAAATATTATTTATCGATTTTTTTTATTTATTATTATAGTTTAATTTCTAAAATGCACGGAAAACTAATCGCGCGCTCGCGCGCGTTTTATTTTGCTAGTTTTCTAATAAAGAGATTTAAAATTAATAAAACAAAAACCAGTGACTAACTTCACTTTGAATTTTAAAATGTGGACAGAAAAAAATGAATAAATATAAATAGTAACTAACTTCAGAAGTTTACGGAGATATAAAACGCGCGCAAGCGAGCGATTAGTTTTTCATTCGTTTTAATTGAAAATTGGGGAAAGTAATTTAAACAATCATAAAAATGTTTTAAACATAAAGAAAATAATTTAAATTTGAGAAAAATACTTGAGAATCTTAAAAGTAAATTAAAACAAAATTGAATAATGTAAAATTAGAGAAAAAAATTGAAATTTGAAAAAAAATAATTAAAAATTGAGATAAATAAATTAAAATTCAAAAAAATAATTAAAATTTGAGAAAATAATTAAACAAATTACATAAAATATTATAAATAAAGGAAAGTTAAACAAAATTTGAGAAAAATAATTAAAACTTTCAGAAGTTCATTGAAATAAAAGAAAATAATTAAAAATCAGAGAAAATAAATGAAAAAAAATACAAATAATTTAAAATTGTACAGAACAAGTTTTAATTAAAGAGAAATAAGTAAAAACTTTTTGGCAATTATGAAAAAGAACGAGAAAAAAACGAAAGCAATTGAAAATTGAAGAAAATAATATAAAAAAATAATATAAATAATTAAATAATTGAAAAGTCAGATAAATAGTTAACAATTTTTGAAATTATGAAACAAATGTAAAGAATTGAAAATTGAAGGAAATAAATTTGGAAAATAATTGAAAAATGTTTTTAAATTTTAAAACTTGACGAAAATAATTAAAATATGATACAAACAATGATAAATTGTAAAAAATAAATGACATTTAAGTGTGATAATTGAAAAAATTACAAATTTTTTTTTTTTTTTTAAATAAAGAAAAAATAATTCAAATTGGAAAAAAATACATGAAGATCTTAAAAATCAATTAAAAAAAAAGAAAACAACTAAAAATTGGAGAAAAGAATTGAAAAAATAAGCTAAAAGTAATTGAAATTTACGATAATTAATAAACTAATTTTGAAATTATGAAAACAAATAAAAATAATTAAAAATTGAAGAAAACAATTGAAATTTTAGAAAAATCCTTAAAAATCTTAGAAAATAATTTTAGAAAATGAGAATAACTAAAAATTGGAGAAAAGACTGGAAGAATGCTAAAAATAATTGAAATTTACGATAATTAATAAAAATTTTTGGAAATTATGAAAACAAATAAAAATAATTAAAAATTGAAGAAAATAATAGAAATTTGAGGAAAATACTTAAAAAAAAATGTAGAAATTAATTTTATAAAATGAGAAAAACTAAAAATTGGAGAAAATTCTGGAAGAAAGCTAAAAATAATAAAAATTTACAATAATTAATAAAAAAAAAAATGTTTGAAATTCTGATAACAAATGAAAATAATTAAAAATTGAAGAAAATATTTAAATTTTCAGAAAAATACTTAAAAATCTTAGAAAATAATTTTAGAAAAAGAGAATAATAATTAACAATCGAGAAAAATAATTGAAAAATGATCGAATTAATTCAAAATTGAAAAAAATAATTGAAATATGCTGAAAAAAATTTAAGAATGAGAAAGAAAATTGAATTATGATGAAAATAATTTAAATATGAAAAATTGCAAACATTGAATAAAATTTGGGAGAAATAAATGAAAAAATCATAGAGAATTTGTTTAGAAAAAAATGATAATTACAAAATTACTTAAAAAATTTTAATTAAAGAGATGTGTGTATATTTTAAACTTCTTCAAAAACCATAATAAATTTTTAAAGAATTTTTCGAAACTTTTTTTTTACACAAATGACATTTAAAAACCAGCACAACAAAATAAAATAACAGGGACTAACTTCACTCTGGATTTCAAATGTGGACAGAAAAAGATGAATAAATATAAATAGTAACTAACTTCAGGAGTTTACGGAGATATAAAACGCGCGCAAGCGCGCGATTAGTTTTTCATTCGTTTTAATTGAAAATTGGGGAAAGTAATTTAAACAATCATAAAAATGTTTTAAACATAAAGAAAATAATTTAAATTTGAGAAAAATACTTGAGAATCTTAAAAGTAAATTAAAACAAAATTAAATAATGTAAAATTAGAGAAAAAAATTGAAATTTAAAAAAAAATTATTAAAAATTGAGATAAGTAAATTAAAATTCAAAAAAATAATTAAAATTTGAGAAAATAATTAAACAAATTACATAAAATATTATAAATAAAGGAAAGTTAAACAAAATTTGAGAAAAATAATTAAAACTTTCAGAAGTTCATTGAAATAAAAGAAAATAATTAAAAATCAGAGAAAATAAATGAAAAAAAATACAAATAATTTAAAATTGTACAGAACAAGTTTTAATTAAAGAGAAATAAGTAAAAACTTTTTGGCAATTATGAAAAAGAACGAGAAAAAAACGAAAGCAATTGAAAATTGAAGAAAATAATATAAAAAAATAATATAAATAATTAAATAATTGAAAAGTCAGATAAATAGTTAACAATTTTTGAAATTATGAAACAAATGTAAAGAATTGAAAATTGAAGGAAATAAATTTGGAAAATAATTGAAAAATGTTTTTAAATTTTAAAACTTGACGAAAATAATTAAAATATGATACAAACAATGATAAATTGTAAAAAATAAATGACATTTAAGTGTGATAATTGAAAAAATTACAAATTTTTTTTTTTTTTTTAAATAAAGAAAAAATAATTCAAATTGGAAAAAAATACATGAAGATCTTAAAAATCAATTAAAAAAAAAGAAAATAACTAAAAATTGGAGAAAAGAATTGAAAAAATAAGCTAAAAGTAATTGAAATTTACGATAATTAATAAACTAATTTTGAAATTATGAAAACAAATAAAAATAATTAAAAATTGAAGAAAACAATTGAAATTTTAGAAAAATCCTTAAAAATCTTAGAAAATAATTTTAGAAAATGAGAATAACTTAAAATTGGAGAAAAGACTGGAAGAATGCTAAAAATAATTGAAATTTACGATAATTAATAAAAATTTTTGGAAATTATGAAAACAAATAAAAATAATTAAAAATTGAAGAAAATAATAGAAATTTGAGGAAAATACTTAAAAAAAAATGTAGAAATTAATTTTATAAAATGAGAAAAACTAAAAATTGGAGAAAATTCTGGAAGAAAGCTAAAAATAATAAAAATTTACAATAATTAATAAAAAAAAAAGTGTTTGAAATTCTGATAACAAATGAAAATAATTAAAAATTGAAGAAAATATTTAAATTTTCAGAAAAAACGTCGATTTTTTTGGTGAAAAATCCAAATTTGTGCAGGGTTTGTCTACCCATGTAAGAGAGTAATCCACACTGCGCATATATTTTGTACAAATTCTTTTACAATTATAAAGGGCGAATTTTTGTAAGCCCGTGTACTGAAATAAATAAATAAAAAAAAAATAAAATAAAAAAAAAATACTTAAAAATCTTAGAAAATAATTTTAGAAAAAGAGAATAATAATTAACAATCGAGAAAAATAATTGAAAAATGATCGAATTAATTCAAAATTGAAAAAAATAATTGAAATATGCTGAAAAAAATTTAAGAATGAGAAAGAAAATTGAATTATGATGAAAATAATTTAAATATGAAAAATTGAAAACATTGAATAAAATTTGGGAGAAATAAATGAAAAAATCATAGAGAATATGTTTAGAAAAAAATAATAATTACAAAATTACTTAAAAAATTTTAATTAAAGAGAATAATTAAAAAATTGCAGAAATAACGAAAATTGATGAGAATAATTTAAATTTGAGATAATAACTGAAAATTTAGGAAATTAATTGCATGTGTATATATTTTAAACTTCTTCAAAAACCATAATAAATTTTTAAAGAATTTTTCGAAACTTTTTTTTACACAAATGACAATTAAAAACCAGCACAACAAAATAAAATAACAGGGACTAACTTCACTCTGGATTTCAAATGTGGACAGAAAAAGATGAATAAATATAAATACATACTAACTAACTTCAGGAGGTTACGGAGATTATTATTATTTAATATTAAATTAAATTAAATTTAATTAATATTAAAACAATATATAATTGTCCGTTAAAAAGAATAAATCTTTCTCTAATTTTTGTAATACTATTGAATTTCTCATTTGCGAAAGTTTTGTGATTTTTGTTCCAATTGTAAAAATAGATTTAAATCACTGAATGCACCTTGCTTAAAAAGGAAATATCTGCATCCCTGTTATTAAATGGTGAAAAGTACTAGTTGTTGCGAACAAGCACAGCTGGCTGAAAAATAAGATGGTGGGGTACAACACAACCGTCATCGGGGCACGCTTAGGGTCGACTTGCAGCTGTCAGAGGTTCTTTAAAGTGGGGATGTGTGGCACGCGACATCATTGCATCCCTCTATCACCCCCATAATATTCGGCATTTTACTGCATTCTACGTTTTGTTAACGGTCAGTTTAGATGGGATTTTTCATTCATTCCTCTTAGATCTAGTCTTTTTTTTTAAATTATACCAAAAATTAGTTTAATTCCCTTTAACAGTGTGGTTTATTAGTTTACTTAGTTAGAAAGTGGAGTGTTCAGTCAACAGAGTTAGCAGATGAAAACAACTGTTATCTTCCACTTCGTAAAAGTGTAGTGATCTAAAAATCAAGTAGAAATAATCAAATTAAGGAAAAAGAACAATCATGAATAAATTCTAAAAAAAAATAAATGATTAATTAAAATAAATATAAAGTAAATAAACAAAATACAAAATAGACTGCAATAAATCTGGACAACTCTTTATTATTTGGTAAGCGTTTTAATCATTGTTACTTCAAAAGTCATTCAGTTTTAGTTTATTATTTATTCTTATATTTATATATGCATTATTCGAAATTAAATCATTACTAACTGAATTGATAGGTTTGAAATTGTATTATTTTTCCGAATCCCTGTTAAGTTGACTGTAATTTTCCTCTTTAAATAATTATTACGTGAATAATAAATTTTGTTTTTAGCATTTATGCTATATTAAACACGATTTATTATTCATATAATGTTTATTGAAAGAGGAAAATTGCAGTCAGATTAACAGGGATTCTGAAAAATAATACCATTTTAAATATACATTCAGTTGGTAATGACTTAATTTTGAAAGCATATAGAACAAGAGTAATAATGATAATTATTATTTATTACAATACAGATATTTTTGTGTTTTTGTTACAGATTCATAAATTAAGAAAATTCGTAAGAATATACAATAATTTAAATCAACGATAAACTGGAAAAAATATGAAGAGATCTTCATCGGTAAGAAATTATATCAAAATTATTTATAATATATTATACATAAAAACATCAAATCAAATGAATTAAATTCGACATTAAAAATTTTAATTAATAAAGCTCTGAGGAGTTAAAGATCAATGTTAAACAATTGTTATGCCATTGGTAAACAAACATTTTTTTAAGTACCATTTCTTACTTATTTCGGATTACTTTTTAAAAACTATATAGCCATTAAATAATCTTTCGCCTTATTGGATCACCATTTTGAATTTTTTTTTAATAAATCTTCGGATTTAATATCACAGGTCAAACAAACTAAAAAAGATAAAACACTTTGTATAAATATTGTACACTGAGTAAATAAAACAACAGTTTTTCTGTCGACAATAGGATATATAATTCCAAATTAGTTAAATTAGTAATACTTATTAACTATAACTCCAATCATACGTAAAGTTTTAATTCAGGAATACTATTGATTTCTTTTTATAAAATAATTATTGATTAATAATGAGGTGCAAAAATATTCCTCAAATCCTAAGTGACATAATTCTTATTTGACAGAAATTCATGTGGCTTAATCCTTATTAGTTAGCCTAATTCTTATTTGGACTAATTCTTATTTAACCTAATTCTTATTTATCCAAAATACCATTTAGCCTAAATCTTATTTAGCCTGAATCTTATTTGGCATAATTCCTATCTAGACTAATTCATATTTAACTTAATTATTATTTAACCTAATTCCTAATCCGCTTAAATATTATCTGGCCTAATTCTTATTTAACCTAATTTTTATTTGGTCTTAATCCTATTTGGAGAATTTCTGATTTATTTAACCTTAATCTTATAACCTAATTCTTATTTAACCTAATTCATTTTTAGCATTAATCTTGTTAGGCCAAATTATTATCTGGTCTAATTCTTATTTAACCAAATTCTTAATTCGCCTAAATATTATGTGGCCTGATACTTATTTAGCCTAATTCTTATTTCACGTAATTTTTATTTGTCCTGAATCTTATTTCGACTAATTTTTATTCAACCTATATCTTATTTTACCTAATTCTTATTTAGCCTAAATCTTATTTGGTCTAATTCATATTTATCCTAATTATTATTTAACCTAACTCCTAATTCGCCTAAATATTATGCGGCCTAGTTCTTATTTGGCCCAAAAATTATTAAGCCTACTACTTGTTTAACATAAATCTAGTTTGGCAAAATTATTATTTGGCATAATTTTATTTAACCTAATTTTTATTTGGTCTTAATATTATTTGTAGTATTTCTTAATTATTTAACCTTAATCTTATAACCTAATTCTTATTTAGCCTAATTCTTATTTAGCCTAATTCTTCTTTAGCATATATCTTGTTAAGTCAAATAATTATCTGGCCTAATTCATATTAAACCAAATTCTTATTTCGCCTAAATATTATGTGGCCGGATACTTATTTAGCCAAATTCTTATTTAACCTAATTTTTATTTGGCCTTAATCTTATTTGGACTATAATTCTTATTTAACCTAAATCTTATTTAACCTAATTCTTATGTAGCATAAATCTTATTTGGCCTAATTCCTATCTGGCCTAATTCATATTTATCCTAATTATTATTTAACCTAACTCCTAATTCGCCTAAATATTATATGGCCTAATTCTTATTTGGCCCAAAAATTATTAAGTCTACTACTTGTTTAGCATTTATCTACTACTTATATCTGCTTATATACTATATTATATACTATATTATATCTACTACTATATATACTTATATCTACTACTTGTTTAGCATTTATGCTAAACAAGTAGTAGATATTGTTTGGAGAACTTACTATTTGACCTAATTATTTTTTAACTTACTTTTTAATTCGCCTAAATATTATATGACCTGATTCTTATTTAGCATAATTCCTATTTAACCTAATTTTTATTTGGACTTAATATTATTTGGACTAATTCTCATTTAACCTAATTTTTATTTGCACTTTATCTTATTTAGACTAATTCTTATTTAACCTAAATCTTACTTAGCCTGTTTCTTGTTGGATGTAATTCTTATTTTTCCTAATTATTTTTTAACCTGAATCTTATTTGGCTTTATTTTTATCTAAACTAATTTTTATTTAACCTAATTCTTAATTCGCCGCAATATTATATGGCCTGATTTTTATTTAGCATAATTCTTATTTAACCTAATTTATACTTGGCCTTAATCTTATTTTGATTAATTCTTATTTAACGTTAATCTTATTTGGTCTATTTCTTATTTGATCTTATTCTTATTTAGCCTAATTCTTCTTTAGCCTAATTCTTATCTGGCTTAATTTTTATTTAACCTATTTCTTAATATGCCTAAATACTATATTGCCTAATTCTTATTTAGCCAATTTTTTATTTAACCTTTTTTTTAAAAGCCTAAATCTTGTTCGGCCTATTTCTTATCTGATTTAACCTAATTCATAATTTGCCTAAATATTATTGGGCCTAATTCTTATTTGCACTAATTCTTATTAAACCTAAATCTTATTTAGCCTGCTTCTTATTTAATCTAATTATTATTTAGCCTTATTCATCTTTAGACTTTAGAGTAAGTTTTATTAACCCTAATTTTTATTTGACATAATTCTTAATTCGCCTAAATATTATATGGCCTGATTCTTATGTATAGCCTAATTCTTATTTATCCTTATTTTTATTTGGCCTTAATCTTATTTAGACAAATTCTTTTTTAACCTTTATGTTATTTAGCTTAATTTTTATTTAGCCTTATTCTTGTTGAACCTAATTCTTAATTCGCCTAAATATTATATGGCCTGAATCTTATTTAGCCTAATTCTTACTTAACCCAATTTTTATTTGGCACTTATCTTATTTGTACTATTTCTTATTTAACCTTAATCTTCTTTTGCCTTTTTCTTATTTAATCCTATTCTTTTTTAGCTTATTTATTTTTCTTCCTAATTCTTATCTTAAATAATTCTTATTTAACCTAATTCTTAATTTGCTTAAATATTATATGGCCTAATTCTTATTTAGCCCATTTCTTATTTAACCTAATTTTTATTCGGCTTTAATCCTATTTCGACTAATTCTTATTTAACCTAGATCTTTTTTATCCAAATTCTTATTCAACCAAATTATTATTTACTCTAAATCTTCTTTGGCCTATTTTTTATTTGATTTAACCTTCTTCTCAATTTGCCTAAATACTATTTGGGACAATTCTTATTTATCTCATTTTTGATTTAATCTAACTTTCATTTGGCCCTTATCTTATTTGTACTAATTCTTTTCTAACCTAAATCTTATTTAGCCTGTTTCTTATTTAATCTAATTCTTATTTAGCATAATTCTTCTCTAGCTTAAATCCTATTTAACCTAATTTTTATTATTTGGTTTTAATCTTATTTGATCTATTTCTTATTTAGCCTAATTCTTATTTAGCCTAAATCTTATTTGACCTAATTCTTATTCAGACTAATTTTTCTAGTTTCAAAGAAATTTTCAAGAGAAAAATTATGTCAAATAATATTTCTGCCATATAAAAATTAGGTTAAATAAGAATTAGGTCAAATGAAAATTATGTCAATTGAGATTTAGAAATTAATTAAGTAAAATTTAAAAAAAACTTATAAAAATTTTTTTAAAACATTGCTGCGTTTTAATTTTTTTTTTTTTTTAATCAGAAGCTGTATTACACTTCTGCGGTTCTCTGTGTATGAAATTTACATAAAACATTAAATTATTACTTAACTCCTGCTCGAAAAATAAAAGTATTTAATTATAATTAGATAATAATTTAACCCTTTTTATTTTAGGCTCCTTGTCTAGCAGAAGAAACCGACGAGTCAAAACGGTTCAAATCAGAAAAAACTGAACATGTTAGTATAACTTTTTACATTTAAAAATTTTTTTCCTTCTATAACTTTTCTAATTTTCTTTTTTTAACCATAGCTCCTTTGGAAAAAATAATTTAGATTAAAAAACGAGCTACATAAAATTTATATTTCCCCCGGAAATGAAGAGAATTCATGGCTATTTTTTTAGTTATTATAGTCACTATTAATATTCACTCTATTTGTTCAATATTGCTATTTATTATAAATATTAGGTTCGCTTTAAAATAACTTGTTTTTTGATTTTTAAATTCTATAACTCATCAGAATTTTCTAAAATTTTATACACAGGGTCCAAACACTCGAGAGTATCTGCAATTAGCACTCGCAAAGGTTCTGGAACTACAAAGTCAAATAAAAGAAGACACATATATTTCCGATAATACCAGTGATTTAGGTAAAATATTAAATTAACAATTTTTAAATCAATAATTTACACCAAGAACAAAAAAAAAGATATTTAAAACAAATAATATAGACAGCATGACCGTTGTCAAATATTTATTTTTTTCAAACAAAATAAATTTCGCATTCTTTTTCTCTGTGTTTTCTAAATATAAAAAGAAATATCCCAAGAATTTCAAATACTCGATTCGCAAAACCTTTGGCAATTTTTATTTTATATTTTCGTGTTCTTCTATTTTTGTTGAGAAATTGTAAAGATTTATTTTCCCTTGAAAAAGAACAGTTTTTTCAATAGATATACTTTCCACAGGCGATTCAGAAAATGAGGAGGACATTCTGAAAGAAGTTGTGAAGAAGGTTTTTAAGAATCTTCCAGGAACATCGAACGGTGTGAATTCTATGATAGAAAATGCTATAAAAGCAAGACATCCGGGAATGGATGCAGTTCGTAATAAAAGCATCCAGTTATGCGGATATGATACGTGTCGAAGGGTTGCAGTCGATTTTATGAAAAATGTCGTGAAATTCACTCCTAAGATGGAAAATGAAGCAAATCTATTTCGTCATGCAACATTCTCGAGAAACGATGCAAGAACAGCAAATTATAGAAGAGGACTTGTAGAAAATGGAAATTCTGGACAATTTGCAGTTAATCGAAGACGAGAGACTCTGTCCTCTGATTATGAAATTCGAACGAGAATGCTGAAGAGCTTAGATCTTCATCTTGCCGTTAAACAAAGAGACTACACAGCTAGGTTAATGAGACACTAAAGACGTAATTATGAAACTGCTCGCTTCCATTTCCTTAACAGATTCAGATTTTTTGTCTTCATCGCATATTAATTTCAAGTATTCATTTAAAAAGTTACAATTTATAATTTACTTTTTAAAACATTATGTGATTAATTTAAAGTATTGAAAATTTAGTCCTAAGTTTCAAATATCATATTCAATTTTGATCTAGCAATGAATTCATCTTATTTCTAGCATTAGCTTTTAGCATAGATGATTGTTCAATGAATAGCTTAAAACTTTTAAAAATTAATTTTTGATTTAAGGACAATTTTTTCTACGTTATAAAATAATAGAAGATAGGAAGTACTGTTATATTTTTCTAGTCTTCTCTTAAGCATATTTTACTAGTCTTTTCTCCTTAGTACATTCTTCTAGTCATTGATTTTTGTATTTCTAGTCAGATGCTGAAATATTATGTTATATATAAGAAATCTAAAAACATTTTGTATTTATAAAGTCGACAATAAAATATTTATCTAGTCATCAAGTCATCTTGTAGTATATTAGAAACCTTTTAATTTTAATAAAAGAACTAAATCGTTGAGAATTTCCAAGAAATCTCCAGATGGGATCTATTTCAAATCAGGCAGGCTGACCACCTTCAGGTAATAGATTTTATTGGCAATTAAATATATTATTTTTCAAGTAAAATAAGAAGGTAACCATTTTTCCGAATTAAAAAAAAACGATTTTCAACAAAGTTATAAGCATTTTAAATTTTACTGAAAAAAATGAAAACTCCAATTAAAAAATTTTTTTTTGAATGGCATTTTTTGTCTAATTAAGATAATCAATTTTTCTTTCTTGATTCTTGTAGATAATGTTTTGCTCTTTGAAAATTCATTGGGATTTTTAAAAAATCTTAAAAATTAACAAAATGGCGTCGTATTTCCTGAAAATAAACAAAGTCAATTGTCTCAAAAACACCACCTTCAATTTTGTTCAAAATTTTACCACAAATTGTTACTTTTATAAGGAAAAATTTGTATAAGTTTGAAGCGGGCTGAACATTTTTTACGGTCAGGACAATTTTTTTTCAAAAAGTAAAAAAAAATTTCTTCTTATATTACTAAGTTTTATTTAGAAAAAATGTATCTATCGAGTTGGAGAGTTTAGGCTATAATTTTCCTAACTGAGAACGCTGGAAAGCTTCAGTTAACTGATCAAAATTAATTTTGTGCAGACGACCCAAAAGTTTCGCGGTGTGTTGTCGGTAAATTACCCACGAATTATTTAGATACAAAAACTTAATAAATTCTTTAAATAAAATTAAGTTGAGTAAAGTAATTCGTCTTGTATTTTAAATTAAATGTTAACATAAAGTAAAAATTAAATAAACTGAATAGAAACAAACGTATAGTAGCGATGTTCGACAAAGAGGTTATCAATTACAAATAAGAAGTGAACTGCATTATCAGTACAAGACGACATTTATCAGGCGCTATTGAAATTTGGGTAGACGACTCGATAATAATAATAATTATTTTAGAAAATATATCAAAATAATTATCATCATGAACTTAAACCAAAAGTTCAATCCTATCCGATAGATGTCGTCATGTGCCGGTAATGGCATTTCCCTCCTGTTTGTAAAAATAGTAACAAAGAGAAAGCATTGGCAGCAACATTAATTATTTTTATAATAAAAAAACTTACTTATTTTTTTAAATTTCACTTACGCTTTCCTTTCGAAATAAAATCCAAAATTAATTATTCTATAAATAAGGTCTTAAAGTGGGAAGGCAGAAATTAATACACAATTTTTCTGTTTAATTTTTATATAAAAATTATTTATTTATACGTTACAATAAAAAAAAACATGTCTACCTGACTTAATCGTAACATGTTTAATCGCTAAGTAAATATATGTTTAACTGTTTAGGTATTCTTTATTATAATATAAGTTATTAGCATAAATTCAAAAACCTATTATGTTTATCTTGCTCACTTTCACTCGAGCCAAAAGCATGCACATTTTCTTAAAAAAAGATCTCGTGAAATATTTCATGTCTAAAATTCTATAATTTAAGTTGTAAACTCTCTAGAGACATTCTCGTAATTCTACAAAATGTCTATATTCTAAATTTTTAAGCCAATGACAATGCTACTTTCTATAAAATATACTCTTTCCAATAATTTCAAAATGTTGATTTGTATTTTAAATTCTAGCAGTTGTCTAAGCGCACAGCCCTAATTTTTTCAAAACTGGTTTACGAGAACTCGAGCTTTGTAATAATTTGGGAAAACGTTAAGTGGGAAGACTGAAAAATCTGAACATTTTTTTCTTAAAGACACTTGTTGATGAAGTTATTTTATTAAAAAGAAAACGTTTTCCCTGGTAGCGTTAAGTTGCCTGTATAATATCAAAATATAGGGTCTCTTCGTCTCTCTTTCTCCCTCTCTCTCTCTCATTTACTCTCTATCAGTCTCTCAATACTAAATTCATTATAATCTACTGGTATTTGTGAAGGCGTATCGACTTTGTGATTTACAAGATTCATCAAGAGTCAAACGTTACATTTTCTTTTATTATGCGCGTTCATGTGGATTTTGCTATACTCCTTGGTAAAAAGTCGATTGTAATCGATCTACAAATTTTAACAACCGTAGTCAATAAAATTAACCTTACAAAATATTCGTTAATCAGAACAATTAAATATATTCAAATCACATTACATTAATTCAAATGATCATTCTAATTTGATAACCTAATTAATTATTGAATTAAAAAACTAATTAATTTATTTAACTTTAGTTTAGATCAATTGATTATAATGTTTTAAAATTATTTGTTAAAAAATTACAGCAATAAATCCTAATATTAGGAAATTATATTTTACCAAGGACCTTAGCTTAAATCTAAAAAAAAATCTACAAACTACGATTTTAAAATTAATAAAGAATTCTAACAAAATAACAAATAAAAGCTTAGACAGTTCAATTAATGTCGATGAATATAGTAATTTCTTAATTATTATTCTCGTAAATAAAATCTTAAAAGAAGGATCGTCGGCTTTAGCAAAATAAAAAACTTCATTCGAAATACCCAGATTCCTTTACCACATAAATATCTATTCATTTTTGTACTTGTGAGAAAAATTCCACATTTCTATTTATCACAGTCAAACGATGTTGGACATTTGGAGATTGAACTTTTTTCAAGATATTTCTAGCAGCAGACGATCCTTCTAGTAATTAAAATGGAGGATTGATAAGGCTGAATGTCAATTTCGAGAGGAGTCACATGTTTTAA
Source organism: Ganaspis brasiliensis (assembly GCA_037103525.1). NCBI lineage: Eukaryota > Metazoa > Arthropoda > Insecta > Hymenoptera > Figitidae > Ganaspis > Ganaspis brasiliensis. Next base: position 361,621 of record JAZKLR010000580.1, on the reverse strand, counting down.
CCAACCTTATCAAAACCCTAGTCGTTTAGAGTAATAATTAAGTTGACCTGAAATCTGATATAAACTACAAGTACTGCTACTTTTATACTGAATATTCGTAGAGGGCTCAGAGAGGGTTTTTAAATTCCTGTCATGAAATTCCAAAGTCAAGAAATAAATTGTAGATTTGAGTTAAAAAAAAATGTTTAGCCGTTGCTAATTATTTTTCCAAAAATCTGTTTCCGAAACAAAAAGACACAAATCGTTGTTGGTGAACCACTTTTAAGAGATTTTGTACAAATTTTCAAAACAATCAAAAGTTTCGTGTAGTTTCAATTAAGTCAATGGTTCACTTTCTTCAAATTTCATTAAATGATTTAATTAATTTGAAGATTCAATTCAATTAGCAAATTTTTCTTTTCATCCCGCGGAAAGGAAGTTTTCTTTTTCTATTAGAAAAATTAACGCGTTTAGTGTTGTTGAACAAGAGTGGGACCACTTCCAGGATTTCTCCAGGGATCGGGGATGTCGTAGTGAGCGGGAACAGTCAGCAAAGCATCGTCAGCTGTTCTATTGGCATTGCAGTTTTTAGGCTTTAACCTTGTGGTGTTGACGCACTCAATTGGGAGCTTAATGAATTCGAGTTTGTAATTGAAGCCCTGGCTAGACATTCTAATGATTGTGTGCAGGGGAACCTCCGTGTAAGGAAATTCCTCCGGAATTTTGTCCAAGAAATAACCAATAGTGCAACGAAGAATTGCCTGATGGGAAATCACCAGAACGTTGTTCGCTTCCTGAAGTTCAGCAATTACTGGCTCTATTCGCTGCATAATGTCCACATAACTTTCTCCCCATGGGTATCGATATCGAAGTTTATCTTGATCCCGCCAGGCGAACTCCTGAAATTATATTATTTAGATTAATATAAAAAATTAGACTAATTACAATGTTATGATTAGATTTGAGTTAATTATCTAATGATGAATGGATGGGTGGGGTGTTTAAGTGACATGATTGTAGGTATGGTATCCCACGTCTCGTTACGCGGATAACAATAGAGTTCGAATTTTGGTTTTACATATATAGCAACTGCGAGCTCTTTGTTGACGAGACAGAGGAAACTTTTTTTGGTTTCAGAACAGGCTAATGTCTCTAATGCAGTGCTGGCCTTAGAATGGCAGACAGACTAAATCACTCCTTGGTAACACTATTAACTTGAAACGAGATGCAGACTTCTGTAAGCTCAGCAGGACAGATGCTAATACCCTAACGCAAATATTAACTGGCCATGGGGATGTGCGATATCACCGACACAAATTGGGCATCGTTAACGACCCCGAGTGTCACAGAAAAATTTTTCCTTGAGGAGGCAGATATCGCTGCTATGATTCCGGCTCGAGTTCTCTCCTGGTGGAGTGGGCACTGGGTTCTGAATTAGATAGCCAGTTTTTGGGGGCGTAAAGGGATTACCCAAGCGCTGTTGGCTGCACTCAACCATTCCTCTCCTCTTAATAATAAATAAAAGAAACCACACTTCTTAAGGCCAGGATCGCTGAATAATTCTAGAGGTAACTAAAAGTTTTGAAAGGGGAGTTGAAATTAGTGGTTAGACATAACATGGTGAATGGTCTTTAACCGACAGGTTCGAGGGAATCTGGTTGTAGATTCTCCAATTCTCCCATAAACAAATAGAGATTCAGGAAGCAAAAAGTAGAAACAAATACGGTAGACACTTGCTAATTCGAAATTGAAGGGACTGAGAAAAAACTTCGAATTACCAAGAGTTTCGAATTACTGAGAGGTTCAAATTAAGAGACTTTAGATTCGAATTATTTTTGTTTGCTTATATACTCTAAGTTTGGTCTGATCACGATTTTTTTCAAGTGTGAACAATGCCTTGAAAACATTATCGTCAACTTCAGACTAAAAATAAAATTTTTCTCTGCAATTGACAAGGACTTATATTTTGTAGACCGAATCATAGCGACAACAAATTACTAACGACAAGCGTGTAAACAAACTGGAGACAAGATCAATACTGAATGATAATTAATGCTTCCTAATTGATTGCTGCTTCGAGCAGCAAATTGTGAATGAGAAATTGAAACTTCGAATTACTGCGTGTTTCATTCAGGACTGCCTTAAATTTTACTTCGAATTACTGAGTGCACCAATTACAATGCAAAAACTTTTAATTATCAAGAGTATTTCAAGGGACCAACAGTTTGCTTCGAATTATCAAGTGTTTCGAATTATTGAAGGTTTGAATTATCGAGAGTCGACTGTACCATGAAACTCATATTAATCTGGATACCTGGGTATTAAGGAATGTAGGGTCATAAAACAGCTGATGCCCTATCCTAACATTTGTCCAAGTGAAATTAAAAATACTACAAGCACGAGGCTTGCTAAGCAGAGACTTATATTTATCTAAAGTTAAAATTCAACAAAATCGTCTTACAATGAGGTTCAACTTCTTTAACATTTCTAAAGACCTACGAATAGTTAAAGTAAGAAAAATTGACTAATGGAGAAGAAGAAGACTCTAGAATGGAAGGCTTGGAAGGTTTTTTAGATAAACCGCTACAAAGAATCACAACCTGGGGGCTAACTTCTCTTTTTGGAGACCTCTTCGTAAATGAATCTTAACAATGAAATCCTCTGAAATTTTTTCGTTGAATCAACCCCAGTATGATCAGGACTAGTTAATAAATCTCATCTCATTCATAGAATGGGAGATTTGGAGGTTTAGAAAAACAGAAAATAGCTACAAGACATCTCAACTTATGGGCTACCTTCTTCATTAGCAAATCTACCATAGTGAGTATATCTAAACTGCAAAATCCTTTTAATATCTCAACGACTGCAGACCAGATATATTTGGTGCTCGCTCGTAAATTCGGCAGTCTTCTGGCTGACATGACTCGAGGTTCACGTAGGTCCTGCAGATATGTGCCAACCCGAGAAACGAATCTCCCAAGGGATACCTAGGCCCCAGGGGCTATGCTCCAACGGTTGCAAATCTTGCTATCTAGTTACTATCCAGAGACCTTTACATAATAAAACCCGGATGATCTAAATCATCCGAGTTGCACCGGAAGGTCACGGGTATGGAAAAATTGTCACTGTAAGAACTGTCAAATCCAAAGCAGGGAAGACGTAGGTCCTGCACTAGGCTGCTCAACTAAAGACAATTGCCTCTCAGATTCACAATTGAGATGATGCTGGTTGGTGGGGTTGAGTACGGGTTCCCCGGCCACATCTCATTTCAAACACTGATCAGCCTAGTGACTAAAGGCTAAGTGAAGGTTTCCCTTTCTCAAAACTCAGGTGTAACATCCGGATCTCATAAGGTGAAGCCCAGTCGTTCTCATCCTTAAAATGGTATATTTTTTGGTATAGAGAACGGAAATCCTGCCTATGCTGACTACGGTTTCTCCCGTGACAGCGTTTGGGTTTCTCAAAGCCGTGATTCAGGTTCTCCTGTATGGATACCATCAAGGCACAGCAAATGCAATTCTTCCCTAGGAGAGGATTATTGCAGGAGGTGGTTGAGACTAACGCCAGTAATTTATATTTTATTTAGTTAGTTTATGTTAGACCAACTGAGGGTCATCTGATTTCTTTAACTAGCTGATTTAAATGGGGAACAAGATATACTATATTTTTTCCAATTTAGATTAATTTATTTTAAATTTTAAGTCTACAATTAAGTATTCTGAAGTAATCTAGTAGACTTTGGACATCTGGCGAGCAAGTTCCGGAGGAACAAAGATTTTTATCATTACAAGGAATTTTTACTGAATCAACCCCTTTCTGGTTGAGAGTGGTTAACCCATCTCTTCTCATCCATAGAGTGGAAATGTTAGAGATTTGTTGAGATATCAAGGAAACAAGTATGAAGAATTCCAACCTCGGGGGTAACTCTAAATTCAGGAGAATTTTGTGTTGCATATTGCCAAACTCCGAAATCCTTAGGAGGATTTCAATTGTATCAGCCCCCATCTCATTAAAAAGAAATTGTTTTCTCATAGGTTCATGTTAGTTCAAGACCGATTTATGGTATTATGTAAGAAGTTGTAAGTGAAGCTAACACCCATAGGGTTTGATAAATAAAGTATAAATGTGATAAATATACAACAACTATCTTACTTGAGGATATTGTTCTTGCATCTCTTCATAAGATAGTCCTTCGCAAACCCCAGCATTCAACTCATTTAATGCAGCAACATGTTCTTGTGATGCTTCAATTCCTCTGGCTGTCGCAATTGTTCTTCGAAGACGACTTGTGAGAACCCGAAGTTCTGGTATGTGCATGGCATTAATATGAGAAGCCAATTCCTGTGCGTACCGTTCTCCACGTGCACTGAGTACAGCATCTCCTCCTATTTTGCCAAGAACATTGTACTCACTTTCTCCATGCTGCAAAAAATAATCACATTAGTTGTTTTTCCTATTTCTGCCTAAGTCCACAGTTAAACTACTCGCAACCTCAAAAAAACCTTTTAAAAAACTCCTTTAACTTACCCGTGAGAAATATAAAGTGTGTGGTTTAAGGTTAATACTGCCCAGGTAGCCAAGAACCATGGCTTCAACGTGACCCGCGACCTTATGTGTGCTGATGTTCATGGTAGAGGTATCCAGTTTGATCCTTGGATAATTCTTCTCTTCCATCGGTTTGTAGGCCATTGTGTAGTGTGCTATTTTGAGGCGTAAGTCGTTCATCGCCTGTTCCGGGTCCATACCAGAATAATCTGCACTGTACTGCAGGATTTCTCTGTAATTCGCCTCTAGTACGACTGGATCATCGCAGATGCATTCGATGAAGAGAACGCGATATCCGAGTTGAGAGGAAAAATAATCATAGACTTCAGAACGTTGCTCGTGCGTCACCAGGGTTGCGTCCAGGATCTTGAAATAATAATAAAATTAATAAAAGGTAAAAAAACAGTCTGCTGTTGAAAATTGGAATTTTGTTTAATCTGACAATTTTCAACGGTTAGGAACCAATTTTTGCTTTCTTTGTCGCTTGAAAAATTTTATGCTTACAGCTACAGAATTTCCGGTCGCAAGCCAGGAAGCGCAATCGTGCATTGCATCCCGTTGTGCTAGAGCTCGTAAGGCGACATTTGCTGCATGATCTGGTCGAAAAAGTTCATGTGAAGCATAAGGTTCCAATCTCTTCCTTCGATAGTCACTTACACGCATTACTGTAACAAATTAATTGTACATTTTTAAATAAATAATTAACCACGGAGTTAGCTCAGTTGGTTAAGGTCCTGGACTCTACGGTCGCGCCAAGTCAAGCGTCAAGCTTGCTTGGTTCGCGCCCCGGAGAGCCTGGGATTTTTTCCGGCTGTGAGATAACTTCAGTAGAAGGTAAAGACGTCGAGGTATAATGATATGCACTGTCGGTAATCGACCTGTGCAGATCACTAGAACTCGACTGTCGATAAACCGGTTGTACTCAGGAGAGGTTTTTCTACAGTTTTCCCTCTCCACTGGCGAGCAAACCCAATATACCGGGTGGTCCAGGCAAATGCGGGTACTCCTAATTTCAAGCCGTTCTTAAGACGCAAAAGTACTGAATTCTAGGAAATCCCTACGGATGACACTCATTGGGCCTGAAAGGTCGTTAAAACGAGTGTATAAAAACTAAAAATAAATAAATAAGTCATCATACGAGACGCTTCTAAAAAATGATCCTATCCTCGAGTTTTGAGGGGTACCATGTTAAAAAAATTACCACACACTCAGAGTCAATAACCTCTGTTTGTATTTCAGGCTCGTGGGTTTATGCCCCACGTTGGGCCCCAAAATAAATTATTGACCAATACTTTATTTTTATTAATTATTTGATTTATTATTTTTTATAAATTATTTTACTAATACATAAAAACATTATTATGGAACATTTGATTTCCTCTATATTGTTATTATTATTATTATTATTTCTGTAAATTTATTAATTCCAAATAGTGTTTCAGAAACTTCATTTTTTAAAGCAATGATAAACTTCTTGAAAATCCAAAATTACCAGCAGTGAATGTAGGTATGATTTTAATAAAATTGAAGGTCACATAAAAAATAAAGTAACGACTTTGAGTAACATTATGAATAAACGCCTCAAGAGATCTATAGTCCAAAAGTTACGAGCAATGTAGATAACTTTAAAACACTAGCATCATAATTTTTTTTATAAATAATTAAAATCATTCCTAGAAAATAAAATTATATCGAGAAAATTAGTCTTAAAATACGTTAAGCAATTTGAAATAAAGCGTTGACGTAATGAAATGATATTCTAGATAGTTGCCAATGTCTCTTTTATGTAATAATAAAGCACTCAACTTTTTAAAACAAGGTTAATAGACTATTAAAGAAGCTTTCGCATCAAAATTGATTTGCAACTCAACACAAATTTAATACAGATTAAAAGAGATTATTTTTAAACCAAAAGGGTCAGTTGAATGAAGTCAGGTCCGTGTAGTACAATTTTATGATTTGGGTATAATTGAACATTTTTATATTATTTAATTATTTTCAGTGAAAGAAAAATAAAATATTTTTTGTCTTGTAAACACAAATTTAAAAGAACACGAGTCAACCGAGTTTATTTTGATTATTATTTTCTTTTTTCTGATTGGAAGAAACGACTACTTTTATTTTTGAAAAGCCCGCCACAATGTAAGCGGGAAATTTAAATTTAAAATTTAGTATTCTTTAGTTTATTCTTTGTTTTAAGGGATTTTTAGACCAATTTATTGTTTCTTTGGTCTTTAAACACAAATACAAAGAATAAGAGTTTAATTTTTGTTTTTTTTTACCTTTGACAGTTTCACCATTCCAGTTAAGTCTCCGAGCAAGAGAATAAGCAATTTGACTTTTTCCGCGAGCTGGAAGACCACAGAAAGCGACAACGACTCCTGCAAATTTTCGGGGTGGTTTATTTACTCCTGGTGTTCTTACTGCCTTCTCTTGACTAATTTCTGCAAAGAAAAATATTATTATAAAATTATTAAAAAGATTATTTATGTATTTTAGACGAAAATGAGTAGATTACCTATTTTTGAAAAATAAAAAATCTTAACGATCACAAAATTTGCTCTAACAAAAAGTGAAAAAAAAATTTTAAGAAACTTTATTTTTATTTTACTTTCCACACGGAAAGTGAAATTTGAATATTCCTTATCAGATCCGCTTTTTTTAATATCGCTGTCTAAATTTTTGCTTGGTTTAAATAATGCTTCCGGTATGTAATATTAATTGTTCATCATGTAAATTGTAATAATATAGTTGTTTGTCAGTATCACTAAAATGATAATCATTTTTTAATGAACAATCTTAATAAGTGTTTGACTAATTATTATTCATCTTTAAATAGTGATAATTGAGGGTGATTTCATTGTATAAATTTATAAATATTAATTCTTGTTCTTATGTCTGTTTTAATTATACTTTTAGCTTAATCAATTCGCTTCTTTACCTATCTTATTTACTAAATGCTTAACTAATTTTTGTATTTTATAACATATAGATTTTGTATTTTCAATGACTTTGTAATTTTTCTAATTTATTTTAAAAGTAAAAAGAACTAAAAACTCAATTTAACAATATACTTGAAAACATCGAGTGCATTGACGTCAAATTTTAAGATAAGAAAGAAGAAAAAAATTACCTATACAACTCATTGTAATGTAGTACCCTTTTAAATAATGAAAAACATATTTTTAATGCAAATATAATTCCAAAATGGTCGAAAAAGTCACGCGGAATAAATATGGAACTTTGTACCCTGTTCAATATTATCTTTTGACGCGTCAAGAAACGAAAACATTTCAAAAATGGCAGAGTGCCAAAAATTTGACTTAAATTCCAAAATTATCCACAAGTACACAGAACTTGGTTTTTCATCAAAACACGACAAACATCTTTACTTTCATGATTTATCTTTCTTGAAATTCAAAATCTTATAATTAAAACGAAACTGAAAATTAAACGATATGAATCGTTGATTATAGATATATTGATGTCCTTTATATATAGGTATAACGTATTGCGACGTTACCATATCGAAAAATATAATCCACTATACTGTAAAAGTGCTTCCACAATAGTTTGTCATTAAGGAGCTTCCACAATAATCAACCTTAAAGGTATATATTTAATAGTGACCATCAAGGTACATTCATAATAAGTTACCACTGCAATGACCCTTTATTAGGCAACCATAAGGGTGCATCCACAATAATTAACTATAAGGGTGCATCCACAATAATCAACCATAAAGATGTTTCTACAATAATTCACCATAAAATTACATCCACAAGAATCAACAATAAGTGGACAGTAGTTTAACATTCTGGTGTAAACTACACTATTAGGATGCCCTCACAATTAAGGTGCATCCACAATAATTCTCAAAAAGGTTTAACCCATAATAGTCAACCATAAAGGTGCACCCCTAATAAATCACCATTGAAGTGTCTCTGCTTTAAATATATCCATAAAGATGTATTCACAATAGTTGACCATTAAAATGCATCCACAATAGTCAACCGTAAGTGTGCATTCACAATAAACAACCAAAAGGGTGTGTTCACAACAGTCAACCATAAAAAGCATCCACAATAGTTAATCTAATTAACAATAGTTAACCAACAGAGTACATCTACAAAAATGATCTATAAGGGTACATCTAAAATCGTAAACCATAAGGCTACACCCACAATAGTTTACTATTAAATGCCTCCACAATAGTTAACCATAATTGATGCACAATAATCAACCATAAGAGTGAATTACGAACCGATAATCATAAGGAAGCATCCATAATAGTTAATCATAAGGGTGAATCCACAATAGGTTATCTGATTAACGTCATAAAAATTGTTAACTATATAGTTACTATATAACAACATAAGAATATATTTATAAAAGCTAAGAATGGTAACTTTTAACTATATAATGGTGCATCCACAATGGACCAACATTTTGATGTACCCCAAAGATACTTTTACAATAGGTAAGCAATAGAGTGTGCCTACAAAAGTGATCCGTAAGGGTGCATCCACAATATTAAACCATAAGGGTGCATCCACAACAATTTGACATTAGATGTATTCACAACAGATAATCATAAGGGTGCTTTCACACCCCCATAGCAAACTAAATCATATGAATGCATCTATAATAGTTCACCATTATGGTGCCTCCACAATAGTCCACCATAAGTGTTAAAAAGTCTTGAGTTTGTCGAATTAAACAAGCAATTCTGAGCATTGTAATGTATGCAATAATATAACATAATATATATAATTATTTATTGGATAAAATTTTTTTCTGATACTTTCTGTATATTTTAATAATGCGTTTTTCTAAATTTAAATAGATTATTATATATTTTTTTAAATTACAATATAACTATTTATGAAAATGGTACGAGATACATTTTTCTCTATCAACGACATCGGAATGAAAAACAGGGTACACGTGGAATTGTGAAAGAGCCAAGTGCAAGCTTTGAAATTGGCAATTATATGTGTCCAATGAATAAATAATAATCTTAATAAACAAACTTATACAACATGTTGATGAAACAATTAATAAGAAACTATACAAATTTATAATCTTCAATAAACAACATTTTTTAATTTAAATTAAATACAAAACGCAATTTGAAAATTGATTAATTTTAATATTTTCCTAAATTTAATTTCCCTTATTTTGATTTTCTTTATGTAAATTATTTTTAACGTTAATTCGTTTACATTCAAATTTTCTCCCAATTATACATTTTTAAACCAATTTCTGTAATTTAATTATTCTATTTTCTTATTAATTTAATAGCAATGATAGCGAACAATTTGAATAGTAATTTAATATAAAGCTCACCTATGACGCACATGATGATGTATAAAGAAATGTCAGGTTTAATTGTTTATTTTACGGAAAGGAATGTACCACTTAAAACAACAATCAATTTTTTCTTTTAATGTAGACTCAGGTCTGGCGTTATTTAAATCTTAATCTTGGAATCAAGAATGACAAATTATAAAATTATAATATTAAGGTGAAATAAATGGGTAATTTCAGTTTGATAAGGCACTGTCAGGAATATTTCTTAAAATTAACGAGAACCGTTTCTCGGCTACCAAAAAAAACTTTTGTATTCATACGTGTAAAAGTAAAGACAGTAGGTAACGTACTAAAGCTTTTCTGTCGGTCTTCGGTGACCTTTATATTTAGACCGCAAAACCTGCAGTAGCAGTCACGTAGCAAAATCGATTAGAACCTTGTGAATTCATTTAACAAAAGCTGCTTCGCATTTTAGTTACATTTAATATACAAATAAAAGAAATTCAACACATTATAAAGAAACGATAGTTTTAAAAATTTTTTTTTAATTTAAAATATCTCGTTTTTTTGCCAAGAAATAATGTTCTGGAGCAAAAATAGATTTATTCGTCTGAATAATAAAAAATATTATTTTTTCTTAAATAGACAACTTTGACACTTCTTTATGAGATAAAAGCTTGAAATTGAGTTTTTTAGTGTCTTTTTCAAAGTAAAAACAACCTGTAAAATTTGAGCCGAATCGAGGGACCTCCATCTGATAATGTGTGGGTTTGACGTGGAATTCCCCAAAATGAATATATTTTAAATCTCAACCTTATAGTGCAAATTTTTGTAGTTTTTTTTTTGTAGTACAAATAATTAATTCTGTATTCAGAGTTATTCGGATTTAGTTAAAAATAGGGTTTTCGTTTATGGGGTCATCCTTAAAGAATGTTCCACTGTTGGGGGAAAGGGGGTCGAAATTTATATATATTTAAAAAAATCATTTGAATATACCTATATTATTATAAAATATATTTTTGCAATGGATCAAAAACGCCGAAAATTTGTGGAACGTTCTTTATGGATGACCCCCATGGGTCATTCCATCTCAAATTTACCACCTGTGAACTTTTTAATTTAAAAAATCAGATTCAGTTTATTTTTAAATACCCACTTGGAAATAGAATTTATTTTTTCTGATTTAATTACAAAAGAAATTTGATTAAATAATTAATTTCAAAGAAATTAATTTATATAAATAACAAAAAATAAAGTATTATTAATGAAGGAAGTGAATAATGATAATAATCATTCTTAAGCACTTTGACGTAGCGTTAAGTGTGTAAAGATTTTTTCAATTCGACACGATCTTTGAATGGGGTAATATTCCAATAATTCATAAAGTCAATAATAATTACACGCTGCCTATTAGAAGGGGAATTTATTATCAATCAATCCACGCAATACTATCTTGATTGTTTCCAACTTTAATAAAGACATAAAATACCCAATAACATCACGGATTTTCAGGAAATTGACTTTTTTAAATTACTTTTTTATGTATCTACTTTTTATACTTATTTTTCATTCTACTAAAAAAAATGTCTTAATTTTTTTTAGTTAATTTAAAGATAATTATTCTGATATGAGTTAATTATTTCCACATTATTGAAACAAGTTTGAAAAATAAAAATTGGAACAAAAGCATTATCTTAACTTGAAATGTCTCAACTCTAACCAGTGGATTTTGATAAGAGAAACCTCGATCAATATGTTGTCTGGATATTATGAAATCAGTGTTAATGATAATTTAAATGTCTAATAAACAGATCATAAAAACACTGAACAAAAAATTAATAAAAAACAAAATACGAGAAAAATGACGAACGTCGGGAAATATTATTACCACATATTTCACTTGAATTTTCTCATTTCGTCAAGAAATCATGTGATTAATGCCTGACTGTTGCTAATTTTCAGTAGAGAAAATTTGCTAATTATAATCCCAAGTTTACGGAAACTGCACTTTTTTCAAATAATAATTAACTGAACTTTTAACACCGAGAATTTCCTGGTGATTTACGTAAGAAAAATAATAATTGACTCTTATCACTGAAAGGAAATCGTAATAAATTTAATTGAACTTGAAAAATTGCACAAGAATAACATTCAAAGTTAATTTTTACTGAGAAATTTGGCACCCCAACTATATCAAGAAAAATACATTTTATTATAGAATCTTAAATTTTTCAACTTCACAGAGGACCTTTAATGTAAACACCATTAAAATACTTTTTTTTCTGACCCAAAATTTTTTGTCTTATCATCCAAATATGTCAACTTTTATACTCCCCATCCCCCCCTCCCCCAATCAATTTTTTTCTTGGGTGCTATAACAATTTTCATTTTTTTTAATTCGGAAAAATCAACTCTTTCTCAATTTTTTGACAATTACCATTTTTTCTTCTTGCTAGAATTCTAGAATGGTCCCTCCGGCAGGAATTTTTTTTAAGTTTTGCCCGAAATTCATTTTGGAAATTTTTCGAAAAATACCAAATTTTTGAAAAATTAATTTCGAACCAAAATTCAAAAAAGTTGGATCAGAGAGATCTTTCTAATGATATTTTAAGTAATTCTACAAATTTGTTTAAATTTGTTGCCCAAAATTAATTTTGGAAAATATTCGAACAAAATTCAAGTTTTCTTATAACGTAGAGAGGTTATTATTATTATTCCGATTTATCTTATTGATTTTCAATTGTGACCCAACCTTGACCTTAAGGTCCGACCTTGACTACCATATTGGTAAATTTCATATAAAATATTATAATTTACAGTACCCTACATTAAAACTGAATTTTTTAAACAAATGGCACTGAATTTCAGTTTAAGAAGACAGTTTCTTAATATTTTTTTTTTTTTTGATAATTTTTTGCACAATTTTTAATAAATAGCATAGATACAGACTTTTAACAATTGTTTTATGTAATTGATCATTTGTTTAAACAAATTATTATTGTTTATTTACAACTATTTATCAAATTAAGCTGCAGAGGTACAAAGTCTCAATATTGAAACTTTTCAAGACGAATGTTACCAATTACTAACAATAAACTACAAATAACAAATTGGCCCGGGGCAAGTTGGGTCATTATTAAATGTTATTGTCTAAATGTCAAATCATTACTTTATAAAATATACTTAGTTTTTCGGGTTATTTTAAAATAAAAGAAATTGAAAAATAAATATATTTAACGTAAAGCATTGAGAGTATAAAACCATAAAATAGAAAAATTGCTTATATTGAAAAAACGTATTTTTTATTTCAAATTGTTAAAAAGATTATCATTAATATTGATAGATTGAAATAAATTGCTATATGAAATAATTTTTGTATATAGAGGAATTAATTCGACTAATAACATTTGAGTAAACTGCAATGACCCAACTTGCCCCGGTCTCCCCTACTTTTTTTGGACCACCCTATTGTGCTAAACTTTTTACAGTTTTACTTTTAATTAACAGTAAAACGTGTTGAAGACATAATTCATTCCACGTGGATCTTTAAGTATATTCACGTTTTTATAAATATTGATTGCACGCAGAATAGGTTTAAAAAAAGTATAATTCGCATCGTAATAGAGACGTTTATTACATCAATGTCGATAAATATCTTTAATTTATGGTCAGATTGCACACAATGTACAGAATACCGCACCTTATAGGACATATATGCCTACCAGTTAAACTCAATGAACCGTCAGTAAAATCAGTAAATTCAGTCCCCCGTGGAACGTTGCTTCTCGTTGATCCTTCTCAACGAGCGTGAACACCTAGCAATTTAAAAATTTCTCAAATTACTGACATTGTGTTATAAGAGTCACATGTGTCCTTTGCATAATGCCAATTTAGAAGGTCATTCAATCCAAGGCGAAAAAACTTTCAACATTTCATTAGATAAAAAGGTTTCTATTCATGTTTTATAACATTAATACATAATATAGAATTGATATAATTATCAAGAAAAAATAACAGGAAAGTTTCTATATGTAAATATTCCACTGATAGGAAGCTTAAAGATTTCCGCTCATTACGAAAATCGTAGCAAAAATTGACGACTAGATCATTTTCATGATGAAAACCATAAAAACCCTAAAAAAATTTAGTTTTTTGCCATTATCTCAGTAAATATTGAAAATTTTAGAAATTGTTTTCTACAAAGTTGTAGGCCTTCTAAAAATACACATTTTTTGTTAGAAACATTTTTTTATATCTCTAATAGTTTTTGAGAAAATCGTTAATAAAGTTGCTCGTGCAGCGCGAACAGCCGAGCGGCAAAGAGAAAACAAGAGCGACCAGTTTTTTCCAATTATCTCAATAAATATTAAAAATTTCGAAAATTGTGTTTCGCAAAAGTTATAGGTCTTCTTAAAACACATATTTTATGTAGAATGTATTTTTTTAATATCTCTAACAGTTTTCGAGAAAATCGATCGTAAAGTTCCTCGAATCGTTTTAGAACTGCACCCCCTTTATATTTACTTACTAAAATGGTATTAACCTCCCTTTCTACAGCGAGGTACAGGGGACTTTTTTTGCACTTACAGTAGTTTCCAAATATGTTTTTCTTAGAAGCATTTGGAAGGTTTTTATTTCATCAAAAGTACCCACACTTAATTAGGGCACTAAGGGGGTCATATCGCAAACTTAGAACCCATTTATTTATATTTTCCCGATCTACAGTTTTTCCCTTTTTTAAATATGTTTTTCTTAGAGGCATTTAAAAGGTTTTTAATCAATAAAAAGTACCCATAATTTATTAGGGCACCAAGGGGGGCATATCGCAAACTTAAAATCCATTTATTTTTATATTTATTATATATTTTTTTTCAATTTTATTATTTTATATTTCTATATGTCTCTAAGAAAAAGATATTTGAAAAAGAAAAAAACTACGGATAGGGAACATAAAAATAATTGGATTCTAAGTTTGCGATATGCCCCCCTTGGTGCCTTAATTAAATGTGGGTGCTTTTGATTGTTTAAAAACCTTCCAAATGCCTCTAAGAAAAACATATTTGAAAAAGAAAAAAACTATAGATAGGGAACATAAAAATAAATGGATTTTAAGTTTACCCAAAGAGGTGCAGTTCTAAAACGATTCGAGGAACTTCACGATTGATTTTCTCGAAAACTGTTAGAGATATCAAAAAAATACATTCTACATAAAATATGTGCTTTAAGAAGACCTATAACTTTTGTGAAACACAATTTTCGAAATTTTTAATATTTATTGAAATAATTAGAAAAAACTGGTCGCTTCTGCTTTCTCTTTGCCGTTCGGCTGTTCGCGCTGCACGAGCAACTTTATTAACGATTTTCTCAAAAACTATTAGAGATATAAAAAAATGCTTTCAACAAAAAATGTGTATTTTTAGAAAGCCTACAACTTTGTAGAAAACAATTTCTAAAATTCTCAATATTTACTGAGATAATTAAGGTTGCAATATGCCCCCCTTGGTGCGCTAATTAAGTGTGGGTATTTTTGTTTGATTAAAAACCTTTCAAATGCTTCTAAGAAAAACATATTTGAGAAATAAAAAAAACTGTAGTTCGGGAACGTATAAATTAATGAATTTTAAGTTTGCGATATGCCCCCCTTGGTTCGAAAAATGTCAAGTACCAGCTCAATTATAATTTCTTTAATTTTTCAACCGACTTGAGTCTCGTGACGATATCATGAATGCAATCAAAGAGCTTTGAAGTTCAAAGTCTACAGACTAGTAAAAATTTAAAACACAAATAAACGTTAAGCGCCTACAAAACATCCTGTTCTATTTTTAATATTCTAATCGCATTTATTCACATGAGGCCTGTACTTACATGAGTTACGTAATGTCAGTTTGCCGAATGTCAACATTTTTAATTTTCTGATAATAAATGTTCCAAAAATAGGAGATAATTTACACCTACACGTGCTCAAGATGACAATAACAAGCACTTTATTAAACATTGTAAACACTCGAAGAAACAAACATAGACAGAAACGTGACAAGATGAGCTAATCACTTGCTTCATTTTTATTTTCTTCCTGATAAGAGAAAAATTATTTTTACCAATTACATTATTATTACTGTGATTATATTTTTATCATTATGTATTATTATCATCATTGTTTTGAAAATAAGAAACCTTTAACTTCTGATTTAAAAAAAAAAGTTTCTTTGTTCATATTTTTGGTTAAATTTATAATATTAATTAATGACATTATTTCCATTACTTTTTTTAATATCAATTGATTTTTAAAAATTTATCGATTTTAAACCAAAATTGATAACTATTTTCTAAAATGCGACCTTTGCACGAGACATTTAAACAATGTGTCAATATCTTTCTTTCAATAATATTATCTAATAAATTTTATCTTGCAGCTGTTACAGTACATTAATCATTGTTATATTATCAATATCCCAATCGATATTATTATTAATATTAATGCTTCTTTTACTTGATAGAACCAAAATTTTGTTTGAACATATTTAAACATAAAGGTTTCATTAAAAATGAAACCCTATTTTAAATCATTAATTATTTAACTAAAAAACAATTATAGTTTAGCAAACATTTAACCTAAAATCAAAAATTTAAAATACATAATGTCAGCTTAGAAAAGTTTAAACTGTTATACAAAAGTCCACATATGAAAAAGTCGGTCAAGAAAAAAACACACGTGTCATTTTTTTCTGTTCTTTTTTCCGACATGTTTTCGTGATCGCAAGATATGAGAAGCAAAAAAAAGAAGAGGAATATAATTACAGAAAAAATGGTAAGGGAATTTTTAATATTTAAATAATATTTAAAAAATAATAGAGTTATTGCGACGCATTATTTTTTTAAGCTTCTAACTTTTCCCTACTCCTTGCATTGTCTATTACACGAATCGTATTTTTCAAAATAACAAACAAATTAAAAACTTAAGAGATTTTATGTTTGACAGAATTAACGTTAAGAAAACTAAAAGTGAGAAAATATAACTGCCTGGGAATAACAAAAATACAAAGATACTTAATATGCATTAGAAAAGGATATCCTTATCTCTGATTGGCTAGGAAATTTACGGAAATATTACGGGCCAATGAGACGCGTACGTTAGCTTCCAAAGCGACGTTAACTATCTATTAAATCTTGTGATTCTATGGTCGTTCTAATGTCATTGTCACTTCTCTCTAAACAATAAATGCTTTTTTCAAACATAATATTCTCAGTTTTCAACTTGTTTATGTAACTTAGAAATCCATTTAGTTTTCTCTGCTTCTTTCTATATTGTGTGTCACTTTAAAAAATACGATTCGTGTTATGGATAACAATGTAATAAAAGGGAAAATGTTAAGTATTCTCAAGGTTGATTGAGCCTTTGAAAAAAAATGCTCTCACCTGATTTCAATGTTGACGTTTCTCATTCTTAAAATACAAAATAAATTTGTTAACATTATAATGTTTATTTGCAAGAAATAATATTAGACGCAAATTTTGACGTCAACCTTGAAACCAGGTGAGATAATTTTTGTTTACAGATTTGACCAGTCTTAAATAAAAAAAAAACATCGACTCATGTCATACGCGAAAAATCTAACATAATAAGAACCTAACCCCACATTGCACTCATTATTATTGTTATTTTATCGTAATATATGGTAAATAGTAAAATGTGTATGCTGATAAAAAATGTAAACTTTCAACAAAGCGGAAGTCATGCTTTTTTTTTCTTTTTACTGGAAAATAAAAGTTGCAATGATAATAAAGTAAATACGCGACAAGAAAAAATGTTAATATTTTATTTGATACTGTCTGAAAAAATAGTACAAGTTAAATAAAAAATAGTGTTTAATACACTTTTAACATTTTAAAAGTCTAACGAATATTAAAGAATTGATCAACTGATATAATTTTTTAAAACAGTAATATTAAATGTTTTGTAACACTTTTTCTTTTCGTGAAAAGTGTTTTGGCCTCTCCCTTAGTCTACAATGTTTAGAAATGGTTCTCGAGAGTCCTGAAACCAGTTTTTTCAAGGACTTTTGTTGGTAGATAGTGCACGTGACTTTTATACAAAAGAAACTTGTTATTTTAGTAGAAAGACCTGCTGCTTTTCTATATAACAAAAATAAAAAAATCCCTTCGCGTATTGCTACTCCAGCTGCTTTATTTATATACTTCCATGCTTCAGAATGGCTTCCGCCTCTTTAGAAAGTTTTGCGTAGGTCGTAAGTCGGCGAACCTTGTTATAAGGATATTAAAAAAAAATGGGAAAAAATTAAAATAAAGTTTCTTGCAGTTGAAATAATTTTAATTTATATTTCAATGACAATTAATATTATTGTTCCTTTCAATTAAAAACAGAAATTTTTTCCCACAATGAAATAACGAATTTTGTTATTAACTTTGTTATTGTATCGGACCATTAGTGCAACAATTTCCGGTGAGTCAGTGATTTAAAATTGTAGGTGTACTGTTGAAAATTATGTGCAATGACAAATTTAATAGTGCCACGAAATGCAAAGTTTGTGGAAAATTCGCAATGTCTGTCACAATCTATTGTTGAAAAACAAGCAAGTGGTATATTTTAATGTCAGCAGATATCTGAGATTTACAATTTTTTTTAAATTATTTCTTTTGCAAAATGTAAGATTGGCTATAATGACAATTTAAAAATTGTAAAATAATTAAAGGAAGTTTTTTTTACTGTTAATAATTAAAATTTAATATTATGCAGAAGATAAAACGTTGTAAAATTGCTTTTTAATGAATTGAAAAAGAACTTAATCAATAAATGATTATTATATTGTCATTCAATTACTCAATAAATGTAGTTTTAGAAAAAGAAACAATGACATTGAAAAAGACAAGAGATACTTAGAGTGGAATACTAATTAAGGAATAAAATAAATAAATAAATACGATATATGAATAAAGATGAAGTTATCGCATTCTTTTGAATATTCAGTTATAAAAAACTATATTTTTCTTTTCTGAAAAATGTTTTGTTGAAGTAAATTTTTATATTTCTCCTATTCTTTACTTTATAAATAATTTAAATATAAAAATTAGTAATTATATACCAGTAATAAATTCTTTTTATTTTTTAAACCATTAAAGGTTAGTTTTTAAATTTAAATTTTTAACTTACTTATTCAGTTTTTACAGTTTCAAAAACTGTTCTATTTTTTATTTTTAACTAAAGATTGACGGTCTTTTTTTAGAAAATAAAATATTACATTTGAGATAACCGCAGATGCTGAAATTTAACACTTAATGTGTTCTTCTTCGAATCAAGGATCCACATTAGTGATTAATAATTCATGTAATAGGTATTTAAAAATAAATAATAATAATAATAGTTTGTAATAAAATTCGTCTAGGTTAAATCACTTTTTGATATACATTAAAAGTCAAAAAAAAAATTTTTTTTGTTCTTAAATTGTTAGATTGTTATTTAAATTAAATGTTGTTTATCAGGAAATTTTCTATCAACGATCGTTTCAATGTCTTTAACAATATTTTTTAAAAGATAGGCATTTTTGTAAGATAAAGAACTGAAACTTATTTAAGAATTTTCTCTGTCTGATTTTAGCTATTTTAAGACAATTTATTCATTAAATCATCATTTTGTTCGATAAACTTTTATCCTTTTTCTAACAATATTTAGATACTCATTATTATATTTTGAATTGATTTATGAAGAAGAAAGGAAAAATATTTGGTAGATTTACTTCCTAGAATTAAATTAATTTTGTGCATGATTTTTGACTCCCCTCCGTAACCGTTCACAAATATAAGTAGTAAATATAATAAAACGTATTTAAAGAGAAATATAGAACTAGTTAATGTTTACAAAGTCAATAGAGTTATAATCATTACAAATTAGAATAAAAAAAAATTATAATCTGTGTCAGTGCGATTTCTAGTTCAGAAATTTTCGTAGTCAAATATAAATAACTCCGCTCCGTAACCGCAATAATTTCTGATTTTTGCAAAGTAAAGGATAAGTTTTTTTAGTAATTCTTAGAATATTACTTTAATTGTATAAAATACTACAAATATTATTAAAAGTTTGTTTATAAAATTTAGATTTTACTATTAGAGTCAAAATATTTTGGAGCTGTCCAAGTGAACGAAAACTCCACTCCTTTTTAATTTTTTATTAAGTAAATGATAAATTTTGATAATAATTCTATTGTATAGAATATTCTTTTATTTAAATAAAATGTAACAAAAATTATTCTTCAACTAGAAACATTAACAAACTTTGCATTGTTTGTTGGTCATTTAAAATGTTTGCAAATTAAAAAAATGAAAATTACGAAATTGAAGAATATATCTGAAAAATGATGAAAATAATTGTCAGTTGAAAACAAAATTCAAAAAAATGGCTATACATAATTACACAATTAAAAAGAATAGTTTTAAGAAATTAAACAATGAATATTAAATTTAAACAAAATAATTGAAAAGTTATAGGAATAACTGTTGGGAAAAATTGCAAATTGAACAACTGGATTGAAAATGGGAAAAAATAATTGAAATTGAAGAAAATAATAAAAAATTAAGGAAATAAATTAAAAATGTAAGAATTAAATTGAAAATTTAAGAATCAAATTAGAATATGAAAAAATAAAAAAAAATTACAAAATGACAAAAATAATTGACAATTGAAAACAAAATTCAAAAAATAGCTAGATTGATACAGAACTGAACAAAATAATTTGAAAAATAAAAGAATAATTATACAATTTTATGATAATAATTGAAAATTGAAAAAATTGTAGGAAATAATTGAAAATTGAGGAAAATAATTAATAATTGAAGAAAATAGTTGAAAAATGACGAGAATAATTAAAAAATTGAAGAAAATGAGTGAGAAATGACGAAAAATGACTAGATTAATAGACAATTGAAAAAAATAATTGAAAAAATTAAACAAGAAATATTAAATTTAAAGAAAATAATTGCAAATTTAAAAATTAAGAAAATTATAGGAATATTTGTTGGAAATAATTGCACATTTACCAACTGGATTTAAAACCGAAAAAAATAATTGAAAATTGAAGGAAGCAATTAAAAATTCAAGAATGGACTTGAATTTTAAAGAATATACTAAAAAATTGAAAAATAGTAATTGAAAAAAGTCGAGAATTAATTAATGTAGAAGAAAACAATTGAAAACTGAATAATGGAAAATAAATTTGAAGAATGGAATTAAAAATTAAAGAAAATAATTGAACAATTGTATTTAAAATTAAAGACACTTAATAATAATCGAAAAAAATAATAGAAAAAAAATTGAAAATTTGAAGAGAATTGTTTTAGAATTGAATAATTGAATTGAAATTTTAAAACATTTTTTATGAGTGAAAGAATTAAAAGAAAAAATCCGAGAATTATTGAATATTGAGTAATTATTTGAAAATAGATCAAAATAATTGAAAATTGAAGAAAATATTTTAGAATTGAAGAAAATAATTAAAAATTGAAGAAATAAATTGGAAATTTAAGAATTAAATGGAAATTTCGAGAAAATAATTGATAATTTAAATTTAAAGAATAATTACAATATAACGAAAATAATTAAATATTGACAAAAATAATTAACTATTAAAAAATAATAATTAACAATTGGAAAAAAAAAATTCAAGAAATGGTGAGAATAATCAGCATTCGAACAAAAAAAATTGTTAAATTAATAAATAATCACAAAGTTGAAGGAGAATAATAAATTGTCAACTGAAAATTGATGAAAATTAAGGGAATAATTGTAGAAAATAAATAGAAATTAAAGAATTTTATTGAAATTTCAAGAAAATAATTGATAATTGGAAAAAACCGAGAATTATTGAATATTGAATAAAATAATTGAAAAACGAAGAATGCAATTGAAAATTAAAGTAAATAAATGAGAATTAAAGAAAATAATTAGAAATTAAAGAAATAAATTGAAGATTAAAGAATTAAATTGAAATTTCAAGAAAATAGTTGATAAGTGAACAAAATGACTAAAATAATTACATGTTAAAGGAAATAATTGAGAAATGAGGAAAATACTTGATAATTGAAAGAAAAATCTGTCGAGAATAATCGACAAAAGAAAAAAATAATTTAAAAAATTAAAGAATAGGTTGTAAAATTTAAAGGGAATAATTGTATTTTGAAAATTGTTAAAAAATTATAGAAAAAATTATAATTTTTTTTTTTTTAATGAAACTAAAATTATTTGATCTGATATTTATAAATGTTAATCAATTTAAATGTATTTTTTAAAAAGTATGTAACTGATTTAAAACAAAAAATATTTAAGTGCCAAACTTCAGTTGTGGACAATATAAATGAAAGAAGGAATGAATCTTGTAGATTATTATTATAGATTATTATTAATTATAATTAGGCCGTGACTATTCCTACAGAAAATTCAAATGCTGTCTTTGGCAGCATAATACCTTTTGTTTTGTCTGTAAAAAAATATAATAAAATTTTTTGACGAAATACCGGGGGGTTGTTATGCCACATAGAATGGTTTTTTTTACCAAAAGTTACATGTTAACATTAAGTTTCACAAAAAGAAAGACTTTGACAATTTTCTGTACGAATAGCCGCTCCATTTCTGTACGAATTTAAACTTCGTTTATAATTAATCAAATTTATGTTTTTTTTGGTAATAACAATCAATATATTCGTTTAAAATATAATCCGCCATATTAGATGAACCATTTTTAATTTTGTAAATTTGACTTGAGATTCTTACACAGCGACCCCAAAAATCCTAGAATAACAAATTTCCAGACAATTCAATCATTGTATCTCTTACAAAAAATTAAATGAATACATTAGTTAAAAAATTAATTTTCAATTAATAATATTCATAGGTCGTTCCTTTAACAAAGAACCAAAAATGTACGTGTGTTTTCAAACATTCTTGTTTAAAAAAATTTTGTATTTAAATTTGTCCTTTTTAAGAGAATGACCCATGGATCAATATCCCACAATGAATTTCTTTAATACCAAGCAATTTGTCATTATTTATGTAACAAAACATACTGTTACTATTTGTGCGAAAAATAAACTTTCCCCCATAAAAGCTTGTTCCCAAACCTAAAAATCAACAACCATCTTAAATTTTTCAGGGTGTAGTTATACCTCGTTTGTTCAAGGTCACACCAATTATACCGGAAAATAGGAAACATCCCGAGTCTAGAAACTGCGTCATTGTAAATTTTGGCCCAACCTTGTGCCAGTTGATTCGAACCCCCAGGTGGTGCGATTGCGCCAAAAGCACACAATATACATACCTTCAATTTTGTCATCAATTGGAGGCGCCATGATGGTTGAATTTTTCCCGGAATTGCCAATGACAGAGTCACCCTCCTGCATGATTCCTGCCTGTAGAGCCAATTTCCTGACTGCAACACAGTACCCTAAAATGGGTCCGGCCAACAGATCCAAACAGGCAGCAACCCAAGGCATTCCCAATCCTTGGAAATCTGACGATCGCCGATCGATCGGCTCCTCTTTCACCTTCGAATCCGTTTTCCCAAAATTTTGATCCTTCTCAATATCAAGATTAGTTAAAAGCACCCTCTCTGAAGACTCCAGTGGAACAGAGTTGAAGACTTAGGTCTTCAGTTAAGAGATGATTACCAAATCCTTTAAAAATTGCCCTCTACTAGGTGGGGTTGTCCTCCAAGGACGAAATTATCACAGATGAGGGTCTTGGACTTGTTTCAAAAACGACTCTTCGGAAAAGTGATCACTACTCGTGTGTCGTATAATGGACAAGAGGTCCTCCCTCATTCCAATATGTTTAATCCTTACTTCAGGAGCCAGTTTGTGAGCTTCGCCTACGGTCACTGTAAAGCTCAAAATCGCCTTATCCCTATCACCTTCAAGCAACGAGAGATTATTTACCTCTCAGTTATAATCCTAATCCTGGATTTACATAGTCACTCCTCGAACCTACGGTTCGATTCTCAAAATCCTTAAAATTCCCAATAATCGAATTCAAGAGGATTGACCAACTATTCGGTTCATCAAATTGTCTAATTTCTTAGATACTCAGAATATCACCAACTTTCAAATGTTTATATATGTACGGACCAGGTTGAAATGGACTTGCTCTTTTTTGAGTCACTTCACAATGTTTTTGTTGACAAGAGATCGTCAACTCGGAGCTACTTGAAAAATTTCAAGAACCGACTTTGCAAATTGAGAAGTATAATTTCTAAATCAGATCGAAAAGATTCTGACCTAGATTGAGCCTCAATTTGTGTACAAAATTCACAAGAGAAACGTTCCTCTGCTATCGGACACAAATTCTAAACTAAAGAGCGCCTCGCCCGGCTTCTGCTTTTACCATCGACCCGTTTTCAGTGACGCTACCCCTTCCCAGCCGACACTGGGATTGTATTATACTTGACTGTGTTGTGTGTGATGGCTGATCTTCGTGTACACGACCTCAGTTCATATCAATTGAAGCTTTCATCAACGAATGCTTTCATTTCATGGAAGCGTATCACATAAAAGAGGTTTCTTCTTTTTCCTTTCATGTTTTACTTGCGATTTTACTAATCATGTTTTTTGCTTCCTTATTGACACAATATAATGAGTCTGGGATTGGTTTAAAATTTAGGTTGCATAAAGCTGTTGGAGAGACCTCCCAAGATCAGATGATGATTAACAGTAGATAATTTCAATTTTCTAAAAAATGGTTCTAATGATTTAATTCAGCTTATTGTAACAAGATTGTAACAAGATTGTTCAATGTAATAAAGACAAGTGAATTTTTCGTTTTTCGTGAATTTTCATTCTTCAAGTTTGGTGTGCTGTATTTTCTAGAAAAGTAATTGCAAAAATTTGAAATTAAGGTAAATTAAACCGTAAACCTTTAGCTTTGAAATAAGCCAAAGGAAATTAAAATATCTTGATTGGTTCAAAAGTTATATGTAAATGTATGTTACGGAAAAACGCAACGGTCGCTCCACTTTTCGAATGATTCTTTATACACATTTACTTATAACTTTTGAACCAGTTAAGATATTTTAATTTTCTTTGCCTTTTTTTAAAGCTAACAGTTCAAGGTTTAATTTAAACTGATTTCAAAAATTTCCAATTACTTTTCTAAAAAATGCAGCTAACCAAACTTGAACTATAAAAGTTCACGAAAAACGAAAAATTCTCT
The DNA here is from genome assembly GCA_037103525.1 of Ganaspis brasiliensis. Lineage (NCBI taxonomy): Eukaryota > Metazoa > Arthropoda > Insecta > Hymenoptera > Figitidae > Ganaspis > Ganaspis brasiliensis. The sequence goes on along the minus strand of JAZKLR010000580.1, from coordinate 336,576 downwards.
TATCATTATCACATTGAATCTCCGTTTCTATTAATCGAAAAAGCTTTAGAATAGAGCTATTTAACGTCAAATTTTATAAATTTTCCAATGGTCTATGAAAAATTTTGAATTCACTAATATTTAACTGATTTTAGGATGGTTATGTTTTTAATCTTAGGAAAAACGGAAATTCCTGATTCCGGACAGTATCCCTGATTTTTGCGGATAAATTTCGGAATTTTTAAATTTTTAATATCCAACAATATAAATTTGTTGGACAAAAAAGCCAAAGTCAGGGTCGAAAAATTGTGGTACAAAAATTTACAGAAAATACAATTTTTTTAATATGTATGTATATCCAATTCTAAAACATCGAAAAGTTTCGAGAAAAAATATAGACATGTTTTTTTGTAAAATCTGAGTAGATTTAAAAGAGACTCTCAAAGACCATGAAAAACAGTGATTTCTGATGAAAATAAGTACTTATTTAGAAATTTGTTACAGTATACTTTGAAAAATCAGTCTAATAACTAATAATAATTAAGCGGAAAGTATCAATTTGACTGCGTCAATGTGGAAAAAAATACAATGTAATTTTAACGTTTCAACACTTTCAGTTAATTATTATGTTATTACTGAGTAATATATCCTTCTTTTTTATCTCTCATAAATCGTCAGAACAATAATTTCTTAATTCTCGTTAACTATGGAACAAATACAATTTTTAATTGAAGTTTGAGAATGTAATTATATTTTTACATTTTGTTTTCTTATTAAAAAACTTCAAAATAGTGAATTTAATAAAATCGAATAAATCAAGATTTATTAAGGAAGGTTCAAAGGTTTTTGGAATTTACTTATCAATTCATTCATATTATTTTGAGACACAAACATTTATTAGTCTAAAAAAATTATTAATTTTACTAGATTCCCAGAACACAAAAAATGTGTTTCTTGCTCAGTAAAAAAAATTTATTTTGTTCACAAATTATATTTTTTTATGTATATTTTTCTATTAATTTGTAAATTTGAAGCTACAGATCAAAAATGCATTGAACTAAACTGGAGATAATTTTTTTCCTTGGAACTGTTACACATTTAAACTCAGCGGCATATCTAGAAAAATATTTATGGATATACCAGAGTCTATAAATATATTTATAGGTGTACCGGAGCCCATAAATAAATTTATTTCTATATTTTCATGTATTGACCTTTAATAGGCTTTGATAAAACATTTTAAAATTTAAAAGCTGGTATATAGGTTTGCAGCCTTTTACTAAAATTCCGCGGTTTTTTAAGAGTCCAAATATAATCATGTTTTAGAAATTGTCAATTTTTTTGTAAATTATTTTAAAATCTGTGGTAATAGAACGATGGGACTTTGGGTTTCCATCCGAAATAAGGATTAGAGCATTCTAACTGATCAAAAAATTAGTTTATGTAATTTTTTGCGGAAAAAGTAAATTTTGAACCACTCCACTCTACTGCACCCTAAATTTCAACTTACATAAAAAAGTATATTCATAAATTTTGATATTACTTATTTAATATTTATAATTTAAAATTCTATACTCACTTCGCAATTTCTTCACCATTCTATACGTAATTGAGTTTGTGGAAAAGGTTGGTAACATGATTTTTTAAAAATTATATAAGGATAGTTGCAATAACCAACTTTGTAAATGCTTTCAAAGAATTTGAATTTTTAACAATTTTTATTGTGTAACGAATTCTTTACTTTCAAGGCCCACGGAGTGTACATGACCCAAATATTTTTTCGTGATTGATAGAACTAATTTTTAAAACTGTCTACAGCCTACGCTGATAAAAGAAAAATTATTTTTAAATTATGATACTAAGATAACAATTAAGCGGTGTATTAAATTTTATTTCGATTTTATTGTAACTAATGTTTCCTGCAAGCCTATTGAAATGACTTATTAATTATTATACTAAAGACGAGAGAAATATTACATTATTTTACCTTTTAAGTATAAAGTTATTGTTATTATTTCTAAAGCCTCTCTAGAGCCTCTGTTTAAAAAATATACAGAGAAAAGGTGAAAATAATTCATTTTTATTTAAAAACTATTCCCTTTTTTCAATTACTGTTAATGAGTAATGATATTTAATATTTCTAACGAGATTTCTAACGTTACTTTTATAAATAAATTACTTTACATAAATATAAAATTGGATTAATTTTGAAATTATGCAGTAAAGTGATTTTATAATCTTCATTGTTTATTTAAAATAAATATTTAATTTTATAAATTATATTTTTTAGAATTCCTGTGGAAAATTATTGAAAAATAATTATAAATGCATCAATATTGAACTATACATATATAGGAATTATAATATTATATGAAAATTTTCTAAAATATTCCTAAAAATTTTAGTAAATAGAAAATAATTTAATTAACAAATAGTTAATGTCGTTTTTTAGCAAAATTAAATTTAATTATGTATACCCTCCACAATTATTAAAATACCCAATTTTCATTTATTCAAATTTTTATTTTACCAATTTTATTCATTAAATAATTTTTTTGCCGGCTAAAGTTTACTTTTCTTAATTTTTAATTACAAAATAATAATGCTCTAAATTTTATTAATCATAAATTTTATAGAACTTAATATTAATTTTTCTAAAATAATTTTTTTAAATTTAAATTTTCCCTAATACAATTTTTTTTATAAATAATACAGATTCCACTTTGGTTAAAAAATTGTTTTGTTTATTATAACATTAAATAAAAGTCATAAAAATTAGAAATTATTATTATTGATATTTGAAAAAAACTTAATATTTTCTAAACATGTTATTTATGAAAATAAAAAAGTTATTATAATTTTGACTCGAAAATTCGATTTGTCCTATTCTGTAATAAAAGTTAAGAACAAAAAATCGGAGAAAATAATTTAATTTTTAGAAAAATAATGTAAAAAATAAAAGTCTGGAAACAATATCATGAAAATGAAACAGATAAATAAAAATTGAAGAAAATAATTCAAAGTTTTAGAAATGAATCGGAAAGTGATGAGAATAATTAAAAATTGAGATCAATGATTTAAAAGTTATAAATAGAAAGAAATAATTGAAATTTGAATTAATTTATCGAAAATTTAGGATTTTAATTAAATGAAAATGAAAACAATAAAAAGAAAAGAAATTATAAACTAACTATAGACAAAATTAAAATTGAAGAAAATAATTGAAAAAATTGAGATTAATATTTTAAAATAAAAGAGATAAACAGACAAATAATTATAATAACTAAAAATTTAAGATAATAGTTGAACAATGATAAAAACCATTGAAAATTGAAAGAAAATAATAAAACTTGAAAAATTAATTTTAAAAATTAAGTAATATTTATCAAGTGATAAAAAAAAATTTAAAAATGATAAATTGAAAAACATAAATGAAATGTGTGATTAGTAATTGAAAATTTAGGAAACTAATTGAAACATAATGAAAGTTATTTAAAATCCGAAAAACTACAAATTGTTGATGTCGTTTGCCAGCAATTATAAATTTAATTATTTATGCCTTTACACAATTTTTAAAAAAATTTCTTATTTATTTTCATTTATTAATTCATTATTTTTTTAGCTAAAGTTTTTTTTCTTAATTTTTAATTATAGAATAAGACAAATCGAATTTTCGAGTCAAAATTATAATAATTTTTTTATTTTCATAAATAATATGTTTAGAATATATTTAGTTCTTTTCAAATATCAATAATAATAATTTCTAAATTTTGTGTTAAAATGCGACTAAAAAACTTTTTTTTGTTCCTTTTGTCGATTCGAGGCCTGCTTAGCTTTATTTGTTTTTTATATATATGTGTTTTTGATGCCTGTCCCCGACCAGCAGCACGCGCTCCGCTCGCGCTTGCAAATGTCGGGAGGCATCAAACTTTCACGAGTCACCGACAGAGGCGCGCAACAATTAAAGATGGCCGCGCAATCAGGCTGTCAATTTTGTCAGCTGGAACGTTGTTAAATTGTTTTTAATAATATACTATTTTAACCAAAGTGGATTCTCTATTATTTATAAAAAAAATTTGTATTAGGGAAAATTTCAATTTAAAAAAATTATTTTAGAAAAATCAATATTAAATTCTATAAAATTTATGATTAATAAAATTTAGAGCATTATTACTTTGTAATTAAAAATTAAGAAAAGTAAACTTTAGCCGTCAAAAAAGTTATTTAACGAATAAATTTTCCCAAAATTTATTTTATTACCTGAAAAGTGCTAAAAATGTACTTTTTCTAGTTCCATTCTCTTGTTTTCATCATGACGTGTATACACGTCATTCACAGTCAAGGGGTTAATTATTTATACCTTTAGAAATTATATACTTTAATTTTGTGTTTATTTCCAGGCTGCATAATATTATGTTAAATAGAATGTTTATAACAAGAAAAAATTATTTAAGTCCTTATTTCCTTTACATTTTAAAAACTGACATCGGATTTGTAATTAGCAATCGCAAAAACCTCCAAGTATCAAGTTTGAAGCAAATTCGAGCAATTATCAAAAATATTGTCCTTCATCTTATATCCGCCATTTTGAATTTTTTAAATTGACACAGGATTCTTAATCAGCGACCTCAAAATTTAAAATATTTAAAATGATGATAATTCCGGATAGAATTTTAATCTTTAAAAAAAAAATCATTTGGAAATAACTTTTAAATAACAACTTTGTTAAATATTCAATGTTTAAACAAGTGTTGTTTCAGACGCTTTTGGTGTCTTATTCTTCTCAGTTCTATCGTCACAGGAAGTTTATTTGACGCTTTTGTAATAAACTTAAGCATATTAAGCACATTCAAAATTTATCACCTGTGTGCTATCAGGTTATCCTGACAATTTACATTCCTACGATTATTGTTTTAATTAAAATTCTCTCTGTGAAAAAAAGGCTTTATCAGTTCCCAGACAAATTCACGAGAACAACAATTAATAATTTCATTTTCTCGATAACATATTTATTTAGCTATAATTCAATCTATTTCGCTTACGACATAATTGACTTTCTCTGAACTCGGTTCAGGATGCTATTCATTAACACGATAAGATAAACTTTTAATCATTAATAATAATTAAACAAAAAATTTACGGGTGATGATTTCAATAAACATTTGCAGATATTGTTTTAACCTTTATTAGAGTGAAATAACCGGAAAAAGAAAACAATAATTAAGACCATGTGATGGAGTATGACGTCATTGGTACGGTCAAAAATTGTCCGTAATTTTTCTCTTAAAATAACAAATATTTTGTTATTTAACTTTGTAGAATTATTAAAATACAATTTGAAAGATCTGTTTGACTCGAATTGGTTTAAACTTTGACATGAAATTAATTTTATTTTAACCTTCCGAAAATCTAACGACAATATTTGAAAAATCCATTTTAGGACAAAATTTAAACATATAGCCTTAAATTTAAAGACGAAAATATTAGCTACAAAAAAGTATGAAAAAATTTAAAGACGATAAAATTGCCTTAATCATAAGTTTATAACTGTTTAATTATGATTGTACCTTATAAACTAAATGCGTAAATTACAAAAAAAATAATACTAATAATTTAACATTTTTCATGCAACTACAAGCTGAACAAACTAAAAACCTATTTACTCATTGATTAAGAAAAAAATGAATTGTTTAACAACTATCATGAAGAATTTAAGCATAAAACACCTTATTTATTAAAATGTCCTATATTTATAGAACAAAAAATACAAAATAGTAATTAAAACTGACTCGACAATTTTCATCGTCTGAACAAAGTTCACATCCCACGTCAACAATTTTTTCTATTTTCAATTTTTTTTCTTGGGAAATTTAAAAAAACAATACACATCGTAATTTTCGTTATTTTTGTAATTTGCATTATTGGACTTTACCCAATGAATTCTTATTGCATAATTATTATTCATCCAGGAAGAATACTTTAAAGAATGAAAGATAGAAAATATTGTAAAATCCAATGTTTACTTGAGCAATGAGTTAATTAGCTTGCTCATTAATACTAAAAAGATGAAAAATTACTTTCCGGTCTTTTTATCAATCAGGAAGTAATTAATGCAAATTATTTTATCCTACTTGGAGTGAATATATATACCCTCTTTTGTCTAATTTGACACTTATTTTCAGCTTCAGTGCAACATTAGTGTCAAGGTTTGCCTATTTATGTACAAACTTAGCATTACCCTAGAAATTCATTGTTTGGTTTATTCATGAGTTCTTTGTTATGTTTTACATAATAGACGTCTTTCGTTTAACTTCATTTAATCAATTTGTGCACAACTATTTCTCAATTGTCGAAGTAACAGTAGCATTATAATTTTATTGCAATTGAGGTGCAGATATTTTAAACGAGAAATTAATTATTTTAAAAAACATTTCTTAACAATAATTGGTTACTGTCATTTACTATTATAAATTTTATATTTCGAATTTTTAAATACATTTAGTAAATCAAATTGCGTGAATAATTTCTTTATTATTATTATGATTATTTTGCGCCTAAAGCGCTGCAACCAGTGTAGTTGTAAATCCTGCCTGATATCTTTTTACTTTACGTTTCTGTATAACAGGTTGCATAAGCAAAGGTAAGAAAGTTAATTTCGTGTTTAATAACCGTTTTTCTTCCTTACAAGTTAATATTAGGTTATTTTTCATTTTCTATTTTTTTTATAGACAATTTTTTAAAACTGCTTTTTAAAGGCCAAAAATTTTCCAAAACAACTTAACTTTAAGAGAAATTTTCACTTCTGTAATTGAAAAAACAAAATTTTAATAAAAAAGAACAACCCTTCAAAGTCACCCCCTAACAAATTTTTTTTAAAAATTGACAAATATTCTTATACAAGTAGACAACAATCTTTTTTAGAAGATTTAAAAACTTTAAAATTCACTATGAATAAATACCCCTGAAACTTACCCCTCATAGCATCAAAAATCGTTCTTTAAAATCATCCCTTGATCATTAATCCAAAAAATGGACAATTTTTATTAAACACATAAACTAAAAGATTTTTTAGAAAATTCTCCGTCTTTAAAAATTGCTCAGAATGTATTCCTATCTAGCTTACCCCCTTCAGAATCAAAAACCACCCTTTAAAATCATCTCTTAACTATTAACACAAAAAATTGACGATTTTTATTAAACAAATGAAATAAAAAAAATTAAAGACAATTCCCCGGCTTTGAAAATTGCTCAGAATATTTTTCTATCAAACTTACCCCTATCAGCATCAAAAACAACTATTTAGTTTCATCCTCAAGTCATAGAAATTGACAACTATTTTTTAAGAAGTAGTCAAACTATTAAAAAAGCTTTACAAGCTTTAAAAATAAAATAATAAAAAATTCAAGAAATTACAATTTAAAAAATCAAAGAATAATTATAAAATTTTAAGATAATAATTAAAAATTGAAAAAATAGTAGGATATAATTGAAAATTGCGTAAAATAATTAATAATTGAAGGAAATAGTTGAAAAATTAAAAAAAATATGTAAAAAATTACAAAAATTATTGGCAATTGAAAACAAAATTAAAAAAATAACTAGACTAATAGACAACTGAAAAAAATAATTGTAAAAATTAAACAAGAAATATTAAGTTTTAAAAAAATAATTGCAAATTTAAAAATTAAGAAAATTATAGGAATAATTGTTGGGAATAATTGCACATTTAACAACTGGATTAAAAATCGAAAAAAAAAAATTAAAATTAAAAAAAATAATTGATAATTGAAAAAATCAATAAAAAATTGAATTAAAATTTATAGAATATACTTGAAAATGATAAAAGAATTAATTAAAAAAAGCCTAGAAATATAGAAGAAAACAATTTCAAACTGAAGAATGTAAATAAAAATTGAAGAATAGAATTAAAAATTAAAAAAAATAATTGAAAAACTGTATTTAAAATTAAAGAAACTTAATAATAATCAAAAAAAATAAGAGAAAAAAGGCGATAATTTTTTAATATTAAAGAAAATAATTAACAATTTAAAAGTGAAATTTAAATTTCAATGAAATAACCCAAAATTGAAGAGAATAGTTCCAGAATTGAATAATTGAATTGAAATTTTAAAACAATTTTTATGAGTGAAAACATTTATTGAAAAAAAAACGAAAATTATTGAATATGATGGAATTAACTAAAAATTGAATAAAATAATTGAAAATTAAAGAAAATATTTGAAAATTGAAGAAAATAATTAAAAATTGAAGAAATAATTTGGAACTTAAAGAATTAAATGTAAATTTCAAGAAAATAATTGATAATAATAAAAAGAAAAATTACTATATGATGAAAATAATTAAATATTGACAAAAATAAATAACTATTAAAAAAAAAAATTAACAAGTGAAAATTTTTTTTAAAAATGATGAGAATAATCGGCATATAAAAAAAAAATTTAATTTATGAATAAATAATCATAAAATTGAAGGAGAAAAATTAATTGACAATTGAAAACTAATGCAAATAATGGAAACAATTGTAAAAAATAAATGAAAATTAAAGAAATCATTTGGATGTTAAAGAATTGTATTCAAATTTCAAGAAAATATTTGATAATTCAGAAAATGGGAGAATTATTGGATTTTTAATAAAGTAATTAAAAAACTAAGAATGCAATTGAAAATTGTAGAAAATAATTGAAAATTAAAGGAATAAATAGAAGATTAAAGAATTAAATTGAAGATTAAAGATTGAAATTTTAAAAAAACAGTTGATAATTGAAAGAAAAATAACAATATTTTTTTCAACTTATCATTGTTTTCATCATATTTCAATTATTTATCTGAAATTTTCATTTTTCTATTTAGTTTTCAATTATACATACGATTTTCTTGTATTTTATGCACCTATAATCTGTAGGTTTTGCAATTATTTATCTTAATTTAAAAATTTTAAATTATGTTTATCTTTTTTCATTTATTTTCTCTAATTTTTAATTATTCTCTTCTTTTTTTTTGCAATTAACTTTTAAAAGTTTCAAGTACTTTTTTAAAATTTTCTCTATATTTCCTCTATTTAAAATATATTATGCAATTTTTACAATTATTTTTTTAAATTTTAATTAATTTTTTTAATTTTAAATTATTTATATTATTTCTTCATTATTTTCCTTAATTTTTAATCATTTTCATCATTATTTCTGAATTAATTTTCTAAAATTTTAATTATTTATCTCAATTTGAATCATTTTTTTTAATTTTCAATTATATTCTCCAATTTTTCAATACCCGAATTTTTTAAAATTTTTTTCTAAGATTTTGAAGTATTTTTCTCAAATTTAAATTACTTACTTTTACTTTTAAATTGATTATAATTGTTCCATTTAAAAAAAAATTTTACACTTCATTGACTTATAGTTAATTTATAATGTTAATTATTTTGTTACTTATCTGTTTTTTTTTTAATAAATTGTTTGTTTTTTAAAATAGAAACATAGAATCTATGTTTCTCATTCGACATACAAACTAAATGGGTTAAATATATGTATCATTTTTTTGTTATTACGCAGGAAACAGTCATTATTTCAGATGAGGCTTCTCAAATGGATAGAATCAAGTTCTTAAAGATAAATCATTCTGCATTTACTTGAAGTTATCTTACCTGAATGTCAGTTTTATTGCTCTTCCAATCAGATAAACACGTGCGGATCGAAACATTGTAAAGAATTTTTCATTTGTTATAATTATAATAATTGTGAAGCCATAGAAGACTAATAATGATTAACAAAGAAGTCATAATAAATTATTTGTGTAATTGCACTTATTGAATTTAATATTACATTAAAATACTAGGCTGATTCCAGAAAAAAGTCGAAAATGGCTTTACTAAGTTAATCAATTTTTTTTAAACTCATTATTGAATTTTTTTGTCTCAAGCCGTAGTTTATGTTTTATTTGATTAAAATATTATAATGTTCCCCAACTTTTTTGAATTTGAATTTTTGAGTGGAGTATAAAGGTAAAATTTAGTGAGGGAATGATGATGAGGGAATGACGAATCGAAACAAAATGACCATAACCTCAGAAATATAACCTTACTTCCCTATGCACTATGAACACTGCGATATAAATACTGGAAAATAATGCAAATACACTATGACTATTAAATAAAAAAAGTGGTTACTCATTTATAAAATAAAATGAGAAAATGACGTGAAGAAATGTATTTTTAAAAAATCTGATTGATAAATTAGTTTTAACAAAATATCCTTCCTTCAAACGTTCGCTGCAGTATAGGTTGTCAATAACAATGTTGCCAACTTTCAAAAAACTTAAGGCGGGACTTAGTAGGCATTTAAATTTTGCTCCAATCACACTGTTTCAAAGCGGTGAGGGAAAGATAAGTTTTTCGAGGACAAATTTTGTAGTATGTTTAAAAATATTTCCATTCGCTGTTGTTAAATTATAAACTCTTGTAGTTATAGTCAATACTATCTTATATAAATAAAAAATACTATAACAAACAATTAGTAAGGAATTTTACGTTTTGAGATAATGATTCTTTTCGAATAGTGAAGAGTGAACATAGTGAAGGAATCATTTTAAGGGTACTCTCTTGGACATATCTTGTTTATTTATCATATAAGTAATAAATTTGTTTCTGTATAGTAGTATTAGTAAAAAAAAATAACTTTTCATAATCGACCATCCTGATTTACAGAAATCATTAAGGACATCAATGTCGATTTTTCCTGGAATCAGCCACTAACTATTTGTGTCTGTGCAAAGAAAAGAAGTGCAAATTACTAAAAATAAGTCGTCAATAGTGGGAAAAAATTAAGTAAGTAATTAATAAAAGTCATAAAGTTAATTTAAAAGCTTGATACGTAGCTGATGTTTATAGATTATTTTAAATTCTACAACATTTATAATCATAATTAATTGCAATAATAAAATTTTGTCTCACTTATTTATCACATTTACGTACAAACAAGGAAAAATACAAATGATTTTTGCCACTATCGTTAAAAGTAGAAAAAAATTTAATCGCTATGAAAACTTAAAGACTTTGTATTTGGTCATTGCCAAAGTAATTTAGTATTGAGTATTGAGTATTAAGACTTCATTAATCGAATACATTCATTGAAAGCAGGTACTACTCTAACTTGAGCTTCTTAATATATATTCCGTAGAAATTGTTACAATTTTAGTGAGTTAAAAATAGTTTACCGCAGCAGTAGTGAGTAATCAAATTGTATTTTTATATTATTTTGAGTATAAAAAGTTAACAGTTAAATATGTGTTTTATCTCATTCTCATTTACACTAGAAGAAATATTATTCAAACATGGTAACGTGAGTTTAAGATATACAAGTAGTTTCCTCAGTTTACATACTTTCTTTATTTACTAAAGAAAACTATTAAAAAGATATTTAAAAGAAACTTCGAAGATAAAATTCCGTCATACTTAAAACAGTCAATTGCGTCTCGATTTCAATAATTTATAAGTATGAGGCATTTTACGTGTAATGTCCCAAGCTCAAAATTAATTTCTTTCAAAAAAATGGAAACTTAGGAAATTTATTGTCCTATCTAGTAGTAATAAAACCCAAAAAAAATTTTTTACTTTTTTGAAAAATTGAAGGGGGTAGAGGGGGGTCAATTTTGTCAAGTTTACTTAATACCGTCTTCTTACTTAATTTTCTCTGTCTTGGCGGGTAATGAAAAAAATTTCTTCAAGTATGATTTTTAAAGGTTTTTTAATGCTCTTTTCATTGGTAAATTTTATTTTTTAATATTTCAAAAATTTGACCCTAATTTTGTATAATTAATATTTAATTTGCTATTTTCACCAAAATCGATCCGTTTAATTTTAAAATAAAGTATTGCAAACGAAAGCTGAGGTTTTTTCCTATCGATATAGAAATTTTTGGAATGCCCTTTTTTTTTGTTTTTAAGATATTAATCCTCAAAGAGCGGATTGTGGCGCGCGGCGCCCAGCGACGCGGTCGCCTCGCATCAGGCAGCGTCAGCTACTCACTCTTACCAAAAGCACTATTTTTGGACAAAAATCTGCTGACAACTCAAAAATGATCCGATTTTAACTTTCTTTTTTTTAAAATACTCGAGAATGTTTGTCCTACAACTCTCAACTGCTAAAAAAAAAAGATTTTTTTTATTAACTGAAATAAATGTTAATAACATTTAAAAATTGAAAAAAATTATTTTTCGTGTCTTTTGTAAAAATAATAACTATTGGCCTAGAATAATGAAAGAGTTAAAGAACGTTCACAAACATTTTTTGAATTGTTTAAACAATCTTAGTTAACAAATTAATAACTTTGAAAGTTTTCCTTCTTTAGATTCCGTTTCTTTTGTGAAATTAATTAATTACTATTGGCCGAGTATTGTATAGCAGTTTAGGATGTTTACTAACAACTATTAAATTTTTTAAACAATCTTAGTTAACAATTTAATATCTTCGCCATTTTTTATCACTTATATTTCGTTTCTTTTGTTTTTTTGATGATCTTAAAGATGAAATAAAATTCTTTGCTTTTAGATTGCTTGAAAAACTCTCAGGAAATGCTGAAAAATTTATCTCAGAATAGGTACGAAATCGAAGCAAATAAAAATTCCGAGATTATTTATTTGTTACCTAATATTTTTAACAAATTTTAAAATATTTATAAGGACCATAAGTATTTTTAAAATCTGAACCAAAAATAATTATTTTAATTACTCAAAGAAGTGAAATCTAAATAAAAATAACTTTCGAAGTTATTATTTATTAACTAAAATTTTTGGACCAATTTAAAACAGTTGGAAAATATTTAAATTACTTTATAAATTTAGATATAAACAGTAATTAATTAATTTCACAAAAGAAACGAAATATAAGTGATAAAAAATGGCGAAGATAATAAATTGTTAACTAAGATTGTTTAAAAAATTTAATAGTTGTTAGTAAACATCCTAAACTGCTATACAATACTCGGCCAATAGTAATTAATTAATTTCACAAAAAAAACGGAATCTAAGGAAGGAAAACTTTCAAAGTTATTAATTTGTTAACTAAGATTGTTTAAACAATTCAAAAAATGTTTGTGAACGTTCTTTAACTCTTTCATTATTCTAGGCCAATAGTTATTAATTTTACAAAAGACACGAAACGTAAGTAAAGTAAATAGTAATTTAATAATTTCACAAAAGAAACGGAATCTAAAAAATGAATATTTTTAAAGTTATTAATTTGTTAACTAAGATTGTTTAATCAATTTGAAAATTGTTGATTAGGGCATTATTAACTAGGAACAATTTAAAAATACTTTTGATAAGTTTTGTGTGTATTTATATAAGTATATAAAGTTTCTGACATCAAAGGATACCTTGAAGTCACTTTTTTAAAAATAATTTTTTTCAATTTTTAAATGTTATTAACATTTATTTCAGTTAATAAAAAAAATCTTATTTTTTTAGCAGTTGAGAGTTGTAGGACAAACATTCTCGAGTATTTTAAAAAAAAGAAAGTTAAAATCGGATCATTTTTGAGTTGTCAGCAGATTTTTGTCCAAAAATAGTGCTTTTGGTAAGAGTGAGTAGCTGACGCTGCCTGATGCGAGGCGACCGCGTCGCTGGGCGCCGCGCGCCACAATCCGCTCTTTGAGGATTAATATCTTAAAAACAAAAAAAAAGGGCATTCCAAAAATTTCTATATCGATAGGAAAAAACCTCAGCTTTCGTTTGCAATACTTTATTTTAAAATTAAACGGATCGATTTTGGTGAAAATAGCAAATTAAATATTAATTATACAAAATTAGGGTCAAATTTTTGAAATATTAAAAAATAAAATTTACCAATGAAAAGAGCATTAAAAAACCTTTAAAAATCATACTTGAAGAAATTTTTTTCATTACCCGCCAAGACAGAGAAAATTAAGTAAGAAGACGGTATTAAGTAAACTTGACAAAATTGACCCCCCTCTACCCCCTTCAATTTTTCAAAAAAGTAAAAAATTTTTTTTGGGTTTTATTACTACTAGATAGGACAATAAATTTCCTAAGTTTCCATTTTTTTGAAAGAAATTAATTTTGAGCTTGGGACATTACACGTAAAATGCCTCGTATGTTAATTTACTACGTTAATGACTGATAGCAGGTCTTTGAACTAAGTAAAGAATGACCACAAATTGTTTTTACTAATATAAATGTTTTAGTAACCTTAAATTAAAACAGAACATGACATCGATCACAGCAATCACTAATATTACTAATATTTTTTTTAGACACATCAAGGCAGTGAATACAAAATTAAAAATACTATCAACTGATATTAATGTTAACGTTTCTTCTTTAAAATAAAGAGGTTAGTTAACGAATGTCAATTTATTTATTATTTATTGTTAATTTATTGTTAAGTACATATGTACCAAAAGGCTTCAAGCCCGTAAACCTGTACAGAAATTTATAAATAAATATTTAAAAATTGTTTTCAGGTGAAACCTGTAGGAAAAGATCTACATAAATCTGCCATTTTAAAAAATGGGAGTACTAGAAATTTTTTGCATCTTTCTGGGCCTTTGCCTCTTCCTCTATTACTATAATTCTTCAAAATTCGAATTTTGGAAAAAACTTGGTGTTCCAGGCCCAAAACCGATATTTGTTTTCGGAAATTTCAAAAATCTCATGCTAGTTCGAAAATCTTTCGGCGATTTTATGAAAGATCTTTATAACGCTTACAAAGATGAGCCTATGGTTGGACTCTACGTAAGACATACCCCATTACTTTTGTTGAAAGATCCCGACCTAATCAAGGATGTGCTGATAAAATATTTTACTAATTTCACAGATCGTGGTATAAAAATTCACGAGAAAGTGGAACCTCTGTCTCAACATCTTGTTATTCTCGAGCATGAAAGGTGGAGACCTCTTCGAATCAAATTGTGTCCGACATTCACGTCTGGAAAATTGAAAGAGATGTTTTATTTGTTTTTGGAAAGTGCAGATCGTTTAGAAAAATATATGGAAATACTTGCAGCCAGAAATAAACCCATTGAAATTCGTGATTTGACTTCTAAATACACTACGAATGTAATTGGATCTTGTGCTTTCGGATTAAACATAAACGTGCTTTGTGACGAGGAATATGAATTTTTAAGAATGGGAAAACAAATTTTTAATTTAAGTACCTGGAGACAGATCAAGGTGACAATAAAAGACTCTTTTCCGAAGCTGTATGACTTTCTCGGTCCCCTAATGGAGGACACGGAAATAAATAATTTTTACAAAAACTTATTCATGAATATGATGAAATATAGAAAAGAGAACTATATTGTGAGACATGATTTTGTTGATTTGCTTAGAGGCAATAGAGAAAATCCAGAGAAACTTGGAGATTTCGGTGAGTACTTCGAATAATAAATTCGACTGTTCGGCAGACTCTTTAGCACTTTGTTTATCCCAGTTATCTATACTATCGGCCAAAATTGTGGAACCCCTTAAAAAATGGGATTAAAAAACATGACCTTCTAAAAATGCTGATAACTCTGTTAGATATTGGTGAATTAAAATTTTTCATAAAACATTGGAAAGCTTACAAAATTTGCCGTTAAATAATCATATTTTAAAGCTTTTTTAATTATTAGAAACGAACATTCAATGTGATAAAGGCAGGTGAATTTTTTGGTTTTTGTGAATTTTCATTGCTGAAGTTTGGTAGGCTGCATTTTCTAGAAAAGTAATTTAAAAATTTTTAATTAAGCTAAATAAAACCTTGACATTTTATTTATAAAACAACATAAAGAAAACTTTAATATCTTGACTGGTTCAAAAGTTATAAGTAAATGTAAGATACGAAAAAACGCTACGATTATAGTGCTGACTCCTCTTTTGGCTGTTTAATACATGCGTCAAATAGGCCGAGAGGCGTTTTGTTCTTTATACACATTTACTTATAACTTTTGAACCAGTCAAGATATTCACGTTTTCTTTGACTTGTTTTGAAGTTAAAAGTTCAAGGTTTTATTTAGCCTAATTAAAACTTTTTTCAATTACTTTTCTAGAAAATGCAGCCCACCAAAAATTGTTTTTACTAATATAAATGTGTTAGTAACCTTAAATTAAAACAGAACATGACATCGATCACGGCAATCTCTAATATTACTAATATTTTTTTAGACACATCAAGGCAGTGAATACAAAATTAAAAATACTATCAACTAATATTAATGTTAACGTTTCTTCATTAAAATAAAGAGGTTAGTTAACGAATGTCAATTTATTTATTATTTATTTTGAACCAGTCAAGATATTCACGTTTTCTTTGACTTGTTTTGAAGTTAAAAGTTCAAAGTTTTATTTAGCTTAATTAAAACTTTTTTCAATTACTTTTCTAGAAAATGCAGCCCACCAAACTTCAGCAATGAAAATTCACAAAAACCAAAAAATTCACCTGCCTTTATCACATTGAATGTTCGTTTCTAATAATTAAAAAAGCTTTAAAATATGATTATTTAACGGCAAATTTTGTAAGCTTTCCAATGTTTTATGAAAAATTTTAATTCACCAATATCTAACAGAATTATCAACATTTTAAAAAGGTCATGTTTTTAATCCCATTTTTGTAAGTGGTCCAACAATTTTGGACAGTAGTTTATTTTAACTACGACTTTAATATTTTAGAAATAACCGACGATATAATAGTAGCACAAGCTTTTGTGTTTTTCGTTGCCGGATATGAAACTTTATCTACAACAATGAGCCATGCATTATATGAATTGGCTTTAAACCCTAAGGTTCAAGATTATCTTCGAAAAGAAATTCAAGAATCATTAACAGAAACCAACAAAGTATTGACTTACGAAGAAGTCAAGAGCATGAAATATTTGCATCAAGTTTTTTAAGGTACATTTATTTTGTTTTTTATGCTTGAATCTTCCCTTTTCTGAAGACGTTCTATTATTCAGAGAATTGTCGATAAAATATTTAATTAACTTTTAATTTTCAAAACGCTTCAATCTTCCCTTTTCGGAAGACGTTCTATTATTCAGAAAATTGTCGATAAAATGTTTAATTAACTTTTAATTTTCAAAAACGCTTGAATTTTCCAATTTCGGAAGACGTTCTATTATTCAGAGAATTGTTAATAAAATGTTCAATTAACTCTTACTTTTTAGAAACGCTTAGGAAATATCGCCCTGTAACAACTCTTATCCGAAAGGCCACAAAGAAATACACATTTTCTAAAACCAATGTAACAATACCAAAAGATATGCAGATACTTCTACCAATATATGCAATTCAGAGAGATTCAAAATATTATCCAGATCCAGAGAAATTTAATCCCGAGAGATTTGATAATGATAATTTTAAAGCAAGACATCCTATGCACTTTCTTCCGTTTGGCGACGGACCAAGAAATTGTATTGGTAAATGTTTTTATCTAAATTTAAATAATCAGAATGTAATTCTGATCCAACTTCGTTTCAGACACGTTTATTTCGTCGTTAAATGTCTGTCCAGTTACCTTTTCTAAATTTTATAAATGCTTATCATCTCAATGGTTAAGGTATTTCACCAGCAAAATGATTTTCTTAGGAGTTTCTTGAAATTTTATAAATAAGTTAAGTAAGATAAGATTTATCTACTTGCAAAGTTTTAATTGAACTAGCTTTACCGTTTTTATATTATTAATGTTTTAAATTGTTTATTTAACATGGGAAACATGCACGAAAACTTTGCGCAGCCCACATTTTATTTAATATCTTTGGAACTTTTCTTACAATTTTTTTATAAAACTAACATATTATTCTCAGAATCAATTAGATTTTTATGTAAAAGTTTTAGAATAACTAGCTTCACCATTTTTTTGAAAGAAACATTTTCATCATTATTCAGTATGACGAAAATAATAACAAAGCTGCGCAAGATATAGACAGATATTGAATGACATATAAGAAGGTTAGGTTTCTATTCAGGGATGCCAAATGACTGTCACAAAATGCACGTATCTACGCTTGCGCCACGATCATCTCTGATTGGTCGTTGGCTTTTATGCGTTGGCATCCCTGGTGTATGCTAGTTTAGTGCTAGCAAATGTATAATTTTCTTTAATGTGTGCGTAAGGGGCGTTACTAGAGAGGACAGCCAATCCAGAAATGTTTTTTTGGCCGTGGACTATAGTATAGAACTGAATCTAATGAAGTAACACGAAAATTTTTAAGGTAACTTGCCGCCGGAGAAATACCTTAAAGTAATGTACTGTGGCGCATTCTTAATGTTTAATTTCTAACAAATCTAGAATTAAATTTGTAATCAAAACAAATAAATAATTCAAAAATAAAATTCTGGCGCCAACTTATCTTACGACAAATAACTAAGCAACAAAATAAAAAAACAATAGACTAATGAAATTAATAAAACTCTTTCTGTTAAACAAAGTGTATACTAACAAGCCACGACTAACAAGTTTACCGGAGACTGGGAGATAAGAAGTAGCACAAACTAGATTTAATTCTAACCACAATATCACATATGTATCCCCTCTCGGTCTATTTGCCACGTATTAGGCAGCCAAAAGTAGAAAAGGTGTATGAATATTCCCTAAAACCCATGTACCCTAAATCCCATTCAGCCTAAAACAATGTAGCCTAAATTTTATTCAGTCTAAATCCCATTTCACCTAAATTCCATTTATCTTAAAATACATAGAGCCTAAAACCCATTTAACCTAAAACTCATTTAACTTAATCCCACTTAACATAAAATGCACTCAGGCTAAAACCCATTTAACCTAAAGCTCATTTAACCTAAAATGTATTCAGCCTAAATCCCCTTTAACCTATATTTCATTAAACCTAAATTCCATTTAACCGAAAATGTTTTCAGCCTAAATCCCATCGAACCTAAAATGCATATAGCCTAAAATCATTTTTTCCTAAATTTCATTAAACCTAATCTATAATGTAAACTTTTGGTTCAATGGAATTTAGGATAAAGGAGATTTAGGCTGAACGAATTTTAGGTTAAATAGGTTTTAGTCTGAATGCATTTTGGGTTAAATGGAATTTAGACTGGACGAATTTTAGGTTAAATAGGTTTTAGGCTGAATGCATTTTGGGTTAAATGGGATTTAGGTTAAATGAGTTTTAGGTTTAATGGGTTTCAGGCTTTAACGCATTTTTGGTTAAACGGAATTTAGCTTAAATAAGTTTTAGGCTGAATGCATTTTAGGATAAATGAATTTTAGGTTCAATGGGACTTAGCCTAAATGGGTTTTAGGCTAAATGCATTTTAGCCTAAATGGGGTTTAGGCTAAATGAGTTTTAGGGAATATTCATGCGCCTTAGGTAAAAAAAGAGAAATTTACCTGTCTTTGTCACATTGAATCTCAATTTCTATTAAAAAAGCTTTAAAATAGGACCATTTAACGTAAAATTTTATAAACCTTCCAATGGTCTATGAGAAATTTTAATTCGCTCAGATTTGACAAGAGTTATCAATATTTAAATACGATCATGTTTTTAATACGATTTTTGTAATCGGTCCCACAATGTTGGCCGGTAATGTTTGCTTACTTTATGAGAATCAAATGTCCCCTACGAGTTCCCCCATTGATCGTCTTTTTTAAATAAAAGTGTTATTTTATTCGATAGCCAAGACGTTAGTGTCTTTACATTGATTTTTGCATAAATAGAATTAGATTTTAAATTTTTCTTATATTAAATTATTATTAATATTATTATTAATTATTATTATTAATTATTATTAATAATATTATATTTTTCTTATATTGTAATATATGTTACTTAACGTAACAAAAATATTAATTTACACTAAATATAAATATTAACTATAAATTTTGTGCATTTCTTAATAAAAATGGTTTTTAATTTTAGAAGCTTGATTTGAAGTATTCCAAACAAAAGTTGGCCTTATCAAGATGTTGAAGAATTTTAAATTCGAAGTTTGTGAAAAGACTGCAAATTCCTATATAACAAATAAGCGGTCATTTCTTCTAGCACCGGAGGGAGGGATATACTTAAAGCTGTCAAAAGTATCATCTGTATAAAAAAATAATGAAAATATTTTTCTTTTATGAAATCAGTCACAATTTAAATTCGTTTTCACAACTACCTAATGCCCTCCTAAAAACTTGATTCTAATTGCTATTTATATTTTTAAACGTATAAATAAACTAACCTTTCGGCATACGACTGTTTTTTTTTCAAGCAAATAAGTCAAAATTATTTTTTTTATTTTATTGGCGCTTTTCGACTTAATATTTCAAATTCTTAAGTCGTGTGAATTTACTACGCACAAAAAAATTGAATTTAACTGAACAAATATGTATCATTCTAGTAAACTTATTGACTGAAATAGCATAATAAGTAGACTATTTTACGTCTCAAAATGATCTGGTCTTTGTAATTTAGAAATATAATTAATTATGTTTAATTAATATAAATGACAAATTAAAAAGTTTACTATTTTATTGTTTGTGTTGATTGTTATAAACTTTAAACTTTATAGCAGTATACAGTACTATTTTTATTAATATTTTATAATTTAATAATAAAAAAACTGTTACAAAGAGACGTCTTTTCAAATAAAGGTTATTTTTTAACATAATGAATAACCCTTTACTGTTTGTAAATCGTAGGTATACTGCCCAGTGGGGCAGACTATCCAAAAACTTGGTCAAAAATCAACTACCAAATAAAATAAAAAATATATATTAGACGTTTCCCAAGCACCACGTAACATTACATGAATATCACAGTAATATCATGTTGTAATATTGGTATTATTACGGGGTGATATTACTGTGATATTGACGTGATATTGAAATGTCCGGCTCAAGGTAATATTACAAGTAATTTTACAATGATATTGAGGTCATATTACAAGTAATATTGCAGTGATATTGAGGCAATATTACGATGATATTACTATGATGTTACTATGATATTAAGAAAATATTACAAATTTATTTGACATTAAATAAATTATTTTAAAAACTTTGGGCTCGGTCGGGGTTCGAACACTCAAAGTTCGACACAGAGCAAATACGCCTTGTACCTCTCGGCCATCTAGCTCTTGGAATGAAATCTAAAAAATGTTCTTATATTGTACCAAATAAAATTAAAGGTGATACATGAAGAACAGTTTCTGAAGTACATGCCAAGAGCTGGATGGCCGACAGGTACAAGGCGTATTTGCGCTGTGTCGAACCTTGAGTGTTCGAACCCCGACTGAGCCCAAAGTTTTTAAAATAATTTACTTAATGTCAAATAAATTTGTAATATTACCTCAATATCACTGCAATATTATTTGTAATATTACCTAAATATCACTGTAATATATATATAAATATATAATATAAATTAAATTAAGTAATTTTAACTAAAATACTATATCAGACATTTTATTTAGTTTTTGTAAGAAAATATTTGGAACGTTTTCGGAACGTTCCTAAGAGAACGTTTTTAGAACATCTCTACCTATAAGACGTTTCACAAACGTTTTAAACATGCTTTTATTACGTTATAGGAACAAAAGTGTAATGTTCCTCAATGTTTGTGGACATAAAAGAACGTTTAAAGAACATCTTTAGAACGTTCGGTTGCCCACTGGGTTATGGTGTCAACTTAAGAATGCGCAAGTAGTGATTACTTACTTCAGTGCGTTCTGCAGCGCTTCTTAATTATCAGAGAACCGAATTTATATAATAACAAATAATATAACCAAATTATATATAACCAAATTATTATTATTATTTTTTTTTACAAAACAAGTTTAGGAGAGGAAAAAATGCATTTACGCACTTGTTCGTGTGGGACCCAACCACGTGCTGCAGTAATACCTTACTAAAACAACCTCTCCAATTCTTGCTTTACTTACTCTTAATCCACTATTGCTCCATCCGCCCTGGAGGGTAAGCAAAAGCGTGATTCATTTGCTAGAGACGTTATGCCTACTTCTTGCACTGTTGTTCTCACCCATAGCTGCCGATGTTCTTAAGCGGTGGTCGAGAACCTTGTTGGTTGCTTTTTTAGAGCTACCAAAAAAGATCTTATAATGAACTGTGCTGCCAAACCAGATTGAGAGAGTTCAGAAGAACAGCCTTTTGCATGCGAACCGACAATGCGTCGGCTCGATGCTCGCAGCTAGGTATCTTCTTTAGTTGACTCACAAATTAAGCTCGCGTCTCTTCGAAACAACCGAATACAAGATCAATTAGTCGGACCCTGTAGCCTGTATACATTATACTCAATTCAAACAGAAGGTCTTGATATTTCGTCCGTTTCTCAACCTTTTTTTTGAATGATGTTGCTCTCAGCAGGAGCAAACAAAAATCCTTCAGTCTCTGATTTCAAACCAGCAGATTTGAGGAAAGCAAATGACAAACCCACAGACAATCCCATTTCTTTTATGAGACTGAAGAATTGTCCATGCACAGGTTTGCCAATATGTTCCTGTAACAGAAGCGAATGTTCTGCTTCCTTGACACGCTTTTTAATCATCAGAGGTGTTAACGATGCTATGCCGTGTTCAATATCACTGGTTTCAAATGGGAGACTAAGTTCATTTGCAGCTCTTTCTGCCGCTCGATATAAAAACGCCCCAACATTTGCAATTTCATGCTGGTGTACAAATTGCATAAGCGGATCTCTACTGTTCATGATTGAGCATGCCGCAGACAAAACAATTCTACGATGAAGACAATCTAAATTTAATAGATCTCTTCCTCCTCAATCTCGTGGAAGGTAAATTCTTTGTACTGAAGACCTTGGATGATGACTTTGATGTACTGTCATCATCCTGCGAGTTTCTCTATCGAGATCCTTCAACTTATTCACATTCCATTTAACTGCTCCAAATGTTTACAGTAGTAAAGGAATGGCTTACGTATTTGTGGCCCGAATCTTATTCTTCCCAGATAATTCTGATGACCAAATTTTTTTTAGAAGACCACGGTATTTTATATGGAGATGATCTTTAATCCCACACACATCTTGACTTTCCCATTGTCGAATTCCAAAAACCGTTTCTATAGATCTGGAATACTCGGCCACTGCAAACACCAGAATTTTTAGTGATTCCTTATTTGATCCATAGAGCTTAAGATCGTCCATGTAAAATAGATGGTTGATTTTATAGACTCTATTTCTGGGTTTGCCACACATGTATCCAGAGTGTTTTTCTCGGAGTACTACAGACAGAGGCAAGAGGGAAATACAAAAAAGTAAAGGACTGAGAAAGTCTCCTTGGAAGACGCCTCTTTTCAATAAGATGATGTTAGTCATCACCTGTTGTTTGTTGGATGTTATAACAAACCTTGTCCTTCTCATGAGCATTAGCTTCTTTAAGCATCTCACGATGTTCGGATGTACCTCTAAATATTCAAGGAGCTTGATGATCAGCTCATGACTTGTAGAGTCAAATGCCTTTCGATAATCAATCCAAGCCACTGGCAGGTTATGTCGATAAAATATCGAGTCTTGGGTAATACAATTATCAATCAATAAGTTTTCCCTACAACCTGCTAGGCCTCTCTTGCACCCTCGCTGTTCGCTTATTGCACTCCAAACTGGCTCGATGGATGTCAAAATCCTCTCTTTGAGGATTCCAGTGAATAGCTTGTAGCAGGTCTTAAGACAAGCTATTGGTCTATAATTTTTTGGATTAGATAAATCTCCAAATTTAATAAGAGTACCGTTCGTCCTTCCACCAACCACTGTGGTATTGCAACCGCAAATACTCTGTGTGAGAGGTTATCCCAACACAGAGTGGACAATTACATGGGGTGCCCACCCCTATCTGACTTTTGATCCACCCCGGGTATTCTAATTTCCTCGGTACCTCCCATACCTGAGAGACCTTCCCCTATCCGCCACCTGGGGAGACGCTCGATTGGGGTGTCAGAAACCCCATCTCAAATGACATTCAAATACTTGACCTAGTTGGCTAAGAAATTCTGTGATATTCCGTAAAGGGTACCACAAGTCCCCCACCAACCCGATCAAATACGTACACGATGTTCTGTAATGGTCATCTTATTGTTAGTAGTGTGCCAAGTCGGACCAGTATCTTTGAGCTGTTTGGTAACGGATAAACCATGCAACCCATTTCGGGTAGTGACAGCGGTGGAATTATTATTACTATTATTATTATTATTATTATTATTTATAAAACCAAATTGTTTTATTTTATTCTCAAATAGACAGAGAAGTTATCTTACCTGAAAGTTAGTTTTATTGCTCTTGCAGACAGATAAACACGTGCGGATCGAAAAATTGTAACGATTTTTCATTTGTTATAATTATAATAATTGTGAAGCCATAGAGGATTAATGGTGATTAACAAAGAAGTCATAATAAATTAATTGTGTAATTGTACTTATTAAAATATTAGATAAAAATACTAGGCTGATTCCAGAATAAAGTCGAAAGTGGCTTTACCAAGTTAATCAATTTTTTTCTTCTCCAGCCGTAGTTTATGTCTTAATTGATTAAAATATTATAATGGTCCCCAATTTTTTTGAGTTTGAATTTTTTAATGGAATATAAAGGTAAAATTTAGTAAAGGAATGATGATGAGGGAATGACAAATCGGAACAAAATGACCATAAATGTATTCTTTAAAAATCTCATTGATAAATTAGTTTTAACAAAATATTCTTTCTACAAACGTTCGCTGCAGTATAGGTTGTCAATAACAATGTTGCCAACTTTCAAAAAACTTAAGACGGGACTTGGTAGGCATTTAAATTTTGCTCCAATCGCATTGTTTCAAAACGGTGAGAGAATAATAAGTTTTTCAAGGACAAATTTTGAAGTATATTCAAAAATATTTCCATTTGCTGTTTTTAAATTATAAACTCTTGTAGTTACAGTCAATACTATTTTATATAAATAAAAAAAACAATAACAAACAATTAGTAAGAAATTTTACGTTTTAAGTTAATGATTCTCTTCGAATTCAGCAGTTGGGATATAGTGAGGAAATGATTTTTAGGGTACTTTCTTCAACATATCTTGTTTATTTATCATATAAGAAATAAATTTGTTTCTTAAATTCGAACATTTAAATAGTAGTATTCCAACAACAAAAATTTATGCTTAAAATAAATTTATTTCAAGACAAATCAACTTAAAAAATATAACTTATGAAAATATAATAAGAATATATTTTAAAATAAAAAAATAATGTAAAATGAAGATTTTTTGATATTTACCGCTTAAAATAAAAAAATATTATATTTCGAAATATTTTTGACAGATTTTTGTAATAACGTACAACAGTACTTAAATTGTGAAATTCTTAAATATGGTCAATTTTATTATTATATTATTTAATCAATTTTTTTTCGAGGTTTATTCCTCTAGATCCGCAGCTTTTAGCATGAAACAGGGGCACCTCTTGTAGGATATTTCACGGTCTTAGTTGATCAGTAGCTTTATATTTCGCTGTAATCAACTCTGGGTCATAAGTAAAAAGAAAATAAATGTTAAATTATAAGAAAATTCAAAGTTTAAATATTTGCATTAAATAAAAAAGAAATGTAAATTCAATTCAAAGTTATTCTGAAAACAAAATTAAATAAATTCAAAATTAACTGAGAATATAAAAAAGAATACAAATAAAAATTAAATAAAATCCAAAATTAACAAAAAATTAAATAAATCGTAGAATTGAACTGAAACCTAAATGAAATAAGAAACAAGCAAACAAAGAAACAAATTAAATGAAAACTAAAATTAAATGAAAAAGAAAATTAAATTCAAATGAAAGTTGCTTATTAACTAAAATTAAATAAAAATTAAATTGGAAAATAAAAGTTCGCTTAATTAAAAAATAAGAACCAAAATTAAATAGAACTAAAATTTAAATGAAAATCAAAATTAAAGTAAACAAAAATGAATAAATATTAAAATTAATTGAAAGTCAAAAGAAGAAAAGAAAATTAAAATAGTAACTTAATTTTATTTGGTATTATTTTCTTTAGTTTTGTATTATTTTAAAATTAGATTAAATACTATTTTTGTTATTTAAAATATTTCTTTTAAAATATTTACATAAAAAACAAATTTGCTTTAAGCAAAAAATAACATAACTTAACGATTTTTAAACTTTTTTAAGCACGTAAAAATATATTATGCTGCATTTTTCTTGAATGTACCTGCAAATACTTAAAGGTAATTTAATTAGTAACTGCGTTAAACAAAAAATTGAAAACTGCTGAATATCAAAGAAACAATTAAAATATTCAAAGTATGTTGTTCCTATTCGTTTAAAAGGATTTTTATCTATAAATTTTACTTTTAAAAATTTTATTTACAAAGTTTATAAGTTAAAAGTTATCTACATTTTTTCTATTGCTTTAACTTCGTATCTGAATAAAGATTTTCAGGTTTCCTAAGTTCTAAATGTCGTACGTCAAATTCTACTGAAACACAATCAAGACTTTGCGCTTAATAACTAGTACGGATTCTACAAAGTGAACTTAGAACATCAATTTTTAATTTATTTCGTTTCTTTGATTTAACATCAGTCACGATTGAAAATAACCGTTCTACGGCTGCATTGGAATGAGGCAAACTGAAAGCTTTTTGAACAATTAAGCGCAAATTTGTAAACATTACTTTGCCACTAGTTAATTTTAAATCGACTACTTTAGACCAAAACTGTTCAATATCATTTTCAAACCAATTGTTTTTAACTTTGTTATCTTTAACAATTTTTACGGATCTCTTCTACGGAAGAAGGATCTATAGTTTCTAATAACTTTTGGCACTCAGATCCCAAAAAAACATTCTTTAATTCTGCTTGATTAACTATATCATCAGGTTTAATTTCCAAAATTCGTTTAAAAAAAAACTTACTGTCAGAAATTGTGTCCAATTTCCCAGAAAATTTGTTCGCTACGTTCAACAATTTCGTGAATTAGCGTACTCCCAGACTGAAATTCAGCGTTAAAATTATTAAAATAATTTAAAGCATATTTTAAAAACAGCATGTAAGCTTTTACTACGTCATCACTAAGTAAATCTAAAATTTGTTCAGCAGATGAAATAGTAGGTTTTTCAGGTTTTTTCTTTTTTTTTAGTTCTATTACTTTTAATTCAAAAACTTCAACATTAAAAAAGTCTTTTAGTGCAATCCAATTATCCAAAATTCTTTCAATACAATGTTGGTGAGAAAGACATCTTGTGGCTCCGAATTTTAAAATTTTTTGTACATGTTCAGAAAAAACTCCTGAATTTCAGCGAGGTGAGCAACGCGTTTTGGACTTTTTGAAAAATAATTTGATACTTTAGTAATTAATTTAGTAAAAAAATCTGGTAGACACTCACTGCAGCTTTCTTTTGCAATTAAATCTGAAGAATGGCAAATGCAATTCATCAAAATAACAGCCGGGACGTCTGCTTTTAACTTAGTAAAAAAAGAATTTTTACACCCGACCATAACTGATGCATTGTCACAAGCAATGCTTACAATATTTTTCAACAGAATACCTTTTTCAATTAAACGTTCTTTAAATGAATTATAAATAACACCTGCTGAACAATCTTTAGCATCTAAATCAGTTAATTTTAACAAATCTACTAATTTTTTTTTCTTTTGGACAAAAATACTGAACTAAAACTCCTAAAAGCTTTTCACTATGATTTGAACTTTCATCAATTAAAATGGAAAAATCTGTTTCTTTTAGAGTGTCTACTAATTTTTCTTTTTCGCGTTTACTTAAAACATTTTTAATAATTTGAGTGCATCTAGTTCTATGTAAATTAATACCATTAGCAATTTCTGAATCTTCAAAAAATTTTTTTACAACTTGAACTATTGTATCAATCATTTGAATTGGAATATTATGGGAAGCAATAAGCGACGCTAAAGTGAATTCAGCAATTTTTATATCATTTTGCAATTTATCGTGTTTTTCAAATAATTTTGACGTCTCGGCTGCTACACAACTTTTAAGTTTATCATTTGCAGACAAAAAGTACCCCTTATGCTTAGCGCGATTACAGTTTTTTAAAAGATAATCTTTACGAGCCATTAAATTTGTTTTACAAAATACACAAACAGCTTTTTTGACATTTTTCTTATGTGGCTTGGGCCAATCTTTAAAATCTTCATCTTTTAACCACGAAACTTGGAATTTTATAACATTTTTACTAATTTTTTTTTTGTTGCACTGTCACAGAATCATGATCAGAGTCAGTATTTTCGTCATGTGAAAATGCATCCAATATTTCTTGATCTGAGTGGCAAGAGTTTGAATCGCGATCATGATTTGCAACATTTGATTTAGATTCTAAACTAGGATCAGACCCTTTTTCTTTAAAACAGTTGTTAGTGGAATTCATCTTCAGAAATTAAAAAAAATTAGAATATAATGAAATATATTTTAATTTATATTTTAATATTTAATATAATACTGTAATACTTAAATATAACTGTTTATTATAAAATTTTTTCGATATAAGCTCTAAAATTAATGAACAAATTTTTTAATCATCAACAAAACAATAAAAACAAAACTTTTAAATCTAATGTTATGTTATGCTAAAGGCTACATTTAGATTAAGCAAAGACAATAAACGTTTTAAACTACATTTCAACAATTAATTACAAGATCTTTTAGTCAAATACTACAAATTTATTTGAAATTCAATTGAATAATCATTCAATGTTATTGAAAATAAGAACTCTAAATCGAAGGATATCTGATAAATCATGAGATTGACATAAGATAAAATCCAAGAAATAAACATGCAGAAAATGCATCAATACATACAATTTTTTAATTGTGTACACATCGTTCCTGAATAATCCTCCAAATGTAATTTAACAATCTAAGAATCATCACTTTACGTCACTAAAAATCTCTGCACTTTAAATTGAGGTTATAAAAGTATAGAAACCGATAGAAACTGCCTGTCAAAAGATGGAAAAAGAAAACAAGAAGATTGAGCGATTGTTCATAAAACAAACAGTTGGTTTTTTTTAATTGACCATTTAAGACACTAACTGTTGTACCTAATTACAAAATTCGGCCAAATATTTCGAAATATAATATTTTTTTATTTTAAGCGGTAAGTATTAAAAATCTTCATTTTACATTATTTTTTTTTTCAAATATATTCAAATTATATTTTCATAAGTTATATTTTTTTAATTTGATTTGTCTTGAAATAAATTTATTTCAAGTATACATTTTTGTTGTTGAAATATTTAATTTCAATTATGATTTCAAACAACGCGCACACTTCGACCAATAGCCGGAGAGACCGCGAGGCATGCGCAATTGCGTTTGTAGAAGGTCTGTGCAAAGAAAAGAAATGTAAATTACTAAAAAAAAGTAGTCAATGATTTCGTTGAGAAGTGATTTGCGAAATTGCTACGACAAATGTTATCACTTTATATTAAAATAAGTTTAAAGAAGTGGGGTAAAATTCAGTAAGGAATTAATAAAAGTCATACAGTTAATTTAAAAACTTGATACGGAGCTGATGTTAATAGATTATTTTAAAGTCTACAACATTTATATTCATGATGAATTGCAATAATAAAATGTTGTCTCACTTATTTATCACATATACGTACAAACAAGGAAAAATGCAAATGATTTTTGCTACTACATATCGTTAAAAGTAGAAAAAAATTTAATCGTTATGAAAACTTGAAGACTTAGTATTTGGTCTTTGTCAAAGTATTTTGCGATTCTTTTTCTTTTACATCATTAAAAATGTGCAATGTTATTGAGACTTCATTAATCGAATACATTCATTGAAAGCAGGTACTATTCTAACTTGAGCTTCCTAATATATATTTCGTAGAAATTGTTGCAATTTTAGTAAGTTTAAAATAGTTTACCCCAGCAGCAGTGAGTAATCAAATTGTACTTTTATATTATTTTGAGTATAAAAAGTTAAAAGTTAAATATGTGTTTTATCTTATACTCATATACACTAAAAGAAATATTATTGAAACAAGGTAACGTGAGTTCAAGGTATACAAGTATTTTCCTGAGTCTACATACTTTCTTTATTGACTAAAGAAAACTATTAAAAAGATATTTAAATGAAACTTCGAAGATAAAGTTCCGTCATACTTAAAACAATCAATTGTTTCTCGATTTTAATAATTCATAAGTATGTTAATTTACTACGTTAATGACTGATAGCAGACCATTGAACTAAGTAAAGAATGTCTATAAATTGTTTTTGCTAATATAAATGTTTTGAGTAACCTTAAATTGAAGCAGAACATGACAGCGATCACAACAATCACTAATATTACTAATATTTTTTTTAGACTGATCTAGCCACTACTGAATACAAAATTAAAAATACTCTCAACTGATATCAACCTTTTTTATTTTAATTTTTTTATTTGAGCATGAATTTGAGCCCACAATCATAAGATCGTTAAAAGGCAATCTTCTATTATATTAATACGATACCGAGCAAACTTCATTCATCGTCGTACACAATTTAAAGTTTACCTACTTTTCTCAATAGGTAACTTACAAAAGTGTACTTTTTCTCATGTTATTTCAGTTTGTAACCATGCGCGCTGGCACTGTTCGTGTCGGGCATGTTAAATTCAACATTTTTGCATGCACAACATATTGTTGCACATGCGCAGTAGTGAAAACAGCCGGGTAAACGTGTGCACTACGACAGATTGTCATTTCCCATGTACAGTAGTTTAAGATTGCTATTACACATTCGCAGTGATGCACTGTGATAGTCACAGATGTGCTTGAATTAAATTCAAAAATTGCGCATGCGCAGTGGTTTTTTTCGTTATTACTGTAATTAATGACCTATAATAGAAAAGAATAATCATTTTCAATCAAAATTTTGAAATTTAGAGAAAAATTTATATTATTCAATATAACAACTAATAAAAATGTTAAAAATGTATTTAATTTTTTTAAATTTATTCCTTTTTTCTTTTAAATATTTATAAAATATAACAAATTTTGTTCTAAAAGTTTTCAATCTTTAATGCTTTGAAAAACCATTTTGGGGGGGTGGATGTAAAAATTAATTAACATACTGTGAGAAAATCTGCCAATTAATTATAGTTTAAAAATCTTTTTTAAAATTTACTTATTTACTTAGAATATGGAGTTTTAAAGTTCTTCCAGAATTCACAAAATTGTACATGGTAATTTTCTATTATATTAATACGATATCGAGGAAACTTCGTTCATCGTCGTACACAATTTAAAGTTTCAATTTTTGTTTTTTTAATGTATGGGAATTAATATCAATAAATAAAATATAACGAATAGTCTCCAGACCAAGTCAATTTAATGTCAATGTTTCTTGATTTAAAAAAAGAGATTAATTAGCAAATGTCAATTTATTTATTATTTATTGTCAATTTATTGTTAAGTACATATGTACCAAAAGGCTTCAAGCCCGTAAACCTGTACAGAAATTTATAAATAAATATTTAAAAATTGTTTTTAGGTGAAACCTGAATCTGCGTAAATCTGCCATTTTAAAAAATGGGAGTACTAGAAATTTTTTGCATCTTTCTGGGCCTTTGCCTCTTCCTCTATTACTATAATTCTTCAAAATTCGAATTTTGGAAAAAACTTGGTGTTCCAGGCCCAAAACCGATATTTCTTTTGGGAAATTTCAAAGATCTCATGCTAGTTCGAAAATCTTTTGGCGATTTTATGAAAGATCTTTATGACGCTTACAAAGATGAGCCTATGGTTGGACTCTACGCAAGACATACCCCATTACTTTTTCTGAAAGATCCCGACCTAATCAAGGATGTGCTGATAAAAGATTTTACTAACTTCACAGATCGTGGTATAAAAATTCACGAGAAAGTGGAACCTCTGTCTCAACATCTTTTTGTTCTCGAGCATGAAAGGTGGCGGCCTCTTCGCATCAAATTATCTCCGACATTCACGTCCGGAAAATTGAAAGAAATGTTTTATTTACTTTTGGAAAGTGCAGATCATTTAGAAAAATATATGGAAACACTTGCAGCCAGAACTAAACCCATAGAAATTCGAGATTTGACTTCTAAATACACTACGAATGTAATTGGATCTTGTGCTTTCGGATTAAACATAAACGTGCTTTGTGACGAGGAAAGTGAATTTTTAAGAATGGGAAAACAAATTTTTAATTTAAGTACCTGGAGACAGATCAAGGGGACAATAAGAGACTCTTTTCCAAAGCTGTATGACTTTCTCGGTCCCCTAATGGAGGACACGGAAATAAATAATTTTTACAAAAACTTATTCATGAATATGATGAAATATAGAAAAGAGAACAATATTGTGAGACATGATTTTGTTGATTTGCTTAAAGGCATTAGAGAAAATCCAGAGAAACTTGGAGATTTCGGTGAGTAGTTCGAATTAACAATATTGACTATGTATTTTTATATATCCCAGTTATCTATTTTAACTACAACTTTAACATTTCAGAAATGACCGACGATATAATAGTAGCACAAGCTTTTGTGTTTTTCGTTGCCGGATATGAAACTTCATCTACAACAATGAGCCATGCATTATATGAATTGGCTTTAAACCCTAAGGTTCAAGATAATCTTCGAAGAGAAATTCAAGAATCATTAACAGAAACCAACGAAGTATTGACTTACGAAAAGGTCAAGAGCATGAAATATTTGCATCAAGTTTTTCAAGGTACATTTCTTTTATTTTGTATACTTGAATTTTTCCATTTCGGAAGTCATTCTATTATTCAGAAAATTTTCTTTAAAATTTTTAATTAACTTTTAATTTTCAGAAACGCTTAGGAAATATCCTCCTCTAACAACTCTTATGCGAAAGGCCACAGAGAAATACACATTTTCTAAAACCAATGTAACAATACCAAAAGATATGATAATACTTCTACCAATACATGGAATTCAGAAAGATTCAAAATATTATCCAGATCCAGAGAAATTTGATCCCGAGAGATTTGATGATGATAATTTTAAAACAAGACATCCTATGCACTTTCTTCCGTTTGGCGACGGACCAAGAAATTGTATTGGTAAATGTTTTTATCTAAATTTAAATAAACATAATGTAATTCGGATCTAATTTCACTTCAGATACGTTTACATCGTTATTAAATGTCTGCCCAGTTACCTTTTCTAAATTTTAGTTAACAGATGCTTAGCGTCTGAATGGTTGAAGTAATGTACTGTGACGCATTCTTTCACATTATGTTTACTATTGAATTTCTAAAAAATCTAGAATTAAATTTTTATTCAAAACAACTAAACAATACAAAAATAAAAACCTAGCGCTAAGTTATTTTAACGACAAATAACTAAACAACAAAATAACAAAACAATAGACTAATGAAATAAATAACTTTACTCTTTCTGTCAAATAAAATTTATACCAACAAGCCACGACTAACCAGTTTTCCGGAGAGTGGGGGATTAGGATCAGCACAAACTAGATTTAATTTTAACCACAATATGACTTATTTATTAAATGAAGTATATGAAAAAGATAACAGAAAAGTAGAAATAGCCGACCACAAGGCACGGACATTTACAAAAAGACGCGCACTGAACACTGACTCTAAATTTAATGTTTATTAGTCGGAGATCCGACTCCACCACCGACTTAGGCTCAATGCATTTTAGGTTAAATGGAATTTAGGATAAAGGAGATTTATGCTAAACGAATTTTAGGTTAAATGGGTTTTAGGCCTAATGCATTTTAGGTTAAATGGAATGTAGCTTAAATAAGATGTAGGCTAAATGCATTTTATGATAAATGGGATTTAGGCTGAATTCCTTTTAGGCTAAATGAAATTTAGATTAAATAAGATTTAGGCTGAATGCATTTTACGTTACTTGGGATTTAGGTTAAATACAACTTAGGTTACATGAATTTTAGGCTATATGGTTTCAGGCTGAATGGGATTTAGGCTAAATGGGTTTTAGAGAATATTCATGCGTCTGAAGTAGGGCGAGCACTAGAATTGTTGCGCCCTCACAGCACCGGATATCCCGGGATATCCTAAAAATGTCCCGTGGATATCCCTAGGATATCCCAGGGATATCCAAGGATATTTTCAGGATATCCTAAAAGCGGCGGTTTGGATATCCTAGGGATATCCTAAGGATATCCGCCGATATCCTGGGGATATCCTAGGGATATCCCATGGATATTCATAAAATGAAATTTAAGATATCCCCCGGATATCCCCAGGATATCCTCAGGACATCCTCAGGACATCCTCAGGACATCCTCAGGACATCCTCAGGACATCCTCAGGACATCCTCAGGACATCCTCAGGACATCCTCAGGACATCCTTAGGACATCCTCAGGACATCCTCAGGACATCCTCAGGACATCCTTAGGACATCCTTAGGATATCCTCAGGACATCCTCAGGATATACCCAGCACAAACAGAATTACTAGCTAGTGCCGTATTGAGAGTTAGGTGACTGAGGCGCTTGCTGCTGGCGCAAACGCATGGGGGCGCCAAAATTTAACGAAATTAAAACAGAATAATAATTTTTAAATTATCAAAAAAAAAATGTTTTTGTAGTTGGGAGCCATAAAAATGAACATATCATTTGCACCAAAAGAGGAATTTTATACATTATGACTTACCTCACTTTGCGTTTCAACCCGTGTGGAAAGTTCCGAGTATTTCGCAGTGTAAGTGGGCACCAGTTGGGGGCTAGGTGGGGCCCACCTGGGCTAGGTAGGCCCCAACTGGCGCCCACTTACAAACTGGGAAATACTGGGAACTTTTCCACACGGGAACTGCAATAGTATTAATTTTAAAACAAAACAAAAGTCACATTTCGTAAAAGTCCCTGCTAAATGCTCGATAATACAAATCAATTATTTAAAAGAAATTAAAGTACATAGGGGGCATTATTTCTGAACTGCCCCAGTCAAAAATTAGAATGTCCTATAACTTTGGTAAATTTTTGCCCTACATGATAATATCAAATCCCCGCAATATTAGCTTTTTTGAAAAAAATTTGTATAAAGTAGAGGGGGTTGAAGTTTTGACTTTTTGAGTGACACCGTCATTTTCGAGTTCATATAATTACGTAACAACTTAATAGATTTTAATTTAAATATAGTGAATTTAAAAGCCTTTTTCAAGCACTTTTTAAATAAAAAATAATTTTAAAAAAAGATTGTAACCCTTCTTTTTTCAAAATTAAGTCTTATTTTTCACTTTTGAGGTTTTTCGGCGGTTTTTGGATTTTTTTTATTTTTTTCAATCGAAAGCTGAGATTTTTTCCAACGAAATATGTAAAAATGGAAATGGGCCAATAATGGGTTTTCGAGAAAATGTAAAAAATAAGCAAAAAAGTAGGTTTTTTTACATTCTCTTGAAAACCCATTATTGGCCCATTTCCAGTTTTACGTATTTCGTTGGAAAAAATCTCAGCTTTCGATTGAAAAAAATAAAAAAAATCCAAAAACCGCCGAAAGACCTCAAAAGTGAAAAATAAAACTTAATTTGGAAAAATGAAGGGTTAACATTTTTTTTTTAAATTATTCTTTATTTAAAAAGTGCATGAAAAAGCTTTAAAATTCACTATATATAAATTAAAATCTATTAAGTTGTTCCATAATTATACGAACTTGAAAATGACGGTGTCTTTCAAAAAGTCAAAACTTCAACCCTCTCTACTTCATACAAATTTTTTTCAAAAGAGCTAATATTGCAGAGATTTGATATTATCATGTAGGGCAACAATTTACTAAAGTTATAGGATATTCTCATTTTTGACTGGGGTAGTTCAGGAATAATGCCCCATAGAAAGATTTAAATAGAATTCAATTCAATTATTTATTTATTTATTTATTTCAATTTAACGGGCAATGCCCTTTCATACAAAAGTATTTAATTAAATCTAATCCTAGAACAAAACTAGGAGCTAAATCGAATATAAAATTATAAATTTGTTTTAATATTAATTAATTAAAATATTAAATAAAAAATTTATTCCTTTTGAAATGTAGAATTTAATAAATAATGAAAAAATGAAATAAATACCTAGTACCTATATTTTTCTTTTAGAGAATTGAATAAAAATTTAAAATAATAATTTATGTCCCTGAAGTTCTGAACGTTCATTTAAATGAAATTTTTGTTACATGGAAATATTTTCAAGAATAACTTTTGCAACGCAAAATATAAAAGAAGAATTTAATTCTTAAAATATCAAAATCATTTTTTTGGTAAGCAAAACTTTATTTTTGGTCAAATTTGAATTTGTAAAATATTAAAATAATAATTTCGTTGATTTAAACGTTCAGAACTTAAAGGTCATATAATTTTTATTCCCTTTTATAAAGATAATTAATTTAAAATACGTAATAATTTTGAGAATCCAATTACTTAAAAAATTAACCTTTTTCAACATGTAAAATTTAAAGAAATTTACAGGGTGTCTAGCGAATTATCATTTTTATTTTCCTTGCAAATTGATAAAAATTTAGTAGCAAATTTACATTTAAAAAATAATAGATGAAATTCTGTAAAAAATTATAAAGATTAAGAAATTATGATGAACATTGGAAAACCTACAGAACATAAAAATTTTAAGCTATAAGATAAAAAGTTAAAAATATTAAATTAATTAAAAGCTTAAAGAATAAAAAATATGATGAAAGAACGAATAACTTGATAAAAATGTGAAGATATTAATTTAAAGACAATAAGTAAAAGAACTGAAAAAATGTAGGAAACTAAGAACATTTAATACAAAATGAAAATTATTTGAAAAACGGAGATATAATCTTTAAAAAATAAATGCAGCAAACTATGAAGATATGAAGAAATTACAAAACTATGTGAAAATTATGTTCATTTTTGAAGATTTCGCTTTTATGTAAAAAAAATATTTGCTTTCTCAAAAAGGAAGCTAAATTCGTTTTTCATTGTAAAACATTTTTTAAAATTTTTATAAAGGAATCATTACTTAAAAATGCCAATTAGAGTAGTTATATTAAAGACGTCAAAATTAAAATTTTATTAAAAATTAAAAATCCCCATTATTTCTTCAAATTGAGAATAAAATGTATACTTTATACATAATTAAATTGATCCATTTTTACATATAGAATATTTTGTCCAAAGGATCTATGATTATAAAATAAAAATTGGAGAAGGTGTAAAAAGAAAAAGAATTTTCAATGAAAAAAAAAATTAAAACTCATGATTTATTATTATGCGAATTTTCGGTCCATTATAGACTTTATATAGGTCAATCGATTCGTTTTGAGACAATATGATTTTTTATTTGTTAAGTTGTATTTTAAGTGTGATAAACATAAGTCGATTTAGATTATTTTTAAAACTCAAAAATTTTAACGATCACAAAGCTTCTTCAATGAGGAAGCAAAATGTTTAAAAATAAAAAAAGTGGGTGAATAAGTCTATCAATTTTTCTCTATAAAGTATAAATACATTTGCAAAAAAAAAAAAAAATTAGCAATGTAAAATTAAATCAAATAAAACCAAGGTTGCAAAATTTTTTATAAATGAGTAGGGGAGGGGGGCGAAAATTTTTAAGTTTGACTCGGGCGCCAGAAAAGTTCACTACGGGTCTGGTGTATATGCACTTAAAATAAGTGAAAATATCACTTAGGGGCCATTTAAGTATTATTTAAGCATCAATGAGGGGGAAGGGGGTTCCAAAATGCTGACTCTCCATACAAAATTATTTTTTCATCCATTGAAAAATGCTGACATGAGGGAGGGGAGGGGGCCAAAAACCTCTTAAAATATGCTCACGTAATACTTGAACAGCCCCTTATTTAGAGAGAAATGTCACTTATTTGGAAGTGTACATGTATACACTTATTAAAAAGTGTAACACTTTTGACTTCTGAATAAGTAAATATTCATTTCTTCAAATTTAGAAAGAAAAATGTTGTTTCTTAAACCAGGACATCTTTTTTGGCTTGAAATTCCGAAAAGCACAAAATTTAAATTTTATTGAAATTACATATAATTACATATTTTAATGCACTGTTTATGAAAATAATAATAAAAATATCCACTGATTAAAAATATTAAAATATTAAAAATGTCAATAATTGATTTGTACAAAAGTGGTAGTCTTTATCCCTTACAAAAAGAAGTACTGGATTTAGTTCTGGGTTAAGGACTGGGAAGAAGTACTGGGTTCAGTACTGAGACAAGTACTGGGTTCAGTACTGGAAAGTCAGTACTTTTTTCACCATGGATTGTTAATAATTTTTTCATGCTGCGCACTAAGTTTGTATGGGTGCTACGGCTGGGCAATAGTTTTTCGTTGTAAATTAAATAGAGAGGAATACATTGAACGCAAAATCACAATTGCACTAAAATTTGAGAAAAAATGTGTTATTGTGCTTAAAAAATTATATTGCGCGAAAAAGTACTGATTTTACAGTACTTAACCCAGTACTTCTTCCCAGTACTGAATACAGTACTACTTTTTTGCAAGGGATAACAATTCACAATATTGTTATATATATCTACAATATTTTGATAATTGTAATGGTGTTCATGAAAATCAATAATCTATAGATCCACAAATACTCAGATGTTTCCACAAGTTTGACACATGGAATTTAGATTACCACACGTTAGAAATTTTAAAATATCTTATACTTATGCAAATTAATAACCAAATATAATTTTTTGTACAAGGGTACCTTTGTGTTGGCGAGCTACACTATCACTGAAAGAAATTACTTGGGTAATTTTACCTATAATGTTTTTGAACCAAAAAACCCAAAGATTTTATGGATTAAAGTACACAAGATTTTCAGTAATTTTACCTAAAGCCTTTTAAACAACTACCCAATGATATTTAGATAAAAATACACAAGCTTTTTGGTAACTCACAACTACCCTCACAGGCAATTGTACGTAAATTTAACAAACGGATTGTGTATTTTTACCAAAATCTATTTAACGCTAAGAGATCTCGAACTACTCGCAACTTCTGGGCCTAAAGCCCAACGCAACGCTCCAACCACTATGCTATACGCTCGTGAACTATCATTATAAGCTACATCAGGAGGAAAAAGCAATGTCTCAAGTTATCACTATCTTCATATTAAAAACAACATTAAAAAATTATCAGATAAAAAGTTGTAATTAAAAAAATTATTGTTTAAACAAATTGTTGAAAAACTATACTAAAACCAATTAAAAGAATACTATAACCAATAGCAGGTATAATTTGTAATTTGTTGCTGTGACCAACGGGCTTTTATCACATTGCGCATGGACGTGATGAAAAGAAACGGTATGCCCCCAATACGTTACAACTTAAAACCCAGAAGAACCTCCCGGTATTCCGTAGAAACTAAATTTAAGCAAGTGGTGGGGGTATACCAATTCCCCTCAAGGCGTCTAAGAGATACCTGCACGTGACCAATAGCCATAAGTATGCAAAATGTTTTAGAGCCTAAGGAATAGCATAGTTTTTAGCCTATAAATATTCATAAAGTATTTATACGCATCATCCCTGTAAAAGCATGAATATATCCTGAGGATGTCCTGAGGATATCCTTAGGATGTTCTAACAATATCCTTAGGATGTCCTAGGGATATCCTTAGGATATCCTCAGGACATCCTAGGGATATCCTAGGGACGTTTTCAGGTTATTTTAACATTATTTCAGGATGTCCTGAGGATATCCTGAAGGATATCCGTAGGATATCCTTTGGTTTTGAGGAAGGCCACTAAACTTTACGGAAGAGTAACAAAGATTCATTGCATTTGAATAGCAAGTGCTAAGTAGCCGAGAGGTTTAAGGCTACGCGTAAGCTTGGCATCCATCATAGTTAAGTAGGTTCGATCCCCGTATCCCATAAGATTTTTCCGATGCGTTTAACCATTAAATTATTATATATAAGGAAGGACATAAAAAATTATAAATAAGTAAATTAATATCTACTTTATTATAATTTTTTTTTCAAAAATATCCTTGGGATATCCTGAGGACATCCTTGGGATATCCTAAGGATATCCTAGGGATATCCTTGGGATATCCTGGGATATCCTTTTAAACATTTCTGGGGATATCCTGAGGATGTCCTAAGGATATCCTGGGGATATCCTAGGGATATCCTGAGGATATCCTGAGAATATCCTTATTGCGGCGGCTTGGATATCCGCAGGATATCCTTTTGATATCCTGAGGATATCCTGGGGACATTTTCAGGATATCCTGACATTATTTCCGATATCCTGAGGATATCCTAGGGATATCCTTTTGTTGTGAGGGCGTGTTTTCGTATCATACATTTACTTATAACTTTAGAACCAGTCAAGATATTTATGTTTTCTTCGGCTTATTTTAAAGTTAAAATTTCAAGGTATTATTTCGCTTAATGTTTAATTTTTCCAATTACTTCTCTAAAAAATGCAGCCCACCAAACTTAAACAATGAATATTCACAAAAAACGAGAAATTCACCTGTCTTTATCATATTAAATCTCTGTTTCTATTAATCAAAAAAGCTTTAAGATAGGATCATTAAACGTAAAATTTTATAAACTTTTCAATGGTCTATGAGAAATTTCAATTTGCTAAGATTTGACAGAGTAATCAACATTTAAAGACTGTCATGTTTTTAATACGATTTTTGTAAGTGGTCCCACAATGTTGGCCGGTAATGTTTGCTTATTTAATGAGTATCAAATCTCCCCTACGAAGTCCCCCATTGATCGTCTTTCTTAAATAAAAGGGTAATTCCATGTCAAATTGACAGTCCACATTTTAAAATCGAGTAAATCTATTTTTTATTTGTTCCTTATAAAAAAATATTAGGTACGTATTTTTTTATTTTTTTATAAGAGGCCAAATTTTTGAGTTATAAATTTTCAAAATTCTAGATTTTTAAAAATAGACCTTTTTTAATCACATATAACTCTGAACCTATTAAATTTAGAAAATTTTTGCCAATACAAAAAAAGTTAGGTTTTTCTTCAACTTTTAAATAGTGTTTACAAAAAAAAAGAAAATATATATATATTTTTTTTAAAGAAACACAATTTTTTAGAAACAAATCCATTTTTTTTTTAAATCTGGACCCGAAAAACAAATTATTATTTTTCATTTATACATACCTCGAAATGTCAAGAACATTTTCCAAAATGATTCCGATTGGCTAGAAGAGTATTATTGGTTTAAATTAATTTTCAAACTCTAACCTAACTTTTTTGTATTATTAGCAAAAATTTTCTAAATTCAATAGGTTCAGAGTTATATGTGATTGAAAAAGGTCTATTTTTAAAAATCTAGAATTTTGAAAATTTATAACTTAAAAATTTGGCCTCTTATAAAAAAAAAATACGTATCTAATAATATTTTTTTATAAGGAACAAATAAAAAATAGATTTAATCGGTTTTAAAATGTGGACTGTAAATTTGACATGGAATCGCCCTAAAGTGTTATTTCGTTCGATAGCCAAAACGTTAGTGTCTTTACATTGATTTTTGCATAAATATAGAATTACATTTTAAATTCTTCTTATATTAAATTTCTAATATATGTTACTTAACGTAACAAAAATATTAATTTACACTAAATATAAATATTAGCTATAAATTTTGTGCACTTCTTAATGAAAATTGTTTTTAATTTTAGGAGCTCGATTTGCAGTATTCCAAACAAAAGTTGGCCTTATTAAGATGTTGAAGAATTTTAAATTCGAAGTTTGTGAAAAGACTGCAACTTCCTATATAACAAATAAGCGGTCATTTCTTCTAGCACCGGAGGGAGGGATATACTTAAAGCTGTCAAAAGTATCATCTGTATAAAAAAATATTAATGAAAATATTTTTTTTTATATTTAAGTAAGGATAACTAGTATTTAAATTCACTTTTATGAAATCAGTCTCAATTTAAATTAGTTTTCACAACTACCTAATGCCGTCCTAAAAACTTGATTCTAATTGCTATTTATATTTTTAAACGTATAAATAAACTAATCTTTTGGCATACGACTGTTTTTTTTTTCAAGCAAATAAGTCAAAATTATTTTTGTTATTTTGTTGGCGCTTTTCGACGTAATATTTAAAATTTTTAAGTCATGTGAATTTACCACGCACAAAAGAAAATTGAATTTAACTTGACTGGTATGTATCATTCTAGTAAACTTATTGACTTATTGAATAGCATAATAAGTAGACTGTTTTATCCCTCAAAATGATCTGCTTTTTGTAATATAAAAATATAATTAATTATGTTTAATTATTATAAGAAAAAATTTAATTTTTACTATTTTATTGTTTGTGTTGATTGTTATAAACTTCAAACTTTATAGCCGTGTAGAGTTGTATTTTTATTAATATTTTATAATTTAATAATAAAAAAAACTGTTACAAAGAAACGTCTTTTCAAATAAAGTTTATTTTTTAACCTTTTACCGTTTTTAAATTGCAGGTACACTGCCCAGTGGGTCAGACGACCCGAAAACTTGGTCAAAAATCATCTACCGAATAAAATAAAAAAAATATATAAGTCGTTCACTACATATTTTAGGCTAACTAAAATTTAGTTTTTATACAATTATTCATACAGTAATTATTTCTTCAAATGTTGTCCATTTCAAAAATCATATAGATTCACGCAAATCTTTGTTAAAATTTTATAATAAGTTTTTGTCACTAATCAAATCTAATTAACTATGTACATAAATGTTTCAACTGTTCTTATCCATGACCTCGTCACACTCGGATTTTCAGTGAGGGTGTTGTGATTAAGAAAAACATTTTAAAGGTTTAGTTAACGATTAACAAAATTTGTTTAAATAACATTTTTGAATGGCAAGTTATTAAAAATAAATTAAGTTTTGAACTTAACTGATATTGGTATTACATTACTTGAATATTATATAATCAGATGCACTCCTGTCATAGTAAAATAAACCGATCAAATATATATAAACCTCTTTTACCATATTACGTAAAATGCAGTAATTATTTCAGATGAGTCTTTTGAATTAAGCAGCGTCTACTGCGCAGAGATGAATCATCTTTTATCTCCATTTGAAATTGACTGGTAGTTTCATTGCGCTTGTGCACACGTTCGGATCGAAAAATTACAATAAATTCTTTAATCGTTTGTGATTGTGATGATTCAGTAGTAATAAAAAATAATACAATGGTAATGAAGCATTTAGTTTACTACTGAAAGCAATTAGCAGAAGAATTATTAATTGAATGTAATTAATCCAAGGAAGTGGTAATTTAAAAAAATAAATCTTTTAATAAATTACAATCTTTATATTAAATATTTAAAGTAAAAGATTCTGATTATTCGTTATCTGTATAAAAAAGGTCAATGCAAATTAATAAAAATCATTCATTCGTAATTTTATTGAAATCTGTTCTGCATAGTTAATAACAATTGTTATTACTTTTTCTGAAAACAATTTTTAAAATCTTTTATAAAATTAAGTAAGTACAATAGCGGTTAATGAACTTTATAAAGTTTTTACTTAATTAATTAATGACTGAGTAAGTTTATATTGCATTTTATATTCTTCACTTACTAATCACATATACCGATAAATAAAGAACATTCAAGTAGTCTTTGCCACTATCATTAAAAAATTATTTTTTATTATTTATAATCACGATTATAGAACTAAAAAATCTAATCTTTAATATTTGTTGAAGTATTGTGCAAATCTTTTTTCATTTATTTTCTTTTGTAGCATCAACAAAAGAGCAATCTTATAGTCTTCTTTGAACGAATACGTTTAATTAAAGAAAGTTCGACACGGAAAGACTTTTGATTTTAATACTTAATTTTATAGTATTTATTTTTACAAAATAAATAATACGCACGCACATATACTTATATAACAAATCTCATAATATATATATATAATGTTTTGAAATATAATCTTTTTAACTGCAAGATGTTCAAGCTAAACTTATTTTATTGTTGATTCCTATTGAATTTAGTAATATTTTAAATTTGTTTTTGTAAGTTTTTCTTTTAAAAAAACTATTAATTAATAAAAATTAAATATTTATAGTTTTTTTTTTAGATTACTTCCGTGTACAAATCTACAGTTTAAAAGTTTGTTTATTTCGTAAAAGATTTAACACTCCTGCTAAAAAAATTAGTTGGTATTGTCAGTGGTGAGTAATAAAAATGTACTTTTATATTACTTTAATTAATGTCTGACTCTTTCTATCCATCGTAGATACAAATTATTAAAAAAGTTCTATCCGTTTTAATTCATGCCAAACTTTGAAATTTTTTTTTCTATTCACTCGAATCAATAAAATACTTCATTTTGTAATTATACAAACTTTAATTGTTTAATAATCTTTCTCTCTTGTCTTTCATCCTAAGCACACCTTATCTTTTCGTCACTATACATCAATATTTTGATTCCTTTCCTTTTCTATCCATTTGAATCTTTTTCAAAGATATTCCTATCATTTTCTATCCATGACATATTGTTTCAAAACTTTTATTCATTTGAATCTTTTCTTATTTTTTTCTACAATTTTTATCCATTTGAATCTTTCCAAAATATTCTTATCTCTAATTGCCCAGGACACAGTCAACGAATCCATTCTATTTAAATTAGATAAGAAAATGAGGGATTAAAAAAGATTGGTTATTTTTTAGATTTCA
Organism: Ganaspis brasiliensis; assembly: GCA_037103525.1. Classification (NCBI taxonomy): domain Eukaryota; kingdom Metazoa; phylum Arthropoda; class Insecta; order Hymenoptera; family Figitidae; genus Ganaspis; species Ganaspis brasiliensis. The sequence goes on along the minus strand of JAZKLR010000580.1, from coordinate 291,932 downwards.
TTTATATAAAGGATAGAATATTAAAGAAAAAAAGGATATACTGCTTCCTGGTTTTAAATGGGATAAAAAAAATTTATATGGAATTAAAAACGATTTATTTAGATATAAAATGGAAGAATTGAAAAAGATTGGTTGTTAGTCAGGTTCAGCATGGTTAAAAAAAAGATTAAATTAGTTAAATGAAAGATAAATTTGGAGAGAAAATTTTGGATAAAACTGGATAGATTCACTTAGAGAATAGAGGTGGACAAAAAGAGATTAAATTGGATAGAGCTGGGATTGGTCTAGATGAAAATTCGACTTGTGATTTAAAATAGAAACGCGTGATAGGTCTGGTTCATAAATATAAACAAATTAACAAACTAGTAAACAAACTAAAACTATAACAAGTTATTTTGTCTTCATTTCTTCATTGAAACTTAAAAATATTTTCTAAAACTAAACTGCCTATTAGAGTTTATTTTAGTTTTAAAAGTTTTTTAATAATTGTTTAAATTCACTGAGAGACTACTTTTCTTGCGACAAAATGCATTGGATCAAGTATGAATTATGTTTATAATCGGTCCTAGTTTAAAATGTTATAGACTCAAGAATTTGAGGTTATGTTAAACTGTTTTGCGCATGACAGAAGCAGACCAGAGTTAACGCCAAATATCTTAATCTTGGAACAAGCATAAGAACGATTTTTTTTAATGCAATCAATGTAAACATAATTTTATTCTTGTAAAAAGAAATCTTTTTTAAACACTAAAACACTTTAAATTTTTCTAGGTGAGAACTGAAGAAAAAAATCTACATACACCTTCTACTTTCAAAAATGGGTTTACTAGAAATTTTCTGCATAGTCCTGGGCCTTTGTCTTTTTCTCTACTACTATAATGCCTCAAAATACGAATTTTGGAACAAACTCGGCGTACGAGGCCCAAAACCAATGTTTCTATTGGGAAATTTTAAAGATCTCATGTTAGTTCGAAAATCTTTTGGAGATTTTATGAAAGATCTTTATGACTCTTACAAAGATGAGCCAATGGTGGGAATTTACGCAAGGCATACACCAATCCTCCTGCTTAGAGATCCCGACCTCATAAAAGATGTTTTGATAAAGGATTTCGGTAATTTTACAGATCGTGGAGTAAAAATTCACGAGAAAGTCGAGCCTCTTTCTCAAAATCTTTTTGTTCTTGAAACTGAAAGATGGCGACCTCTTCGCATCAAGCTGTCTCCTACATTTACGTCCGGAAAATTAAAACAAATGTTTTATTTGCTTTTGGAAAGTGCAAATCATTTGGAACAATATATGGAGGTCCTTGTAAAAAAAAACGAACCGTTAGAAGTTCGCGATTTGACTTCTAAATATACTACGAATGTAATTGGATCTTGTGCTTTTGGACTAAACATAAATGTTCTTTGTGACGAGGAAAGTGAATTTTTAAAGATGGGAAAACAAATTTTTACTTTGAGCACGTGGAGACAGATTAAGGGAACGATCAGGGATTCGTTTCCAAAGCTATACGACTTTCTTGGTCCGCTAATGGAGGATACAGAAATAAATAGCTTTTATCGAAACTTATTTATGAATATGATGAAATACAGAAAAGAGAACAATATTGAGAGGCATGATTTTGTTGATTTGCTTAGGGACATAAAAGAAAATCCAGAGAAACTTGGAGACTTTGGTAAGTAAACGTGGAAATATTTATAAGATTATATTATAAATGATACAAATTATTTACCTCAATTTGTTTATTTTTAAGTTCTATAACTTGGATTTTCACGACACATTATCAATTTTTAAACTTTTAATTTTTTAATTCTCTTTTCTGGATGTATACTTTTCTGCAAAATCATGAAAAATCATATTTTTTAGGTTTCTGTGCCGTTTAAACGGAACGCTATTAAAATCACTAAGAATGTCCTTTTTCGACCCTTCTGTAATTTTCAAACTATTATAAATAGAGACTTAGAATTTGGTACCCACATGTAATTTCACATTGGAATTATGAAAACGATATAGGAAACGTTAATAGAATTCATTAGCATAGCTTTTTCGAAGAAAATTTGTAAAAAGCATTAAAATTTATTCTTTGATAGTTTTAACATTATTTTAATTTCAAATATCTTGTTTATCTTCCTGATAATTCAATTTCAATTTTATTCTTTCAGAAATGACCGACGATATAATAGTAGCACAAGCTTTTGTATTTTTTGTCGCTGGATTCGAAACTTCATCTACAACTATGAGCCACGCTCTATATGAATTGGCTTTAAATCCATCAATTCAAGACAATCTTCGCGCAGAGCTTCGCGAACATTTAAAAGATGCCAATGAAACATTAACTTACGAAAAGGTTAAGAGCATGAAATATTTACATCAAGTTTTCCAAGGTAAATTTATTTAAATTTTTGAATTCAGTGCAGTTCAAATGGAAAATCATATTATAAACATTATGTACATCCTTTTTCGCAACCCCTCTGTTAGAGCATTTTAAAAATTTGAATCTACAAAAAACTTGAAAATCTATAGAAAATTATATATTTGGTGGTTCTTAAAATAGTCATTTTGGTAATTCGATTTACTTAACCCCCCCCCCCCATTTAATAAAAAAGAAAAATAATAATATGAAAAATTTAACTTATTTAATTTTTTTTTCCTTTTTTCCGCATTGAATTAATGTAGGGATTTACTGCTTCTTTGTTAATTAAATGATTCAATATCTATTAAACGTATGATTAAATTCTTGAATTAATTGTTTAGAATACTAATTTCATAGAATTTCACTAAGCAGAATCTTCTGTTAATCGCAATTACACATTTTTGAAAATGTTTTCGATCAAACATAAATTATTCCAAATTTTGACCTAACAGACTTTTTAGTTGACAGAATTCATATTTAACGTAAGGCGCATGAATATTCCCTAAACCCCATTTAAACAAAATCCCAATCTGCTTAAAACCATATAGCCTAAAATTCATTCAGTCTAAATCCCATTTAACCTAAAATTCATTCAGTCTAAAATACATTTAACCTAAAATGCATTTAGCCTAAATCCCATTTAACCTTAAATGCATTCAGCCTAAAACACATTTAACCTAAATACCATCTAACCTACAATCCATTTAAACTAAAATGCATTCATCCTAAATTCCAGTTAACCTAAAATGCATTTAACCTAAATCTTATTTAACCTAATTACCATTGAACCTAAATTCCATTAAACTAAAAATGTATTTAGCCTAAAACCCATTTAAAGAACACATTTAACCAAAATCCCATTTAACCTAAATCTCATTTAACATAAATCCCATTTAACCTAAACTGCATTAAGCCTAAATCCCTTATAACCTAACATTCATTCAGCCTAAATCCCATTTAACCCAAAACGGATTCAGCCTAAAACCCATTTCACCTAAATCTCATTTAACCAAAAATGGATTCAGCAAAAACTCTTTTTAACCTAAACCCCATTCAACCTAAAATCCACTTAACCTAAAATGCAATCAGCCTAAATCCCATGTAACCGAAAATGCATTCAGCCTAAAGCCTATTTAAAGAACACATTTAACCAAAATCCCATTTAATCTAAATCTCATTTAACATAAATCCAATTTAACCTAAAATGCATTAAGCCTATATCCCATTTAACCTAATATTCATTCAGCCAAAATCCCATTTAACCTAAAACGGATTCAGCCTAAATCACATTTATCCTAAATCTCATTTAACCTAAAATGGATTTAGCCTAAAACCCATTTAACCTAAATCCGATGTAACCTAAAATCCATTTAACCTAAATCTTATTTAATCTAATTACCATTGAACCTAATTTCCATTAAACTAAAAATGTATTTAGCCTAAAATTCATAAAATCTGAAAATATTTTTCTAAATTTCATTGAACGAAATTTGTAATGTTAATTTTATGTTCAATAGGATTTAGGACAAATGGTTTGAGACTGAATGCAGTTTAGGTTAAATGGGATTTAGGTTACATGAGTTTTAGGTTAAATGGGATTTAGACTAAATTGATTTTATGTTAAATGCGGTTTAGCTCAAATGAGATTAAGGTTAAATGAATTTTAGGATGAATGCATCTTAGGTTAAATGGATTTTAGGTTAAATGGGATTTAGATTAAATGAGCTTTAGGCTGAATGCATTTTTGGCTAAATGGAATTTAGGTAAAATGAAATTTAGGTTAAATGGAATTTAGTTTAAATGAGTTTTAGACTTAATGAATATATATGGTTAAATGGGATTTAGGTTAAGTGGATTTTAGGTTAAATGGTATTTAGCTTGAATGAGTTTTAGGTTAATTGAATTTTATGCTAAATGCACTTTAGGTTAAATGTGTTTTAGGTCAAATGTGTTTTAGGTTATATGGGTTTTAGGCTAACCGCATTTTAGGTTAAATGGAATTTAGGTTAAATAAGCTTTAGAATGAATAAATTTTAGGTTTAATGGGTTTTAGGCTAAATGCAATTTAGCTTAAATGGAATTTAGGTTAAATGAGAGTTAGCATTAATAAGATTTAGTGGAAATGTATTTGAGGTTAAATAAGATTTACGGTGAATGTATTTTAGGTTAAATGGGACTTAGGTTAAATGTGTTTTAGGTTATATAGGTTTTAGGCTAACCGCATTTTAGGTTAAATGGAATTTAAGTTAAATGAGAGTTAGCATTAATAAGATTTAGGGTAAATTAATTTGAGGTTTAATGGGATTTACGGTGAATGCATTTTAGGTTAAATGGGACTTAGTTAAATTGTTTTTAGGCTAAATGCATTTGAGGTTAAATGGAATTTAGGTTAAATAAGCTTAAGGCTGAATAAATTTTAGGTTTAAAGGGTTTTAGGCTGAATGCAATTTAGCTTAAATGCAATTTAGGTTAAATAAGAGTTAGCATTAATAAGATTTTGGGTAAATGAATTTGAGGTTAAATGAGATTTACGGTGAATGCATTTTAGGTTAAATGGGACTTAGGTTAAATGTGTTTTAGGCTGAATGCATTTTAGGTTAAATTGTATTTAGGCTGAATGCATTTTAAGCTTAATGGTATTTAGGTTAAATATAATTTAGGTTTAATGGAATTTAGGTTAAATGAGCTTTAGGCTGAATGAATTTTAGGGTAAACGGTTTTTAAGCTGAATGCACTTTAGGTTAAATGAAATTTAGTTCAAATGGGATTCAGGTTAATTAAGATTTAGGCTAAATGCATTTTAGGTTAAATGAAATTTGGACTGAATTCATTGTAGGTTTAATGGATATTAGGTTAAATGGGACTTGGGTTAAATGGGTTTTTGGCGGAATGCATTTTAGTTTAAATGGGACTTATGCTGAATTCATTTTAGGTTTATTGTGTTTTAGGCTGGATACATTTTAGGCTATATAGTTTTTGGCTGAATGGGATTTAGGCTAAATGGGTTTTACGGAATATTCATGCGCCTCTTTAACAGAATTTCCATTTTACAGAAATCTTTTTAACCAACCTTTCATTTAAAAGAATTCCAATATAAACGAGTTTATTTAATATAGAATAATTGTTATTTTACAGAATTTTAGGATAATTGAGTTTTTAAATACCAGAATATTCATTTGACATAATCGTCATTTATTCGAAATTGTGTTAGTATGAATTGCCATTTGATAGAAAACTTAAAATGCAGAATGTTCATTTTGTCGGAAATTGCAATTCTTCATATTTTCTGATTTCTCATATTCTTATATGCAAATATACGTTAGATTTCTACTGTCTTTGGATTCTTAAAACTTTTAATAGATATCGAAACATTTAATTAACAAAGAAGTTATGAATATATTTATTCAATGCGAAAAAAAAGAACAAGAGTTTAATTAGGACAAAATTTTTATAGTATTTTTTTTACAAGTTAACTATAAGTTATTATTTATAAATTGTTTCAACAATTTGTTATTGTTACTTTATAACTTTAGTAGTTTTTTTACCTTAATAATTTTTTATATTGAAAAACATTAGATATTCAGAAAAATTAACCGTAACCATCACTTGAAATTGTTTAAAAAAATTATTATTATTATTATTAATTGATAATTCTGAACACATAAACCTGGAAAAGCACAAATTTTTCCTAATTTTACAAATGAATGAATATTGCTACTATGTTCATAGTATGTATTTTTTTTTATTAATTTAATAATTAATTTAATTTATTAATTTTTTTTTATAATTGTTTAAACAAATAATTGTTGATATTTATTAACTTCTCTTGATATTGATCCACAACTATTCAGTGTTTTTTTAATTTTGTTATTTGTCACTCTTTGATTATTTCTATATGAAAATAATATTAAAGTAGATAGTGATATTAATTAAACAAATGATTATTTTTATTATTTCTAGTAAATATTACTAAATTATATTCAAAGTTTATTTGACGCTCAACAATTTTTATTCCTTTCTTTTTAAATTTAAAATATAAATAAACTTTTTTATTAGCATCCGGTTTCCTAGAGCAATAAGACACCTCAGATGGATTTATATCTTCCAACGTTCACTATTTTATCTATGATTGATTTTTTATATAAAATACTAGATCCTATGATTTTTTGTCTTGTGTATGATAAAATGTTTAATTGACTTTTAATTTTCAGAAACGCTCAGGAAATATCCTCCAGTAACAACTCTTATGCGAAAGGCTACAGAAAAATACACATTTTCTAAAACCAATATAACAATTCCAAAGGATATGATAATATTTCTACCGATATATGGAATTCAGAATGATTCTAAATATTATCCAGATCCAGACAAATTTGATCCTGAGAGATTTGATGATGAAAATTTTAAAGCAAGACACCCTATGCACTTTTTGCCATTTGGCGACGGCCCGAGAAATTGTATTGGTAAATTTTTCCATTTAAATTTAAATAGAGAACTAATAAGAAAAAGGACAATTAAAATTTTTTAAAAATCCACTTATTATTAAAGAAACGATGTCAGTTTTTAGATAAATTAGTAAATTTACAAAAGAACAAAATAATTTAATATCTTCAGGTAGAACTTTGATATCCTATTTTGGAGTAACAATTAGGACGATAATGCCTGAATTTTATGATAAATCTTTATTGTTTTGATTTTGTTATAATAATGTTTAATTAAATTATTTAACAATACTAAAAAAAAACTTTTTTTAATTTTAGGATCCAGATTTGCAATATTTCAAACCAAAGTTGGTCTTATTAAGATGCTGAAGAATTTTAAAGTCGAAGTTTGCGAGAAGACCGCTGTACCTTATGTAACAAATAAACGATCATTTCTTCTTGCACCGGAAGGAGGAACATACTTAAAAATTTCAAAAGTTTGACTAGTATAAAAACTGTGTAACATAATTTTTTTTTATCTAAGAAAGATAAACTGCAATTTGAAATTACGTGTGCATGAAATCTGTTTGAAAGTAGATCACAGATTAGTTTTTGCAAAAATGACAATCAAAATCATTTAAACTTACGTAATTAGATAGTGCTTTTTGATATATATAAATAACGGAATTAAACTGGCCGTTTCAAAGCAACACTAAAGAAGTATAAAAAGAAAGAAAAGAAGAAGAAGAAAAAGAGGAAGAACAAGAAAAGGAAGAAGAAGAAGAAGAAGAAGAAGAAGAAGAAGAAGAAGAAGAAGAAGAAGAAGAAGAAGAAGAAGAAAAACAAAATGTGTGTCACATATTTTGTATCTTAAATGTCTTTCAACATAAGATTCTTATGAAGATTGTTATGAAATATTATTGAAAAATTTTCCAAATAATGAACATCAAAAGTTTTTCACATTTATTATTTATGTTTTTACTTCTAAGTCATTATTATTTATTCTTTCACTTAAACTTTACAAATATGTAACAATAAAATGCTTTTTTTTAGTTTTAAAAAATAGAATAGAATAAAAAATTTAATTTTTGAAAATTTAACTTCTATTTCAATTTTTAGCATTTTTGATCGAGAATTTTTTACACGCTTTTTTAGTGATTCTTTTGAATCTCTCGCATGGATTTCGAAAATTTTGATTTTCCAAGAAATAAAAGATTTTGAAAAATTCTAAAATGGTCCAATATTTTTTTCTTAATTTTTAATGATATACGATAATTTTAGATATAAAATTATGTCCAAAAAAATTGACACATCTGAAAAATGTGTTGATATTTAATGGGTCTCTCTCCTTAAATATTCAACTTCTTTTACAATTTTTATTATTTTTCAATGCCAATTTTTTGATGCTCTTTTTTAATGATTCTTTTGAATCTCTCGCATGGAATCTAAAAAAAATAATTTTTTTAAAACATAAAAATTCTGAAATTAGCAAACATTAAGATATTTTACTTGTGATAAATCTTCATGTTGTTAGTACCCAAAAGATGGAAGAACAAAATTATAGCTTACTAAGGTCATGAAAATTTCCAAGGCTTGAAATTTCTTATAATTAATTTTTTTGCGTGTAGATAAACACATCATATCTATGATACTAATTTCGGTTCAGAGGTTAGAATAATCTCGCCTACCGAAAAATACAATTACAGAATAATGCTAACAGAAAGGAATAAAATAATTATTTCTTTACTTGGTGTTAAATCTCTTATAGTTATGTTTGTATCAGGAGTAGTTTATTCCAGATTTGTTAATTATTCTTAGATGATTTTTAATTTATTTTATTTCAAATTTTTTACAACACATCAAAAATCTTTATTAGCACAACAATGGAAGTAATAAACAATTCGAGAACGAAACTTAGAAGACTGCGACAAATTCTAGAATTAAAATATAGTAATTTAGTTGTGTAAAACAAACAAAATACAAAGGTAATTAAATTTTTATAAAATACTTTTTATATAGATAAGTTGGGAAAAATGGCCAATTTAAATATTCTACAGAATTTTCCACTTAATAGATACTTGAAAATGCAAATAAAAAAAAACATCAAAGTAAATCTGAATTAGTTAACAATAACTAATTTAAAAGCACAAAGTCACTAATTCAAATAGTTTGAAAAAACTCTTATCTGAAAATTGACAGCTCTGCAACTTCAACAATTTTGAAAATTTCTGAAAACCCTTTGGCCTACAAACAACTCTTATCTAACACTAAAGTTTTACCAATTATCAAAAAAATCGAAAGAATCCGAACCAACATTGATTTTTCTGAGAAATTTCGACCCAATATTTAGTTATTTTACATTTGTTGCTGAAACAAAATGTCTGTCACTAAAAATTAGTTATTTTCAACTAATTCAGATTTAGATAGTTGACAAAAAAAAACCTATGGCCAACTACAAGGGACGTATTTTTATTATTTTTTTTTTAACTTACATGTTCATGTACCGTGTTTACAACACCGTTTTCCTTGAATTTCACACTCTCTAGTTGTCAATACAATTCCGCATTTTTCAGATTTTGGATAACATGTTCCTTCTCCCATTGAGCAAGGTAAATAATCGAATGGTTCACCTACAACTATTTTAAATCTCAAATTATTGTCACCGTTTTTTTTTAAGTTATCCGTAGATTATAAATAACAATATATGGGGCAATTTTGGAACCCTTTTCTCTTTTTAATTTTAGGCAACATTGCAGAAGAATATTGGGCATTCGGAAAAATGTTCGTTCTGCAATACAACCTAATTCTATTTTTAATTAAGTATAGTAAATTGTCATAACAGTGGAATACCTTGTTGAATTGTCAAAAACGCAATCATGAAGATCAAAAGCAAAAAATTAGTCAACTTCATTCTGAATTTGTTAAAATCGAAAATAGCTTCTTCTTTTTGTAGAATAGTATTATGATGAGCGAACGTTACTAGCAGAATGGTCTCTATAGAGTCAGTTCAAAGTAGTAAACCTTTTTATATTAATCCACAGTTAAAGAATGTTTAGTCAAGATAAACTGAAATAATTAAAACTACAAAAACAAATAAATTTTAGGTGTTTGTTACAAGTTAAATGAGTTTTGAAGTTAATTAAAAGTAGTTAGTCCATTGTCACATAATTAGTGATCACTTGACCCACATAAACTATTCTGTATTTCTTTTTCCATTTATTGCAAATTAAGAACCTGTTTTTTTAACTTCAAAGTGTCTTTGAAAGAATTTAACAACTGCCTCAAATGGTATTTCATGGTTGAGAAACAATTTCAAAAGATTGCATGAAAAAGTAAAAGAATTTTAGGTTATGGATCAAGCTCTGAATACGTATTGTGACGTTGTAAAATTTGGTATCATAATTTCATAACTCACAAAATTTTCCTATTTAATAATTAATTTTATTCATTTTTCCCTATTCCATGTATTCCTGTTTTGATACGTCTACTCCTGCCTTTAATCTGAAAATTATCTAAAAATGTTGACGATTCCCTATTATTATTTCTACCTAAAAAAAGAAAGAAATTGCTTCCTGTGTTCATCATAATTTTGAATTTACCGCCAATAATGGATTTTAAGAATCCAACTATTTAAGAATTATTTTATTGGAAGAGAAGCATGATGATTTACCATCTTTTGAACCGAGTTAATTCATTGTCTTGGTTTGAAATTAACTCAGAAGAATTTTATTAGTTTATTCATTAAAGAATTCCGTTTAGAAGATTTGAATTTTGCCGCCAATTCCAGATTCAGCCAATTAGAAAGGAAAATTTTAGAATATTGTATTTCGATTGAATTCTCTATTGTAAACTTAGTTTTAATTTAGTATAGTTTCTTTTTTGTTTATTTTAAGAAAAATAATTGAGTTTCGGAATGTTAGTAACCATGGTAATGAAAAATCTAGCGTCGCCATCTTATCTTATTCCCAAAGCCGGAGAGAACAGACGCGTCGTGAAAAGAAATTCTTAAAAAAAGGGATTATTCAATTTTCTGAAATAAGAATAGGTCGAAATTCATTGAATATTTGCATTATAAAGAATCGAGGAAGAAATTTGAGAGCTGGAATCATTTATTCAACTAATTTTCATCATTCAAAGTTGGATTCTTTTTGTTAATTTTCCGGTAAGATTTCATTTTTTCTTTGGAGAAATACAAGTTATTAATTTTCAATTCCTTTTTCTTGTTTCCTTGATTTGATTACTAATTAGATTAAATTTATTTTGACTCTTGATTCCTGATTATTTTTCCCATGTTCCAAAACTCTTAATTTTTCTTCTTTTCTAAATTTGCCTTAATATTTAAATTTAAATCTTTAAAATAAAGAATAGGTTAAATTTACTTTTATTAAGAACTGTAAATTTAAAATTCACATTTTGTGTCTTGTCTCTTTCTTTTAACATGACGATTTGTTTATTTAGATTCTTGACTTAATTGAAATTCATTTCTTTTGTCAAGATAACTTTATATTAACTTGACCAAGTCTTGTGAATTTTGAAGAGATCCTTGATTTAATCCGATTAAATCAAGTAAATTTATTTCAAGTTATCTTTAACATTTAGTTTCCTTAATATAAAATTTTGAGTATTTATTTTAGTTATGTAATTTAGGTGGTTATAACAATTATAGATTATTTGATATTAATTGTAAATTTAGACGCCTATAACCTCAAAATTTCGAATTGATTATATCTCGAATATTTAATTATTAAATATGTGATGGATTATAAATTATGAATTTTAATTTGGTGCGACTTTCTAACCCAAAAATTGATCCTAATAAATGTCATAATTTAAATAAGGTGTTTTTATTATTGGTCTAAGTTTAATTCAATCTTTTCAGATTAATTTAGAATTACCCCCTCTACCATTTTCCAGATACGAGACTGTGTTAGTCGGACATAAAATTGATACAAGATCCTTGTAAATTTAATTTGACTTATTTTGATAATTTAATTCTATGTTCTTTTTCTTTTTCTAAATTTCCAAATTTGATTTTCTAAATCGTTTCTTTGGTCTTTAAGCTTTTTCTTTTTTATTTTAATTCTCTCTTTGTCTTTTTTAACTTAAATTAAGCTTTTAATTTTTTTTAGTTGTCTATTTGGTTAAATATTTATTTATTGAGCTTCCATTGTTTTGGTTGTCAATAATTGTCTTGTTTTGGTTGTCAATTTGGCCCTACACCTTTCTCCCTTTAATTTCTTTGATTTATTATTATTATTATTTTTTAATTTGATCCAAGAAAAATCTGGCGGCCTCTAATTTGGTTTTGATTTCTCCCGTTTTGGTAACAACTTTTCTGCTTTCGTAAACCGCAAATTAATTATTCATTTAATTAATTTATAAAATTAATACATTATTAAAGTAAGTATTAATTAATTATTTAGTAAATCTATTTTCATTTTAACGGTTACAGTATATAGATTGTTGAAGATAAGATGGAAATCTAAAATGAAGTAAAATTTGTAATGAGATTTTTGAAATTAGATCTGAATAATTAATTTAAATAATAGAATTTGTTTAATTATTATTATTATAAATAATAGTTTGAAGTATAAAAAGAAAAATGTTTTTTTAGTATATTTTGATAGAATATTTATTAATTTATAACGAAAATCATTAAAGAAAATTAAATGCTAAATATTGTTAAATAACTTACAAAATATTGAAAAACTAAGTAATGTTTATCTTAATTAAGTATTATAAATTATTATATAACTTTTTATTTATTATTATATATTTTCTATATAAGTATTATAAAAGTATTACAAATAAAAGAATTTAAATAGAAAATAAGCACAAATTATTAATATTTAGTGTTCTTGTTAAATTTATATGAAAACAAGTTTTTTTTATAATATAACTTTTATAATTATAACTTATTATAATTTTTTAAATATAAATAGTTATGAATCAATTTTTTTTTATAAAAAAAGTTTATAATAAGATTCATAAAAATTGATTGTTTAATTGGTAAAATATTGATTAGTAGTAGAATGAATCGATTAAAAATGTTCAAAATTTATTAAATTGGTTAAAATCGATAATAGCAATGGAAAAGTTTATAATGAAAAATTAGAAATATTATTTATGTAAACAATACATTAAAAAGATGAGAGTATCAGAGTATGATTAATTTAACAATTAAATAATATGAATAAATTAATTTCTAAAATTAAAATTGAGTTTTTTATATAGGAAATGGTAAATATATGTAATGTATATTCATCAACTTTATATAAAATCTAGAATAGAATTTTTGGAATATTTAGTGAAAAAGAATGAAATTTTTTTTCAGGGGAGAAAATTGAAATAGAAAATCTGTGAAAATTGCGAATTTTGACAGTTATCAGAGGTTATCGATCTTTCTGGCAGTTTATTGTTTAGATAGTTTTACAAATTTTAAATAAATTCCTTCCATGGGTTGTAGAAAAAGGGCCCTTGGATTAATGACGTAAGGAATAGGCGTTTTTTCGCACTTCTCAACTCGGTAATTTTCAAGAATTTTTATTAGTCCAACTTTTGTCTGAAATACTGCAAATCTTGCACCTAAAACATAGATAATTTAATTTTATAATACTCTTAAACTCGTTGCTGACCATAACTAGAAAAATCTGATACTGATTATTATTGCATTGTATTGAAAAATAATTTTATTAAATAAAAAAGTTCAAAATTCCTATTATGTCAAGATTGGTTTTTAAAAGTTAATAATATGCACATAATTCATAACTCATATTGATATTAAAAATTACCAATACAATTTCTAGGTCCCCCTCCAAACGGTAGAAAAATCATCGGATGTCTTGATTTTACTTCTTCGTCTTCAAATCTCTCAGGATAAAATATTTCCGGTTGAGGATAATTTTTTGCATCTCGATGAATCGCATAAACCGGAATCTAAATTCTTGTATCTTTTTTAATTATTACATTATTTTCCGAGAAGGTATATTTTTCACAAGCCCTTCTCGTAAGCATACTCACTGGTGGATACATTCTAAGAGTTTCTGAATTTCGTTGAATAAAAATATAACATTATTAATTATTTCTGCACTATTATCGAGTTGTTTCATTGTTAAATTTCATTATACCATTAATGAATTAATAAACTTTTTTATTTATATTATAATTTAATGTGAAAAACAGACAGTGGCATAACTGTTAAGGGGCAAAGTGGGGCAGTGCCCCGGGGAATTTAAGTTTAGGGGGCCTAAATATGTTTTAAATATGATATTAAAAATAGATTTATATAAACAAATAAATAAAAGAAATAATTATTCCAGACAAAATTTACAAAATTTTAAAACTAAAAAGCAATTGCATAAAATAATTGAAATTAAAAAAAAATACAAAATTTTTCAAAAAAATTGAAGAAAAAAAGTAATGAAATCAATTAAAAATTGGGGAAAGTAATTTAAAAACTCATAGAAATGTTTTAAAAATAAAGAAAATAATTTCAACTTGAGAAAAATACTTAAAAATTTTTAAAATAAATTTAAAGAATTGAAAAACATAATTAAAATTTGAGAAAATAATTGAAAAAATACATAATATATTTTAAATAAGGGAAAGTTAAAGAAAATTTCAGAAATATAGTTAAAAATTACAGAAGTTCCTTGAAAAAAAAAGAGAATAATTAAAACTTGGAGAAAATAAATGAAAAAAGATAAATGTAATTTAAAATTGGAGAAAACAATTTTTAATTAAAAATATATAATTAAAAACTTTTTGGAAATTATGAAAAAGAACGAAAGTAATTGAAAATTGAAAAACAGAATATAAAAATAATATAAAGAATAGAAAATTGAATGAAATAATTTAAATGTCAGATAAATAGTTTAAAATATTGAAAATTATAAAACAAATGAAAAAAGTTGAAAATTAGAAGAGAAAAATTTTGGAATATAATTGAAAAACGAATTTAAAATTTGAAACTTAAAGAAAATAATTGAAATATGATCAAACAATAGGTTATAAAAAATAAATGACATTTGAGAGAAATAATTGAAAAAATTACGGAATTTTTTTTAAATAAAAAAAATAATTGAAATTTGAGAATAATACGTGAAGATCTTAAAAATTGATTGAAAGAAATGAAAATAATTAAAAATTGAATAAAAGAATTGAAGAGAACTAAAACTAATTGAAATTTACGGTAATTTATAAAAAAATTGGAAATTAAGAAAACAAACAAAAATAATTAAAAAGTGCCAAAAATAATTGAAATTTGAGAAAAATACATGAAGATCTTAAAAATTGATTGAAAGAAATGAAAATGATAAAAAATTGAATAAAAGAATTGAAGAGAACTAAAACTAATTGAAATTTACGGTAATTAATAAAAAAAATTGGAAATTAAGAAAACAAACAAAAATAATTAAAAAGTGACAAAAATAATTGAAATTTTAGAAAAATACATCTAAATCTTAAAAAATAATTTTAGAAAATGAGAATAATTAATAATCGAGAAAAATAATTGAAAAATGATAAAATTAATTCAAAATTGAAAAAAATTAATGAAGTATGTTGAAAATAATTTAAATATGAAAAATTGCAAACAGTAAATAACATTTGAGGAAAATAATGGAAAAAACCATAGAATATATGTTTAAAGAAAGAAAATATTTACGAAATTACTTAAAAAAATTTAATTAAAGAGAATAATTAAAAAGTCGCAGAAATAATCGAAAGTTGATGAAAAAAATTGAAGTTTTAGAAAAATACTTAAAAATCTTAGAAAATAATGAATTTTAGAAAATGATAATAATAATTAACAATCGAGGAAAGCAGTTTATAAATAATAAAATTAATTCAAAATTGAAAAAAAATTAGAGAAATATGTTAAAAATAATTTAAGATTTAGAAAAAAATTAAAATATGATAAAAAAAATTTAAATATGAAAAATTGCAAACAATAAACAAAATTTGAGGAAAATAATTAAAAAAATCATAAAATATGTCTTTAAAAAAAGAAAATAATTACAAAATTAAAAAACAATTTTAATTAAAAAATTGCAGAAATAGTGAAAAATTTATGAAAATAATTGAATTTTCTGAAAGTTATGCCACAATAATAAAAATAATTAGAAATTGAAGAAAACAATTGAAAAATCGTGTAACATATTCAAGATTGATGACAATAATCTAATTTTGTTAAATTAACTGCAAATTATAGAAATTTATTGAGAAATAATAAAAATATTGAAAGTTGGAGAAAATCATTACAAATTAATAACTGCAAAATGACAAACATAATAGTAAATTTAAAAAATTAATTTAAATTTGCGATGAATAGTATAAAATTTAGAAATAAATCATTAAATTGATTTAATGTCAAGGAAAACATAATTAAAATTGACAAAGTGATTGAAAAAACTAAACAAAATAATTAAAACTTGAGGAAGGTAAATTTAAGATTTTGGTAAATAATTTAAAAATAATTAAAAATTGCAAAAAATAATTGAAAAATGATACAAAATAGTTCAAAATTCAAATTTAGTATATTTAAAACGTGGACTAATTAAACTTTTATTCAATGCAAGTTCACATTAACTGAAATTTGAAGAAATTTAAATTGACATAATTTAAAAGTTTTAGAACATTTTAAAAAGGTGAAATATGATTTAAAATTTTAAATGAACAAAATATCTACCTATTTAAAAAATAATACATAATTGGAGCCCCATTTTCCTTTTTGCCCCAGGGCCCTTGCCCTCCCAGTTACGCCACTGAAAACAGAAGTTGAGTAACATTGCCTTGGTAAACTTAAGAAATGTACCAAAAATAAAGTTTGAAACGTACTTAATAAATAATAAAAATAATCACCTAAAAATACTTTGTGCAAGTACTTCATATTTTTAACATTATCATAGGTTAATATACCATTAGATTTACTTAAAGTTGCTTCAAGTTCTTTTCGGAGTTTATCCTGAATTTCAGGATTGAGAGCTAATTCATACAAAACATTACTCATTGTTGTTGAAGATGTTTCATAACCTCCAGCAAAAAATACGAAAGCTTGAGCTCCTATTAGGCTGTCTGACAATTCTAAATAAAGTTAAAAAAAATTTGTTGAGATGTTTTAAATTGTCAATCTAGTACAGGGGCGTACCCAGAAAAATTTCTTGATGGGAGATTTATGTGGGAGTGAGAGAGACAACAATATATTGCTATCTCTTTCTCTCTAATATAAACTGGCTTTCCAGGGGGGGGGGGGGGCAGCTGCCCTCCCTGCCCCAACGTGGGTACGACCATGATCTAATACAATAGTAATCTTTATTAATTTGTTTCTATTATTCGTATCATATTTTACTAGAAAAAAGCGCGCGCTAAAGCGCACGCCAAATTTTATTATTTCTGAAAATAATGTTTCATATATGTTTAATTATGTGAAATCAAAGAAATACATAATATAATAAAAAAATAAAATTAATGATAAGAAGACATTGCAATAAATTTAAATTGATGTGATCTTTGATTCATCGTGTATATCAATTTGCAAATTTTGATTAACTAAAAATTTATTAAATAAAATAAAGATAAAGAATAAAATGAAGAATATAAGGAATAATTATAAAAAATTATGATATACCTAATACCATTTAAAAACTTTACTTTAAAAAGTTTACCGATCAACACTCTCTGCTCTTAATATTTAAGAACTTTCTTACAATATAACCAATAAATGAATGTGTGGTAAACCGCGCTTTTGAAGTTCAATAACATAAACATAAGACTATACTTGTCTAAATAGTTTATCATCTACTATAGTTTCGATTAATTTTTTTACTTTTAAATGAAAGACTCTTGCAACTGTGTCAGGTTTATTAGAAGCTGACTGATTAAGTAATACATTTTCTTAAATTTCTTTCCATTTTGAACTACATGTCATTGTAATAAATAAATCTGGTCTACCATGAAAAGCTACATAATGGTCATTGCATATTGATATTGTTTTAACATGTTACGAGGTGAATCTATAAACGTTGAAGGCAGTATCAACATCTTGCCAACATGTACATTATTTTCAATTTCTTGATTATCTAAATGATCAATTAATCCTTTGTAAGTTTCACTTCTTAATTTTGTTTGATTATTTTTACAAAAATGTAACCTAACTTTTCAACTTTGACATAATTATCAACTAACCATTGCTGAAACATTCTTCCACCATATAAAAATTGATTAAAGGTATGATCTCTTACTCCTATTTTATATTTTATATAAGCAGATCTGGACACAGTTTGATTTCTGGTTAGTTTGTCATATCGAGACTATAACCCTTGCTTCCGAGAGGATAAAATATAGGATATATGAGGGGCTGATAGTAAAAACAAGTTAAAAAATTATCGGGAGCAAAACGAAGTTAAAGTATTATCTATTTGGAAAAATGAAACAAATTACGCACTACGAGTAAAAACGAAACAAAAAGTTGTCAGAGTAAAAACGGAATAAGATTTCACTGGGCGCAAAAACGAGTTAGAATTTTGTCCCGTTTTTGCTCGAACTAATATTTGAATTCACTTTTGATTCCGCTTTAATTACGAACAGTTTATTTCTTTACTTATATTATATTCCTGTTATAAATTCTTATTTTAAATAATCGGATTAAAATAACTTATTAAAAAAGCTCTTTTAGAACCAACATTAAACAAATAATAAACATGTATTCAATATTTTCTGATTCGTTTTAAGATAAGAAATAAGATTTTTGTATCCATTAAGTTGAATTTTTAGCATGGAAAAAATGTTTGTCAAAAAACGATTTTTTTCGATGAAAAAAGGTGCTCAAGGAAATTTGGTTGGGTATTTTCAAAAATCCCTGGGTCCAAAATTTTGATATTCATAAGCTTAACAAGTCATCCAAATTTTATTGGAATCCGTTGAAGCGTTCTCGAGATATCTTGTACACAAAAAACGGTATACACACACACACACACACATATATTTGGACACTTACTTAAGAATGAAAATTTACGCTTTTTAGATGAAAATAAGTCGATTTAAACTATTTTTGGAAAATCGAAAATCTTAACGATCACAAAGGTTCCTCTATGAGGAAGCAAAATACAGTATATTTGTGAAATAAAAGAAAGCACCTTATTACAAAATGATTCAAAAAATTTTAAGTTTAGGAAAATAATTACAAATAACATTATACATGCAAATAATCGAGAATTGAAGAAAATACCTAATGGCAATTTGAGATAAACAATGTTCGGAATTGATCAACAAATATTCAGAATAACATATTAAATTTGTGAAAATCATTGCAAAAGAAAAAAGCTATTTAAAAATTGACAAACCTAATTGAAATTTGAGAAAAATGATTGAAGAATTAATAATACATTGAAAATTAAAGACGATAACTTAGATTTGAGATAATAAATAAGAATTTATAAAATTAATTGAAAAATAATTAATATGTCTAATTAAAAAGGTGGAGAAAAAAATTGCAAAAGGATCAAAGAAAATAAAAATTGAAAAAAATAATTGAAAAATGAGATAAATAATTGAAAACTTAGGAAATTAATGGAGGAATATTGAAAATAATTAAAAGTTAAAGAAATTGATTCCAAAATGATAACAATAATAATTGAAAATTAAAGAAAATTGTTAAAATTTGGGAAAAATATTTTAAAATATAGGAAATGAATTGAAGAATAATGAAAATAATAAAAAAAACTCGAGAAAATATTTGAAAAGTAATAAAAATAATTAAAAATTAAAGACAATATTTTTAACTTGTGAAAAATAATTGAAAAAATTACAACACATATTTGTAATAAAAGAAAATATTTGCATAATGATAAAAATAATTTTAAATTGAAATAATAATTGAATACCTAATGATAATTAAAATTTATTGTGATAAATTATATAAAATTTAAAAATTATTTTAAAAACAATTGAAAATGACAAAAAGTAATTGAAAAATCATAGAAACAATCGCAAATCAAAGAAAATAATGAAATTTTGAGATAAATAATTGCAATTTTCGCTCTTAATCAAAAAGCATTCAAAATAATATAAAATTTGTGAAGATCATTGCAAATTAAGAAAAAAAATTAAAAATTGTCGAAAGTATTTGAAATTTGAGAAAAATAATAATTAAAGAATGATTAAAACATTGAAAATTGGAGACAATAACTTAGATTTGAGATAATTAATAAAAATTTAGGGAATTAATTGAAAAATAATTAATATATCTACTTAAAAAGGTGGAGTAAATAATTGCAAAAAGATAAAAGAAAATGAAAATTGACCGAAATATTTGATAAATAAGATAATTAATTGAAAATTTACGAATTTAATTATGATTTAATGATAATAATAGTGAGTATTATTTAAAATTGAAGAAATTTTTAGCTAAATAATAAGAATAAAAATTAAAAGTTGAAGAAAATTGTTAAAATTTGAGGAAAACATTTTAAAATTTAGGAAATTAATTGAAGAGTAATAAAATTAATAAAAAAATCAAGGAAATATTTGCAAAGTAATAAAAATAATTAAAATTTAAAGAAAAAAATTTTAGTTTGTGAAAAATAGTTTAAAAATTTTCAACATATATTTGTAACATAAGAAAATAATTGCAGAAAAATTAAAATAATTGTAAATTGAAAAAATATCTAGATTTGAGATAAATAATAAACTAGTTAAAAATTATGTCCATTTCATGAACATTTCGCTTCCAAGTAAGCCAAATAATTTGCTTCCTCATAGAGGAAGCAATAGTTTAATAATATAAAAGTTAATCGGAGAAGTTATTAAATAAAAATATATTAAATGCAAAAAAATGAGAAAACATTAATTATTTTACTAATTTTTGATCATATTTAAAAGTTTTATAGGTCAATCGATTCGTTTTGAGATAAGGGATATGCTTTTTGTATTCCTTAAGTTTTATTTTTACCATGAAAAAATTTTTTGGCAAAAAACGATTTTTTTTCGTTGATAAAATGTGCTCAACAAAAATTGTTTGGATTTTTTCAAAAATCCCTGTGTCCAAATTTAGATATTCATGAGCTTAACAAGTCATCCAAATTTCATTGGAATCCGTTTAAGCATTCTCAAGATAACCTGTACACAAAAAATGCAACACTCACACATAAACTCATATACATACATGCATACATACACACACACACACACACACAAATACATGCAGTTATCTGGACATTTGCTTAAAAATGAAAATTTACGCTTTTTAGATGAAAATGAGAAGATTTAGGCTTTTTTTTGTAAAATCAAAAATTTTCACGATCACAAAGCTTCCTCCATAAGGAAGCAAAGATTAGAGAATTAATGAAAAAATAATTGAAAATGACAAAAAGCAAATTAAAAATCAATTGAAAACTATATCTAATAAAAAAATAATTGATATAAATAATTGTAAATTGAAGAAAATAATATAATTTGTAAAAAATAATTGAAAAAATTAGAGACTATATTTGAGATGAACAAGACTACAATTACAATTATTTATTATAATTCTTCAAACGTTAGTTAATTTTAGATTTCATTGATTAAAATTTTAATTAATCCACTCTTTGATAATAAGATAAATTTTAAATTATTTAAAAATTTCTTCAATTTTTCGCAATTCTTTTTTTTTATGATTTTAATAATTTGCTACAATTTTTAACTATTTTTATCATTTTTCAAAAATTTTCTTTAATTTCTAATTATGTTCATAATTTTTCAATTTTTCCCCTAATTTTTTAATTCAATTTCCGTAAGTTTCAATTTTTTTCTTTAATTTTTTTAGATAAAACTTTTTCAATTATAATTATTTCCTTTAGTATCAAATTAGTTTCATTATTTATTAATTCATTTTCAATTTCTTTCGTCATTTTTCAATTATTTTTACAAAATATGATTTTTGTTTTTAAATTTTAATCTTTTTCTTCGATAAAAAGTTTTTTTATCCACATTCTTATTAAGAAATTTATTTTTTGTCTATAATTTTGCCATATGGAATTCCACAGGGCGACTTTTTTGCTCTATAGAATTTAGACATACCATACACAAGTCGCCGCCCCTGAATATAAATTCCATTATTTCACATTTTTAATCTTAGAAATAATTAAAATTATATTAAAATATAATTACTTTAAAATAATTATATAATTTGACAAATTTTTACTTGTACATAAAAACTTTCATGCTTTTTTTAAGCCTATAACTTTTTTTGGGAACTCCTAAGCTTTAGGGAAAACATTTCGCTTCGTTAGTAGGAAAAGATGAAATTTAAAAGTTTTCTATTAAGGGCATGTGATGATAATGCTAAATTTGTCCGTAAACTTTCTCTTAAAGTACTCAATGTTTTGACACCAAACTTTGTAGAATTACTCAAAACACCATTTGAATGGTCTCTCTGACCCAATTTTGTTTCATTTTTGTCTTTAAACTAAATATTTTTCAAATTTACTTTTTTTTCAAAATTTTCCAAAAATTGGAAAATTGGAAAAAAAATTAGTTTAAAAATAAAAATGAAATAAATTTGGGTCAGAGAAACCATTCTAATGGTATTTTGAGTAATTCTACAAAGTTTGGTGTCAAAACATTGAGTACTTTAAGAGAAAGTTTACGGACAAATTTAGCATTATCATCACATGCCCTTAAAAAAGGCTAATTCTGGCACTTGATGAAAACAAAACAATTTCACATTGCCTTTTTAAATAGAAATATTTTAAATTTAATAATTTCTAAACGAAGCAAAACACTTTCCTTAAATTTTAATAGCAATAAGAAAGTTATACTAATTTTAAAATATATTCAAAACCTCAAATTTTTAGGAGCTTTAAAAAAAAGTTATATTAAAAAAACCATCAACATTTTTCCAAGTAGAAATTTTGTAAATTATTTTATTATTTTAAAGAAATAATTTTCCAATATAATTTCCATTATTTCTAGGATTAAAATAATGGGATTTATATTTCTGATGAGTTTTGATTTTTAAAGTAAAATAATTTTTTAATTATAACGTGTTGAATAAAAGTGCCACATTTAAGGTTACGAAATAACATCATGGACCTTACTTGGGACCTCATACTTTTGATTGATAACACCGCCAAAGAAAATAAATTTACTCCCTAATGATACAGTTATTAAATTCATAAAATTTTGAAGTTTTATATTTCTAAAAACTTTTTTTTAATAGGTATGTCCGCGGCTGTTCTCAGACAAAAGTCAATGGTTTGACCCTTTTATAATAATTTTCAAACCGAATGTTAAACAACAACATTGAGTTTTAAAATTAGCATAAAAATTTCGCTAATTCTTATTTACATATATTAAACATTTGATTTAAGAGACACCTTTTGACAGAGAAACTTGTTTGTGGTAGGTTTCTTTAAAAAATTCTTTTTTAATAAGTTTTATCAAATATTAAATTTAGATTCTAAGAAAGAAGTCCTTGAAGACATTGTATAATAATATTTTCAATATTAAAAGTTTTCTGAAAGAAATTATGTTAACGCGCAGAGATACTCAATAAAAAAACATTTAGTGCTAAGGAAAGTATGTTTGAAGAATGTCGGCTCATATATTTTTAATTAATATCTTCGAGTAAAATAAAAAAAATTAAAAGTAATCGTAAAAACGAAACAAATTTTGACTAAAAGCAAAAACGGAATAGAAGGATATCCCGTTTTTGCCCTTAACTTCAAGCGATCCATTTTTCTTCGCAATTGATGATAATTTGTTTTTACGCTGAAACATAATTAACTCATTTTTGCTCCCACCATTTTTATATTCCTTTTTTCCTATCAGCCCCTCATATCCAAGGTTCAACATCTGGATCTTAATGACTAACCGATTGCAAAAATGTAATCGATGTATTATAAATCGTTACATAAGACTCTGGTATTAAACCTTCAGCATTCATATGAAAAATAGCAGCAACTTCATTACACCTTTAAAAATTGTAAATTAAATTTTTTTTTTTTTTGCTAACGCAGTTTCTATTTCAATGATCTCAGACATCATTAAAAAAGACTTTGTATATGCGTTACAACCTCTCAATAATTTGTGAATACTAAATAATATATCCACATCTAAGTTGTCATGTTTGTTTAATCTATATCAAATTGCTTCTTTTGGATCTAACAGGAAAAATTGATCAAAAGATGGATCATTATCAATTTCAGGAAAAAGGAAATTGTTGATTTGATAATAAATTCGACCTTGAATAATTTATCAAAATGGTCACCGCCTTCCATTATTGAAATTATCTACATTGGCATTTTAAGATGCAGAAGCAAATGAATTATTGTAAAGTCTTATATTATTCCTAAAATGGCCATATCTTATGAGATCCATCTAACAATTTTTTTAATTCATGAGGGTATTTTTCTGAAGGCAACGATACACCACCATGACTGCAACAATAATTATAAGTCAATTTTTTTTAACTTTTTCTTTTTCAAAATGTTTAGTCTTGCACCTTTTGCAAAAAAACGACATTTTACCAAGATAATGTTCGTTATAACTTGGAATATGTATGCTATTAATATTTTTTTCTTCATAAGCAAAATCACGAATTTCAATGTTGTTTTCATTCGCATAAATGACTCCATTTTTTTCCTGTATGTTCCGAAACATCTATTTTTCATCATCGATTACGTTTCTTTGTAATGAAACATGGCACATCTTCTGTTTCAATTTCAATCTTTGAGGATAGCCTTTTTTATATTCTGCTCTATTTTTTCTACTTTTCTCATTAGCATTGCTAAAACATATCTTTTTACTACTATTGTTTCTAATATTTTATAATTATTACCTTCTTTTACTACTTTAATAGAATTTGACGCATTTTCCACATGTTTTTCTTACAAACATTTATATTCAGTCACTATTTACACTTTCCAAAATTGTTATTTGTCTCTCTTTCCTATCTCTCCTTTTAACTTAGGTCTTTTACAATACATTTTTTCATATTTGGTACTGCTTTTTCTAATTTCTTAGTCAAGAATATTAACAACTTTTTTCTGTCCTATTTTTGTATATAATAAAGGACTACTACTATCTCCTTTCATTTTTGTAAAGTCGTCATTAGTTTGATAATCTAATTTTCTCTTCTGTGTCGCATCTTTTACATTTCTCACATGTAAATTATTGTTGTTTATTTATTCAATATTGCCAATTCCAAGTTTATACAATTTTGTAAAATTATCCGAAAATGAGATGACACATTTTTTTCAAACATCATATACAAATGAGTTTTTATTAAAGCATGATTATATACAACATTTTTAGGTTTAATACTAAAATATAAAGAAACATCAAACGCAATGGCGTATACACCACAATCAACAAAATTTGGTTGTTGTACTCAAAACACTACATTAGGTTTAAATAGATATGACTTGCATAAATATTCTCTTTAATATTCATTTAAACAACCTTCATTAAGACTATTATAAACAAAAAGTTCATTTCCATCATAGTAAGTGCAAATCCAGTGACTCAAAAGTCGATTTCCACTAAACAATATTTGAATATGTGATTTATTCTTATTAATTGCTTTTATTTTATCTAACATTTCTGAATATCCTGTAATTTGTTTTTGAAAACTACCACCTGATGCAAGTTCCAATAATTGCTGAAACTTATTCATTTGATTGTCAATTAGCGTTTCCCAATTACGAATAATATCCTAATCTTTGTCATTTAAATTGAAATATCTCTTCTTTAACTGAGAACTCATTTTTCAAAAACAACTTTCAAAAAAAAAGAAAATTAACAAAAAATTAATCTTATTTTTTATTTCTCACGATCTAACTCCTTAATCACCTTTTTAGCCTACATGTCATCAAAGTATCTTTATATTTCAAGCCTTAATGTTTTTTTGTTTCTGTATCTCATATGTGTATCTTATATCTATTTATCTCATATCATTATCTCATCTGTTTATCTCATATCATAGTGTCAAGTTATTATCTCATTCTTGTTTCTTTAGTCAACACATTTTGCACACTTTCATTTGAATCATTATCACTTTTTAAGAGTCACTTTATTATTTGTTACTGAACACTTTCAGTTAATTTCTTTAATAAACACTTTTCGTTCACCGTATTAAGAACTATACAACACAAACTCTCACTGAGAGAAAACTTTTCTTGTGCCAATCCAAAAATGCATTAGATCAAGTATGAATTATGCTTATAATCGGTCCTAGTATCAAATATTCTAGACTCAAGAATTTGAGGTTATGTTAAACTGTTTTGCGCATGACAGAAGCAGACGAAAGTTTACGCCACATATCATATTCTTGTAACAAGCATAAAAACGATTTCTTTCAATGCAATCAATGTAAACATAATTTTATTCCTGTCAAAAGAAATCTTTTTTCTCAGTGCTTAAAAAACAAAGCATATTAATACTATACACTCTTACATTAAACACATTTCTGTTATAAACACTCAATAAAAAATACACTATAATAAGCATTCTTCACTTCCACATTATACACACTCAAGTTTTATTCATTAATAACTTTCACTACCATGCACTTCTATACCACGCACTAATGTATTTATCTCTCTTTTCGTTATTTTCGTTAAAGCTTGAAAATTTTTCCAAAACCAATTATACACTCATTATGCAAGGGTTGACTCGAAAATCGATGAACTTATTTAGTCTATTGTTCGTATTTAGAAAGAAAATTTTAAATTTGAAGAATATTTGAGTAATGAGGTAAAATTTCAAAATATAATTTATTTTCTCTTTTTTCAATAATACTCTAAAATTTAATCTCTTTTCCTAAAGCCATCAACCCTCATTATACAAGGGTTTGCTCTAATGATGATGACTCCCTGCAGGTAGTCTATTGTTTGTATTAAGAAATAAAATTTTAATTTTAAGGTAATTTGTATAATGAGCTGAGAGTTTCCTTTTCCGTAAACTTTTAACAAATACCTTCTCTCCCGAACCAAGGAACCAGGTATAAAACATCCTTTTTCGTTA
The DNA here is from genome assembly GCA_037103525.1 of Ganaspis brasiliensis. Lineage (NCBI taxonomy): Eukaryota > Metazoa > Arthropoda > Insecta > Hymenoptera > Figitidae > Ganaspis > Ganaspis brasiliensis. Next base: position 265,093 of record JAZKLR010000580.1, on the reverse strand, counting down.
ACTGTTAACGCTTTTTCGTTAACTGTTAACGCTTTTCCGTTAACTTTTAACGCTGACCTACAGTACTCGTTTCTTATATAAGATATTTTCTATTATTCATAAAAAAATGTGTTAATCTATAACTTTCCGTAATAATTTCTCAAATTATTGAGATTTGATCGCGATGAAAAAACCGAACTCGATCTCATTTGTTTTTAAAACAATCAATAGACAATTAAAATTAAATGAAAGATATTACACTGAGAAAATAAGCCTCTAGCATATTTCTTTGTTGACGTACTCGGAACAAAACAAACAATATACCGGCGACCGCAGTGACCTTGAAGTTTAACAGTACGCGTTTAATCGGTTACAGTGGACAAAGTGGTTTGCAGGTGCTATATCAACAACCTGTCTACGGTACGGTAGTGAAAAATTTGTTATATTTAGTCAACTTATTTTCTCAGTGATAGTTGTTATAACTTTACTTACTTATATCATTAATTTTATCAGGATTTTCCACAATAACTCGCATTAAATCAACGAAATCATTTTTACCAATATTATTATCTTTTCTATATTTCATTGTGTCTTTAATCAATTTAATGAAAAAATCGGCTAGCTTAATGTCAGTTTTGAATGGACCCAAAAATGAATACAGAGTGGGTGCCAAATCTTTAATTTTTAATTGAATCGACTTCATTTTATCGATATGAAAAGCCTTCATCCCCATACGAATAAAGTCATTGTCTTTATCTGAAAGTGAATTTATATCAATTCCAAACACACACGAACCAATCACGTCTATTGTGAATTTTGACGTCAATAGACGACACTCAATTTCTTTATCGTTTGGTACAATTTTCTCAAGGTATTTTTCAAAATGATTGGCATTTTCTAACAGGAGATAAAACATGTCTCTCAATTTTACAGAAGTAAAAATAGGAGAAAAAATTTTTCTAATGGGTCTCCATCTTTCAGGTTCCAGATTGACAAGATTTGGAGAGAGGGGATCTTTTTTTTCGTGAATTAAATTTCCACGATCAGCAAATTTATTGAAATCCTTAATAAGAATGTCTTTAATCATTTCAGGATCTCTGAGAATTAAAACTGGTGTACTTCCAGCATAGATGCCTATCATTGATTCATTAATAAACTGATCGTAAAGTAGTTTTGCAAATTCTCCGGGTGCCAAGCGATCCAGTAAGATGTCCTTTATATTTCCTAAAAAGGGAATTGGTTTTGGTCCTTTTACTCCTTGATCTTTCCAAAATGCATGATTTTTGGTACTATAGTAATAAAGAAAGAGGAAAATCGCAGATAATATACAAAAAGTCTCAATTAATTCCATATTGAATCCTATGTTTTTTGGAGTTGTTGTTGTTTTTGTTTTCTGATGAAGTAATCTGTATTTAATAAAAGAATTATTTAAACATAATAGTAACAAATAGTACTTATCAATAAAGATAATTTATGAAAATATTTAGTTTAATATTTATTTAATACTGTAACCAGTCTTAAGTAAAATAATAAAAAAAAGAGTTGAAATAAATTATTTATATCTGGAAAGAGTTCTAATAATTTTTTAAAATAGTGCAACACACTCAGGAGACTCATAAAAAACACAACTAAGTAAAATAATCGAAGTTAGTTTTGAAAAAATGATTAATTTCAACAAAATCACTCATCTAATTTATTTTTACGATTTTAGTACTTGCAAAATTAGGGGGTATATTATTGTAGAAGTTAATAATTTCTTTCAAAAATTTTTTCAATTATTTTACTAAGGACGTTTTTGGGTTGTTATTTTTTGTTATCAATTTAAAGAAGTAGGGGGCATATTCTTGAGTATGTTTCACCATTTTAGAACTTGATTATAATTTTTTTGTAGAAATTGATAATTTTTTTAAAAATTATTTTCGGGTACTTTATTTAAGGGTGGTTTTCAAGTTAATTGTAGTTAATTGTAGTTATTAATTTTGAAAAGTAGAATGCATATTCCTGAGAATGTTTCATCATTTTAGAACTTAATTAGAACTCTTTTGTATAAATTGATAATTTTTTTCAAATTCGTTTTCGATAAGGGTTGTCTTTAAAAGATTACTAATTTCTGTCATTAATTTGAAAAATTAAGGGATATACTACTGAGTATGTTTAACCATTTTAGAACTGAAATAGAATTTTTTGTAGAAATTAATAATTTTTTCAAAACTAATTTCGATTATTTTACTTACTTGTGGTTTTTATGTGTCTCCTCAGCACAACAATGGAAATAATAAGCAATTCGAGAACGAAACTTAAAAGACTGCGAAAAATTCTAGAACTAATATACAGTAAAGTTGTGTAAAACAAACGAAATACAAAGGTAATTAAATTTTTACAAAGAACTTTTTATATAGAAAAGTTGGGAAAAACAGCCAATTTAAATATTTTACAGAATTTTTCACTCAAAAGATGCTTGAAAATGCAAATAAAAAAATAACATCAAAGTAAATCTAAATTATTTAACAATAACTTATTTGAAAGCAAAAAGTCAGCCACTGATTCAAATAGTTTGAAAAAACTGTCATCTGAAAACTGATAGCTCTGTAATCCCACAGTTAAAGAATTGCCAAGATAAACTGAAATAATTAAAACTACAAAAACAAATAAATTTTAGGTGTTTGTTACAAGTTAAATAAGTTTTGAAGTTAACTGAAAGTAGTTAGTCCACTGTCACATAATAATTAGTGATCACTTGACCCACATAAACTATTTTGTATTTTTTTATTTATTGCAAATTAAGAACCTGTTTTCTTAAATTCAAAGTGTCCTTGAAAGAATTCAACAACTGCCTCAAATGGTATTTCATGGTTAAGAAACAATTTCAAAAGATTGGATGAAAAAATAAAAGAATTTTAGGTTATGGAAGTTATTTTTCCCTATTCCATGTAATCCTGTTTCGAATCATCTATTCCTGCCTTTAATCTGAAAATTATCTAAAAATTTTGACGATTTCCTATTATTATTATTATTACCTGAGAAAAAGAACGAAATTGCTTCCTGTGTTCCTGATAATTTTGAATTTACCGCCAATAATGGATTTTAAGAATCCAACTATTTAAGAATCATTTTATTGGAAGAGAAGCATGATGATTTACCATCTTTTGAAACGAGTTAGGTCATTGTTCTGGTTTGGAATTAACTCAGAAGAATTGTATTAATTTATTCATTAAACAATTCCGTTTAGAAGATTTGAATTTTGCCGCCAATTCTAGATTCAGCCAATAGAAAGGAAGATTTTAGAATATTGTATTTCGATTGGATTCTCTATTGTACAGTCGAACATCCCAAGAGTTAATTTTGGTGGGGATTAACTTATGGGAGACAAAGGCAAATGAGGGGAAATTTTATGTAGATTGTCGCCATCATGTCCTGTCTGCGCATGACAAAACATGAGGAAAGGGACCACAAGAGGAGAAAATTAACTCTTGGGAAGTTCACTCTTCGGAAGTTCGACTGTAAACTTAGTTTTAATTTAGTATAGTTTCTTTTTTGTTTATTTTAAGAAAAATAATTGAGTTTCGGAATGTTGGTAACCATGGTAATGAAAAATCTAGCGTCGCCATCTTATCTTATTCCCAAAGCCGGAGAGAACAGACGCGTCGTGAAAAGAAATTCTAAAAAAAAGGTATTATTCAATTTTCTGAAATAAGAATGTCGAAATTCATTGAATATTTAAATTATAAAGAATCCAGGAAGAAGGTCCGTCAAGCTGCAACCCCCGCAAACGAAATTTCGAATTTCCAACACGTGAGAATTTAGGGCTTTTTTAGGGCTATTTTTGGGCCATAGTGACGATTTTAGGGCTCATCAATTTTTTCCAAAAAATCAATTTTTTTTCGGGGGTTGCAGCTTGACGTCAAGCTACAACCCCATGGACAGAAAAAATGATAAATATAAAAAAACAAACACGTCACATTTTAGGGCTAATTTAGGGCTCTTCAAAAATGTTATACATGACCAACCCCTTTCATCCCTTAACCATAAACCCACCCCTATGCAAATAACAGGGTCACAAAAAATAAAAAAAATTCGTGTTTTCAGTACATATGATTATTCTACAAACAATAAAATCAATAAAAACACTTATCTTCATATGCTAGATTTCATCCCTTACCCAAACCCACCCCCCAAAAAAAAACTCTAACAATTTTTTTTTCTCTCTAATAATAATTGCTACTTTTTATTAATAATTATTAATCTTCAACTTGAAGGCTCTCCATAAACAATTTGACCAAATTTACGACTCCTACCCTTATCACAAAACCACCCCCTAAAATGACTCTGACTAATCAAGATTCTGAAATATTAATAAAATGCCACTTTTCTCTACAGCATATCAACCCACTATTTTTGGGTTCTCGAAAAATACTTGTCCGGATTTTAGGGCTCCTACCCTTAACCCAAAACCACCCCCTAAAATGACTTTGACTAATCAAGATTCTGAAATAGTAATAAAATGCCACTTTTCTCTACAGCATATCAACCCACTATTTTTGGGCTCTCGAAAAATACTTGTCCCGATTTTAGGGCTCCTACCCTTAACCAAAAAACCACCCCCTAAAATGACTCTGACTAATCAAGATTCTGAAATAATTAGAAAATGACACTTTTCTCTACGGAATATTATAACTTTTATCCTAAAACACCTAGCGATTCGTAGTTTTCTTACCTTTGTAACTTTCTATTTTGAAAGTAATAAGTTATTTAGAACAAATATTCGTAGCCAACACGTAAAATTGTTTAAAGAAATTATTTTTAATAATTTTTAATTTTTTTAAATATTTCTAGCACAACACAACTTGTAAAATTATGGAAGATTCATGTCTTTCGGTTTATTTGTTAATTTTTATTAACAATAATTTGTTTATACAATGACAAACGGTAGTTGCTTTTAATTTTTGTGAATATTTTGGGGTTTTATATATAAACAATTATTACGTTAAAAAAAATTACTACATACTAGGTTTTTAGGATAGAAGTTAAAAATAAACAATTATAATCTGTTTAAACAAAGTAAAAATAATAAACTATACTAAATAATTTTTCTTATTCTAACCAAAGCCCATTAATTTGTAAAATTAGGAAAAAGTTGTGTCTTTCTAGGTGCATTTTTAAAAAGATAATTATTATGAACAATAATTTGTTTAAAAAATTGCAAATTGTTGTTGTGATTAATTCAACTAAATACTTTTCTTAATTGTAAATCTAAAAAATAGTTAAGTCAGAAAAAACTACAACTCGTTAGGTTTCTTTCAATAATAGCTATAAATTAACAATAATAAATTAAAAACAACCTTAACGACAGTTGTTTTTTAAACAAATTGAAACTACATAAAAATATCTATAAACATTCGTAAATGGACGATATGTAACAATTTTGTTAAAAAATCCTGAAGAAACTATTAATTTGTAATAAAAAAAAAAAATTATCATTTTTTTGCATTTATGGGATTGTTTATAACCCTATAAAAAATTATTAATATTAATAAATTATTAAATAATTTATGGAATATTGTTGTTTAAGGACTTTTCAAGAAGTGATTCGCTGTATGGCTGTTTTGAGTGGTTTTGTAAATTTTGTAGCGAATTTACGAAATAGTTTATTTTTCCCATGTAAAACCAATGGGAAATTTCAAGGGGTTTGAGCCACCCCTGAATATGTTCCGATTAAATAAAAAAAAAAGAGTATATTTGTTTTTGATTTGGAAACTTTTTCGGGGGTAGCAGCAAAACATTTCGAAAAAAATTTTTTTACTGTACATTTTTCGACCAACCTAAAGGTTAACAAAATTTAGAAATTAACTATTTTTAAAAAATTGTCTGCCATTTTAGATCGGCCATTATTAATTTTGCTTATTTTTAATCAGCAACATGAGAATATTATAATTGCATACTTGATCTTCAGCTTCATTATCTAAACAAAATAAAAGAAAATTTTGTTGAAAACTTTAATTGAGCCGCCGGATTCAAAAACCGCCTCTGCCTGAAAAATGTCTAACCAAACGTTAAGAAAATCAGTGAAATTCTAATTGTCGCTCACTGCTACCCAACTACCATATGTCAGACTTTTCACGCGCAGAGGCGGTTTAAGAATCCGGAGGCTCAATTTAAATTTTCGAGAGCCTAAAAATATTAGGTTGATATCCCGTAGAGAAAAGTGTCATTTTCTAATTATTTCAGAATTTTGATAACTCAGAGTCATGTTAGAGGGTGGTTTTGGGTTAAGGGTAGGAGCCCTAAAATCGGGACAAGTATTTTTCGAGAGCCCAAAAATAGTGGGTTGATATTTCATTGAACAAGGTGAGATGTTATACTTATTTCAGAATCTTGATTAGTTCAACTGATTTTAGGGGGTGGTTTTTGGTTAAGGATAGGGGCCCTAAAATCGGGACAAGTATTTTTCGAGAGCCCAAAAATAGTGGGTTGATATTTCATTGAAAAAGGTGAGATGTTATACTTATTTCAGAATCTTGATTAGTTCAAGTGATTTTAGGGGGTGGTTTTTGGTTAAGGATAGGGGCCCTAAAATCGGGACAAGTATTTTTCGAGAGCCCAAAAATAGTGGGTTGATATTCTGTAGAGAAAAGTGGCATTTTATTACTATTTCAGAATTTGGTTAACTCACAGTCATGTTAGAGGGTTGTTTTGGGTTAAGGGTAGGAGCCCTAAAATCGGGACAAGTATTTTTTGAGAGCCCAAAAATAGTGGGTTGATATTTCATTGAAAAAGGTGAGATGTTATACTTATTTCAGAATTTTGATTAGTCAAAGTCATTTTAGGGGATGGTTTTGGGTTGAGGGTAGGAGCCCTAAAATCGGGTCAAGTATTTTTCGAGAACCCAAAAATAGTGGGTTGATATTCTGTAGATAAAAGTGGCATTTTATTACTATTTCAGAATCTTGATTAGTCAAAGTCATTTTAGGGGGTGGTTTTTTGGTTAAGGGTAGGAGCCCTAAAATCGGGACAAGTATTTTTCGAGAGCCCAAAAATAGTGGGTTGATATTCCGTAGAGAAAAGTGTCATTTTCTAATTATTTCAGAATCTTGATTAGTCAGAGTCATTTTAGGGGGTGGTTTTGTGATAAGGGTAGGAGCCCTAAAATCCGGACAAGTATTTTTCGAGAGCCCAAAAATAGTGGGTTGATATGCTGTAGAAAAAAGTGGCATTTTATTACTATTTCAGAATCTTGATTAGTCAAAGTCATTTTAGGGGGTGGTTTTGGGTTAAAAGTAGGAGCCCTAAAATCCGGACAAGTATTTTTCGAGAACCCAAAAATAGTGGGTTGATATTCTGTAGATAAAAGTGGCATTTTATTACTATTTCAGAATCTTGATTAGTCAAAGTCATTTTAGGGGGTGGTTTTTTGGTTAAGGGTAGGAGCCCTAAAATCGGGACAAGTATTTTTCAAAAGCCCAAAAACAGTGGGTTGATATGCTGTAGAGAAAAGTGGCATTTTATTAATATTTCAGAATCTTGATTAGTCAGAGTCATTTTAGGGGGTGGTTTTGTGATAAGGGTAGGAGTCGTAAATTTGGTCAAATTGTTTATGGTGAGCCTTCAAGTTGAAGATTAATAATTATTAATAAAAAGTAGCAATTATTATTAGAAAGAAAAAAAAATTGTTAGAGTTTTTTTTGGGGGGTGGGTTTGGGTAAGGGATGAAATCTAGCATATGAAGATAAGTGTTTTTATTGATTTTTTTGTTTGTAGAATAATCATATGTGACGCTTCGCGAGAGAAGGGACCTATCGCTGAGAAAGCAAAATTTAAAGAATGGACGGGTGAAGAGAAGGAAGCAAAATCGGGACGCTTAACATGCTTATGTTTAAAGCTTCATAACAAGAAAACTAATTGTAGGAATCAAATTTTGATTTATGGAACTCAAAAAGCAACTCAAAAACTATCTTTTACCATAAAAAATTCAAAATAATAAATTGTTAATTTTACGGGACGGTCGTTTAAAGAAAAACCAATAAATGCGATACACTTAGTATGCCTAAGTTTGAAGCATTATAACAAAAAGTGTAATTAAAAAAAATTTTTTTTGAAACATGAAACTGAAAGAACAACTCAAAAATTATCTTTCAGCATAAAAAAAAAGAAAATTGATTTTTTCCGCGATAGGTCCTTTCTCTCGCGGAGCGTCACATATGTACTGAAAACAGGATTTTTTTTTATTTTTTGTGACCCTGTTATTTGCATAGGGGTGGGTTTATGGTTAAGGGATGAAAGGGGTTGGTCATGTATAACATTTTTGAAGAGCCCTAAATTAGCCCTAAAATGTGACGTGTTTGTTTTTTTATATTTATCATTTTTTCTGTCCATGGGGTTGTAGCTTGACGTCAAGCTGCAACCCCCGAAAAAAAATTGATTTTTTGGAAAAAATTGATGAGCCCTAAAATCGTCACTATGGCCCAAAAATAGCCCTAAAAAAGCCCTAAATTCTCACGTGTTGGAAATTTGAAATTTCGTTTGCGGGGGTTGCAGCTTGACGGACCTCCAGGAAGAAATTTGAGAGCTGGTATCATTTATTCATAACTAATTTTCATCATTCAAAGTTGGATTCTTTCTATTAATTTTCTGGTAAGATTTCATCTTTTCTTTGGAGAAATATAAGTTATTAATTTTTAATTCCTTTTTCTTGTTTCCTTGATTTGATTACTAATTAGATTAAATTTATTTAAACTCTTGATTCCTGATTATTTTTCCCATGTTCCGAAACTCCTAATTTTTCTTCTGTCCTAAATTTGCCTAAACATTTAGTTTTAAATCTTTAAAATAAAGAATAGATTAAATATAGTTTTATTAAGAACTGTAATTTTTAAAATCATATTCTCGATTAATTGTGTCTCGTCTCTTTCTTTTAACATGACGATTTGTTTATTTAGATTCGTGACTTAATTTAAATTCATTTCTTTTGTCAAGATAACTTTATATTGACTTTTTGACCAAGTCTTGTGAATTTTGAAAAGATCCTTGATTTAATCCGATTAAAACAAGTAAATTTATTTCAATTTTGAATCTTTACCATTTAGTTTCCTTAATATAAAATTTTGAGTATTTATTTTAGTTATGTAATTTACGTGGTTATAACAATTATAGATTATTTGATATTAATTGTAAATTTAGACGCCTATAACCTTAAAATTTCGAATTCATTATATCTCGAATATTTAATTATTAAATTTGTGATGGATTCTAATTATGAATTTTAATTTGTTGTGACTTTCTAATCCAAAAATTGATCCTAATAAATGTCATAATTTAAATAAGGTGTTCTTATTATTGGGCTAAATTTAATTCAATCTTTTCAGATTAATTTAGAATCACTTTCTCTACCATTTTCCAGATACGGGATTGTGTTAATCGGACATAAAATTGATGCGGAAGATCATTGTAAATTTAATTTGCCTTATTTTGATAATTTAATTTTATTTTATCTTTCTTTTTCTAAATTTCTAAATTTGATTTTCTGAATCGATTCATTGGTCTTTGAGTTTTTCTTCTTTATTTTGATTCTCTCTTTGTCCTTTTTAACTTAAATTAAGCTTTTAATTTTTTTTAGTTGTCAATTTGGTTAAATATTTATTTGTTGGGCTTCCAATCGTTTTTGATTGTGAATTAATTTCTTTTATAAATTGAGCTTCCAACTCTTTTTAGTTGTCAATTTGGTCCTATAGCTTTCTCCCTCTAATTTTTTTGATTTATTATTTTTTTTTTTAATTTGATCCAAGAAAGATCTGGCGCCTTCCAATTCGGTTTTGATTTCTCCCGTTTTGGTAACCACTTTTCTGCTTTCATAAACCTCAAATTAATTATTCATTTAATTTATTTATAAAATTAATACATTATTAAAGTAAGTATTAATTAATTATTTAGTAAATTTATTTTTATTTTAACGGTTACAGTATATATAGGATGTTAAAGATAAGATGGAAATCTAAAATGAAGAATTTGTAATGAGATTTTCGAAATTAAATCTGAATAATTAAATTTTAATAATAGAATTTGTTCAATTATTATTATAATGTAATATGTAATAATTTAATATGTAATAATGTAATATAAAAAGAAATATGTTTTTTAGTATATTTTGATAGAACATTTATTAATTTATAATGAAAATCATTAAAGACAATTAAAAGCTGTGTTAAATAAATTACAAAATATTGAAAAATTAAGTAGGTAATATTTACCTTAATGAATTATAAATAAAAAAATAAATAAATATTTAATATTAATATAATATTAATATTATATTATTTAATATTTTATAAATTATAAATTATTATATAAGTTTTTTATTTATTATTATATAATTTATATATAATTATTATAAAAGTATAACAAATAAAAGAATTTAAATAGAAAATAAGCACACATTATTAATATTTAGCGTTCTTGTTAAATTTATGTGAAAAAAAGTTTTTTTTATAATGTAACTTTTATAATTATAACTTATTATAATTTTTTAAATATAAATAGTTATGAATCAATTTTTTTTGATAAAAATAGTTTATAATAAGATTCATAAAAATCGATTGTTTAATTGGTAAAATATTAATTAGTAGAAGAATGAATTGATTAAAAATGTTTAAAATTTATTACATTGGTTAAAACCGATAATAGCAATGAAAAAGTTTATAATGAAAAATTAGAAATATTATTTATGTAAACAATACATTAAAAAGATGAGAGTATCAGAGTATGATTAATTTAACAATTAAATAATATGAAATAAATTAATTTCTAAAATAAAAATTGAGTTTTTTATATAGGAAATGGTAAATATATGTAATGTATATTCATGAACTTTTTAAAAAATTTAGAATAGAATTTTTGGAATATTTAGTGAAAAAGAAGAATGAAATTTTTTTCTAAGGGGAGAAAATTGAAATAGAAAATCTGTGAAAATTGCAAATTTTGACAGTTATCAGAGGTTATCGAACTTTCTGGCAGTTTATTGTTTAGATAATTTTACAAATTTTAAATAAATTCCTTCCATAGGTTGTAGAAGAAAGGCCCTTGGATTAATGACGTAAGGGATAGGCGTTTTTTCGCACTGCTCAACTCGATAATTTTCAAGAATTTTTATTAGTCCAACTTTTGTCTGAAATACTGCAAATCTTGCACCTAAAACATAGATAATTTAATTTTATAATTCTCTTAAACTCGTTGCTGACCATAACTAGAAAAATCTGATACTGATATTATTATTGCATTGTATTGAAAAATAATTTTATTGAATAAAAAAGTTTAAAATACCTATTATGTCAAGATTGGTTTTTAAAAGTTAATAATATACACATAATTCATAACTCATATTGATATTAAAAATTACCAATACAATTTCTAGGTCCCCCTCCAAACGGTAGAAAAATCATCGGATGTCTTGATTTTACTTCTTCGTCTTCAAATCTCTCAGGATCAAATATTTCCGGTTGAGGATAATTTTTTGCATCTCGATGAATCGCATAAACCGGAATCCAAATTCTTGTATCTTTTTTAATTGTCACATTATTTTCCGAGAAGGTATATTTTTCACAAGCCTTTCTCGGAAGCATACTCACTGGTGGATACATTCTAAGAGTTTCTGAATTTCGTTGAATAAAAATGTAACATTATTAATTATTTCTGCACTATTATCGAGTTGTTTCATTGTTAAATTTCGTTATACCATTAATGAATTAATAAAGTTTTTTATTTATATTATAATTTAATGTGAAAAACAGACAGTGGCGTAACTGTTAAGGGGCAAAGTGGGGCAGTGCCCCGGGGACTTTAAGTTTACGGGGCCTAAGTATGTTTTAAATATGATATTAAAATTAGATTTATATAAACAAATAAATAAAAGAAATAATTATTCCAGACAAAATTTAAAAAATTTTTAAACTAAATAGTAGTCCATAAAATAATTGAAATTACACAAAAATAATTCAAAATTTTGCAAATAAATTGAAGAAAAAAAATAATAATATCAATTAAAAATTGGGGAAAGTAATTTAAAAACTCATAAAAATGTTTTAAAACTAAAGAAAATAATTTCAAATTTAGAAAAATACTTGAAAATTTTAAAAATAAATTTAAAGAATTGAAAAAAATAATTAAAATTTGAGAAAATAATTGAAAAAAAACATAATATATTTTAAACAAGGGAAAGTTAAAGAAAATTTCAGAAAAATATTTAAAAATTACAGAAGTTCCTTGAAAAACAAAGAAAATAATTAAAACTTGTAGAAAATAAATGAAAAAAGATAAATGTAATTTAAAATTGGAGAGAACAATTTTTAATTAAAAATATATAATTAATAACTTTTTGGAAATTATGAAAATGAACGAAAGTAATTAAAAATTGAAAAAAAGAATTTAAGAGAACTAAAACTAATTAAAATTTACGGTAATTAATAAAAAAATTTGGAAATTAAGCTAACAAACAAAAATAATTAAAAAGTGAAAAAAATAATTTTAGAAAACAAGAATAATTAACAATCGAGAAAAACAATTGAAAAATGATAAAATTAATTAAAAATTGAAAAAAATTAATGAAATATGTTGAAAATAATTTAAATATGAAAAATTGCAAACAATAAATAACATTTGAGGAAAATAATGGAAAAAACCATAGAATATATGTTTAAAGAAAGAAAATATTTACAAAATTACTTAAAAATTTTTAATTGAAGAGAATAATGAAAAAGTCGCTAAAATAATCAAATATTGATTAAAAGAATTGAAGTTTACGAAAAATACGTAAAAATCTTAGAAAATAATAAATTTTAGAAAATGATAATATTAATTAACAATCGGGGAAAGTTATTTATAAGTGATAAAATTAATTCAGAATTAAAAAAAATTGGAGAATTAAGTTGAAAATAATTTAAGATTGGGAAAAAATTAAAATATGATAAAAATAGTTTAAATCTGAAAAATTGCAAACAATAAATAAAGTTTGAGGAAAATAATGGAAAAAATCATAAAACATATGTTTAGAAATTAATTAAATTTTTTGAAAGTTATGCCAAAATAATTAAAAATTGAAGAAAATAATTGAAAAATCGTTTAACATACTCAAGATTGATGACAATAATTTGAATTTGTGAAATTAACTGCAAATTAAGGATATTAATAGAAAAATAATGAAAATATTAAAAAATAGAGAAAATCATTGCAAAATAATTAAAAGTAATCAAAATTGAACAAAATAATTATTTGAAATATTTGAAAGTTGAGTAAATTAATTCAGAAATTATGAAAATAATAAAAAATTGCAGAAAATAATTGAAAGTTTAGAAAAATACTTCTAAATCTTAAACAATAATTTTAGAAAATGAGAATAATTAACAATCGATAAAAATAATTGAAAAATGATAAAATTAATTTAAAATTGAAAAATATAATTGAAATATTTTAAAAATGATTTAAACATGAAAAATTCAAAACAGTAAATAACATTTGAAGAAAATAATGGAAAAAATCATGGAATATATGTTTAAAGAAAGAAAATATTTACAAAATTACTTAGAAAATTTTAATTAAAGAGAATTATTAGAAAGACGCAGAAATAATCGAAAGTTGATGAAAAAAATTGAAGTTTTAGAAAAATACTTAAAAATCTTAGAAAATAATAAATTTTAGAAAATGATAATAATAATTAACAATCGAGGAAAGTAGTTTAAAAATGATAAAATTAATTCAAAATTGAAAAAAAATTAGAGAAATATGTTAAAAATAATTTAAGATTTAGAAAAAAATTAAAATATGATAAAAATAATGTAGATATGAAAAATTGCAAACAATAAACAAAATTTGAGGAAAATAATTGAAAAAATTATAAAATATGTGTTCAAAAAAAGAAAATAATTACAAAATTAAATAAAATTTTTTAATTAAAAAATTGCAGAAATAATGAAAAATTGATGAAAATAATTATAATATATAATAAATTGTTTATTCTCCCTTTTACGGACTCGAAGGGCTCCCTTTCCCTTTACAATATTCTTACATACTATATACATCGAGTCTTAACCTACATCGCCAAACGCAATTCTACCATCTACGTACTCTCTTCTAGTGCCAGGGCTTCCGTTTCCTAACCGTAGTGCTCTAATAAGCGAGCCTCGCGACTTTACTTACTTTTTACTATTTACTCAATCCATCTTTTAATACCCCGTTCCTAATCTCATTCTCTCTCTCCGTTCTTCTAGCTCCTTCATCCATACTTCCCCTTGCCCACTTTCATCCAAAACCCAACCTACACACTCCCCTATGCCCTTTCCTTCCTCATTCACTCCAGTACATCTATCCAACACATGCGCCCAATCCTCCACCTCAAACCCACATACCCTACACATCTTCTCCTCCTCATTCATCCAATATCTACACTCTTTCATACCCTCACCCATCCTAAACCTTAACACCCTGTTCCATTTTTTCTCTTTCTTCCATGCATTCAAATACCTTGGTACACCTTCATTCTTCACCATCCCATACCATCTGTTGTATCTAGACTCCTTGATTTTCTCCCATCTCTCCTCCTGATCCTTTTCCCTCATAAGCTTTTCCAATTCCTCCCAACCCCTCACCTTCATTTCTTTTTCCTCCTTTCTTACCACCCATCTATCTCTCTCTCGCAACCAATTCTACTCTCCGTCCCATTCTCCTCTCTTTCCCTAACAGCCTTCCAACACAACTGTGCTATTCTACTACCCCCTCCTTTCCTTAGCTTCTCCTCAAAACCCCATACTCTTTTCCTTTGCCTCACCATCATTTTATCTCTACTCAGTTCCTCTCGGATCATATACCCTGGGCAGCTTCCACTCAGCCCCATCACCCACCTCAGAAACCTTTCATGCAACCGTTCAACCAACCCTCTCTCTCTCCATCCCCATATTTCCACCCCATAACTGACTACAGACCACACCAACGCATCAAACATCCACACTCTTCTTTTCCAATCATTCTTAAACCTTCTCTTCCCTATCCCCCACACTTGTCCCATAACTTTACTAGCCTTTTCCACTCTCTTCCTCACATTCAACTCATTCGATCCATTCGACTCAAACCAATATCCTAAATAACAAAATTCATTCACCTCTTCCACCACCTTCCTATTCAATCTCAGCACCTCCCCTCTCACATCCTTCCTTTTCCTGAATCTCACCACTTTCGTCTTATCCACATTCACCCACAAGTCTCTCTCACACACATACTTCTCAAATTCACTCATTAACAACCTCATTCCACTCACATCCTCCGCAAGCAACACTATATCATCCGCGTACGCCAGGGTATATATCCTCGATCTCCCTAGCACTACTCCTCCTTTCCCTCTCCTCCATAGCCTTTCCACCAAATCCGCTATCAGTAAATTGAATAGCAAAGGACTCAGAGGACAGCCCTGCATTAACCCTCTTCCCAGCCAGAATCCCCGCCCATATTTCCCTCCCACTCTAACCTTTACTCTTGAGTCTTCATAAATCTCTTTTATCCTCTCTATCATACTCTCCTCTATTCCTCTATCCTTTAAGACCTTCCATAGAACCCCCCTGTTAACTGACGGGAATGCCGATTTGAAGTCGACAAACACCGCCACCACTTTTCCCCCTTTTTTCTCTAATCCCCTGCTCACTTAGTGATTCAGCACATATATATTGTCCATCGTCCCCATTCCCTTTCTAAATCCCGTTTGATTATGTGGGATGCACCCTAGCCCTTCCACCTTCTTTTCTAGTCTACTCCTGATTACCTCCGCATAAACCTTATACACCACTGGCATCAACGTGATTCCTCTATAATCTCCCACATTTCTTCCTTCCCCTTCTTTACTATAGGCACTATCACCCCTGTCTTCCACTCCTCCGGCCATCCTTTCCCTGTCCATACATCTTTGATCACTTTCCATATCTCTTCCCTTACTCCTTCCCCCCCATATTTCAATTCCTCATTTTCCATCCCAGCTGCTTTATCCCTCTTCAGTTTATCTATTGCCCTTCTGACCTCCTCCCTACTAACCTCTTCCTCTCCCTCAACCCTCCCTCTTACTTTCCTGCCCTCTCCCCTAACTCTCACCCCTACCCCTCCGTACATCTCCTTAAAGTATCTCGTCCATTCCTCTAAGCTAATCTCTTGATTTATCTCCTGTCTTTTCCTCCTCTCTCTATTTATTACTTCCCATTCTTTGCCCTCTCTTATCGCCTTTTCCACTCTCTCCATAAACTTCTTCCTATCTAATTTCCTCTTCATCTCTAAAAGCCGTCCGTGCACTCTATGCCTCCTATTATATTCTCCCTTATCTAACCCTCCTTTTCTCCAGTTCCTTATATCCTCTCTTAACGCCTCCTTACTCCTTTCACACTCCTCATCCCACCATCCCCCGTACCCCAACACTTCTTCCTCTAATTCCCTTCCTATCTCCTCCTTCGCGACCCCTATTCTCTTTCTTAGACCTGCCAATCTGTCCTCAACTCCAATTTCCCTTGTCTAAATTCCACTCTTCCATTTTAATCTGATACTTCTTTAAACTATCCTCCTTCCATTTTCCCATCCTCTTTACCCTCCTTTCTCTTTTCCCCCCTACCTTCTTTTTCGTATTTTCTTTCTCGGCCTTGAATTCTATCACCACTGGGAAGTGATCCGACCCCACCTCATTACCCACTTCTAGCCTCCTCACCAACCTCCTCCCTTTCTCCTCCGCCAATATATAATCGATCACCGAGTTGTCTTTCCCATGAAACGTAAATTCTCCTTTTTCATCCCCCATTGTATTACCATTTAATATCGACCACCCTCTCTCTCCAAACATCCACAACAATCTCCTTCTCTCCTTATCCACCTCTTTGTGCTTTGAATTCCTACAAAACTCCTGTTTTTCTTCATCCCAACAACCCCCTCCCCTTTCCCCTGTCCACACATTGAGATCACCTCCTATTATCACTATCTTATCTTTGCCTTCTTCCATCCACTCCTCTAGCCTATCCCACCCTTCCTCTTCTCCTCTCCTTCTGTACATCCCTACCAGGCATATTTCCTCTTTCCCAATCTTTATTCTCCTCTCGATACATTCCTCCGTGCCTGTCTCTCCCTTCTTTTTCTTCGACCACCTTATGCTCTTTCTAACTCCTACCAACATTCCACCCGACTTTCTGCCAGCCTTCTTTTCTTTTACTGCTGCTTGCACCTCCCACACATAACCCTTGGGGGCCTTCCATTTTAACTTTCTCCAATCTCCCTCATCCACCCAAGTCTCACTCAGAAACACCACATCCAATTTTTCTATTGTTGTCCAAAAACCATCATCCTTATTCCCTAACCCCGCTACATTCCAAAAAGCCACTGTGATCCCTTTGCCTTCCCTGATACCTCCTACTTTCTTCTTCCTTATTCCTGAAACCCCTCCTCTCTCTTCTTCTTTTCCTCCAACTCGTTACCCTCCCTTCTAAACTCCATCACTCCTCCCTCTCTCTCCTCAATTTTAGTCTCTCACCATCTATCCATAGACACCCTCTTCCCACTCTTACCCTCTTCCCCTTTCCTCTCTCCTCCCAGGCTCTCTGATTAATCCACCAGCTTACTCTTCTCTCCTCCTGCGTTAAATCTTCCTCTATCCTCTCTATCTTACCTCTCAACGCTTTTTTCTTCTCCATTACCTGCCATTTCTCCTCTTCACTCCCTAACTCCACTACACATACCGTCGGTCTCTGCCTATCCATCCCTCCTACCCCCACTACTCTCTTCACTGATACCTTCGCCTCTATCTCCTTAATATCTTTTCTACCTCTTCCTTCTCCTTTCCTCTTTCTACTTTTAATCCTCTTATTATCACATTAGCCTTCCTTCTATCTTTCTCGATTCGCTCTAATTTCCTCTCCAACACTTTTACCTTTTCCTCCACATCCCCTCCATTTAGCTTCACCATATCCCTCTCCTCCCCCTTGGTGCTGCTCCACCCTTCCAATTTTTCTATTCTTTTCTCCAACTCCTTTCTCTCGCCTACTTCCACCTCTCTTCTCCTTTCTACCCTATCACACATCTCCTTCACCTTCTCTTTTTCTTTCTTCCACCCTTCATCCCACTTGTCCAACTTCCCTCTAATTTTTCCTATCTCCTCCCATATTTCATTTAACTGTTGCTCTCTACTCTCCTCTCTTGTTTTACAATTTTCTAACTCCCCCTCCATCTTTTCGAATCTCTCTCTTGTCCCTACTGCTAATTCTCTCACCGCTGTCGTCACCCGTTCCATACAATCCTCAAAATATCCTTCGTCCCTAATTCTTTTCCTCCCTTTTTCTCCTAAATATTTCCTTAAATCCCCCTCCGAGCCCAGACTACCCGCACGCTGCACCCTCGCAAAATTACTGAGCCTACCCCTTCTGACAGCCTCTGACTCCACTCCCGTCTTCGGGGTCAGGAACACCTCGTCCTCTGCTAGGACTTCCTTTTGAACAGGCGCGCTTTCACCCGCCTGCTCTGGGTTAGTCCCGTCCCCTTCTGCCACATGCTGCACCCTGTCAACCTCCATCTCATCCTTACCACTCATCTTTCTCCGGTATTCTCACCTACCCAGTCTTTCTGTCACCTACCCAACCTTTCTCTCACCTCACACCTACCCAGCCTTTCACTCTGCTCTCGCCTGCCCAACCTTTGTCTCTCTTCTCACCTGCCCAGCCTTTCTCTCTCCTCTCATCGCAAACTTCCCCCTCAAGCACACCTAACCTCTAATTCACCCTTACTTTTACCCTTATTTCACACACACTCTTTTCTCTTACACTCAAACCTCAATCACCCACGCAAAATACACACACTTGATGAAAATAATTGAAATTTCAGATAAATAATTGAATTTTTTTTAAAGTTATGCCACAATAATAAAAATAATTAGAAATTGAAGAAAATAATTGAAAAATCGTTTAAAATATGCAAAATTGATTATAATAATCTAAATTTCTGAAAATAACTGCAAATTAAGGAAATTAATTGAAAAATAATAAAAATATTAAAAGTTGGAGAAAATCATTACAAATTAATAAAAAGAAATGGAAATTGAACAAAATAATTCTTTGCAATATTTGAAAATGATTAAAAATTGAAAGTAATAAATGGCAAAATGACAAATATAATAGTAAGGTACAAAAATTAATTAAAACTTGTGATGAATAGTATAAAATTTAGAAATAGATAATTAAATTGATTTAATGTCAAGGGAAAAATAATTAAAATTAAAAAAGTGATTGAAAAAACTAAACAAAATAATTAAAACTTGAGGAACATAAATTTAAGATTTTGCGAAATAATTTAAAAATAATTAAAAATTGCAAAAAATAATTGAAAAATGATAAGAAATAGTTCAAAATTCAAATTTTGTATATTTAAAACGTGGACTAATTGAACTTTTCGTCGGCTGGGAACAAAACCATGCAATTTCAAAAAGAATAATGAAGAACGTACTTTTTCAATAATTTTATTTCAAAACGTACCATTTCAGAAAAACAAAACCAAAACGTGTCATTCTGCCCAAGCTATGTGAAAACGTGCTATTTCAGCTAACACTAAGAAAACGTTACCATTTCAGAAAATTATATAAATTTATGAAATTTTCAGTGGGTAATAATTTTAAAAATCTACAGAGGTTAAATGAACACTGAATTGAATTTTTCTAATGTAACTTTAGGTACTTAATAATAAATCAAAATATACTTTAAAACGAAAAAAAACCTACAAAGGTTAAATAAACACTGTATGAATTGAATTTTTTTAATATAAGTTTACTTAATAATAAATACAAAATTTATTTTAAAAACGAAAAATACAGATATGTTACAAGATTTTTAATCATATTTTGCAGAACATAAAATAAAAATGGTTAAAAATTAAAATTTAAAAGAAGTAAATTCAAAAACCAGAAAAACTTTTTCTTCTAAAGTTAAAATTCATAATTTTTAGGGTTCCGTACACAAAGTGTCCAAACGGAACCCTTATGTTTTCACTCGTTTGTCCGTCGCCCAAAACCATTACCCCCCCCCCCCCCTAGCGGCCAAACTATTTGAGATAGAGAGTTGAAATTTGGTACACTTATGTATTTTCACGTGTAGATTACAGGAAAAATATAGCGAACATGATTAAACGTGATGTTCATAGCGTTGTCAAGGAAATAACAAGATTTTTTTCAAAAAATGCATTAAAATGCCTATTTACCCCCCCCCCCCCCTTATCTCCTAAACTATTTGACCTAGAGTATTGAAATTTGGTACACATATATATTTTCGTGAGTAGAGTTCAGGAAAAATATAGAGGACATGATTGGAGGTGATGATCATAGGGTTGTCAAGGAAAAACTTTTTTTTTCAAAAAAACGTGTCCCCCCCCCCCCCTTTATCTTCCAAACCATTTGACCTAGAGGTTTGAAATTTGGTCTATTTAGGTATTTTTACGTGTAGATTACAGGAAAAATATAGCGAACGTTGCTGGACTTAATTTTCAAAAGTTATTAATGAAAAGTTGAAAAATGACAAAAAACACCTTTGCTAGAGCTCAGCGTGTTTATCCTGAAAGGTTGGGAATTGGTTAAAAATGTGTAATTTTATGCAGAATTTTTTATAAAACCATAAAAATTCTGGTTTAAATTTATTATCATAACATTTTTTCCAAAAACTGAAATTTTACCAAAAAAAAATTTTTTTCTTCTAAACAGCTACAATATTTTATAGTTTCAGATTAATTTCTTTTACAAAATGTTTATGTTTATGTTTAAATTACTTTAAAAGTTAAAAAATAAATTAGTCTATTTAATTGGAAATTTTTAATCTTATAAAAATCATTAAGTTTATACTTAAATTTCTTTAAAAATAAAAAAAATTATTTTAATTTATCATTATTTAAATTATTATTCAAATAATCTCTGACTCATATAATTAAAAAAAAAATAGAGCGGTACGGAACCCTTCGACTTGGTACGAGTGTAACTCGTACTTGCCCGATATTTTTTCTTATGTAAAATTATTATTTCTTACTAATTATTTATTTTAACTCTTTTTAAAATTAATTTTATCGGAATTTAGTCACACACAGTTAATATAAAATTTAATTTAAGAAAACAAGTTATTTTGTAAATTATTGTAAGTCAGAATTTAAAAATGGAAAAATCTTAAAGATTCTCAATCACAGTTTGATTCCTGAAAAGTAACACATTTTTTATAACAGTTTAGTAAATTAACTTTTTGCTTCTTTTCAATTTATTGTAAAAAAAGTTTAAATGTTAATAAATTTTACCATTCTTAGCAATTCGATGGCTCCTAAATGAAAACACGTTACTCAGAAAGTCAAATAGAAAAGGTCTTATTCAAAATGACATTTTTTTAAGGCTATGTTTTGAATTTTAATTAAAAATTATTTTTAAAGACTAAAAATATGATGAAAATTTAGATCAATTTAATTGTTTATTTTATGTTAAATTTATTTTATACCATTAAAATATTTCATTTTGACATATTTTTATATTGACTTAAAATTAATGCTGAAATTTAAGAAAATGTAAGGTTACAAAATTTATCAGAATGATGATCTACGTAATTTCTATTTGTTTTTCTGAATATGTAACGTGTTTTCATTTAGAAGCCATCAAATTATTTTAATGTGTACTTTAATGATAAGAATATATATAATCTTCAGGATTTCTCGAATTTTAAAGTCTGACATATACCTACATTTAATATAGTTTATTCTTTGACAAACATTTTTTAACGTTTTGCAAAATATAATAAAGTAATTAATTAATTTCAAAAGGAGATTAAATAAATAATCATTTATAAATAAATAATCATTTTACATAAGAAAAAAAAATTATGATTTTTAACTTTAGAAGAAAAAGTTTTCTGGTTTTTGAATTTACTTCTTTTAAATTTTAATTTTTAACCATTTTTATTCTATGTTCTGCAAAATATGATTAAAAATCTTGTAACATATCTGTATTTTTCGTTTTTAAAATAAATTTTGTATTTATTATTAAGTAAACTTATATTAAAAAAATTCAATTCATACAGTGTTTATTGAACCTTTGTAGGTTTTTTTTCGTTTTAAAGTATATTTTGATTTATTATTAAGTACCTAAAGTTACATTAGAAAAATTCAATTCAGTGTTCATTTAACCTCTGTAGATTTTTAAAATTATTACCCACTGAAAATTTCATAAATTTATATAATTTTCTGAAATGGTAACGTTTTCTTAGTGTTAGCTGAAATAGCACGTTTTCACATCGCTTGGGCAGAATGACACGTTTTGGTTTTGTTTTTCTGAAATGGTACGTTTTTAAATAAAATTATTGAAAAAGTACGTTCTTCATTATTCTTTTTGAAATTGCATGTTTTTGCTCCCAGCCGACGTTTTATTTAATGCATGTTCACACTAACTGAAATTTGAAGAAATTTAAATTGACATAATTTAAAAGTTTTAGAACATTTTAAAAAGGTGAAATATGATTTAAAATTTTAAATGAACAAAATATCTACCTATTTAAAAAATAATACATAATTGGAGCCCCATTTTTCTTTTTGCCCCTCCGCCCTTGCCCTCCCAGTTACGCCACTGAAAACAGAAGTTGAGTAACATTGCCTTTGTAAACTTAAGAAATGTACCAAAAATAAAGTACGAAACGTACTTAGTAAACAATAAAAATAATCACCTAAAAATACTTTATGC
The DNA here is from genome assembly GCA_037103525.1 of Ganaspis brasiliensis. Taxonomy (NCBI): domain Eukaryota; kingdom Metazoa; phylum Arthropoda; class Insecta; order Hymenoptera; family Figitidae; genus Ganaspis; species Ganaspis brasiliensis. Next base: position 242,379 of record JAZKLR010000580.1, on the reverse strand, counting down.
AAGTACTTCATATTTTTGACATTATCATAGGTTAATATACCATTAGATTCACTTAAAGTTGCTTCAAGTTCTTTTCGGAGTTTATCCTGAATTTCAGGATTGAGAGCTAATTCATACAAAACATTACTCATTGTTGTTGAAGATGTTTCATAACCTCCAGCAAAGAATATGAAAGCTTGAGCTCCTATTAGACTGTCTGACAGTTCTAAATAAAGTTTGAAAAATTCTTTTTAGATGTTTAAAATTGTCAATCTAGTACAGGGGCGTACCCAGAAAAATTTCTTGGTGGGGATTTTATGTGTGAGTAAGAGAGACAACAATATATTGCTATCTCTTTCTCTCTTATATAAACTGGTTTCCCCCCCCCCCTGCCCCAACGTGGGTACGCCCATGATCTAATACAATAGTAATCATTATTAATTTTTTCTATATTATTCGTATCATATTTTATATTTTCTACTATTCATAAAAAAAAGTGTTAATCTATAACTTTCCGTAATAATTTCTCAAATTATTGAGATTTGGTCGCGATAAAAAAAACGAACTCGACCTCATTTTTTTTTTTTTAAACAACCAATAGACAATTAAAATTAAATGAAAGATATTAGTTGTTATAACTTTACTTACTTATGTCATCAATCTTATCAGGATTTTCCGCAATATCTCGCATTAAGTCAACGAAATCATGTCTAACAATATTATTATCTTTTCTATATTTCATTGTGTCTTTAATCAATGTAATGAAAAAATCGGCTAGCTCAATGTCAGTTTTGAATGGACCCAAAAGTGAATACAAAGTGGGTGCCAAATCTCTAATTTTTAATTGAATCGATCTCATTTTATCGATATGAAAAGTCTTCTTTCCCATACGAATAAAGTCATTGTCTTCATCTGAAAGTGAATTCATATCAATTCCAAATACACATGAACCAATCACGTCTATTGTGAATTTTGATGTCAATAGACAACACTCAATTTCTTTATCGTTTGGTACAGTTTTCTCAAGGTATTTTTCAAAATGATTGGCACTTTCTAACAGGAGATAAAACATGTCCCTCAATTTTACAGAAGTAAAAATAGGAGAAAAAATTTTTCTAAGGGGTCTCCATCTTTCAGGCTCCAGATTGACAAGATTTTGAGACAGAGGCTCTATTTTTTCGTGAATTAAAACTCCACGATCAGCAAATTTATTGAAATCCTTAATAAGAATGTCTTTAATCATATCAGGGTCTCTGAGGATTAAAACTGGTGTACTTCTAGCATAGATGCCTATCATTGATTCATTAATAAACTGATCGTAAAGTAGTTTTGCAAATTCTCCGGGTGCCAAGCGATTCAGTAAGATGTCCTTTATATTTCCTAAAAAAGGAATTGGTTTTGGTCCTTTTACTCCTTGATGTTTCCAAAATTCATGATTTTTGGTACCATAGTAATAGAGAAAGAGGAAAATCGCAGATAATATACAAAAAGTCTCAATTAATTCCATATTGAATCCTATGTTTTTTGAAGTTGTTGTTGTTTTTGTTTTCTGATGAAGTAATCTGTATTTAAGGGCATGTGATGGAGAATGACGTCACTGGTATAAGGTCAAATTTGTCCGTAAACTTTATCTTAAAATAATAAATATTTTTAAACCAAACTTTGTGAAATTACTTTAAATATCATTAAAAAGGTCTCTCTGATCCAAGTTTGTTTATATTTTGCCTTAAAGTTCATTCTTAAAAAAATTAGCTGATTTTCGGAAAATTAAAAAAATTTATTTTTATTTATTTTTTAAACAAACTTGGGTCAGAGAGACCTTCTTAATAATATTTTAAGCAATTCCACAAAGTTTGGTGTAAAAATATTTATTATTTTAGGAGAAAGTTTACGGACAAATTTTGCCTATACTAGTGACGTCATTCTCTATCACATGCCCTTAATAAAAGAATTATTTAAACATAAAAGTAACAAATAATGCTTATCAATAAAAATAATTTATGGAAATATTGACTAGTAATAATGCTACTTCGCAAAAAATTACTTACATTTATTTCCCCATTGAACAGTAAACTTTATTAGAAAATAAAAATCTTTCTATTCTGAATCACTCGCAATATTATTTAAAAGAGATGTAACTTCGACATTCAATATCTTGAAATAATACAAGTAGTGATATCCAACTCCAGTGTAAACTTTTTGCAAACTAAATAATTACTTTTAGGAAAAATTAAACTTGTAATCTAAAACTTGCGTTACAATGAGGCATTCCGCGACAAATTAAACACGATTTTGCATTTGTATTTTCGATTTATTTCTTGTAGGAATTATTAAGCCTGTCCTCCATCATTATTTGTGTCTCTTGAGTCAAGCCATTCTTATTTTAAATAACAATTATTTGAAATTTGAATTTTAAATCTATTAGTTTAAATATTATAATTGTATTTGATTTAACGTGGAATGACTTCCTTCCATTTTACAATGCATATATACTATACTTTATACTTGAGACATATAATTGATTAACATTTGTTGCTGATAATGTTGCTTCAAGAAATAGCTTTGCGCAAAATAACTTATCTTTTTATTTAAATAAAATGCAACATTTAATAGCTTTAAACATATAATTATAAAAAACATTTTAAAAATGAATTTTAAATTTCTAATTTTCTAATTACATATATTTTGCATTAACACTATTTCCAACATTTATTATAATTTAAGGGCTAATGACTGAGTATGACGTATAGGTAAAATTTGTCCTTAAAAAAATTTATTTTGGAGTATCAAAATTAGTTTTTCTTATATTTACTCCCCATTAATGATAAACTTGACTCAAACTTGCATCTCACTATATGTAAAATAATTTTTGTGTAGAGAGGAACTAATTCGACTAATAAAATTTGAGTAAACTGCACATAATCTTAAATTATTTAATTCACTGAATGTGCAAAACAATTCTTGAACTATAAAAAAGTAAGTTAAAGTTTGTAATATTTGTAAAGCTTTATGAAAAAATAATTTCATTTTAATCTTGTATCTTGTAAAGGAGGGCCCCTAGAAACGTTCAAAAATTATTTATACTCTCCCCCCCCCCCCTCCTAAGAAAAAAATCAAAAACAAACAGCAAGCTATCGACGAACAGTAATAGCAAGCAAAATTAAAAGCATCATCGTATAGGGTATGATATTATGGACAAATTTAAATTAAAGTTGAATTTGGTTTTTTAAGGCAAAAAAATGTAAATACCATATAACTATTCAAATAAACTTGAATTATTATATACTTAATATTTGCTAATTACTATTCGGTAATTTAAATCATTTACAACATAAATTAAATTCATATTGGTATCAAATTATTTTTTAGATAATTTTGTAAATTTCAAATAAATTCCTTCCATTGGGGCTAGAAGAAAAGCCCTCGGATTAATGACGTATGGAATGGGAGTCTTTTCGCATGGCTCAACTCGGTAATTTTGAAGAATTTTCACCAATCCAACTTTTGTCTGAAATACGGCAAATCTAGCTCCTAAAACAGAGTATAAGATAAAACATTTTTTTCGTTAAAAAAAATCCTTTCTTGACAAGGAATAAACAATAAAATTTATATTAATAATTACCAATACAATTTCTAGGTCCCTCTCCAAACGGTAGGAAAATCATCGGATGTCTTGAATTTACTTCTTCGCTTTCAAATCTCTCAGGATCAAATATTTCCGGTTTAGGATAATTTTTTGGGTCTCGATGAATCGCATAAACTGGAATCCAAATTCTTGTATCTTTTTTAATTGTCACATTGTTATCCGAAAATGTATAGTTTTCAGAAGCCTTTCTCACAAGCATAGTTGCAGGTGGATATTTTCTGAGAGTTTCTGAAAGAAAGATACAGCTGTTAATTTGGTTTTTTTTTTTTTATATTAATCTTTAATAGCACTATGCAATTACACGTGATTTTTATTAATTGTACTTTTATAACTACAAAAAGTATATCTAAAAACAATAATTACCTTGAAATACTTTGTGCAAGTACTTCATAGTTTTGATATTGTCATAGGTTAATTGCCCATCAGATTTGCTCAGAACTTCAAGTTCTTTTCTGAGTCGATCTTGAATCGCAGGATTTAGTGCCAACTCATACAAAGCGTTACTCATTGTAGTTGATGATGTTTCAAAACCGGCCGCAAAGAAAACAAAAGCCTGAGCTGCTATTAGGCTGTCTGTCATTTCTAAACAATTTTTAAAAATTAAGAAAAAGAAAAAAAACTTTAAAGCTGTTAGTATAGTTGAGCCTATAAATCTTTAGGTATAATTAAAAAAGCAAACATCTTCAAATTATTTTTGGCTAATGTAATCGGAACTTTTACTATTTGGAGGATTATTTTTCAAGTGTGTTATGTCCATAACCTATAGATTAAAACATAATATTTATTTATTCTGTCATTTCTTGTAAACTGTATTGAATCTTAATACATTTAACCTTGTAATGGTACAAGATAGAAAACCATTTAGTACTTGTATAGATAGAGATTACTTTCGGCAAGAGATAACAGTCTTACATTTAAGAATCGTCTAAAACCAGTGGAACAAATGCCAGAAGTTACACGGGGTGCAGTGACCTACATTCAAAAATAAGTCGGAATCGAAATTCGGAGGAAAATGTAAAGCAACTAGAGAAGGGACTGATACTGAAACAAAGAATTTTCTTTTGCTAAGGAGGAGGGTTTAATACGCAAGAAGAAAAAAGGTGTTACCAAAAGAGGGGTTTAACATGCATACAAAAAGAAGTGAGTTGATTCGCAAAAACTCAGTGAACTCAGTTAGTGTACTCGAGAATCAGAAGAAGAAATCAGTTCAAGTGACCAAATAATTCTGAAACCATTCAGTGCAATGAAATCATAGTTTCATCTCGAAACTATAATAACTGAGAAGAAACCTATCAACCTCAGTATGACCCTTCAAAGACTTTCTTCAAACTTTAAAAGTGTTGAACCATTAACCTCAACATCTTCACGGATTTAATGCATACACGAACTGTTTTCTCTTCCTAAAAGTAAGACTCAATTATTAAAACTTGTTTTCATTTGTAAGATTTTCTCTATTGCCAGAAATAAATATATTCTTTATAAACTTAGCTTGCTCATTGACTTATTCTCACCCCAAATCAGATTCCCCACCAAAACTGATTTAAAACGAGGAACTTAGACAACATTTGACAGGGAAGATTTACTTCTCCTTCTGACGTAACAAGTGTCACAGGTCGAAAAGCAAGTTTATTCTATCGGGCTAAAATCCTATTCTAAAAAGAACAGACCGAACAGACGTTGTAGTTAACTTCAGACGTGTAACTCAATTTCCGAGTCTTTCATTGGTCAGTAGATATCAAACCTGACTATCGATAGTTTTCAGTTTCGATTTTTTGTTTAGCAGACGAATTAAAATCTTTTAATTAAATATTGTAACTTCAAGTTTATTTTAAAAAATTTCTTATAATGTTAGCAATCTAAAATAACAAAGAAATAAAAAATATAAATTAAAATAATTAATACATAGAAATTACCTTTGACCTTGACTTCCCTATACGAGAACCCTTTCAAACAACTTCAGAGGTGTAACGCATTTTATCGGGCTTCTGATTGGCTAGCAAATTTTCGATATTTTTTGTCAACAATAACATCACAGCTTAAACGTTTATTTGTACTATTTTTCAATGTATTTAAAATCTTCGTTTATTGAATAATTGCATTTTATGAAATAATAATAAATTGAAAATAAATTAAATTGTAATAATTAAGGAGTGATAGTTTAAGAAGTGACAGTGATTTTGGTGAAGTTGTTAAGGTTATAGTGTTTTGAGTGAAATAATGTTTTGTTTACATTGGCATTCGTTTCTGACTGGTAAGTAATGATAATAATATTAATAATCTTTTATTTCTTTCTATTTTATTTGTAACTTATTTATCCGTTTTTTAGTTCTATTATTTAAATGTTATTTTTTTTCTCAAAGTATCATAATTATTTATATCATTTAAGGTTTTGATATTTCTTTTTATTGGAATGCACGTGGTGATTGTCATCGGATTTCTTTTCGGTCACGTAGAAATGGTGAAACTGGTAAGTAATAATCATTTTTAGTTCTTAATTTTGTTTTAATGTATTTTTATAATTCATTAACCTTTTAAGTTTCTGTAAAATAAAAATATTATACTTTCATGTATAATATTTCAATCATTTTTGGAAAAAAATCTGACGACAACTCAAACATGAACTGATTTTAGTTTTCTTTTTTTTTAAATGCTCAGAAATGTTTGTCCTACAACTCTTAATTACCAGAAAAGTTAGATTTTCTTTAAAAAAAAAAAATAAATGTTAATAACAAAATAATGTTTGAGGAAGTGATTTCAAGGTCCTTCGATGCCAGAAACTTTATATACTTCTACATTATACACACAAAACTTATCTAAAGTATTTTTAAATTGTTCTAGTAAATAATCAACAATTTTGCTTCCTCATAGAGGAAGCTTTGTGATCCTTAAGATTTTCGATTTTCCAAAAATAGTCTAAATCGTCTCATTTTCATCTAAAAAACGTAAATTTTCATTCTGCAGCAGAAGTCCAGATGTATGTGTGTGTGTGTGTGTGTGTGTGTGTGTGTGTATATGTGTATATATATATATATATATATATATATATATATATATATACATACATATATGTGTGTGTGTGTATAGCGTTTTTTATGTACAAGATATCTCAAGAACGCTTTAACGGATTCCAATAAAATTTGGATGACTTATTAAGCTCATGAATATCTAAATTTGGACAAAAGGATTTTTGAAAATACCCAACCAAATTTTTTGAGCACCTTTTTTCATCGAAAAAAAATTTGAAAAAAATTTTTCAATTCGGCAAAAAATACTAATTAAGTTCCAAAAAGGTAGAACATACTCCGGAATATGCCTCTTAATTTTTCTAAGTGTTAGCAAAATTTAATAATCCATAAAATCCACGCACCTAATACTAAAATAATCGAAAGTAATTTTTAAAAAAATTGTCAATTCCTAGAAAGTAATTCTATTGAAGATCAATAATGGTAAAACATACTCGGAAATATGACACCTTATTTTTAAAATTAATAACAAGAATTAACGACCCTTTAAAACCACTTTTCAGTAAAAAAGTAAAAAAAAAAAAAGTTGAAATAAATTATTTATTTCTGCAATGAAAAACTAATCATTTTCCAAAATGGTGCAACACACTCAGGAGACACATAAAAACCACAACTAAGAAAATTTTATCAATTTCTACAAAAAGATTTTATTCCAGTTCAAATTATTATATTTTCGAATACTTTACTTTAGTTTAGTTTTTAGGGGTTAATGTTTCTTGTTAGCAATTGGAAAAATAAGGGGGTATATTCTTGTGTATTCTCAACCAATTTGGAACATGAATATAATTTTTTGGAAAAAGTTAATAATTTTTTTAGAGATTATTTTCAATTATTTTACTAGGGGCGTTTTTAGGGGTTGTTAATTTTTGTTATCAATTTAAAAAAGTAGGCGGCATATTCTTGAGTACGTTTCACCATTTTATTATGTTATTTTACTTAATGGCTGTCTTTAAAAAGTTCTAAATTTTTGTCATCAACTTGAAAAATTAGGGGTATATTAATGTGTATGTTTCACCATTTTAGAACTTGTTTATATTTGTTTTGTAGAATTTAATAATTTTTTCAAAATTATTTTTGATTAATTTAATTAGTAGTTGTTTTTAGGGGTTGCTTTTAGGAGCTGTTAATTCTTGCTATCATTTAGAAAAAGTAGGGGGCATATTCCTGAGTTTTTTCAAATTCGTTTTCGATTATTTTTCTTAAGAGTTGTCTTTAAGAAGTTGTTAATTCTTGCTGTTATTTAGAAAAAGTAAGGGACCTTATTCCTGTGTAGGTTTCACGATTTTAGAACTTGACTAGAATTTTTTTGTATAACTTGATAATTTTTTTTAAATTCGTTTTCAATTTTTTTAATTTGGGATTGTTTGTAGGGGCTAATTATTCTTGCTATCATTTAGAAAAAGTAGGGGGCATATTTCTGAGTATGTTTCACTATTTTAGAACTTGACTAGAATTTTTTTGTATAACTTCATAACTTTTCTTAAATTCGTTTTTGATTAATTTTTTTAAGGGTTGTCTTTCAAAGGTTGATAATTCTTGTCATCATTTTGAAAACTTAGGGGATATATTTCTGAGTGTGTTTCACCATTTTGGAACTTGTTTATATTTGTTTTGTAGAAATTAATTTTTTTTTAAAGTTATATTAGACTATTTTACTTAGGAGTTGTTTTTAGAGGTTGTTAATTCTTGCTATCATTTAGAAAAAGTAAGGGGCCTTATTCCTGAATAGGTATTACCATTTTAGATCTTAAGTAGAATTTTTTTTTAAATTCGTTTTCAATTATTTTACTTAGGGGTCGTTTTTAGGGATTGATTATTCTTGCTATGATTTAGAAAAAGTAGGGGGCACTTTCCTGCATATGTTTCACCATTATAGAACTTGATTAGAATTTTTTTGTAGAAACTGACAATTTTTTTAAAATCTGTTTTCGTTTTTTTTTCCTAAGGGTAGTTTTTTGTCACGATATTAGAACTTGAGTATAATTTTTTTTTTAAATAGATAATCTTTATCGTATTTATTGCCTATTATTTTACTTAGGTGTGATTGTTAGGGGTTAATAACTTTCGGTCTTGAGAAATTAAATTAATTGATTTCTTTATAATTGTAATAACAAACTAATAAATCGGTATGACTGAAATTTAAAATTTCTGTATCTAAGTCAAAAGAGCCATTTGAATTTGGTGTGAAACAGCACATGACTTATTCTTTATGATTTTAATTTAAATAATTTACTTTAACTTGTAAGTTTTTTCATTGTCTGGCTATGTTTCTGTCGCGTTGTTCTAACGTTTTATAAATGACGTCACAAAAAAACGTCACATAACATACGACACGTGTGCATGACCTAGTTCACATGTTATACTTTTTCGTAAGGGTAGGTAACCTTCTCTTCTTTTTTAATTACTAAAATCAAAATCCATATAGCATAAAGTGCTCCATATTATGCTAAATGATAAAAATCCCAAAATAATGATTCGTCAATTATAACCATATTTTACTTACTTATGTCATCAATCTTATCAGGATTTTCCACCACGAATCGCATCAAATCTACAAAGTCATGACGATTAACATTATTCTCTTTCCTATATTTCATTGTACTTGTAATCAAATTTGTAAAAAAATCATTAAGCTCCCTGTCAATGAAGAATGGACCCAAAAGTGTATACAGAGGGGGTGCCATGTCTCTAATTTTCAATTTGATCGATCTCTTTGTACTGACATCAAAAATCTTCCGTCCCATTCTAATAAAGTCATTTTCCTCATCCGAAAGTGAATTAACATCGATTCCAAAAGCACACGAACCAATTACGTCCGTCGTAAATTTGGATGTCAATAGGCGACACTCGATTGGTTTATCATTTGGCACAATTTTCTCAAGGTATTTTTCAAAATGATTGGCACTTTCTAACAGAAGATAAAACATTTCCCTCAACTTTCCGGATGTAAAAACAGGAGAAAGCTTTTTTCTAAGGGGTCTCCATCTTTCCGGTTCTAAATTTACCAGATTTTGCGAAAGGGGCTCTACTTTCTCATGAATTGGTAATCCACGGTCAGCAAACTTGTTGAAATCCTTGATTAGTATGTTTTTAATTAATTCCGGATCTTTGAGAATCAAAATTGGCGTGCTTCTTGCAAAGATGCCTATCATAGGTTCATCAATAAATTCATCATAAAGAAGTTTTGCGAATTCTCCTGGTGCCAAACGATTGAGCAAAATGTCCTTTAAATTTCCTAAAAAAGGTAATGGTTCTGGTCCTTTGACTCCTTGATTCTTCCAAAATGTGTGATTTTTGGAACTATAATAATAAAGGAACAGAAGCACTGCTGCTGATATGCCAAAAATTTCAATTAGCTCCATACTGCAAATTGTGTATCTGTTGTTTCTGCAGTCACATTTAAACCATCTGTGATTCACACAACAAATCACCTACATGTATTTTTTCACTAAAGCACTAATAAATATTGTATTAATTATTAAATTATTACGAATTAAAATAATTTTTACACTGAAACATAATTTTTGTTAAGTGACTTTAGTTATTGCAGTTTTGAATCATTACAATGATCAGTCACGTCGCACTCTAGTAAGAACTTTATGTAGACTGAATGGCTGTCTGGCACATTGAAATTTTAATTTGAAACTTACGTTACATCACTTCTACACGATATGACTGTATATAATGATAGAAAATTAACTAGGATTTGTGATATATCAACAGATGACTTGCAATTACATGTGAAGTACTTAATATTGTCAGCTTTTTATTCTTTAATTATATCATCGATGTCAATAATCTTATACCAAATTGTATAGTCAACCTTTATATTATACACGTATGCGCAATTGTAAGGTGTCTTGATGGTTCTAAGCTTAAAAGTATTAACATTAATAAAATGTAAAAATCATTTAAGGAAGTAAATTAAAACTAAATAAGGAATAATGATATTTTATTGTCAATTAATAACATTTACAAATTTTATAAACCTTCTTTCTGTAAAATATTTATAAAACACTTTTTTTGTACAATCTTAAAAAAATATTTACTTCATAGCAGATAATAATAGTTTGATTGTCGCACAAAAAGATGGAAAATGCTGTTTCATTTTTCAATTGCAATAAAAGTTAATGAGTCATGGTTTCTCGACTATTATTTTAACTGAAGGAAACTAGTGAATAATTTCCCAGAAAATAGACAAAAAAAATTGTCCTGTAATTCTTGCATGTTTTGGATCGATGAATTTAAATCGGAAAGCAAAATTCAGAAGCTGGTTACTTTTTTTTCTTAAAATAATAATTAATACTAATTTTAAAAATAACGTAATACTATTTACAATTGTAATTAATTTCCTGAGAATAAAAAATCATTTTTAACAACAAGTTAAGAATTTAATTTGAATTGTATCTATCCTGTTGTAGAAAAAAAGTTTATATAACACTGTCTAAATTTTCGAAAAGAATACTTATGTTCACGAATTTTTAAGTTGAAACTCTGTTAAACAATTAAAAATGTATTCAAATTTACACAACATTAATTAAGCAAACATTTCAATTCTTTTTGGAGAACAATAATATAAAAAATTGTTAATCAACTTATTAAAATACTTTTGAAAATTTCAGATAAAGCCCTTTCGTTGGAGAAAGAAGAACAGATTTTGGATTATTCACGTACGGAACAGGAGTTTTGTCACAAACATCAACTCTATAGTTCTCAATTATTTTGCAAAGTCCCATTTTGGTTTGAAATACGGCGAACCTTGCTCCTGCAAAAAAGTATAATTTTTAACAATAATAATAATTGATTAAAAGAAAAAGTTTTTTTTTGTCTTTTGTGTACTTTAGCAAATTTTTGAGATTATCTAAAAAATTGTAGTCAATTTAGTTATTCTGGTTTCGAATTCGGATTCAACGTAAGAAAATACTTATTTGTAATACACTAGTGTAGTGTCTTGTTGAAAAACCTTTTTTTTGTGAGGCTGTGTTATCATTAGTTTTAATTTGGGATAGCAGCAATTTACCAATACAATTTCTAGGTCCCTCTCCAAAAGGTAAAAATAGCATTGGATGTCTTGAATTTACTGCTTCATCTTCAAACCTTTCTGGATCAAATAATTCCGGTTTTGGATAATACTTTGGATCACGATGAATTGCATAAACGGGAATCCAAACAGAAACACCTTTTGAAATTGTAACATTAGTTCCAGAAAATTTGTATGTTTCTAAACATCTTCTTCGAAGTCTTGCTCCTACTGGATATTTTCTCAACGTTTCTGCAATAAGATTATATTTTTAATATTATCGAAAGAAAAATTAACTATTTGCAGGCATCACAGTACCTTTTATCTTCAAAAAAGATAAAAGTGTTTTCCCTGGAAAAGGTGACAAAAAGGTGACAAAAAATATAACAAACAACAAACGGGAATGTGTTTAAAACAGAGTTGCTATACGTTTTCAAAATTTCGATATTCTATGACTTCCAGGTTTTTCAGACCATTTTTCATCAAATTCCATGACCAAATATAAAATAAGTAGCAATATTAACACGCGTCCAAGGGCGCGAAAAACTTTGCATTGTTTTTAGTCATTTAAACTATAAATTTTTGCAAATGCAATAAATAATGAAAATTACGAGAATAATTACAAAATTAAAGAAAATATCGGAAAATGACGAAAATAATGAACAATTGAAAACAATATTCAAAAAATGGCCAGACAAAAAATTGATAAAATCCAAGAATAATTATAAAATTTTAAGAAAATAACTGAAAATTGACAAAATTGCAGGAAATAATTGGAAAATTTCGGAAAACAATTGGAAATCGAAGAAAATAATTAATAATTGTAAGAAATAATAGAAAAATAACGAGAATAATTGGAAAATTAAAGAAAATATCTAAAAACTGAGAAAAAAAAAATGGACAATTAAAAACAAAATTCAAAAAATGATTAGATTAATAGACAACTAAAAGAAATAATTGAAAAATTATGCAAGAAATATAAAATTAAGAAAATTATAGGAATAATTGTTGGAAATAATTACAAATTGAACAACTGGATTGAAAATCGAAAAAAATTGAAAATTGAAAAATGGAATTGAATTTTAAAGAAAAAAATTAAAAATTGAAAAAAAGTAATTAAAAAAGCTGAAAATTGTAGAATATAGAAGAAAATAATTAAAAACTGAAAGATTAAAATTTGAAGAAAATAATTGATAATTGAAGAAAGGTAAGAATTACTAAATATTGAATAAAATAATTAAAAATTGAAGACTGGGATATCAAATTTAAAATAATAATTGAGAAAAGAAAATAATTAAGAATTGAAGAAATAAACTAAAGATTAAGGAATTAAATTAAAATTTTAAGAAAGTACTTGACAATTGAGAAAAAATTAGAAAACTGTCGAGAATAATTGTCAACAGAACAAAATAATAAAGAATAAGTTTAAATTGAAAAATTAGTAAAAAATAATTGAAAATTGCGGAAAAAATTAATAACTGAAAGAAAAATTAAAAAAATGACGAGAATAATTGAAAAATTGAAGAAAATATCTGAAATATGACAAAAATAATAGACAATTGGAAACAAAATTCGAAAAATGGCTAGATTAATAGACAGCAAAACAAAAAAATTGAAAAAAAATAATTATAAAATTTTAAGAGAATAATTGAAAAAATTGTAGGAAATTATTATAAGTTGTGGAGAATAATTAATAATTGAAAGAAATAATTAAAAAATGACGAGAATTATAATTGGAAAAAATGATAATAATTTAAAAAATAAATTGAAGAATTAAATTAAATTTGTAAGAAAATAATTGATAATTAATAGAAAAATTGCTAAATTACTAAATTAATTAAATATTAAGAAAAATACTTGAAATACTTCGAAAGCTGTCGAGAATAATTGACAACAGAACAAAATAATTTAAAAAAATTTAAAAGATAATTAGGTACAAAATTGAAGAAGAATATTAAGTTGTCGATTGAAAACTGAAGAAAATAATAGTAAAAATTTTAGAAAATAAATGAAAATTTATGAAATCAATTGAAAATTGAAAAAGAAAATATTTAAAGAATTATATTGAAAGTTCAAAAAAATAATTGACAATTGAAAAAAGACGAGGATTATTGAACCTTGAACAAAATAATTGGAAATTGAAGAAAGTAATTGACAATTGAAGAAAAAATTAGAAAAAAAAGAGAATAATTGTCAACAGAACAAAATAATAAAGAATAATTATAAACTTCAAGAACAGTTGTAAATTGAAAAATTAGTAGAGAATAATTGAAAATTGCGGAAAAAATTATTAATTGAAAGAAATATTTAAAAAATGACGAGAATAATTGAAAAATTAAAGAAAATATCTAAAATATAACAAAAATAATAGACAATTGGAAAAAAAATTCGAAAAATGGCTAGATTAATAGACAACAAATCAAAAAAATTGAAAAAAAAATAATTATAAAATTTTAAGAGAATAATTGCAAAAATTGGAGGAAATAATTATAAGTTGTGAAGAATAATTAATAATTGAAAGAAATAAATAAAAAATGACGAGAATTACCTATAATTGGAGAAAATATTACAAATTTAAGTAATAAATTAAAGATTAAAGAATTAAATTAAATTTGTAAGAAAATAATTTATGATTAAAAGAAAAATTACAAAATTAATTAAATATTAAGAAAAATACTTGAAAAAAAATAAAACAAATTCGGAAGCTGTCGAGAATAATCGACAACAGAAGAAAATAATTAAAAAAAAATTAATTGATAATTAGGTAAAAAATTGAAGAAGAATATTAAGTTGTCAATTGAAAACTGAAGAAAATAATAGTAAAAATTTTAGGCAATAAATCAAAATTTATGAAATCAATTGAAAATTGAATAAGATAAGTAAAGAATTATATTGAAAGTTCAAGAAAATTATTGGCAATTGAAAAAAGACGAGGATTATTGAACCTTGAACAAAATAATTGAAAATTGAAGAAAGTAAGACAATTGAGAAAAAAATAGAAAAAAAAGAGAATAATTGCCAACAGAACAAAATAATAAAGAATAATTATAAACTTTAAGAATAATTGTAAATTGAAAAGTTTGTATAAAATAATTGAAAATTAATAATTGAAGGAAATAATTAAAAAATGACGAGAATTATTGAAAAATTAAAGAAAATATCTGAAATATGACAAAAATAATAGACAATTGGAAACAAAATTCGAAAAATGGCTAGATTAATAGACAGCAAAATAAAAAAATTGAAAAAAAAATAATTATAAAATTTTAAGAGAATAATTGCAAAAATTGTAGAAAATAATTGTAATTTGTGGAGAATAATTAATAATTGTAAGAAATAAATAAAAAATGACGAGAATTATAATTAAAGAAAATATAAAAAATTTAAGAAATAAATTGATGATTAAAGAATTAAATTAAATTCTTAAGAAAATAATTGATAATTAAAAGAAAAATTACTAAATTACTAAATTAATTAAATATTAAGAAGAATACTTGAAAATTGAATAAAAAATGTAAAAAAAATTCAAAAGCTGTCGAGAATAATGGACAACAGAACAAAATAATTAAAAAAAATTTAATTGATAATTAGGTACAAAATTGAAGAAGAATATTAAGTTGTCAATTGAAAACTGAAGAAAATAATAGTAAAAATTTTAGGCAATAAATAAAAATTTATGAAATCAATTGAGAATTGAATAAGATAATAAAAGAATTATATTGAAAGTTCAAAAAAATAATTGACAATCGAAAAAAGACGAGGATTATTGAACATTGAATAAAATAATTGAAAATTGAAGAAAATAATTAAAAAAGGAGGAAATAAATTGAAAATGTAAGAATTAAATTAAAATATAAATATAATATTTGAGATTTAAAAGAAAAGTTACAAAATGATGAAAATGGTATATGTTATGGTAATGCTAATCCTATTTACATAAATAGCAACATTGGCGGTTTTACGGGTGGGGGGGGCGAATGGGGCGACCCCCCCCCCCCCCCCCCCCGAGAATCTTATATTTGTATAAGAGAGATGCTATCTCTTTCTATCCCATATATCGCCCCTCCCGAACACTCCCGAACCTTATGGCTTTTTTTATTAGTAAATCGGATTTTTTTGTTGTTGTATCAATCATCAATAAAACTTAATTCAAACATTAAATCTAAATTTTATGAAATTATATTATACTTTGAAATATTTACAAAAAATTATATATTTTTGTTCCCATAAAAGGTGAAAAAAGAGAAAAAGGTGAAAAGGTGACTGTCTGTGATGCCTGTATTTGTATTAATTGCAATTTAAATAGAATCACTTTATTTTTCTAAATACTTCAAAATTATCAAAAATAAAGAGGTAGCAGTGATTTTAGTACTAAAAATGAAAATAAAAATCAAGGAACCACCCACATAGCACAACATCTTCCTGAAAAGTCTCTTGAAATACTTTGGAAAACTTTCCGCTGGAAAGCTTCCACCTTTATTATAAACTCTCTTTTCAAATTAAGTAATTAGTGAAAAATAGTTTTTTATAAAAAAGATCAACCTTGGAAGACTTTGTGTAAATACTTCATATTTTTTATCCCATCGTAAGTAAATTTTCCATTTAATTTTTTTGATTCTTCCTTAATTTCTAGTCGAAGTTTGTCTTGAATTTCAGGATTTAGTGCCAGTTCATACAATGCATTGCTCATTGTTGTTGACGAAGTCTCAAATCCAGCGGCAAAAAATGTCACAGCCTGTGCCGCTATTAAACTGTCTGTCAATTCTGCAATTTTTAATTAACTATTAGAAGATGATTGGATTAATATGTTGGCTAGATTAAAATAATTTTTTGATATTCACTTAAAATAGAAAGGGAATTAATTTTCGTCATTAAAATAAATCCGTTTTTAATTCATAAAAATTTTCGAAATCGGTGATCACTGCCCTCACAGCATTTTTAAAGCATAATTTAAAATTGAGAAAAAAAATTGTTAAATATTTATCTTATAAAATTATGCCCTACGCAGAAAATCATTTTGAAATTTCTAAAAAATTGTATTTAATAGGTTTTCTAAAGCAGAATTTTCAAACCGACAATTTTTTACTACGCTAGTGTTTGTTCATAGGTATCTGTAGTGTTGCGAAGAAGTAATATTACCTGGAGAACGGTAATGAGAACGAGAATATAACCGACCAAAATTCTAAACGAGAATTTATAAGAATTTAAGTTTTTAATTTATTTATCAAATGAAGTCAGATTTTCTCAATCAATGTACGAAAATAGAATCTCTATAGTGTCATTCTTATTAGTAATGATTTGAATTTTAATGTTAATAGTAAGAATCATATATAATAACTATAGCAACATTAAAGATAAACTTTGCAATGTTGTTGGTCATTTAAAATTATAAATTTTTGCAAATTTAAATGATAAAAATTAGGAAATTGAAGAATATATCTGAAAAATGACGAAAATAATTGACTGTTGAAAACAAAATTCGAAAAATGGCTACATACACAATTATTACACAATTATTGAAAAGAATAGTTAGAAAAATAAACAATAAATATATTAAATTTAAATAAAATAGTTGAAAAATTATAGGAATAACAGTTGCAAATAACTGCAAATTAAACAACTGGATTGAAAATCGAAAAAAAATAATAAAATAATTGACTGTTGAACACAAAATTCGAAAAATTAAACAACTGGATTGAAAATCGAAAAAAATAAAATAAAATAATTGACTGTTGAAAACAAAATTCGGCAAATTAAACAACTGGATTGAAAATCGAAAAAAAATAATAAAATAATTGACTGTTGAAAGCAAAATTCGAAAAATGGCTACATACACAATTATTACACAATTATTGAAAAGAATAGTTAAAAAAATAAACAATAAATATATTAAATTCAAACAAAATAGTTGAAAAATTATAGGAATAACAGTTACAAATAACTGCAAATTAAACAACTGGATTGAAAATCGAAAAAAATAATTGAAATTAAAGAAAATAATACAAAATTGAGGAAAAAGTGAAAATTTGAAAAAATAATTAATAATTGAAAAAATTGTAGGAAATGATTGAAAATTGGGGAAAATAATTAATAATTGAAGGAAATAGTTGAAAAATTGGAGAAAATATAAGAAAAAATACGAAAATTATTGTCAATTGAAAACAAAATTCAAAAAATGACTAAATTAATAGACAACTGAAAAAATAATTGTAAAAATTACCTAAACAAGAAATATTAAGTTTAAAGAAAATAATTGTAAATTAAAAAATTAAGAAAATTATAGGAATAATTGTTGGAAGTAACTGCACATTTAACAACTGGGTTGAAAATCGAAAAAGATAATAAAAATTAAAAAAAATAATTAAAAATTGAAGAAAGTAATAAAAAATTGAAGAATTGAATTGAAATTTAAAGAATATTCCTAAAAATTGTAAAAAATTAATTAAAAAAAGCTGAGAATAAATGAACATAGAAGAAAACAATTGAAAACTGAACAATGGAAAAAAAATTGAAGGATAGAATTAAAAATTAAAGAAAATAATTGAACAATTGTATTTAAAATTAAAGAAACTTATTGATAATGGAAAAAAAAAATAGAAAAAAGGCGATAATTTTTTAATATTAATGAAAATAAGTGAAATTTTAAAGTGAAATTTAAATATAAAGAAAATAACTTTAAAATTGAAGAGAATAGTTTTAGAATTGAATAATTGAATTAAAATTCTAAAACAATTTTTATGAGTGAAAAAAACAATTGAAAAAATAAGAGAATTATTGAATATTGAGGAATTAATTAAAAATCGATAAAAAAATTGAAGACTAAAAAAATATTTGAAATTTGAAGAAAATAATTAAAAATTGAAGAAATTAATTGGAATTTTAAGAATTAAATGGAAATTTCAAGAAAATAATTAATAATCAAAAGAAAAATTATAATATGACGAAAATAATTGAATATTAAAAAAATTATTAATATTAAAAAAGATAATTAACAATTGAAAAAAAAATCGACAAAAGGTGAGAAGAATCGTCATTCGTACAAAAAAAATGTTGTAAGTAATGAATATTCATAAAACTGAAGAAGAATAATAAATTGCCAATTGAGAACTGATGAAAATTATAGAAAAAAATTGTAGGAAATAAATGAAAATTAAAGAAATCAATTGGAAATTCAAGAATTGTATTGAAAGAAAATAATTGATAATTGAGAAAATGCGGGAATTTATTAATATTAAGGAATTAATTGAAAATAGATCAAAATAATTGAAATTTAAAGGAAATCTTTAATTGTTGAAGTAAATAATTAAAAATTGAAGAAATAAATAGGAAATTAAAGAATTTCATTTAAATTTCAAGAAAATAATTGACAATTAAAAGAAAAATTACAGTATGACGAAAATAATTAAATGTTAATAAAAATAATTAACAATTGAAAAATACAAATTTTAAATTGATGAATAATCATAAAATTGAAGGAGAAAAATAAATTGTCAATTGAAAATTGATGAAAATAATGGAAACAATTGTAAAAAATAAATGAAAATTAGAGAAATCATTAAAAAAAAAATATTTGATAATTGAAAAAATGAGAGAATTATTGAAAATTGAAGAAAATAATTGGAAATTAAATAAATAAATGGAAGATTAAAGAATTAAATTGAAAATTTAAAAAAAATAGTTGATAATTGAAAGAAAGATAACAAAATTTTTTTCAACTTATTGTTTTCATCATATTTCAATTATTGTCTTCAAGTTTCAAATTTTAAAACAATTTTCCAATTATTTTCCACAAGTTTAAATTATTCTTATTTTTTAAATTATTTTCTAAAATTTTTAAATATTTTTCTCAAATTTCCCATTATTTTCTTTAATTTTTAATTATTTTCAATTATTTAATTCAATTTTAAATTTTTTTTTTTTTTCAGTTATTTATCTGAAATTTAAATTTTTCTTTTCAATTTTCAATTATGTCTAAGACTTTCTTGTATTTCATGTACCTATATTCTGTATGTTTTGCAATTATTTCTCTTAAACTAACAATTGTTTATCTCAATTTTAAACTATGTTTATCTTTTTTCATTTCTTTTCTCTAATTTTTAATTATTTTTTTTTTTTTTTTTGCAATTAACTTTTAAAAGTTTCAAGTATTTTTCTGAAATTTTCTTTAAATTTTCCTTAAATTTTCTTTATTTAAAATATATTATGTAATGTTTTCAATTATTCTTTTGAATTTTAATTATTTTCTTCAATTTTAAATTATTTATATTATTTCTTCATAATTTTCTTCAATTTTTAATCATTTTCTGAATTAATTTTCTAAGATTTTAAAGTTTTTTTCTCAAATTTAAATTACTTTCTTTCATTTTCAAATTGTTCATAATTGTTATATGTTATAATAATTTTTACACTTCATGGACTTCTAGTTAATTTGTAATTATAATTCTTTTGTTATTTACCCATTTTTTTTTCTTTTAATAAATTGTTTGTGTTTAATAATAGTGGGCCTCATTCAAACATAGTAAATTCTTACAAATTTTCTGGAAGGAGAATATTCTCGCTTATATTCTCGAGAATGTAACCACATTTTAATTACCGAGAATTTTGCAACCCTACATATCTACAAAAAAAAACTACCACCGCGGGCAGTGAGGCGCCACCTGTTCAAAACAAATATGGCCGCTGACAGCTAGTTTATTCAAAGACAGTAGAATTTAATTTTACAATAAAAGTTTGTTTCGGAAGTATTGTTACGATTAAAAGTGTGTTAGCTTTAAGCTTAAACAATTTATTTGAATTATTCACTAAAGCTACCCAGTAAAAAGGGGGTTATTGAGCAAGCGTTTTGGCTAGTTGAGCAAGCCGTCTGCTCAATTGTCCAAGCAGCATTTGGACAATCGGGGTGGTTACTCGATCATCCAATGCATTATGCCCAATCATCCAAAAGGTATTTCGAGCTTAAAACTGAAGAAAAGCAACTTAACTTTTGAGAAAACATTAAGAAACGTTAAATTATGGATAAATACAAAAAACTGTATAATAAAAATACGTATATTAAGAATAAATAACATTTCAGAAAAGTCGTGATTTATTGACACACAGGGAGCAGAACACCTGACTAGCAGAATAGACGTGACCAATAAAAATCTTTCTACCGCGAGAGAATAAATTGTGATTGGTTACGTCTATTCTGCTAGTCAGGTGTTCTGCTCCCTGTGTGTCAATAAATCACGACTTTTCTGAAATGTTATTTATTCTTAATATACGTACTTTTATTATACAGTTTTTTGCATTTATCCATAATTTAACGTTTCTTAATGTTTTCTCAAAAGTTAAGTTGCTTTTCTTCAGTTTTAAGCTCGAAATACCTTTTGGATGATTGGGCATAATGCATATTGGATGATTGAGCAACCACCCCGATTGTCCAAATGCCGCTTGGCATTTAGAAATAGGATAGAGGGTCAAAATGTTGTCAATTCTGGTACTATGCGGAGCTAGCAATAAAACTAGATAAAAAATCGAGAATGCAATTCTCGATATATTCACAAAATAAATAATTCCCACTATTATAAAATTATAATTCACTTTAAAATTTTGTTTTTAAAATAAATATCGAATTTTGATGTACTAAATACGTCAATTTTCTCTCTGTCGGCGGCCATATTGAATAGTTCCTAAAGTAACCGATAGGGGCGTTTTGTAAATTTAAACTACCAATACCAAGATCATCCAATTTATCTGGATTTTCCTTAAGAAACTTCAATAAATCAACAAAGTCATGTCTGACGATATTGTGCTCCTGTCTGTACTTCATTGTATCTGAGATGAACCTTGTAAAAAAATCAGAGATTTCTGTGCGTTTCATAAGTGGTCCCATGGCGTTAAATAACCAAGGTGTTAGTTCCTTGATATTCTGTCTCAAAGCTCTCCAGAAACTGTACGAAAACATTTTTCTTCCCATTTGGACAAAAGCGTTTTTATCATCGGACAGTGCATTTATATCGATTCCAAAGGCGCAGGAACCAATCACATTCATTGTAAATTTGGAAGTAAGTTGACGACACTCAATTGGCTCATTTTTGGACACAATTTTCTCGAGATATTTCTCCAAATGATTTGCCGTCTCTTCTAGTAAATAAAACATTTCTTTCAATTTTCCAGATGTAAAAACGGGAGAAAGCTTTTTCCTAAGAGGTCGCCACTTGTCAGCTTCGAGGGCCACTAGATTTTGAGAAAGAGGCTCTATTTTTTCATGAACTTGTATTCCACGATCGGCAAACTTATTGAAATCCTTGATTAGTATGTCTTTGATTAAATCCAAATCTCTTAATAGTAGTAACGGGGAGTTGTTGAAATACAATCCAACCATAGGTTCGTTCTCGTATTCATCATAAATGTTCTTCATAAAGTCTGCGTTTGACACTCGATTAAAAATTATGTCCTTGCAGGTTCCTAGAAGTGGCACAGGTTTAGGACCCGGGACACCTTGATTTTTCCAATATTTGTGATTTGATGTGCTTAAGTAGTATAGAAGGAAGAAAATGGCTGCAGCTATGCACAAAATCTCTATTGGTCCCATTGTACATAAGTGATATGAATATCTGATATTTCACCAAAAATCTGGAATAAATATATTAAAGATATTATATTATTTTATATGCCATTTAAAGTATTGCATTTATGGCCTCAAAATAACAGATACAAATACCTCAAGAAACTCACCAAGCCAAAACTTTACTTGAGTCGTGATTTCCGTTTACCATGAGATATAAGAAGCTTCCGAAGGAAATTCATAGATGGCGTCTTCTGGTTCTACGCAAAACATCTTTGGCAGTTTCAGTCTTGGACTTAAGACACCATCTGTTTTTTTCCGCCGGAAGCTTCTTACAACAAATGATAAACGTAAAAGTATCTGGTTTTTAAAAAAAATTATCAAAGTGCAAATTTTTAGCAAAAGAAAGGAAAGTATTTGTCAACCATTATCATTTTCTCCATCGATCGTTCTTAAATAAATAAAATCTTTAAGTTTATCTGTTGTAAGTCATTGAGGTCTTATAAACGGTTTTTAGATTAAAAGGAAGAAACCGCTTTAGGAGGTTGAAAGAATCAGCACTGGCGTAACTGGGAGGGCAAGGGCCCTGGGATAAAAAGGCAAATTGGGCCCCAATTATATATTATTTTTTAAATAGGTAGACATTATGTTCATTTAAAATTATAAATCATATTTCACCTTTTTAAAATTTTCTAAAATTTTAAAATTATGTCAATTAAAATTTCTTCAAATTTCAGTTAATGTGAACTTGCATTGAATAAAAGTTCAATTAGTCCACGTTTCAAATATACTAAATTTGAATTTTGAATTATTTTTTATCATTTTTCAATTATTTTCTGCAATGTTTAACTATTTTTAAATTATTTTTCAAAATCTTAAATTTACCTTTCTCAAATTTTAATTATTTTGTTTAGTTTTTTCAATCACTTTTTCAATTCTAATTATTTTTCCCTTGACATTAAATCAATTTCATTATTTATTTCTAAATTTTATACTATTCATCGCAAATTTAAATTAATTTTTTCAATTTACTATTATGTTTCTCATTTTGCAATTATTGCTTTCAATTTTTAATCATTTTAATAAATTCTTAATTAATTTCATAGACTTTCAAATATTTCAAATAATTATTTTGTTCAATTTTCATTTCTTTTTATTATTTTGCAAAGATTTTCTCCGTCTTTTAATATTTTTATTATTTTTCAATTAATTTTCTTAATTTTCAGTTATTCTCAGAAATTTAGATTATTGTCATCAATTTTGCATATTTTAAACGATTTTTTTATTATTTTCTTCAATTTCTAATTATTTTTATTATTGTGGCATAACTTTAAAAAAATTCAATTATTTTCATCAATTTTTCATTATTTCTGCGATTTTTGCTTCCTCATAGAGGAAGCGTTGTGATCGTTAAGATTTTCGATTTTCCAAAAATAGTGTAAATCGACTCAGTTTCATCTGAAAAGTTCAAATTTTCATTCCTGAGAAAATGTCCGGATGTGTGTGTGGGTGTGTGTGTGTGTGTGTGTGTGTATGTGGTAAATTTTTTGTCGCCAGGATATCTCGAGAACGCTTCAACGGATTTTAATAAAATTTGGATGACATATGAAGCTCACAAATATCTAAATTTGGACACAGGGATTTTTGAAAATACCAAATCAAATTTTTTTTAGCACCTTTTTTCATCGAAAATATCGTTTTTTGGCAAAAAATTTTTTCATGCTAAAAATTCAGACAAATGAATGAAAAAATCATATTCCTTGTTTCAAAACGAATCGATTGATCTATATAAAGTATATAATTGACCAAAAACTCACGTAATAATTCATGATTTTTCAGTTTTTTTCATCAAAAAATCTCGTTTTTGGAAATTTTTTAAAAAAAAAAATTGTTTTCATGATAAAAATTCAACCAAACGAATTACAAAATCATATTCCTTGTCTCAAAATGAATCGATTGACCTATATAAAGTATATAATTGACTAAAAACCCACGTAATAATTCATGATTTTTCATTTTTTTTTCAACGAAAAATCTCGCGATTTGACAAAAAAAATTTTCATGCTAAAAATCCAACCAAACGAATTACAAAATCATATTCCTTGTCTCAAAACAAATCGAGTGACCTATATAACTTTTATATTTGACTAAAAACTCACGTATTAATTCGTAATTTTTAATTTTTTTTTATTGAAAAATTTCGTGTTTTGCCAAAAAAAAATTTCTTGCTAAAAATTCAAACAAATGAATTAAAAGAATCATATTCCTTGTCTTAAAACGAATTGACTAAAAATAATTGACTAATAATTGACTTTATTTATTTATAATAAATAAATAAATAAAGTTTTGGAAAATAGAAAAAAAATATATATATTGATTTATGATTATTTTATTATTATTACTTATTTGCATAAAAATAAATAATAAATAATTTAAAATTAAATTATTATTTTTTTATATTATAAATAAATTTATTGCTTCCTCTATGAGGAAGCAAATTATCTTGCTTCCTTGGAAGCGAAGTGTCCATGAAATGGACAGAATTCACACCTAGTTTAATAAATCTCTATAATTACAAAATTTTATGTAGTTTTGTAATTATTTTCTATTTTTAAACATATATTTTATGATTTTTTCAATTATTTTCCTCAAATTTGATTTATTGTTTGCAATTTTCCATATTTAAATTATTATTATCATATTTTATTTTAATTTTTTTCTCAATCATAAATTATTTTCAACATATTTCACCAACTTTTTTATTAATGTTTAATTAATAATCTTCAATTTTCAATCTGCAAATTATTGTCGGGAATATCCAAATTTTGTTCACAAGTTCAATTCACTTTCATTATTTTTCAACTATTTTCTTCAAATTTAAATTAATGTTGTCATTAATCAATTACTTTTGTCATTTTCCAATTATTTTTTTCATATTTTTGTTATTTTTGCCATTTTAGAATTATTTTTTACAAATTGCAATTACTTTATTCAATTTTCTTTATTTTTATGAACTTTTAAAATTCTGACACTTGTTTTCAATTATTTTCATCATTATTTTTATTATTGTCACGAATTTATTAAGTTTTTTACACCTTTTTCAATTATTTTCTTCAAACTTTAATTAATTTTTCATATTTGAATTTTTTGAACACTTTTAAATTATTTTCTTCAAATTTCAATTATTGTCTTCAAACTTCATTTAATTTCTTCAACTTTCAATTATTTTTCTCAAACTTATAATATTTTTTTTAACTTTACAATTATTGTCTATAATTTTTTAATTTTTACACCAGTTTTGAATTATTTATTTCAATATTTCAATTATTTTGTCAAGTTTTCAAGTATTTTTTTCAAATTTAAAATTTTTTTAAAGTAATCATTTATTTTTGTCATTTCTCAATTATTTTTTCAAATTCCAACTATTTTTGTCAATATTCAAATATTTTTGACATTTTGGAATTATTTTCATTAAATGTCATATTCTTCAATCTTTTTATTATTATCATGAATTTATGAACTTTTGAAGATCAGTTTTCAATTATTTATGTCATTATTCAATTAGTTTTTTCACTTTTTAATTATATCGTTAATTTTTCAATTATTTTATCCAATTTTTAAATTAATATATTTAGTTTTTTACTTTTTTACTTCATTTTTTAATATATTTCTCATTTTTCATAATTATTTTTCTAAATTTCAGTTATTTTTGTCATTATTCAACTATTTTTTACACATATACATTTTTTTGATATTTTTTAATTATTTTTTTTAAGTTTCAATTATTTTCTTGAAAATTCTATTATTTATTTCAATTTTTCAACTATTGTCTAAAAAGTGAAATTTTTACATCATCTTTTATAATTATTTATGTCATTATTCAATTAGTTTCCTTACGCATTTTACTTATTTCTTCAATATTACAATAATTCTGCGAAAATTTAAATTTTTTACACCAGTCTCAAACTTTTGTTTCAAATTTTAATTTTTTTTGTCATTCATTAATTATTTTTGAAACTTTTTAATTATTTACTTCAAATTCCAATTATTACGTTTCAATTTTTGTCATCATTTTTTTATTTTTAATTAATTTTTCAATTAGTTTTGTCATTCACAACTTTTTTTTCAAATTGAATTATTTTTTTCATTATTCAATTATTTTCTACATATTTTAATTATTTTTGCAATTTTCGAATTGCTTTTTTCAAATTTGAATGGCTTTTCCTGCTGGCGCCCCCGAATTTAATATCAAACTCTAATATATTGTTTATTCACTTTTTTTATTTAAAAACTTACTATTTAATCACTTTTTTTTATTTAAAAGCTCACTATTTACTCACTTTTTTCACTTAAAAACTCATTATTTACTCACTTTTTTAAATTAAAAAGTTTTTTTTCACTATTTTCAATCTGCAAGTCCACTGGCAGCCCTCCTTATTGGATAAATATTATTCATCGATTTGTTTTATTTATTATTATAATTTAATTTCTAAATTGTAGGGAAAACTAATCGCGCGCTTGCGCGTGATATATTATTATTTTATAATAGACAAACAATTTTTTGTTGTAATTTACTAAATTTTTGTATTATATATAATTAAAAACTGTAATTTTTTCTGAACATTGCATTGCACTTGTTTATTCTTATAACAATAAAATATTCCCAGGTTATAATCATAATATTACAATTCTTATAAGTATATTGTAATATTTAAAGAAAACTATTATTGCCACTAACTATTTGTATACACGTTTGAGAGTTTTAAAAAGAATATTCCACATTTATTATTGCAATTAAAAACTAGAAAATAAATACTAAAAAATTAGTAATTGTGCAAAATGTAGAAACTAACATGTGTCTAAGAATAAACAACTTTTTAAGCTTTATATTAAAAAACTAAGTATTCTATCGTTAATGCAACAAAATATTGTTGTTAATAATACATAATAAAATACAATAAACAAAAGTAGAAGGTTACTAACTTTCTTAAAGAATTAACAATTTATTAATTTTTTCGTGTTTTAAACTCATCGTTTCAGGTTTAAAAGATAAATGACGACTAAGAGAGATCTTGTTGAGTACTGATAGTCAAACGTAGGTGGGAAGTGCAAATTAACTGTTTATGTATATAGTATGACTAGTCATTGACAGAATGAATTGCATCTTTTTCTGAAAATTCCTACAGTAAATATGTTTTAATGTTATCAGATAATAAATCAAGTAAAGTATGCTTTTTTATTTTACAACACTGTCAAAACAAAAATTGTTTAATAATGTTAAATAAACACATTTTTAACCTCAGTATTTAGGTAATACTTATTATTATTATTATCATTGCAGGGTCCAGAGGCGTCGGAAGGTCAAATCTCAAGTTTTCAATGTTACTCTTACATTAATTAATTTTGCTTAAGACGTTATAATATTGTCGATTTTCAAAAAAAAGGTTCATTATACTTACTTTCACTTAAAATGCGTAAATTTTTATTTTTAAATTTAAAAAATTATATCTTCAAACTTATATTAAAAATTGACAAATATCTAAAATCAGACTCACGGATTTTTAAAATTATTAAATAATCAGTTTTTTATACATTTAAGACTACTTTTCATTTTATAACTTCATCAATTTTTATTTTCTAACCATAGTGCATTTAAAAAAAATTCTAGACTAGTAAATGAACCAATTGTTCTATATAAAGTGTACATTTTATCTACAGTTTGAGGAAATAATGAAGATTTTTAACTTTTAATGAAATTTTCAATTTGGTGTTTTTTTTTTTATAAAACATGTCTAATTATGATTTTTAGTTGTGATTGAATAATCAATTTATTATAATTTATTGTTGCAAAATTATAACATTTACAAATAAACAAGAAAATACCAGAATTGTAAATATTGTCATAGTTAGTTTTACTTAATACTATAAATCAATAAATTAAATAAGATATTCAGTTAAACTAGTAAGAACAATTATTATATCATTGTTTAAACAAATAAATGTTGTTATTTACCAACTTCTTACACGATGCATCTACAAAAATAAAGTTTTTTTTCTCCTAATTTTGCAATTAATCGATCTTTATGTAATTACGGATTTAGAATAAAAACTAAATTATCATTTAAACATTTAAATTACTATTATCTTCCAACCTCATTCACATTGCCTAGAAAGTTGCAGTTTTTTCCTAATTTTGCAATTAACCAATCTTTACATAATTACAAATAAAGATTAGAAATAAAATTATTATTTAAACATTTTTTAAACAAATTTTTTTAAAACAATTATTAATTGTTGTTATTTGCCAACTTTATGCTAATAATTTGTATAAAAAAGTATAAATAATAATTTCATCTGTAATGTTTATCCGTAATTGTATGAAGTTAGATCATCTTGAGATGAGAAATATGATTTTTTTATTCGTTAAGTTGTATTTTTAGCATGGCAAAAATTTTTGGCAAAAAAAAAATATTTTCAATCAAAAAAGGTACTCAAAAAAATTTGATTGGGCATTTTCAAAAATGCCTGTGTCTAAATTTTGATATTTATGAGCTTAATAAGCCATCCAAATTTTATTAAAATCCGATAAAACGTTATCGAGATATTCTGGCGATAAAAAAGTTACACACACATACATATAAACACACACAAACATCTGGTCATTCGCTTAAAAATCAAAATTTAAGCATTATAAATGAAAAAAAATAAAAGAACAGTTTTTAAATTAGAAGTTTTATAAATAAAAGTGAAAAAAAACATTAATAAATAATAACACTGGTTTTATTTCAATAGAAAGACTCAGTATTGTGGTAGAATATATAGTTGCAATGTTTAACAAAAATTATTGTTAAAATTTTTTTTTTCTAAATTGTTTGAAGCAAATTTTTGATAAGTGTTTTTTAAAAATTTATTTTTCATTCCTACTCTATATATTAAAATTATTAAATTTATTTATAACACAGCCCCACAAAAAAAAAAAGTGTCATGTACTTTTGACCGGAATACCCTAGCCCTATGTATTTTGACGCGCTGAACACGAATCCGAAGTCAGTTTTGCTCTATCACGTCAGGATTTTTTCCTAACCTCAAAATCAATAAAATGACACTTTTTGTTCATTAGCATGTGAACCCGACTTAACATTAATACATGCCTAGGGCGAATAGAAAGCTTGGATTGTGACCTTTAAAACGCTTTTTTAAAAATTGTTCTACGATGATTTTTAACGTAGTTATGATGTTTTATTTAAAATCATTTTTTTCCATTACACCATACCACATCAATAATTGAAGTGTTATTTACATTTGGAAAAAATTTATATTTTAAATAAAACATCATAACTTCGTTAAAAATCATCGTAGAACAATTTTTAAAAAAAGCGTTTTAAAGGTCACAATCCAAACTTTCTATTCGCCCAAGGCATGTATTAATGTTAAGTCGGGTTCACATGCTAATGAACAAAAAGTGTCATTTTATTGATTTTGAGGTTAGAAAAAAATCCTGACGTGATGGAGCAAAATGGACTTCGGATTCGTGTTCAGCGCGTCAAAATACATAGGGCTAAGGTATTCCGGTCAAAAGTACATAACACTTTTTTTTTTGTGGGGCTGTGTAATTAATATGTTTAAAAATATAGTTTATACAGAGTGTTTCAATGTAAAGTCGAAATAGCGGAGGAGAGTATTTTGTTTATTTTAATAGATACTGGTTCTAAGAGTAAGAAGTAGCTCTGCCGAGGTGGATCTGCGGTAGGGTGTCAGGAACCAGCCCCTTCGGGATTGATCGCCAAGTGCGTAATGGATGTAAGAAGTCGGAACCTTCATTGCTACTGGCGAGTCTGTTCCGTCTGTGTATTCCGGTAACGGCTAAGCAGTCTGTTCGAGGCAGAAAAAAATAAACGCAGCAGGACGGTCTCTGTTTATTGGAGGCGGCCTTTGAGGTTATCCGCACAAACATGCGGTTTTTAGAACCAAAAGGGTTGAAAACCAATAACACAGAAAAAGGAAACAAGATGGGTCGCCAGTCGAAAAATCAGGCGGGTCTCTGAGGATCATACCGAAAGTGAGCACCAGTATATCAAGTTTTCAGTCTCAGGGGGAGACACACCTAGAGCAATAGCACAGGTAGCTTCCTGTAAGAACGGCCCTAGGTTGAACATTAAAAAACTATACGTCGAGAAGTTCGGCCGGTCCCTCGAAGAATCCCGCCTCGTTGAGGAACTGGAATGGGTGAAGAGGCCGGACAATCTGGATGGAGAGGTGGGGACGGTAAGGACGCATATAAAGAGGTCAAAAGGATCGTCAGAAAGGAGATCCGAAGGTCACAGAGAAGTTGTTGAAAGCGCCTAATCGATGACGTCGAGAAGGACCCATGGGGTCTGGGCTATAAAATCGCTACCAATAAACACCCCAGATTCTTCTAGATTGCTTCAACAACTGCTTAGAAAAAGGAGAGTTCTTCCGCGAGTGGAAAAGACAGATACTGGTTCTCCTAAAGAAAGGTAACAAACCTCTAGATAGGATCTCATCCTACACGCCAATATGCCTGTTAGATACGATGAGCAAACTTCTAGAGGACATGGTCCTGCAGAGGATGCAGCTCTACTTGACCGGAGAAAAGAGTCTATCCGAACACCAATTCGGTTTCGTAAAGGTCTGTCCACTGTAGATGCCATCCAGGAGGTAGTGGACCTAGCCAGGAGAGGAAAGGACAAATTGGGTCCGGAGAAGGAAAAGAGCTTCTGCGCGTTGGTACGCGCAGCTATAGACATACGCAATGCGTTCAATGCCGTGCGATGGGAAGATCTTATCAAGTCGATGAGTAACAAAGGAATACCGCCCTACCTGTTTGCGGATAATGGATAATTATCTTAGCGACAGGTGGGTAATATATGAGGGAGACACGTGCACTCTGAAGGAAGAGATGCAAAGAGGTGCCCCTCAAGGCTCCAGGATAGGTTCATTCGTATGGAACGTCTCCTATGATGACTTTTTGCGAATGGGTCTACCTAAAGGTGCAGTGATCATCGGCTTCGTGGACGACGCGTTGATCGTATGCACTGCCGAGACTGTAGAAGCTCTTGGAATATTGGTAAGCAAATGTCTGCGACTAGTAAAGAGCTGGCTGGAGCAAGTATATTATTTATCTAGGTGTGGAACTGGACAAGTTCCTAAAATTCAAACGCCATATTGCTGTGGCATCTGATAAAGCTGTTTAATGTGCCCTAAGCTTAGCCCGATTAATGCTGAATATCGGTGGGCCGTCCGAAAAGAAAAGGAGATTAGTTTTCCACTCAAAGCTGCTTTATACAGCACCAGTGTGGGCTCCCTTCCTGCGAACAGACAGAAGTAAGACCATCTTGAACAAGATGCAGTCCGTGCAAAGGATTATAACCAAGCGTATAATCTCTGCCTATAGGACAGGTATCTGCGAGTGCTGCTCAGGTCCTTGCCAGCGTCCCGCCGACAGACCTTTTAGCGCAAGAAAGGGAGGAAATTTTCCATCTTTTCAAAGATAGAGTGTCTACTCGTTATACGGATGACAATAGACCCAGCAAGGACCAAATCCGCCGGGATGCGAGAAGCAGACTCGTCAAAAGATGGCAGACAAGATGGAGCGGGGAGAAAAAAGGTCGTTGGACACATCGGCTCATACCAACACTCACCACTTGGATTAACTGAAAACATGGGATAGTCTCATACTACCTAACGCAAGCGCTCTCAGGTAACGGGTGTTTTAACTCGTACCTAGAGCGCTTTAAAAGAAAAGCAAGTGCAGAGTGTGCGTACTGTCAGTCCCTAGAGGACGACGCAAAGCACCGGAGAACGTGGTCCTGCTAATGACTGGCTCTAAAGAGAATTTGCGGCACATCGAAACCTTCATTCAACATGTCATGAAGGTTAAAGATCTCGACGGCCGCCAAAAGAACTAGTTCCCGTAAGTCGAGGCAAGACATCGCCTAGGCCATAGCGAAGGAATATAAGACCACTCAGCGAAAGCGATACGCCAGCTAACTAGGGCTAACCGGGAGTGGTCTTAAGGCCTCAAGTAAGGGTGTGTTTTTAGAGGGTCGGCAGAACATAACCGTGTAGTACGAGCTACAGGGTACATGAAGGCAGGTTTTCACACCCTACGCAAAAAAAATGATCTACTAAATATAAAAAAAAACTGTCGCGACGGAGTGGAGTTTCTTATTTTTCCAATATATACTGGTTACAATATAAAAACAAACATTTTTATTAGTAATATTTGCGAAATTTTGTGAAAAGAAACACTTGCTGAACTAATTATTAATAACATTTATAATTTATCTACTAAATATAAATAAAAACTGTCGCGACGGAGTGGAGTTTTTATGTTACAACATTCAGCATGAAATTTAAGATAGCACTTTAATTTTTTTGTTTGGGAAAGAGTCAGTAATTATACATTAACATCACTCTACACCTTCTCTAATGCTTTACTTTACTGTAAAATTCTTTGTTTAAATTTATCACTTATATTCGTATTTGGCGATGCGATGGAGGCAGAGTGGAGTTTAAAGTGATGGACAAAACAAATTTAATTTTCTAAAATAAGGTTACAAATATTTTGCATTGACAATTTATGAATTAAATGCAAAATTTAACAATAAATAAATATTCTTTAAAGTTCTTTAATGATGTTAAAACGGGAATGAATAATTTTTTTTTTTTTTTTAATGTAAAATTGTTACGTTAACGGCGACAGAGTGGAGTTTTTCATCACTGAAAATCAGTAGCCAAAAAATGCAACTACCACTGGGTGTTTGAGTAGAAAAAACTTAAAGACATTAGTAATTACTGTTTATTAACTAATTTAAATAAATTATAAATACTTAATTACCTATTTAAATCGAAATTGTCTATTATCGCAACTTTGGCATATCGTCATTAATTGAATAAAACTTCTGTTCCATAGAATTTCATTCTCTCACTTTTACAAACATTCACATTCGAATACATGTATTGACCTTCACCCACCAATTCTATCTGTATGTCACTATTTGCATATTTATTCAAAGCAGAGAAATTTTTGCTTCCAAAGATGTGATCAAGACGTATCGTCCACGTGGCAAATGGACTCAATACATAATCTAACATATTGTAGTCAACCTGACGCCTTCGTCTTGACGTGAAAAATTTACTACCAAAATCAAAAGCACCGGATTTAATTAAACGCACCTTATCATCACATCTATAATAAGAGTCACCATTATGAGTTATTGTTACTGAAAAAACTTTTAAATTGTTTCTCATATCTTCGCTTATTTTTGGATCATTTGAAACAAACAAAACTTTTACGTCCCGAAACTTTACAGCATTTAAATCATGTTGCTCTGAAATGTTTGCAAAGAGCTTTACTTCTTTCCCTTGAAGAATATTTTTGATATTAGTTGAATACAAGCTACTATTCCATGTGTAAAACGCAGGAAGAGGACCACCATTTCCAAATTTAGCAGTGCTAGTGTACCTAAAGAGTCGACCATGTGCTTTTCTTTTCTTTAAATGGGATTTAAAAAACTTCATTTTCTCAATTAATATTGGTGCTTTTATTACAGGATCAGTGAGAACTGCAATTGGAGATTCAATAACACCTGGGAATTCTTTTATGAATGGAAATATGTATTGCATGAATGCTAGTATCCATTTGTTATATTCGTCGAGTATGTCATTTGCATAATGAACTTGTGTTAAGGCAGTTAATGATTTTCTAACCCCTGCATCATTGATGTTCGTGATTTGAAACGGCACACTGAACATGTTTTCCAAATAATCAGCATTTTTAATCTTGGCATGAAATTCCTTAATAAGAATATGAAGACGAATGACTGCATTTATTGCTCTCTTAAGCTTTCCCATCGTTATTCCAACAGACTTCTCAACCTGAAATTTCTCAGTCCAGGACTCCAGCTGAGCTAAAACTTCTGCGAAATATTCGTCCATTTTCCACTTTTGGAACTCAAGATAACTGATGTGAGAGATTGTATATTGATCTGATTTCTTTAATATCTTTCGACGAATCTGTTCGATTTTAGGCTCCAAGTGCTCATGAACCTTTTCTTTAAAATCTTCCAGTTTTTGGATGTCTTCGGGTTCTTGATTAATCGTGTCATCTACCTGGTCTATATCAGACACAGCTTTAGAAATTTTGCTAAAAGTTTCCATTCCTACATTAATCATATTTTCAACATCCATCATTGTTTCCATGTACTCTAGCGATTCTGAAAGCTTGTCTTGATCTATGTCAACGTTTCTAGACCATCTTTCTTCTTCTTCTTCTACAATTTTGTTCAAATCTTTGGCTGCGTCAATTCTCTTAGAGTCTGGCGACTTTATAATACTGTAATATTGCTTTAT
Organism: Ganaspis brasiliensis; assembly: GCA_037103525.1. Lineage (NCBI taxonomy): Eukaryota > Metazoa > Arthropoda > Insecta > Hymenoptera > Figitidae > Ganaspis > Ganaspis brasiliensis. Next base: position 207,787 of record JAZKLR010000580.1, on the reverse strand, counting down.
TTTTACTTCTGTGTCAATCAATGGTTGTATGTATATTCCTGCTTTGCTATATTCGTCCATCTTTCCTCTTAGGTCAGTCAACTTTTTTTCAACCATTAATACATCTTCTTGATGCCTTTGGTCATATTTTTCAAAAGTATGTTCCAGTGAATTTGTTACTGCTATGGGTATTTGTATTTCCTGAGGTACAACATCAGCTTGTGAATCTAATAAATTTGATTCGACAAGACCAGTACCTGTACTCAGTCCAGTGCCAACTACTCCACAAAGAGGATTTACAAATGCCAATCCCGCGAAGAGTATTTGCATTGTGCCGAATAGTATCCTTAATACAAGTTTCTGCTCCAGTTCTTTCCTCTTCAGCTTTAATTCTTCAATTCTCTCCTTCTTCATACTCACCAAATGTTCAACTTCCTTTACCACTTGTTTTATTTCGCTGTTTAGCTCGTCTATCCTTTCATCCAAAAATTCCTGAAGATCATTCTCAAGTAATCGTCTTGCTTCTTCAATTTCAATATCGAAATCCATTTTAAAATTTTCACTGATAGTTTTCATGTCAACTAGAACTTCCGCATTATGTAATCTTTCACTCTCCTCTATACACTCATCCAAGTATGTTTCAATCATAAGAACAGAATGATCATAAAAATTGTCTTCTAACTTTTCTATTTTTCTTGAAACAAGAGTGTCCAAATTTAAAAGCACCTTTGTGAATTCATCATTTTTCTCACTTTCATGTCGATATAAATTATATTCGTAAATTCCTTGTCTCCACTCTATTAACATAACCAGAGTAATTGATTTATTTGACTCTGTTGAAGAGCATTTTTCCAAGTGAGTCAGTTCCTCAATAAAATACTGTGTTCTATAATTTTGTAGAATGTTAGTATTATTGTTTATTTGTCTATACAATTCCACGTAATTACTACTACCACCTTTGAAAATAGTCGACAAAATATACATTTTGTATCTTTTTACAACTTGTCCAAAATCTTCTAAAATAATTGATTTATTCGGTTTTTGGTAACCTTCAGTATTGTAGTCTGATTTACCAAAAAATTCGGCATTCTCGTTTTGATCTTCCATTGAAGTTACAAATCCTCCCCTTCCATAATTACCGTCAGTCCCATTTTGTGCAGCTAATCGAATGTCAAATTTCATAGAATTGGTAAAGAAAAAGAACTTTATTGCACCGTGAATACCACCTGGTCCTCTTCTGCCACCATTTCCAGTAGAATTTGACGGTCCAATTCCATTACCGCCATCTTGACCATCGCCACCTTTTCCACCGTTACATGAAATTCTTAAATTCGTTCCGTCTATGGATGTTGACAAAACTCCAAAGAAAGTTCCTCCTGGACCACCAGGAACGCCGGGTAAACCATTGACTCCTTTTGTAATGTTAACTTTGACCTCAGTATCTGCTTTTCGAGATCTCTGAAAATTACATTAAACATTAAAAGAAAAATTCTAGGTTCTTTTCGGACATAGAGTTACAAAGCAAAATCGACCCTGTCCGATCCAAAATTTTTCTCCAAAACTCAATTGTCAGAATATCCATTTGACCGAATTTTTTTTATTCAAAATTGTATTACTCAGAAATCTCATTTATCCATTACGCATTTATCGAAAATCTCATTTGCCCGAAATTGCATTGATCAAAAATCTAATTTGTCAGTAATTTGAATTATCTATTTCTTTATCAACAATTGCATTTATCAGAAATCTAATGTTTCCGAGATTGCATTTCTCAGAAGTGGCATCGGTCCGAAATTGCATTTATCAGAAATTTACTAAAAATCTTACTTAACAGAAATTTTAATTATCAGAAATGTCATTCACACAAAAGCGCATTTATCAAAAATCTTATTTGTCCGAAATTGCATCTAACAAAAATTTAATTTTTCAGAAATTTCAATTGTCAGAAACCTCTTTTATCAAAAATTGCATTTATCGGAAATCTCATTAGACCGAAAGTTAATTTATTAAAAATTTCATTTATTATAAAAAGCATTTATCAGAAGTCTCATCTGTTTGAAATAGCATTTATAAGTAATCTAATGTTTCCGAAATTAAATTTCTAGGAAATCGCATCTATTCGAAATTGCATTTGTCAGAAATCTAAATTGTCTGATATTTCATTGACCGAAAAATCTAATTTGACAGAAATCTCATTTGTTCAAACTTATATTTATCAGAAATCTCATTAGTTCGAAATTCCATTTATCTGAAGTTTTATTTATCAGAAATTGCATATATCAGAAATCTCGTTTGTTTGAAAAATAAATTGTCAAAAATCTCATTTCTACGAAATTGCTTCTTTCAGAAATATAATTTGTCAGAATTATTAATTACCAGAAATATCATTAATTTAAACTTTCATTTATCAGAAATCTAACTTGTGCGAAAAGTAAATTATAAGAAATCTCATTTGTCCAGAATTGCATTTATCAGAAATTTAATTAATCAGAAATTGCATTTAGCAGAAACCTCATTTATCCAAAAAAAAAAACATTTATCAGAAATTTCTTTTGTCCGAAAGTTAAATTATCAGAAATCTAATTTCTCCGAAAATGCATTTACCAGAAATCTCGTTTGTCCGAAAAGTAAATTATCAGAAATCTAATTTATTCAAAATTGTATTTATCAGAAATTTAATTTATCCGAAATAGCATTTATATGAAATCTCGTTTGTCCAAAATTGAATTATCAAGAATTTCATTTATTAAAAATTACTTATCAATAATCTCAATTGTAAGGATTTTCAATTATCAAAAATCTAATTTGTTCAAAATTGAATTTATCAGAAATCTCCCCCGTCCGAAATTTCATTTATCAGAAATCTAATTTGTCCAAAATAGCATTTAATAGAAATCTCGTTTTTTATAAAAAATTAAATTATTACGAATTTCATTTATCAAAAATAGTATTTATCAGAAATCTCATTAGTCCGAAATAGCATTTATAAGAAATCTAGTTTTTCAAACATTGTATTTATCAAAAAACCCATTTATCCAAAAGTGCATTTTCCAGAAATCTCATTTATCCGAAATATTATTTATCAGAAATTTCATTTGTCAAAAAATGGGAAAATGAGATTTTTGTACATGGACTTTAGGACAATTGAAGGTTCTGGAGAATAATCTTTTGGATAAATGAAACTTCCGATAAGTGCGATTTCGGACAAATGCGATTTCTGATAAATGCAAGTTTTGACAAATAAGATTTCTGATAAATGCAATATTGGACAAATTAGATTTTTGATAATTGGAAATTCTGACAAATTAAATTTCTGTTAAATGCAATTTCGGACAACTAAGAAGTCTGATAAATTCAATTTTTGATAAATTAGATTTTTGACAAATTAAAATTTGGATAAATGAGGTTTTTGGTAATTGGTTTTTCTGAAAAATGAGATTTCCGATAATTGCAGTAGCAGACAAATGAGACTTCTGATAATAACAATTTTTGTGAAATGCGATTTCTTATAAATGTAATTTTTGACAAATAAGATTACTGATAATTAACATTTTTGACAAAAGAGAGTTCAGAAAAATAATATTTCGGATAAATGAGATTTCTGATAATTGCAATTTCTGAGAAATGAGATTTCTGATAAATGTAATTTTCGATAAATGAAATTTCTGATGAATGCAATATCGGACAAATGAGATTTCTGATAATTGCAATTTCTGATAACATGAATGATCGTCTGCTGTTTGCTTGTATCGTCTCGATTTTATTTTATAAAAAAAAACATATTGATTGTGATCGAATTGATCAAATTTTATTGCACTTTCTTGAATGTTTCAAATATATTACATACTTGTAAGTAACCTAATATTCACAATTTAAACTTTGTAACCTAAATTTTTATTTACTATTAATAATTATCAACATTTTTGAAAAAATATTTTATTAAGGATTCTTTCTTTTAGTTGACATTTTCTATTCATAACGCAATTATACTGAACCTTTAAGTGGGCAATTTGATTGACTTTCATCTGAGCGGTGTATCTGGCATTTCTCAAAAATCCATTTATTTTATAATTGTTTATAAAAAAAAAGAATATTTATTGCAAATTAAATTTTCCTTAATTATAAACTTTAATTTGCCAAATCTAAGTATAATATAACAAAACGCGACTTTTTTGTCACAAAAATGATATTTTAGTTTATTTTTTTATGTAGGTTGTTTATAGAAAAAGATATATTTATTGCAAAATCAAATTTTACTGAAAGAATGTACAATTTGTATCTTCTAGTTAAAATTACCAGAAAATGAAAAAAATATTTAGCTACAAATGCCCAAATACAGCATTTCTTTCTATAAAGTAAATTCTATACATTGTTTAAAAAAAAGGGTATTTATTGCAAATTAAATTCTCCTTTATAATAAACCTTAATTTACCAAATCTAAGTATAATATAATAAAACGCGACTTTTTTGCCACACAAATAATATTTTACTTTATTTGTTTATACAGATTGTTTATAGAAAAATATATATTTATTGCAAAATCAAATTTTACTGAAAGAATGTACAAATATTTTAGTCAAAATTGCCAGAAAATTAAAAAAGTTTTAGTTAAAAATGTCCAGATGCAGCATTTGTTTATATAAATTGTTTATAAAAAAATGGATATTTATTGCAAAACAAATTTTCCTTAATAACAAATTTTTGTTTGACAAATCTAAACAAATATTAAAAAAGGGCGACTTTTTTTGTCAAAAAAATGATATTTTAGTTTCTTTGTTTATATCGATTGTTTATAACAAGTGGTAAATTTAGTGGAAAATCTAATCTTGTAGAAAAAATCTTCCTTTGTATGTTCAAGTTAAAATTGCCAGAAAATGAAAAAAAGTTTTAGCTTATAAATGTCTAGATGCAGTATTTGTTTAGATATAGATTGTTTATAAAAAATGTATATTTTGTTGTAAAACAAATTTTCCTTAATAACAAACTTTTGTTTAACAAATCTAAATAAAATATTAAAAAACGCGCCTTTTTAGTAAAAAAAAATGATATTTTAGTTTCTTTGTTTATATTGATTGTTTATAATAAGAGGTAAATTTATTTAAAATCTAATTTTATAGAAAGAATGTTCACTTTGTAGGTTCTAGTCAAAATTACGAGAAAACGCAAAAAGTTTTAACTTTTAATCAAAAAATATTGCTAAATTGTTTATTTAATTATTTTCTAATATTAATTATTTTTTAAAGGGGTTAGAAAAAACACCATAAATTACAAAATAACGAAAAAATCGTTAAAAAATATTTTTTACTACTTTTATTCAAGTTTTTTTTTATATATTCTGAATAAATAACATAAATATTGATTTTTAATCATTATTCCATATAATTGCTAATTTGTTTAAACATTAAATTATTATTGTTTATTTACAATTTTTTATCAAATTGAGCTACAGAGTTGCGGTTTTATCTTAATTTTGCAACTTTTTAGGCCGAATATAACCAGTTACTAACAACAAACTAAAAATAAAAATTTTTAAATTGATTAAACAAATTACTATTGTTTATTTACAACTTTTTATCAAATTGAGCTACAGAGTTGCTATTTTTTCTCAATTATGCAATTTTTCAGGCCGAATGTAACCAGTTACTAACAACAAACTAAAAATAACAATTAAAAATTGTTTAAACAAATTACTATTGTTTAACTTCAACTTTTCATCAAATTGAGCTACAGAGTTGCGATTTTTTCCCAATTTTGCAAATTTTTAGGCCGAATGTAACCAGTTACTAACATCAATCTAAAAATAACAAATTAACCAATTGTTTAAACAAATTACTTTTGTTTAACTTCTACTTTTTATTAAATTAAGCTACAGATTTGGAATTCTTTTTCAATTTTGCAAAGTTTGAAGCCGAATGTGACCAGTTACTAACAGCAATCTAAGAATAAGAAATTTAAAATTGTTTAAACAAATTACTATTGTTTAACTTCTACTCATTATCAAATTGAGCTATAGAATTGCAGTTCATTGTAAATTTTGTAACTTTTCAAGCTTAATGTAACCAGTGACTAACAACAATCTCAGAATAACAATTTGAAAATTGTTTAAACAAATTTCTATTGTTTAACTTAAACTTTTTATCAAATTGAGCTACAGAGTTGCAATTTTTCTCAATTTCGGAACTTTTAAAGCCGAATGCAACCAGTTACTAACAATAATCTAAGAATAATAATAGTTAAATTGTTTAGACAAAGTACTATTGTTTAACTTCTACTCTTTATCAAATTGAGCTACAGAGTTGCAATTTTTCTCAATTAAACATTTATTTTTTAAGCGGTAAGATTTAATGCTATACGTAATTATCGTGTAAAAATTATCAACAAATTTTTATTATAAAAATGTTAAATTTAACATTGTTATTCTTAGTTTGTTGCTAGTAACTGGTTACATTTGGCCTACAAAGTTGCAAAATTGAGAAAAAAATCGCAACTCTGTAGCTCAATTTGATAAAAAATTGAAGTTAAACAATATTAATTTGTTTAAACAATTGGTTAAATTGTTATTTTTTTATTGTTGCCAGTAACTGGTTACATTCAGCTTGAAAAGTTGTAAAATTGACAAAAAATCGCAACTCTGTAGCTCAATTTGATAAAAAGTTGAAGTTAAACAATAGTAATTGGTTTAAACAATTTTAAAATTGTTATTCATAGTTTGTTGTTAGTAACTGGTTACATTCTACCTGAATAGTTGCAAAATTGAGAAAAAATCGCAACTCTGTAGCTAAATTTGATAAAAAGTTTATGTTAAACCATAGTAATTTGTTTAATCAAATTTAAAATTTTTATTTTAAGTTTGTTGTTTGTCAATTTTAATTAATAAACTTACATAAATACCTTTTAAAAAGAAATTATGTTAATATTAGAATAAATTCTATTAATGTTAGATTGAGGAATTAACCTTTTACCTAAACGAAATAAAATGTTTTTGTTAATTTTGGTTACAAACCACCCTAATATATTATAAAATAAGTAATTCTGTTGTCAGTTTTAAAATATTTGAGGATAAGCTACACCTGAACAGATTTGGTTTTTAAAAAGAAAAGACTCATAAAAACATATTTTGCCAAAATTCCTATAGAAGTGATAAAGAAAAAATTATCAACAGTGATCAATGTAAAAATTAGGTGATTCTGTCAAAAAATAATAAATAAATGTTATATAAAAACAGTTACTAACCCAGTTACTATCTCCAGGAACGCCATCTAAATTTATACTCCTATTAGAAACAATTTCCCAAATTGGAGCAATTATGTTGACTTGTATCTCCTCTCCGATTTTGATCAGGTCTTCATCAATTATAATTTTGTCAAGGGCAAACAGCTCAATCATTTTTATTCTTTCAGAGCAAAGCTTCTTATTCAAGATTTCACTGAGTTTGAGAAATTTTCCCTTGGCTTGAAGATTGTACCCGTTTTTGAATTTCGAGCAGGAAAAATCGGCTTGCATCTTAACCGTGTTATTGTTTACAATGAAAAATGACCTTTTAAAAAAATCTTGATTCTTCTCCTCTATTATTGGTATTCTATCATAGAGAAATTGAGCTTTGTATAAAACAGTTGTATCATTCCACTCATCAACATTATTATACAATAACTTTAAGTTTGTAAACCAAGCGTGTTTCTTTTGCAAATAATTTTTTGCATATGATTTCAAACTGTTTGTCCAAGCTTTTTTGTGATAGGACATTGCATTAGACATCATTTTAATATGACAAAGTAATTTTACAATATACAGTTTTTCAGTGATTTTGCAAAGATTTTCAATTGATTGCTTGTCATTTTTAAATGAAGATAAATTTCTGTAATTAGACTGTATAAAATCAATGAAATCAAATACTCCTGTTAGAGAAGACAAATTGTGTCTGGACTCATTTAGAATGCTGTCACCGACTGATAAAATTTTTTCTTGAAAGCATCTTAAAGTTTCATTACTACCAGGAAGATTTGTAGGATACTGTAATTCTATTAATTTCTTACTTGTCTCTAAGAACTTCCAAATGAGACTTCTTTGAGGATTGTCAAACATATCATCTGCTGCACATAGATATTTAGTTTCATATGCTAATTTCAACATAAGAATAGGTCTAATTATATGATTTTCAATTACTTCTTGACGACTTAGATTTTCTAAATTCGCACTAATAATGAAGAAAAATTCCGAATCGGAAGAATCTCCAAATCTAGAGAATTTCTCGTAGTAATATTGTTCTAAGTATTCAATTATGGCTAATAATCCACACTTACTTTTTATACTTAACGGTAGAAAAATAATGTTATCTTGAACATCACGATTGAACATTAAATCTATATTTCCTAAAATATTTGAAGCAACTTGAAACATCCGATTGAGAGTACCTTTTTTGATTTGTTCTTGACATGTTAAGGCAATTTTAATTTCCTCGGCTGATTCGATGATCCTTCTTGTCAAATAAGTTGCTAATATTTCGTTTGGCATGTTTCTTGGATAGACAAGGATATAAGATAATGACCTTTTACTATAATAAATATAAAGATTTTCCATTATCTCATCATACAAAAACTTTTGTGCAGGAGAAAGTTTCTCTCGGAATTTTTCAGGTAGAACTCTGTTCTGGTCACTTAAAAATTCTGCGAGATCAATTGCATTTTGTATATCATGTGCTATAATTAAAAGCAGTTTTCTGTATTTTGGTTTTAGAAAACTATGGATTGTTTCTAATTCATCATAAAGCACGCACAAATTTTGAATCGTTAATGAAGCGTTTAAATTATTAAGCATCAATTCTCCAATATCATTCGATCCCTAAAAACAAATATTTCATATTTTTGGTACCGTATTTTTAAAAACTATTTTCCAAAAATAAATAAACTTACCGTTTCATTTTGAGATAAATTTAAATTTTCCGAGAAACTAAAGCAGTTCAAGTTTAATAAAAGCAAAAGAGACACAAGCAGCTTGTCGTAAAGTTCCATTTTTTTATGCAAACTATAAAAAGAACTCTCAATCTTTATATAAAAAGATCTGTTCATTCTCTTGGAAAAAATTGATGAATTCAAGCAAAAGTTTATTTATTATAATTTTTTTTATCTTAAAAAAAGTGTCATGTGTGACTATATACTGAATTATACAGCAAATGTTAATTATTGTATTCACAATTCAATCATCTGTTTAAAGTTGTTGAATTCGCAAAATTATTTTACTTTTCAAATAATATATTTAAATTTGATTTTAATTTGTATACCAGTCGCGATTTTATTATGTCTGTTACACAAGTTAAAAGTCTATATAAAAAAAAAAACATTCAGTATTGGCGCAATATTTGTTTTACTTTTGTTTTACAAAACAATTGTATTTTCGGCAGTGCGTCACGATAAATCGAAATATAGGTTATTTAAAAATCACAAGCGTACAGTATGTTATAGAACTTTTTAACAAAAATGTTTTTTTTTTTAATTTATTATTATCACTTTATCCGACCCATATACCATCTTGCCCCCCTATAAAAACCCCCCTATAAAAGTTTGGAGTAGAAAAAATTATTTAATGATTGTTTTGGAAAATATAAACCATCACATATAAAAATAAAAACCTTTAAGAGTTAAATAAGATAATTATTTGAAGAATTTATTTAGAATTTTGATGTTCATAGTAAGAATTATATATAGTTTAAAAAAATAAACAATAAGTATATTAAATTTATACAAAATAGTTAACAGTTGCAAATAATTGCAAATTAAACAACTGGATTGAAAATCGAAAAAAAATAATTGAAATTGAAGAAAATAATAAAAAATTGAGGAAATAAAATGAATATAGTTAAGAATTAAGAAATTAAATTAAGAATTAAATACAAATTTAAAAAAATAATTGATACCTAATTGTCAAAAAAATTACAAAAAAACGAAAATAATTGACAATTGAAAACAAAATTCAAAAAATGGTTAGATTAATACACAACCAAACAAAATAATTTAAAAAATCAAAGAATAATTATAAAATTTGGGGATACTAATTGAAAAATCAAAAAATTGTAGGAAATAATTGAAAATTGCGGAAAATAATTAATAATTGAAGGAAATAGTTGGAAAATTGAAGAAAAATATGTGAAAAATTACGAAAATTATTGTCAATTGAAAACAAAATTCAAAAAATGACTAGATTAATAGACAACTGAAAAAATAGTTGTAAAAATTAAACAAGAAATATTAAGTTTAAAAAAAATAATTGCAAATTTAAAAATTAAGAAAATTATAGGAATATTTGTTGGAAATAATTGCACACTTAACAACTAGACTGAAAATCGAAAAAAAATAATTAAAATTGAAAAAAGTAATTAAAAATTGAAGAAAGCAATACAAAATTGAAGAATTGAATTTAAATTTAAGGAATATGTATACTTAAAAATAGAAAAAAAATTAATTTAAAAAAGCCGACAATTATAAATTATTAAAGAAAATAATTAAAAATTTTAAAGTGAAATTTAAATTTGAAGAAAATAACTGAGAATTAAAGAGAATAATTCTCGAATTGAATAATTGAATTGGAATTTTAAAACAATTTTTATGAGTGAAAAAAATAATTGAAAAAGTAAAAGAATTATTGAATATTGACGAATTAATTGAAAATCGATAAAAAAAATTGAAGATTAAAGAAAATATTTGAAAATTGAAGAAAATAGTTAAAAATTGAAGAAATAAATTAAAATTAAAGAATTAAATTGAAATTTCAAGAAAATAATTTACAATGAAAAGAAAAATTACAATATGACGAAAATAATTAACTATTAAAAAAAATAATTAACCATAGAAAAAAAAATTCGTAAAATGGTGAGAATAATCGACATTCGAAAAGAAAAAATTTTAAAATGATGAATATATTCATAAAATTGAAATAGAAAAATAAATTGTCAATTGAAAACTGGTGAAACTAATGGAAACAATTGTAAAAAATAAATAAAAATTAAAGAAATCATTTGAAAGTTGAAGAATTGTATTTAAATTTCAAGAAAATATTTAATAATTAAGAAAATGCGAGAATTATTGAATTTTGAATAAAGTAATTGAAAAACGTAGAATGCAATTGAAAAATACAGAAAAAAATTCATAATTAAAGAAATAAATGGAAGATTAAAGAATTAAACTGAAGATTAAAGATTTAAATTGAAATTTTAAAAAAATAGTTGACAATTGAAAGAAAAATAACAGAATTTTTTTTTAACTTATTATTGTTTTCATTATATTTCAATTATTGTCTTCAAGTTTCAAATTTTAAAATCATTTTCCAATTATTTACCACAAGTTTTAATATTCTTATTTTTTTAAATTCTTTTCTAAAATTTTAGAATATTTTTCTCAAATTTCTTTAATTTTTAATAATTTTCAATTATTTATTTCAATTTTCAATTATTTATATTATTTGTTTATTATTTTCAATTACTTACGTTCTTTTTCATAATTTCCAAAAAGTTTTTATTTATTTATCTGAAATTGTCATTTTTCTATTCAATTTTCAATTATATCTACGATTTTCTTGTATTTTATGTACATACGTATATTCTGTGTGTTTTGCAATTATTTCTCAATTTCACAATTTAAATTATGTTTATCTTTTTTCATTTATTTTCTATAATTTTTTATTATTTTCTTTTTTTTTTGCAATTAACTTCTTAAAGGTTTAAGTATTTTTCTGGAACTTTCTTTAAATTTCCTTTATTTAAAATATATTATGCAATTTTTTCAACTATTTTTTTTAAATTTTAATTATTTTCTTCATTTTAAATTATTTATATTATTTCTTCCTAATTTTCTTAAATTTTTAATCATTTTTATCATTTTCTGAATTAATTTTCTAAATTTTTAATTATTTATCTCAATTTGAATTATTTTTTTCAATTTGTAATTATTTTCTCTAATTTTTTTAAATTTATTTCTAATATTTTGAAGTATTTATCTCAAATTTAAATTACTTTCTTTTATTTTAAAATTGTTCATAATTGTTATATATATTTAATAATAATTTATAGGGGAGAGGGCTCCAAGTTGGACACCCTATCGATTTATTGCTGTAGAATCCAAACCGAATAAAATATATTAAAATGTTTTATACCGGATGAAAGTACAATTTATAAGGTAACTTATGGCCACAAAGATAAAATTTTATTTTGAACATAAACATTTTTTAAAGCATTTTTTCTAATTGTTAAAATTTTCGATCTAAAAAAAAGTGTCCCCAAGATGGTCACCTTCTTAAAAGTCTCTGAAAATGGTAGTAAATAAAAAATTAACATCGTGTAACAATTCTTGAACTAAGTTTTAATCATTTTACGGAATTTATCAAGAAATAAAATTTCTAAAAACTTCAATTTAATGGCTTAAGGGCATGTGATGATAATGCTAAATTTGTCCGTAAACTTTCTCTTAAAGTACTCAATGTTTTGACACCAAACTTTGTAGAATTACTTAAAACACGATTTGAATGGTCTCTCTGACCCAATTTTGTTTCATTTTTGTCTTTAAACTAAATATTTTTCAAATTTACTTTTTTTCAAAATTTTCCAAAAATTGTAAAATTGGAAAAAAAATTAGTTTAAAGATAAAAATGAAATAAATTTGGGTCAGAGAGACCATTCTAATGGTATTTTGAGTAATTCTACAAAGTTTGGTGTCAAAACATTGAGTACTTTAAGAGAAAGTTTACGGACAAATTTAGCATTATCATCACATGCCCTTCCCTGGCAGCCTGGTAACCCCAAACGGCAACCATTGAAAGTTGCCGTTTGGTTGCAGTTTGGTTACGGTTCGGTTTTAAGCTGAATATGAAAAGAAATAAGTATAATTAGTACTTCTGAAGTACTAATTACGATAAAGTAAATTACTTTTGATTGTATTTATTAAGTTTTGACTTATAAATAATTGTTTTATGAGGGAAAATAATGAAAAAGTGAATATCATTTTAGGAGCGAATGTCAAGTAGGACGGTTAGTAGAGTGCTACATATGAAAGTTCCACTTTGGAAATTTCGATTGTTGGTGAATGATTGCGTTAAAAGGATGAAATTTATAAAGTAAAGTGTGACTTTGATAAATTAAACAATAAGAAGACTTCGTATTTTGAATTTTTAAAAAAAAAGTGGTCATTAACTTGAAAAAGTGAGAAAATATAAATGTATATTTTTTGTAGAAAATAAAAATATTTCATGAAAAAAATGATAATTTAGATACTCACAGGTGCATGAATAATCCATAGATTTTGAAAAATTAGTAATCAATTTAAATGCACCAACACAACATAAACACAAAGAATAAAAAATATCGATTTTATTAATTGAGAATTACCATGTCAGAAAGTTGGCTGGTAACCGCGCGAACAAGTTTGACATCTAGCAGAACGGTGTGATTTAATAAACTGTCAAAGTTGGGCAACAGATGGCGGCAGCGTGAAAATTTCTAGCCCGTCGAATTAAAACCGATGAAACGGACCTCTTGCACGTTGTAATTTTAATAAAAATAAGTAAATGACAGCAATTGCACTGAATAGATTTTTATTATTTTTTATTTAGAATAAATGAGATCGAAAATTATTTTCCCCAGTTCGATATCTAGAGTTTGAAGATTAACCCCTATTTAAAAGACAAAATATTTTTTTTTTTTACAAAATTAAAATTATATTATTATTGATTATTACATAAATTAAAAAAAGATTGTTAACAGTCGAATATCCAAATGGTCGAATATCTAAATTGTCGAACATCCATTTGGTCGAATATTCATTTTGTCGAATTTCTAAATTGTCGAATTTCCAAATTGTCGAATATTCAAATTTTCGAATTTCCAAACTGCCGAATATCCACTTTGTCGAGTATCCACTTTGTCGAATGTCCAAACTGTCGAATTTCCAAATTCTCGAATATCCATTTGGTCGAATATCCATTTTGTCGAATTTCTAAATTGTCGAATTTCCAAATTATCGAATATCTACTTTTTCGAATTTCTAAATTGTCGAATTTCCAAATTGTCGAATCTCCAAATGTTCGAATCTCCAAATGTTCGAATGTCAAAATAGTCGAATTTGCAAATTGTCGAATTTCCAAATGATCGAATATCCATTTTATCGAATTTACAAATTGTCGAATTTCGAAATTATTGAATATCTATTTTGTCGAATTTCCGAATGTTCGAATATACAAATTGTCGAATTTCCAAATTGTCGAATATCAAAATTGTCGAGTATCCATTTTGTCGAATTTCCAAATGATCGAATATTCAAATAGTCTAATTTCCAAATTGCCAAATATCCAAATTGTCGAATATCTATTTTGTCGAATTTCCAAATGATCGAATTTCCAAATTGTCGAATTTCCAAATTGTCGAATCTCCAAATTGTCGAATCTGCAAATGTTCGAATGTCCAAATGTTCGAACTTTTTTTATGTGAGTTTCCAACCAATGAAATGCGTTGATATAGTAGATTGGACTAGTGCGCGAAATTGAAAATCGTTATGGAAATTTTTAATCTTGCGCATTTGTCCAATCTACTATACCAACGATACCAACGTATTTCATAGATAGAAAAATCTCATAAAAAAAATTCCGAACATTTGGACATTCGAACATTTGGAGATTCGACAAAGTGGAAATTCGACAATTTGGAAATTCGACAATTTGGAAATTCGACAATTTGGAAATTCGACTATTTGGATATTCGACAATTTGTAAATTCGATAAAATGGATATTCGAGAATTTGGAAATTCGCCTATTTGGATATTCGACAATTTGGAAATTCGACAAAATGGACTTTCGATAATTTAGAGATTCGACAAAATGGATATTCGACAATTTGGAAATTCGACAATTTAGAAATTCGACAAAATGAATATTCGACCAAATGGATGTTCGACAATTTAGATATTCGACCATTTGGATATTCGACTGTTAACAATCTTTTTTTAATTTATGTAATAATCAATAATAATATAATTTTAATTTTGTAAAAAAAAAAAATATTTTGTCTTTTAAATAGGGGTTAATCTTCAAACTCTAGATATCGAACTGGGGAAAATAATTTTCGATCTCATTTATTCTAAATAAAAAATAATAAAAATCTATTCAGTGCAATTGCTGTCATTTACTTATTTTTATTAAAATTACAACGTGCAAGAGGTCCGTTTCATCGGTTTTAATTCGACGGGCTAGAAATTTTCACGCTGCCGCCATCTGTTGCCCAACTTTGACAGTTTATTAAATCACACCGTTCTGCTAGATGTCAAACTTGTTCGCGCGGTTACCAGCCAACTTTCTGACATGGTAATTCTCAATTAATAAAATCGATATTTTTTATTCTTTGTGTTTATGTTGTGTTGGTGCATTTAAATTGATTACTAATTTTTCAAAATCTATGGATTATTCATGCACCTGTGAGTATCTAAATTATCATTTTTTTCATGAAATATTTTTATTTTCTACAAAAAATATACATTTATATTTTCTCACTTTTTCAAGTTAATGACCACTTTTTTTTTAAAAATTCAAAATACGAAGTCTTCTTATTGTTTAATTTATCAAAGTCACACTTTACTTTATAAATTTCATCCTTTTAACGCAATCATTCACCAACAATCGAAATTTCCAAAGTGGAACTTTCATATGTAGCACTCTACTAACCGTCCTACTTGACATTCGCTCCTAAAATGATATTCACTTTTTCATTATTTTCCCTCATAAAACAATTATTTATAAGTCAAAACTTAATAAATACAATCAAAAGTAATTTACTTTATCGTAATTAGTACTTCAGAAGTACTAATTATACTTATTTCTTTTCATATTCAGCTTAAAACCGAACCGTAACCAAACTGCAACCAAACGGCAACTTTCAATGGTTGCCGTTTGGGGTTACCAGGCTGCCAGGGTTAACAGTAAAAAGTAATAAAATATCGAAAAATATCAATATAATAAATTCTCTAACTATAAAATCACATTTTATGGTGTAAAATAAAAAATTTAAATTAATTGGCTCAAAAAATTATTGAAAAAAGTGTAAAATCGAAAATATGCAAAAAAATACATTGAGATTTTAGGCCTGTCCATCTTAGGGTACATGACACCATTTTTTAATCCCCGGTAAAAATATATATATGAATACTGAATTAGTAAAATCATTTTAGAATATTATTATATGATAAATAAAGAATATTATAACGTTAAGTAGGTACTCATTCTAAATCATAAATTTAAATAACTTTACCAACTTGAGAAAAAACTGTTACAAAACTTTTTTAGACACAAAATTACGTGGTATGTGTAGAAGAAAAACCAACTGGGTTTTTTTCTTCAAATGTGCATCAAAATGTTCGTCTATACAAACAACAAAAATGACAGAAAGCATAAGGCGCTGTCACCTTAAACAAAAATTTTATACGAAATGTCCATCTTGGGGCCCTGTCCATCTTGGGGCCCACTCCCCTACACTTCTTTGACTTATAGTTAATTTGGTATGATAATTATTTTGTTATTTATCCTTTTTTTTTTAATAAATAGTTTGTGTTTGAAAATAGTGGGGCTCATTCAAACATAGAAAATTCTTATAAATTCTTCGGAAGAAGAATATTCTCGAAAATGTAACCGAATTTTTAATTACCGAGAATTTTGCAAGTCTATATGTCCAAATGTTCGAACTTTTTTTTTTCGTGTGAGTTTCCTATCTATGAAATGAGTTGGTATAGTAGATTGGGGGCGCATGCCTGAGTCCTAATCGTCATATGCAGAATGCTTATTCTCATGAATTTCATATTTCGAAATCATGAAAGTTCGAAATTGCCTTTATTAGAATTTTTTTCTACAGAATTTTTATTATTTGGAATAAACATTTATCTGAATTATTTATATAGGAAATGTTATTCAACGGATTTTTTATTTAACGGAAAAGTCAAAAGATAGAATTTTTAAAATTAGAATTTCCATTAATAGAAATTTTTTAAATCAGAAATTTTATTTTCTAGAATTTTTTTTTAGTGAATTATCATTTACTCGAATTTTTAATTTTCTGAAATATTATTTCATAGAAATTTATAATTTAGAAATTTCATTTCACGTAATTTTCATTATTGAGAATTATTATTTACCAGAATAATTATTTTTAGAATTCCTAATTTGCGAAATTGTTATTTTGTAGAATAGTAATTATTTAGAATTACCTTTTATGGGAATTAGCATAAACAGGAATCTCTAATTTAGGAACTTTCGTTTTTCCGAAATTGTATTTTATGGAATAGTCATTCCGTAGAACTGTCATATTTTGGAATTGACATGACTAAGAATCCCCAATTTACGAATCACCTTTTGTCGGAAACGGCATTTCTATGAAAAGTCAATATATAGAACTGTCATATGTGTGAATCGCCATCTGTAAGAATCATCTGCGCTGAGAACCTTCACAATTCAGAATCGGCATTTTTCGGAAAAATCAATCCATAGAATTGTCATACTTGAGAATTACCACGATTAAGAATCTCCAATCTACGAACTTTCATTTCTACAAGGCTTGTTGGCTATATGAGTTTCCAATCTACCTATACTTATTCATGCCGGTAAAGTAGAACTAGGAGGCGCCACAGAGTCTTTCTTAATATAAATAGCGCGCATATTTAAAATGTTGTTTTTAAAAAAGATATGTTTTTTAATGTTGTTAATTAAAATGTTTTAATTAAAATGTTGTTTTTAAAAAAGATATGTTTTTTAAAAACAACATTTTAAATATGCGCGCTATTTATATTAAGAAAGACTCTGTGGCGCCTCCTAGTTCTACTTTACCGGCATGAATAAGTATAGGTAGATTGGAAACTCATATAGCCAACAAGCCTTGTAGAAATGAAAGTTCGTAGATTGGAGATTCTTAATCGTGGTAATTCTCAAGTATGACAATTCTATGGATTGATTTTTCCGAAAAATGCCGATTCTGAATTGTGAAGGTTCTCAGCGCAGATGATTCTTACAGATGGCGATTCACACATATGACAGTTCTATATATTGACTTTTCATAGAAATGCCGTTTCCGACAAAAGGTGATTCGTAAATTGGGGATTCTTAGTCATGTCAATTCCAAAATATGACAGTTCTACGGAATGACTATTCCATAAAATACAATTTCGGAAAAACGAAAGTTCCTAAATTAGAGATTCCTGTTTATGCTAATTCCCATAAAAGGTAATTCTAAATAATTACTATTCTACAAAATAACAATTTCGCAAATTAGGAATTCTAAAAATAATTATTCTGGTAAATAATAATTCTCAATAATGAAAATTACGTGAAATGAAATTTCTAAATTATAAATTTCTATGAAATAATATTTCAGAAAATTAAAAATTCGAGTAAATGATAATTCACTAAAAAAAAAATTCTAGAAAATAAAATTTCTGATTTAAAAAATTTCTATTAATGGAAATTCTAATTTTAAAAATTCTATCTTTTGACTTTTCCGTTAAATAAAAAATCCGTTGAATAACATTTCCTATATAAATAATTCAGATAAATGTTTATTCCAAATAATAAAAATTCTGTAGAAAAAAATTCTAATAAAGGCAATTTCGAACTTTCATGATTTCGAAATATGAAATTCATGAGAATAAGCATTCTGCATATGACGATTAGGACTCAGGCATGCGCCCCGTAGATTGCACAAGTGCGCTAAATTTAAAATCATTATGAAAATTTTAAATTTCGCGCACTTGTCTAATCTACTATACCAACGCATTTCATAGACAGGAAACTCACATAAAAAAAAAAGTTCGAACATTTGGACATTCGACCATTCGGAGATTCGACAAAGTGGATATTCGACTATTTGTATATTCCATCATTTGGAAATTC
This sequence comes from Ganaspis brasiliensis, assembly GCA_037103525.1. Lineage (NCBI taxonomy): Eukaryota > Metazoa > Arthropoda > Insecta > Hymenoptera > Figitidae > Ganaspis > Ganaspis brasiliensis. Next base: position 188,907 of record JAZKLR010000580.1, on the reverse strand, counting down.
GACAAAATGGATATTCGACAATTTGAAAATTCGGTAAAATGGACATTCGACAATTTCGAAATTCTACAAAGTGGATATGCGACATTTTGGAAATTCGACAATTTGGAGATTCGACAAAATGGATATTTGACAATTCGGAAATTCGACAATTTGTATATTCGATCATTTGGAAATTCGACAAAATAGATATTCGACCGTTTGGAGATTCGATTTTTTGAAATTCGCCTATTGGGATATTCGACCTTTTGGGTTTTTGGGAAATTTCCTGCACCAGAAAATTTAAAGTAAAAACATAAAATATGTGAAATAATTATTATTTGACAACAAATTTTAGCTCAAACTAAGTTTTTCTGAAAAATGTACAACTGATGGATCTTATTCAAAATTTGGTGAAATTAATTTGAATGATATTTTTATTTGGGGTGAAAAACGACTTTCTAGTTTTAGGTTATGTCACACTATATAGTGGATCACTTTTTAGTTTAAGGTTATGTTGAGAGGTTGTACATCCTTAAGGACATGTGGTAAATTATACAGTCACTCGTATAGGTAAAATTAATTTTTTGATAATTTCCAGAAATTAGCGAATTTTTAAGACAATTAATATTATGGCAAAATTCAAACAAATTACAGTAAGGAAGAGCTTTTTACTTATTTTTTAAGTAACTCTACGAAGTTTGGTGTCAAAATATTTATTATTTTAAGAAAAAGCCGAACTGTGCTCGAGCTAGCTTAAGGTCCATTTACACCTTCGGTAAAAAAGATGTTTATTTTTTTCACATTAGAGTAAAAAGGACAGATACACAGTCTGTCTTCCTTACTCCAATGCAAAAAAAAAAATTCCGAAGGTGTAAATGGACCTTTAGTGATGTGACTAATGTTATGTCAATTACGTAAATGTAAGTAATTACCTTACTGGTAATTTCCAGTAATTACCGGTAAACCCTTACGGAAATGGTAAAAATGCAAATTTTAAACATAGTTTTTTAAAAGTAAATTACGTAAGTAATCTACATGTTTAGCCCAAAGCACAACGAACACGGTTACGGGAGCAGGGCATGAGATAATAAAGGACAGAGACTGTTTCTGTCTTTTTCTGTCTTATGCTCTAGTCCCGTAACCGTATTTCTATCTGCTTAAGGCCTTTAACATTTTTGCAAAATGTAATTTACGTTTTCAAGATGGCGGCAATCTGTATTTATGTAAACAAACGTATGTACCTTATTTTATAATTAAGAATTTTTTACTAATCTTCTTAATTAATTAATACGACTTGAAAAACAGGGTGAAACCCTATTTAGAAACTTATTTTATAATTTACGATTTGTGAGAAAAATTTTACAAATTCCAAGAAACGAAAGACCAATGAACTTTAGTGGTAAAAACTCCCCTTTGTACCAAAAAAAAGGAAATAGAATTATAAACAGCAATAAAAGTTGAGCAACAGTTGTTCGCAATACTTTTTTACATTCTTTACAATTTTTTTTACGTGCATTTTTACGTAATTTACGGCAAAATACACGTAACTTCACATCCCTGTGCGCGATACGAATGCGCACAGATCTAGCCTAAAGCACAACGAATCGTAATCGCTAATCCTTAATCGTAATAATGAGAGAAAGCAGGACAGAGATATATATCTGTCCTACTTCCTCTCATTCTTACGATTAAGGATTAGCGATTACGATTCATTGTGCGTTAGGCTTCTCTTGCCGAAAGTTTCAGTTTGTTTTGATTTGATTGTGTCACAGTTATCTGTCATCAACAACATCACGTGTAGAAGATAATTTTTTTTTTATTTATTTATAAAAAAATCTGTTGATTTCGTAATAATGGAAACGGTTCGTCCATGTGGTTGCAAAGGAATAAGGACTTGTTTAATTTGTGAGAAGGAATATTCAATTACAAAATTAAATATCATTCTTGAACTTCAGGTATCCGTATTCCTAACCTATAGTCTTATATATTTATATTTTTAACTTTCAATTAATTCAAAATAAAAATGAATTATTGTTTTTTTATTGTGCACAATGAACGCCAAATCAATAAATTTTGATCCAGTGACATTTATTTTTATTACTATTCACATTTTATTAAGTTTATTTTCAGAAAATCATGTTATACGTTTAATGGAAATTATAGGTTAGCAATTTCATTTTTTTTTCTTTCTAGAAACAAACGACCTTCGTTTATTGTCCATATTGTAATAAAGCTTGGCCTGGCTGGAATTTTGATGAATTTAAAATTCATCCAAATCACTCTGGAACTCCAATAGATTTTCCCGGTGTTTACATTCAGGTTGAAATTTCTTTAATTTTATCTCTTAAGTTAAACATGAAATATTTTTTTTTAATAGCTAAAAAGTACAATAAAAAAATAAATTTTAAATTAATAAAAAAATAAGTTGACGAATGCATTTATGAAAATATTTGAAATTAATATAATATTATTGAGATGAAACGTATCCTCATCTTCTAAGGGTTTAATGACGGTATCTTCTCTTTAATTAGAGATGAAAAAACTGATTAATAAGCCTATTTTTAGGGAATTTCATAAGTTTTTAAATAAATATTATAATCTTTGCATTCGGAATGCCGATCAAAAGTTAAATTAAATTACAATTTATTTTATAAACTCCCTATTTTAGATGGATTTCTTAAGTAGAGAGGAAGCCACTTCTTTAATGACAGATCTGGATTTATTACCCTGGGATATTTCTCAAAGTGGTCGCAGAAAACAGGTAATTTATTAGTTCTAAAACTTTAAATAAATAGGGTGAAATTAAAAATTATTTCTATCTATCAATCAGTAAAAAATTACTGACAATTTAGTCATTATTAACTGATTTCCTGCGAAATTCCATTGATTGAAATCATGAATAAAGAGTCATTTTCAATATAAAAGTATTCTCCTTAAATTATATAATTATTCTTTAATTTTTTTAATTATTTTGTTCTGTTGTCGATTATTATCGACAGCTTTCGAATTCTTTTGTCATTCTTTTTTAGTCCTATACTAAATTTTAGGTAATTAATTACAAAATTTCTTCAATTTTTAATAATTCTTCTAAAATTTCATTTCTGCTTTGTTATGATAAAAATTGTTTACAAATATTATAAAATTATTTATAAAACAATTTGTTTTTTAAATTTACAATTATTTGTATTATTTTCCAAACTATTTTCTTCATTTTTTTCATTAATTTTTAATTAATTTTCTAAATTTTTTATCATTTACGTAAATTTTAATGATATCCTTATATTCCAGTTTTAAAATATTTGACGTGACCTTATGCGTTGAAATAAATTTTGGACTGACTTTTGTTTAAATTACTTTTTCCGATTTACTTATTTTCTTCAATATTAAATGTATTTTTTATGTAACAATTATTGTCTTTCATTTTTAATCTATTTCTTCATTTCACAATTATTTTCATAAATTGTAAATTATTTTTTTCAAATTAAAATTTTTTTCACAATTTTACAATTATCTTTAATATTCAATTATTTCTTGATTTTTCTGATTTTATTTTATTCTTTCTTTAAAATAATTTTTTCTATTTTTAAGTATTTTCATGCAAATTTCAATTACATTTTTCAATACTTTTTTTTATAATTGATTATTATTTTTTCGTTGCTTTTACCTAATTTTCTTAATTTTGCGATGATAATATTTGAAGATATTTTTTTTAAATTTTCTCATTTATTCGACATAATTTATTTGATTTTGATTAAATGTTTTATTATTTATTACTTCATTATTAAATGTTCTGAGTTTGAAAAATAAACTACTTACAAATATACACTTGGAGATTATTTTAAAAAAATCAATTCTTGATTTAAAATCAAAAAAATCCGAATTAAATCAAAAAGGACTCGAATTATTTTTTGAAAAGTCACTCTTACACTCTGATAAAGTGATATAATCATTACTCAATTAAGTCAGTAATTAATTCACGTTTATACATTTTTTCAGAATTATGGACCAAAGTGTAATTTCAAAAAGCGACGTCTACGGCTAGGAACATTTGCAGGATTTCCTAAAACAACTAGCTTTGTTCAAGAAAAATTTCTTGACGTTGAACTGTTAGAGGATTTTAAAACAATTGAACAATGTAGTCTGGAATACAATCCAGAAAGAGGAGCTTCTATCGATCCTCACATTGATGACTGCTGGATTTGGGGCGAAAGAATTGTCACAGTCAATATAATATCCGATTCGGTTTTATCTATGATTCCCTATCGAGGGCTTGAAAGTCGTTATAATTTGGATTGCGTTGCTTCTCAAAAACTAATTAAAAACGAAAACTGTGTAACAGAACCTCCAAATGAAAATATCGTCGTCCGAATCCCAATGCCAGAAAGATCGTTGCTCGTTCTTTACGGACCTGCCAGGTAATTGATTACTTTTATTTATTTTTCATTTATTTTTTTATTTTTTTAATACAAATTGTAATAAATTCTGGGCTGACCGTGAATCACATTTCCCACTTTTACTCAATTTTTTAGTAAAATGTATATGTGACGCTCCGCGAGAGAAGGGACCTATCGCCGAAAAAATCAATTTTCATTTTTTTATGCTAAAAGGTAATTTTTGAGTTGTTCTTTCAGTTCCATGTTTCAAAAATTCTTTTTTGTAATTACACTTTTTGTTATAATGCTTCAAACCTAGACATACTAAGTATATCGCATTTTTTGATTTTTCTTTGAACGACCATCCCGTGAAATTAACAATTAATTAGTTTGATTTTTTCATGGTAATTGATAGTTTTTGAGTTGCTTTTTGAGTTCCAAAAATCAAAATTTGATTCCTGCATCTAGTTTTCTTGTTATGAAGCTTTAAACATGGGCATGTTAAGCGTCTCGATTTTTCTTCCTCTTTGCCCGTCCATTCTTTAAAATTTGCTTTTTCAGCGATAGGTCCCTTCTCTCGCGGAGCGTCACATATTCTGTCTTCAAAATTTTAATTCTTTACACTAGTCTCGAATTCATTCTTTTCAAATTTCAATTATTTTTGTCATTCATCAATTATTTTTAAAAATTTTCAATTATTTTCTTCAAATTTTAATTATTATGTTTCAATTTTTGTCTTCATTTTTTTTATTTTTAATCAATTTTTCAATTAGCTTTCGAATTATTTTCTCAGAGTCAGGGTTGCCACAGGTCAGGGAATTCAGGGAAATCAGGGAAAAGTCAGGGAAACTGAAATGGGTCAGGGAAGTCAGGGATTTTCATCAAAAATACTGGAAAAATGCAAAGAATCTCTAAAAAAGATGAAAAATTATATTTTTCTGAAATTTACTAAGTAGAGAAATTTACTAAACAAATTTTTGGAAGTCATATTTTAAACATACTAAAAATAGATAATGTTTGCAATCTGAAAAATAATTATATTTCACAATTTATCAATTTCTTGAATTTTTAACAATACTTTTCTATTATGATTCCGACTAAAATTTTCAACATTTTCATTACTTTTCAATTATTAACTTCAATTTTCAATTATTTTCATTATTTTTCAATTTCTTCGTAAAGTCTTAAATTTACTTTACGAAAATTTTAATTATCTTTTTTTTCAATTTACCATTGTTTTCATCATAATGCAATTATTTTCTTCCACTGCACTTCAAATATATTTTGTATTTTTTCCAATTATTTTTTTTTTTAATTAAAATTATTTTTTCGTTTTCAAATTATATATATCATCTTAAAATTATTTGTCTCAATTTTTAATTATTTTCATTATATTTCAATTAATTTTTTCAAATTTGAATTTTTAATTAATGACCTGAACTTTGAATTGCTTTCTTCACTTTTTAATAATTATTCAGGGATTTCATTTTGCAAGTATTTATTCAAAATTTTCAACATTTTTATTATTTTTCGATTAATTTTCTAAAATTTCAGTTGCCTATTGATTCTAATTTTAAGATCATTTTTCAATTATTTTTTGTTTTTTAAATGATTTTTTTAATTTTTTCAATTATTTCTCTTAAACTTTAATTACTTTTAAATGATTTTTCATTCATTTTCTTCTTATGCAATATTATTTTCTTCAACTTTTAATTAATTTTATTCAGTTCCAATTATTTTCCCATTTTATCGGTAGTGAAAACATTTTCTCCAAATTTTCTAATTATTATTTTTTTTTTCATTATTTATCATAATTTCTAAAATTGTGGTCCAAAATTCTAATTTATTTCTATTATTCAATATATATTCTAAAATTCTTTTTAATTAATTTCTGAGATTTTCAATAATTTTATTGAAAACTCAATTATTTTCTTCTATTTCATAGATATTTTGTAATTTTTTCAATTATTTTTGTCAAATTTAGATTATGATATTTAATTTTTTATTATTAATATATTTTTCAATTATTTTCCCAAACTTTTAATTTTTTTAATTTTTTCAATTAATCTCTAACATTTCCAATTATTCTCCCTAATTTTTAATTGTTCTCATTTCTTCAAATAATTTATAATGTATTATCAAGTGTTTTTCTCAACTTTCAATTAGTTTCTTCAATTTAAGAATATTTCTGTGATTTTTAAATAATTTTCCCTAATTTTTAAGTGTTTTCATTATTTTTCAATGAATTTGTAAAATTTGTAATTATTTTAATTTTTCCCAGTATTTGAAGTCCAACTACATATTTTCAAATATGCAATTTTTTAAATTTGAATTATATTATCTTCAATTTCTTCTTCCAATTCTAAAATGTTATTCATAAATAAAACTTGTTTTACTCATATTTAAATATTATATTAAAAATATTTATAATTGACGCTAATACAAGACTCAGAAACTAATCGCGTGCTAGGGCGCGTTGTATAATCTAGTTTTATAGTAAATATATGAAAAATTGGTTTTAAAAATTCAATAAAGGTCAGGGAAAAAGAAAAAAATTGGTCTGGAAATCAGGGAAAAGTCAGGGAAAATTATAATAAAATATTTGTGGCAACCCTGCAGAGTGTCTACTAACCGGGCAAACCGGGAATTTAAATTGACCAGGAAAAACCGGAAATAACCGGGAATTTTCTTTCTGGGCTAATAAATTTAACTAATATATAAATTTGTTTTATAAATAAAGATGGTAACTTTATGCATTTTGAACCAATATCATTATGCGTTTAAATTTTGTGTAATTATGCGACAATTATGCAACTGAATGCGCAATGAACGACATTAAACATGAAAAAGTCAAATTATTATGAAAAAATGTAGATAGAAATTCAGTTTTTTTATTAGACCGTACATTGCATAATAATTTATATAATTATGGGCAATTCTATTGTGTACTTTCAATTATCAATTATTTTCATCATATTTCAATTATTTTCTTCGATATTCAATAATTCTTAGCTTTTTTAACTATTTTTTTTTTAATTATCGATTACGTTCTTGAAGCTTCAATTCAATTCTTTAATTATTCAACTGCTTTCAGAAATTCATAATTATTTTCCTTAACTGACAGTTATTATTTTCAATATTCAATTATTTTCTTCAATGTCCAATTATTTTCTACAATTTTAAATTATTTTCATTAATTTCAAATTATTTCTTCATTTCTCAATTATTTTCTTCGATTTTCTACTATTTTCTTCAATTGACAATTATTTATTTTCTTCAATTTTCAATTATTTTCATCAGTTTCTAATTAATTTCTTTAATTCTGAAATATTTTCAACGATTTTCAATTATTTTAATCAATTTTTAATTATTTTCTTCAACTCTAAATTAATTTTTTCAATTGCCAATTATTTGATTCAATTTTCAATTATTTTCTTCAATTTTCAATTATTTTCATCAATTTTTAATTATTTTCTTCAGATCTCAACTATATCCTTCATTTTTTAATTATTTAATTTAATATTCAATAATTCTCGACTTTTTTCAACTGTTTTGTTCAATTATCATTTATTTATTTCACATCTCAATAACTCCTCCAAATTATAATTATGATCTTCGATATTCAATAATTCTCGGCTTTTTTCAATATTTTTTTTCAATTATCAATTATGTTTTTGAAACTTCAATTCAATTCATCAATTATTATTCAACGATTTTCATAAAATCACATTTTCTTCAATTTCAAATTATTTTCTACAATTTTTAATTAATTTCTTCAAATTACAATTACATTCTTTATTTTTTATTGTTTTCTTCAATTTCTATAATTCCTGAGTTGTTCAATTTCTTTTTTATCAATGATCACTTATTTTCTTCTCTTTTCAATCCAATTGTTCAATTCTTGAATTAATTTCTTTAATTTTCAATTATAATTTTCGACATTCAATTCCATTCTTCAGTTTTCAATTGTTTTTTTCAATATTCAATAACTCTAGGCTTCTTACTATGATTTTTTTTAATTCTCAATTATTTTCTTTAATTTCCAATTTTTTTCTTAAATTTCAATTTTTGTCTTCAATTTTCAATTATTTTCTCATATTTCTTTCAATTTCTCAATTTCTTCTCAATTTTGTTCAATATTTAACAATTCTCAGCTTTTTTAAATTATGTTTTTCTTTAAATTTTTATTTAAATTGATAATTTTTAAATTATTTTCACCAATTCGCAATTATTTCCGTCGATTTCTAAATTTTTCTGCTGTTTTCAAATATTGTTTTTAATTTTTAAGTACTTTCTTCAATTTTCAATTACTTTCCTTTAATTTTTAGTTATTTTTTTCATTTTTCAATTGTTTGTTTCAATATTCAGTAATCTCGACTTTTTTCAATTATCAGTTATTTATTTCATGTTTCAAAACCTCCTTTAATTTTCAATAATTTTCTTCTATTTTTAATTTAATTGTTCAATTGTTCAATTATTTTTTTCAATTCTCAATTAATTTTTTTAAATAACAATTCTATTCAATTTTAAATTTTTTCTTGAATATTAAATAATTCCTGGCAAATTCCATTTTTTTTTTAATTATAAATTATTTTATTCTTTTTTCAATCCAACTGTTCAGTTATTTTCTTTAATTCTCAATTATTGTATTCAAATTTCAATTTATTTCTTCAATTTTTAATTATTAACTTAAATTTCAAATTTTTTCTTTTCATTTTCTATCTAGTTGACCAATTTTCAATTATATTATTTGAATTTAATAGCTATTATTCAATTTTTTCAATTATTGTTTAATTGTAGATTAATATTTACTTTTTTTTTAATTTTGTTTCTAATTGTCAAATATCTTTGTCATTGTTCAATTATTTCTTTCCATTATTAATTATTTCTATTCATTATTAATTGTTTCTTTTAATTCCTAATTATTATTTTTTGTAAAGTTTAATATTTAATTCTTCAATTCTCAATTATTTTCTTCAATTATCAACAGTTATCTTCAATTTTTGTAGCCATTTGTAGGTCTATTTATAATTAAAATAAATTTTAAGTTAACAAGAGAAAAACCGTGAAATGACCGACACCCTGAATATCTCAATTATTTTCTTTAAATTTTTAATTATTTTGTTTCAATTTTTGTCTTCATTTTTTTATTTTTAATAAATTTTTTTAATAAGTTTTTGAATTATTTTCTTCAAATTTGATAGGGTTTCCTGAATTTTTACATTATTGTCATGAATATTTGAATTTATTACAGAAGTTTTCATTTACTTTTGTCATTTTTCAATTATTTTTTTTAACATTTCAATAATTTTTTTCTATCTTTAAATTATTGACAAGAATATTTAAATTTTCTACAAAAGTTTTAATTTACTTTTGTTATTTTTTAGTTATTTTCTTTTAATTTCAATTACTTTTGTCATTATTCAAATATTTTTGTCATTTTCAAATTATTTTTTTCATGTTTGTCATTTTTTAGGGTTCCGTACACCACAAGTGTACGCACGGAACCCTATTGGAAAGACTTTGTCGAAAATCGTATTCCCCCCCCCCCCCCCTCTCCCTAGCCGCCAAACTATTTGACTTAGAAAGTTCAAATTTGGCCCACATATGTATTTTCACGTGTAGATGAAAGGAAAATTATAGAGAACATGATTCTAGGGGTTGATCATAGCGTTGTCAAGAAAATAACAAGATTTTTGAGAAATTTTGATATTTTTTGGCTGATAACTTTTGCCATTTCTTTGACAGCGCTATCACCACAACAATCTCTATAATTTTTCTGTAATCTACATATGATACTACATTTTTGTACCAAATTTGAACTCTCTAAGTCAAATATTTTGGCAGATAAGAGGAGAATACGGTCCTTTTTTTTGAAAAAAAGCGTTTAATTTGTACCATTCCTGCCCTTTATCTGCCAAATTATTGTACTTAGAGTGCTGAAATTTGGTACACATATGTAGTTTGACGTGTAGATTACAGAAAAACTATAGAAAACCTTGTTGCAGGCTGTTATCATAGCGTTTTTCAGCAAAAAAAATGATTTTTTTTTTAAAATGCTAAAAAATGGTCGTATCCCCCCCCCCCCCTGAACTTCTAAACTATTAGACTTAAAGAATTCAAATTTGGTACACAAATGTATTTTCACGTGTAGATTACAGAAAAATGGTAGAGAACATGATTGTAGAAGTTGATCATAGCGTTTTTAAGGAAATAAAATGATTTTTGAGTATTTTTTATGGATATTTGCTAAAATCTCTGGATTTTTCGTTGACAGCGCAATCACCATCACTTTCTCTATAATTTTTATGTAATTTACACCTGAAAATACATTACTGTACAAAATTTGAACTCTCTAAGTAAAATGTTTTGGTAGATAGGGGTGGGGGGTGGTCCATTTTGTATAAAAAATTCATTATATATTATATTTTATATATTATATTATATATAATATGTTGGGGAGAGGGCCCCAAGTTGGACACCCTATCGATTTATTGCTGTAGAATCCAAACCGAATAAAATATATTAAAATGTTTTATACCGGATGAAAGTACAATTTATAAGGTAACTTATGGCCACAGAGATAAAATTTTATTTTGAACATAAACATTTTTTAAAGCATTTTTTCTAATTGTTAAAATTTTCGGTCTAAGGAAAAGTGGCCCCAAGATGGACACCTTCTTAAAAGTCTCTGAAAATGGTAGTAAATAAAAAATTAACATCGTGTTACAATTCTTGAACTAAGTTTTAATCATTTTACGGAATTTATCAAGAAATAAAATTTCTAAAAACTTCAATTTAATGGCTTAACAGTAAAAAGTAATAAAATATCGAAAAATATCAATATAATAAATTCTCTAACTATAAAATCACATTTTATGGTGGAAAATAAAAAATTTTAATTAATTGGCTCAAAAAATTATTGAAAAAAGTATAAAATCGAAAATATGCAAAAAAATACATTGATATTTTAGGCCTGTCCATCTTAGGGTACATGACACCATTTTTTAATCCCCAGTAAAAATATATATGTGAATACTGAATTAGTAAAATCATTTTAGAATATTATTATACGATAAATAAAGAATATTATAACGTTCAGTACTCATTCTAAATCATAAATTTAAATAACTTTACCAACTTGAGAAAAAACTGTTACAAAACTTTTTTAGACACAAAATTACGTGGTATGTGTAGAAGAAAAACCAACTGGTTTTTTCTCCTCAAATGTGCATCAAAATGTTCGTCTATACAAACAACAAAAATGACAGAAAGCATAAGGCGCTGTCACCTTAAACAAAAATTTTATACGAATTATCCATCTTGGGGCCCTGTCCATCTTGGGGCCCACTCCCCTATAATATATTTATATATTTAATAGTATCAAATATATTAAAAATTATTTTGTTTTGTGTACGGAACCCTCGATTTTAGTGCGAGTGTAACTCGAACTTGCCCGATTTTAATTATTTCCTACATATTTCAATTATTTAATTAAATTTTTTTCTTTAATGCAATGAATTTTTAAATTTTGTAGACCAGTTTTTAATTATTTTCTTTAAACTTCAATCATTTTTTCATGCTTTTTATTATTGTTATGAATTTATTATTTCTTCACATCTTTTTCAATTATTTTTTTCAAACATTAATTACCTTCTTCATATTTAAATTTTTTTTTGCCATTTTTTAATAAAGTATTCGCTTCAAATTTCAATTATTTTCTTCGGACTTCAATTAATTTTTACAACTTTGAATTATTCACCTCAAACTTCAAATATTTTTTTCAAATTTTCTATTATTGTCTACAAATTTTGAATTTTTACATCAGCTTTTAATTATTTATGTCATTATCCAATTAGTTTGTTAACATTTCAATTGTTTGGTCCATTTTTTAAGTCTTGTCTTAAAATTTTTAATTTTTTACACCAGTTATCAATTATTTTTGTCATTTCTCATTTCTTTTGTTTAAATTACAATTATTTTTATCATAATTCAAATATTTTTGACATTTTTGAATATTTTCTTTAAATGACATTTTCTTCAATCTTTTTATTATTGGCATGAATTTTTAAATTTTTTACACCTTTTTCAATTATTTTCTTCAAACTTTAATTACTTTCTTCATCTTTAATTTGTTTGTCATTTTCGAATTATTCTCTTCAAATTTCAATTATTTCTTCAAACTTCAAATCAATTTCTTCAACTTTTAATTATTTTCCTCAAACTTCCAAGATTTTTTCAATTTTTCTATTATTGTCAATAAATTTTTAATTTTCACACCAGATTTCAATTTTCAATGTCACTATTCAATTAAATTCTCAACATTTCAATTTTTTCGTCAATTTTTCAACTATTGTCATCAAATTTTAATTTATTTAATTAAATATGTTTTTAGATTTTTAAGTATTTTCTTTTATTTCAAATATATTCTTTATAATTTTTTAATTTATTTTTGTTAATTATCAATTTTAATCTTTAACTTTTTCAATTGATATACCTTAAAGATTAAAATTTAAATAATTAAAATTTAAATTTAAAATTTTATTTTTTTCAATTTGTTTCTGTCTACAATTTTAAACTGTTTTCTGCAAATTTCAATCATATGTTTTTTTTGTTTGTTTTCTTTTGTGATTTTGTTTCAATTATATTGTTAAACTTTTATATTCGTTCTTGAAATGTCAATTGTATTTTTTAATTTTTAAAATAATTTTCTTCGTTTTCTGTGTAGTTGTTTTCTGCAAATATCGCACACTTATTTTTTCTTTCAAAATAGATGGCATTTTGTTATTAAATATAAAGTAGAAATTTGGGTTTAATTATCCCATTATTAAACTATTTACTTGTCTCTCTTTTAATAATTACACAAAAGAAAAAAAAAAACAATTAGAATCGTGAAAAATGTTTATTTTGTACTTCATTTCATTACAGGTATGCTTGGGAACATGCTGTCCTTCGAGAAGATATAAACTCACGTCGTGTATGTCTCGCATATCGAGAATTTACCACTCCATATCTTCCAAATGGAAATCACAGTCAAGAAGCTGTAGAAATTCTCGAGCAAGCAACAAATTTTTGGTAATAAATGTGTATTTAAATAAAAATTTACATTAATTCTCCTATAAAAATAACTAGAATTTATCTAAAAAAAAATAATATATTTAAAAAAAAAAAATTAATTCTTGCATACTTTCATAATTATCCTGAAATTTGTGTTGAAATTCAAAATGGGATAAATGTACTTTTTAAATACAATTTAAATTGATATTTACAAACACAGTTAAATTAAAATCACCATAAAATTTAAATTAAATTTAAATAATATTTAAATAAATTTGCAATCACATTTAGTTTGGGATTTGTAATAAAATTATACTGTTTTTTATTTTAATAAATACTTTGCCAAGTTAGGCTTTTGAGGAATAATTTAGCGGAGAATCTTGATTCTGCATATAAACTACGGGAAAAGACACGACCGGATCTGTTTTTCCAATTGGAAAATATCCATTGACGAGACTTTCTCGCATTTCCCACTGTCTTCTCGTTCTCTCGATCTTTTGTCTTCTTATCGCACGACCCAACATACAAGCGAACATTATGCCAGCAAGCTGAAATATTTAAAAAATTATCATGCTAAATTTTTTTTTTCAGAAAAATTCAACGTTTGTATTTTAGCTTTTTTAAGATATTATTTTTTAAAGCAAATTATTGCTGTTATGATTACCAAATTTTGTTTAAGTAAAGCTAAAGAAGCAGTTTTTTTTTAAAGTTTGTAACATTTTATATTAGAAAGGACAAAAACAAAAATTCCGAGTTTTTGGATTTTAGTTAAAATTTCACAATTTCTTAGACTTTTGAATTAATTTAAAAAAAATGTATTCTGTAATAAATTCAAGAACATTTATTATTATAAAATAAACTTCAAACAATTTTGGATTTATTATAATACATACGTTCCAAGATATATTAAATTTTCTATTAAATCTTTTAAATTCTAAAATAAATTCCTGATCATTTTAGATTATTTATTTTTGGTTTTTTTTAGATAATAGAATAAATTCCAAAGATTTTTTGATTTATTAACAAGTTCCAAAGTATTTTATATTTTCTCTATAATTTTTTTTTGTTTCTAGAGTGAATTCTAGAACATTTAATATTCTAAAAAAAAAAATCAAGAAAATTTAAAATTGTATTAGAAATTATAGAACAATTAAGATTTTTTTTTGCAATTTTGGACTTTAAATAAAAAATTCCAGAATTTTCTTAGAGTTTCGAACAAAATATTTGAGATTCTAGAGTGCAGAAAACTTTAAATTTTCTATTAAATTTCAGAACTTTAAAGATTTTTTTAGATTTAATGTCTGGATTCAAATCCAGAAATTTTTAGACTATAAAATAAATTCCAGGCCATTTAATATTTTATAATAAATTTCACTATATTAAAAATTGTATAATAAATTCTGGAACATTTTAGATTTATTTTTTTTTTGTTTTTAGATTCTAAACTAATTTTAGAATGTTTTAGTTTCTATAATATAAATTACAGAAAAGCTTAGATTTGAAAATAAATTCAGGAAAATTCTAGTTTATTTATTAAATTCCAGAATTGTTTAGATTTTATTTTTAATTATTAGATTTTCCATAAGATTCAGGAATTATTAGATTCTAATATTTTTAGAATGTTTAAGATTATAAATAAATCACAGAAAAATTTAGATTGTAAAATTAATTCCAGAAAATTATAGAAATAATAAATTCAAGAACATTTAAGGTCTTAGTTAAAATTCCGGATTTTTTAAAAATGCTAGATAAAATTTCAAAGGTTTTCACTTTTTAGATTCTAGAATAAATACCCAAAAGCTTTATATTAGTTTTTTCCATTAACATTTTTTTTTTTTAGTAAAAATATCGGACTCCTAAACTTTTTAGATATTTTTTGAAAATTTTCAGATTTTTAATAAAATTTTAGAATTTATTGCATTCTTGAATAAGTTCTAAAACATTTGAAATTCTAGAAAAAAAACACAAACTTTATTAGGTTATAAAATAAACTTCACAACATATGTATTAGTTTTGGAATTTCTAAATTAATTATTTGGAATCTATAAAGAATTTGATATTTTACTGAAAAAAAATGTTAATGGAAAAAACAAATAAATAAAGCTTTTGGGTATTTATTCTAAAATCTAAAAAAGCTTTGAAATTGTATCTAGAATTTAAAAAATCTGAAATTTTATCTAAGATCTAAAATGTTCTGGAATTTATTATTTCTATAATTTTGTGGAATTTATTTTTTAATTTAAACTTTTCTTTATAATCTCAAACATTCTAAAAATATTAGAATCTAATAATTCGAGACTCTTACTGAAAATCTAATAATTAAAAGTAAAATCTAAAATGTTCAGATCTTCTTATTTTAAATCTACAATTTTCTTAAATTTATTTTAGAATGTAAAAATTGCGAATGTTTATCAAAATTCTAAAAATAAAAGTAAAATCTAAAGAATTCTGAAGTTCAATAAATAAACTACAATTTTCTGGATTTTATTTTAGTATCTTAAATATTCTGGAATTTTTATCAGGGCCTAAAAAAATTCTGCAAGTTTATCTAAAATCTAAAAATTAAAAAAAAAATTTAATTTTCTGTCTTTTATTTTTAAATCTAAACTTTTCTGTAATTTATATTATAGAAGCTCAAGCATTCTGAGATTACTTTAGAATCTAAAAAATAAAAAAATATATCTAAAATGTTCTAGAATTTATTGTAACAATTTTAATTCCGTGGAATTTATTCTAGAATATTAAATGACTTGGAATTTATTTTCAAGTCTAAAAAAATCTGGAATTTAATATAAAATTTAAAGTTTTTTGCATTCTAGAATCTTAAATATTCTAGTTTTTGTTCGAAACTCTAAGAAAATTTTGGAATTTTTTATTTAAGGTTCAAAATTGCAAAAAAAAATCTTAAATGTTCTATAATTTATAATATATATAATTTATAATCTTAGTTTTAAGATTTTTACATTTATAAAGGGTATATTTTGTAAACCCGTGTATTGATTAAATAAATAAATACAATTTTAAATTTTCTTGAATTTTTTTTAGAATATTAAATGTTCTAGAATTCATTTTAGAAACTAAAAAATTATATACAAAATATAAAATACTTTGGAACTTGTTAATAAATCAAAAAATCTTGGAGTTTATTCTATTATTTAAAATATTCAAAAATACATCTAATATGATCTGGAGTTTATTTTTGAATCTAAAAGATTCAATAGATTATTTTATATTTATATCATTAATAATATATTTATTTTTTAATTTAATTTTATTTAATATTTATTTCATAATATTAAATGTTCTTGAGTTTATTAAAAAATACTTTCTTTTTAAATTTATTTAAAAATATAAGAAATTGTAAAATTCCAGCTAAAAATTCGGAATTTTTGTTCTCGTTCTTCAAAAAACTGCACCTTTAGCTTTACTTTAACAAAATTTGTTAATAATAACAGCAATTATTTTCTTTAAAAAATTATAACAATTATTTAGATTGATAATTAGTAAAAGTTCATTCATTAGTTTATGTTTTCAAAACATAAATATGTCAAGAAACTCGAAAAAAACAGTAATTTTAATTATTTTGTTTTATTGTTTGTGCAATTTTTATGTTTTTTAATGACAAAATATGAAAAAATTTTAGTTAATAAAAATGAGAAAATAAACTATTTTAGGTAGTAGTTAAAAAAAAATAGCTGTTCCTCAATTTGCGTATGAATTGTACAATCGTGTAAAATTAATAGAATTAAATTTTGAAAACATAAAAGCAAATTTTAATGTTTGAAAATTATTATAATCGAAATATTATAGAATCACCTGAATTAAAGCAATTAGAGTTGCTCCAGCTCCTAAGAAAAATGCACTACGCTGGACAATAATTGAAAGACGTCTAATGCAACCAGATTCGTACATCATGCCCTGAATTAGACAAGAATCTGGAACACCCATTACATTCTCATTATGGGGCAAAATTCCATTCCAGTCATAAAAACTGTTATATCCACAACAGTTCAGCTGAAAATTTTATTAAATTGATTAATGTCGCATAATTATTACTCAAATTTCAATTTTATAATTTTCGTACGTCGAAATATTTATTATCGACATGTTATTTGACAGAAATTCGAATTTCAATTTAATATAATTTTTAATTATTCGAATTCTAATTTAATCTAATTTCTAAATAATAGAATTGCCTTTTGGTGGAATTTTTATTTAGCCGAAAACTATTTAGTCAAAATTTTGTTCCCTTAATCGTCATTTATCAGAAGTATTGTTGTTCTAAAAAGTTAAAAAACTAAATTTTTCTTGTAATATAAACGTACATTAACATAATTTCTCTATTTTAAACAATCATATAACCTAAAATTTATATAAAATAAGTACTGCTGGACATAATGTTTATATCATACAAATTTTATTTGATATAAGTTGTATTTACTATTATTTTGGCAAATTTCAATTTATTAGAATTTTTAATATTCTGTTTTATTATTATTTACTACCTATATAATTTTTATTTTTCTACTTTTATTCATAACTGGCCAATTATCTAATATGGACATAACCTAAATATCGTTGTTAAAAATTGACATTTGACATAATTTTTAAATTGTCTAAAAATCACATAACCCCAAATTAGGTTCAATAATTCTGAACTTATATAATTTCCAAATCACCGAAATTCTAAGTGTCGTAAATTTCGTTCTGTCGATATATTATTTGACATAATCTCTGTTTCTTCTAAATATTACATAAATACAAAATATTTGAATCGATGTTTCATATTATCCGCATGCGCGCATCAGAAATGTAATTTGTCCTAAAATGGTTGAGGCTATAGCCAATCAAATTTGAATCTCAATATTTTCATTTAATTTGATTGGCTGTAGCCTCGTGCATTTTAGGAGAAATGACATTTTTGTTGCGCTGATAATATGCTGAGTCATAGCAAGTCAAAGATTTTGTATTTATATACATTAATATTTAGAAGAAGTAGAGATTATGTCAATTAATATATCGACAGAACGAAATTTACTTAGAATTTCGGTGATTTGGAAATTATATAAGTTCAGAATTATTGAACCTAATTTGGGGTTGTGTGATTTTTAGACAATTTAAAAATTATGTCAAATGTCAATTTATAATAACGATATTTAGGTTATGTGAATATTCGATAATTGTTGTGAATAAATGTAAGTAGAAAAACATAAATTATAGCAAATAATAAAACAGAATATTAAAAATTCTGATGAATTGAAATTTGCCCAAATAATAGTTACGCTCAGCAGCATTTTGACAATTTAAAATTTATGATAGATTGTCATTCGAGATGCTATTGTTATGTTAAATAAACATTAGATAAATACAACTTATATCAAATAAATTTTGTATGATATAAACATTATGTCCAGCAGTACTTATTTTATATAAATTTTAGGTTATATAATTGTTTGAAATATAGAAATTATATCGACAAACAAAATTTAAAACATTTGGAAATTATATGTATATGTTAAGAAGGAATAAACAACCGAAAAAAAAGTTAGTCCAACATTACATTTTCATATTTTTTAAATTAAAAAAAAAATCTGTGAATTTGCTGAAATTTGAAAATGATCATTCGCTAGACATCCTAATTTATCTTTTGATTAATTTTCTTTTATAATTACTTTCGATTGCATGAAGTCTAGAGAAGCCTTCGCTTCCGGATTTGTTGTATATTCGTGCATCGTTGAATTTATTCGCTCAGCTAAAAGATCCTTGATTCCATCCTGTAGCGCATAAGCAGCTATGGCTGCTCCAAGTTCCAAAATTAAGACCAAAGAGAGAGAAACTGCAAACTAAAATTTATAATTTTTATTTTTTCGAAGGGCTATATAGTTTAAATAATCAAATTGTAGCATCGTAATAGTTTATAATAAAAGACCAATCGAGAAATTTAAAAATAAAATTTAAAAGATCAATAAAATAGATGCGAAAAAATACAATTTTAGGAAAATCACCATTTAGAGATACTGATTTTCATTAAATTGAAATAAAATTTTAAAAACCAAAACTCACCACTAAAACCATGCAGGTACTTTCTCTGATTGCTCCGCAGCATCCGAAAAATGCGATTATAAAAACAAAAACACCAACGACAATTAAAAGAGTCGCTGGTGAAAAATAACTTGAATCTAAGTAACGAGAAAAATCGTCATACACTGTATAAATTGTTGTTCCTACAGAAACAATCATTGCGCCAGTTAACTGTAAAAAAAAAATTATTTTCATGAAAAAAATTGATTTATCAAGAATTGTAAAGAAAATTTGTTTTTAGTTAGAAATATTTCAATATAATGTAATTTTTCGTGATTAATTTCTACTACTGAAACTATTTTGAAAATTATAGACTGAAAAAATTTTTTTTAAAGCAAACAAAAATATTATTAAATTTAATTCCAAAGAATTTTTAAAAATCCATTTTGAACAATTTTTAGAAAAAAATGAATTCAGACAAAATTTGTTGTCAAATAAATTATTAACATTTTGGTTTTTTTTTCTTTCAGCATCGACAAAAATAGCAATTCTTATCAAATTTTTAAACGACATTTTATTTTACTCTTTGAAATATTCTCAACGGTAGTTATCGTTTTAATATTGTCAGAAGTTTTCCGTTACAAAAATATAAACAATACAAGTTTTATTCCTTAAATATTTTTTAACAAATTTTAACAATACTAAAATGATTGAAATTGTGAAAATATATTTCAAAGAGTAAAATAATAAAATTTTATAAATTTATTTTATTATACTTATTAAAAATTGACATTTTTACTTGAGCTGAGAGAAAAACAGAAAATATTGAATAATTATTATATGAAAAAAAAAACTTTGGTTAAAACTATTTTTTTTCTGATAATTACGCAATAAGATATTTGAAAAATTTTGTAATTAATTTGATTACCTATATTTCTCTTTACATTAAAAACCATTTTTTATAGTTCGAGGTTATGTTCCCCCGTTACCCTCCTTAAATTTAAAAACTTTAAAAAATGTAATTTGTATAGCTTGTACAAAATTAAATTTGCAGATTTTACAAAAGTAAATTTCTAAATTTTGCAAAATTTATTTTCTAGGTTTCAAAATTAAAATTCTAGATTTTACAGAATTATTTTTACCATTTTCACAAATATTTCAAGTTTGGATAAAAACTTGAAAATGATTCTCTTTGAGCTTAGTTTAGAGAAAATTATATCCTTTGAAATTTTTTTAATTAAAAAATTGTAATATTATTTATAATCTGCAGAAAAATTTATAAAATTATTTTTTTTCTTTGTTCCTGATAAAAACATGTTTCGATTTTTACAACAATCAGAAGCGCTGGAATTTAAATAATCAATTAAAAATTCAATCATTTTAAGAAGGTAGAAAAAGTATGCAAAATTTTCCTGATTAAAAAAAGTTATGTGTTTTAAATCGTATTTTTATATTCTTATAGTAATAAAAAAAAATTAGTTTCTTGTGCTATTTTGAGTGCGTAATTTCCTTGATTTCAATCTCTTACTCGTAAACGTAATCTTATCATCTAAGTGACAAATAAGTGATTAAGCCATTTTTTTACATTGTCAGTACATTCTTTACCTAAAAAAAGTTTCAGACTTCGTTTTTTATAAATTTCTTCCAGTATATAATCTAAACTTGTGTATTTTACGAATGAAATAGTTGTTGTAAAAAATGAAACACGTTTTTATCAGTAGCAAAGAAGTTAAAAATATTTTTCATTTTATCAAATTTACATTATGTTACACAATATTATTAAATCAAATTTTTCATAAATTTTTCTTCCTTTTTTAACACCTAGTAACAGAATTTTTTTCCTTAAAATAGAAACTGTATATAATAACAATTTAAATTATAATTATTTAAATGGAAATGAGAACATGTTTAATGAGAAATTAATGTTTATTATTATTATTAATGACCTTGAATATATTTTTGCATTAAAATTAAATTTTGAACAAAAGCAATATAAATTGTCTAGAAATTTATAACAGATGGAAATAAAAAGAGAGGAAAACTTGTCGTATTTTCCACGTTTTTTGTTATTATTGTCAATAGCAGTTGACGTCATACCTAAGTATAAATCTAAAAATTATGATTTCACAATCTAGCAGTTGTTGCCATTGAATTACATTATAATCGAATTACTGTAATTTTTAACCTTTTATTTTTAGTTCAAATCAATTTGTAATTTTAATCAATTTTCAATTCAAGTTCAACTTTTAATTTATACATTCGTGATTTATTGTCTTATAACATAAAAGATTTTTAGTACCTGAATTAATTTGTTAAATTAGTCAATTTTAAATTTATCACTGCTTTAATTAATACTGTAATTAACTGCTTTATTAATATTGTTTTTTACAATTATTGATATTTTATTTTGTAGGATCTGATGGCCATTATATGACTGGACATTAAGGAAAAATGTACGCATTAGGAATTAAAAGATTCTGCAAATTACAGACCACAAAAAGTGCGTTAACTGCACAGAGGAGATACTTGATGAGGCGAAGGCCCAGGTCGAGATGTGTGACCGCCATCTTTTCCTCTGGGAAAAGTGTCTTGCACCAGGTGTTGTTCAAGAAATTCAAAGTCCCAATCCAGCTTGAATATTGAAACAATGGCGAGCAACGTTACTGCGCTCTACTATCCCTCCTCCTGCGGTTCTTTTTTTTTTTTTTTATCAGACGTGTAAACTGCTCTTATCTATCGATAATGAAGAAACGAAAAAGCAGCACAAATCCTCGCAGGTAACACTGTAAAAAAAGACATTGATGATAGCAGCTGATGACGAAGTTTTAAACATCAATTCCCCTCCTTTTGTCAACGCGCTGAGTCAACAATTGGAGATTGTCGAGTACAAGTTAAAGAAACTGCAAACAATACATTATGTCGCGTCAAGAAAACTATTTTCTATTAATGGAACATTAGAATTGTGAAATTGTCAACTTGTTAATAAATGAAGCTGCGCATTAAACAGGAATCTAAAATTTTTATCACTTTTGCTTCCTCAAAGAGGAAACTTTTTGATCGTTAACATTTCACTGTGTTAAATATCTTAGATAGATTTAGATAGATTCTATTGAATCTATTTTTTATTTGTCCCTCATTAAATAAATAAATAATCTAATAATATTAGGATACGTGTTTTTTTATTTTTGTATAAGTGAGCAAATTTACGAGTTATCAGAATGTCTACTAACCGGGAAAACTGGGAATTTTCTTTCTGCGCTAATAAATTTGACTAATATATCAATTTGTTTTATAAATAAAGATAATAACTTTATGCAATTTGAACCAATCTGATTATGCGTTCAAATTTTGTGTAATTATGCGACAATTATGCAATTAAAAATAAAAAATATACATTAAAAATTAAAATATAATATAATATATTCTCATAAAATATAGACGTTTGTCTACCATTTTTTTTTCTTAACGCTAACAATACCGCGGAAACAATGAAAGACATTAAACATGAAAAAGTCAAATTATTATGAAAAAATGTAGATAGAAATTCAGTTTTTTTATTAGACCGAACATTGCATAATAATTTATATAATTATGAGCAATTCTATTGTGTGCTTTCAATTATCAATTATTTTCATCAAATTTCAATTATTTTCTTCGATATTCAATAATTCTCGGCTTTTTTCCATATTTTTTTTCAATTATCGATTACATTCTTGAAGCTTTAATTCAATTCTTCAATTATTCAACTATTTTCAAAAATTCACAATTATTTTCTTCAACTGAGAATTATTCTTTTCAATTATTTTCTTCAATTTCCAATTATTTTCTACCATTCTCAATTATTTTCATTAATTTCAAATTATCTCTTAATTTCTCAATTATTTTCTTTGATTTTCTACTATTTTCTTCAATTTCCAATTACTTTCTTCAATTTTCAATTATTTTCATCAATTTCTAATTAATTTCTTTAATTCTAAAATATTTTCTACGATTTTCAATTATTTTAATCAATTTTTAATTACTTTCTTCAACTCTAAATTATTTTTTTCCATTGCCAATTATTTGATTCAATTTTCAATTATTTTCGTCCATTTTTAATTATTTTCTTAATTTTTTCAGATTATTTCTTCATTTCTCAATTATTTTCTTCGATTTTTTACTATTGTCTTTAATTTTCAATTCTTATCATCAATTTCTAATTTATTTCTTTAATTCTGAAACATTTTCTACTATTTTCAATTATTTACATCAATTTTTAATTATTTTCTTCAGATCTCAATTATTTCCTCTTATTTTTAATTATTTAATTTAATATTCAATAATTCTCGACTTTTTTCAACTATTTTTTCAATTATCATTTATTTATTTCACATCTCAATAACTCCGCCAATTTTCAATTATGTTCTTCTATAATCAATAATCCTCGTCTTTTATGAATATTTTTTTTCAATTATTAATTATGTTTTTAAATCTTCAATTCATCAATTATTATTCAACAATTTTCATAAAATCACATTTTCTCGAGCATTTTCTTCAATTTCAAATTATTTTCTACAATTTTTAATTAATTTCTTCAAATTACAATTACATTCTTCATTTTTTATTGTTTTCTTCAAATTCTATAATTCCTGGGTTGTTCAATTTCTTTTTTCTTCTATTATCACTTATATTATCTCAATTATTTTCTACAATATCCAATTTATTTCTTAAATTTCAATTTTTTTTCAAATTCCTTTCATTTCTCAATTTCTTTTGAGTTTCTCAAAATAATTTTTAAATTATGTTTTTCTTTCAATTTTAATGTAAATTGATAATTTTTGAATTATTTTCATCAATTCGCAATTATTTCCGTCGATTTCTAAATTTTTCTGCTGTTTTCAAATATTGTCTTTAATTCTTAATTATTTTCTTCAATTTCCAATTTTCTTCTTAAGTTTCAATTATGCTCTTCAATTTCCAATTTTTTTTTTTTTATATTTCTTTTAATTTTCAATTTCTTCTCAATTTTCTTCAATATTAAACATTGCTCAGCTTTTTCAAATTATTTTTTTCTTTCAATTTTTATTTAAATTGATAATTTTTGAATTATTTTTATCAAATCGCAATTATTTCTGTCAATTTCTAAATTTTTCTGCTGTTTTCAAATTTTTTTTTTTTTTTTAAGTACTTTCTTCAATTTTCAATTATTTTCATCAACTTCTAATTAATTTCTTTAATTCTAAAACATTTTCTACGATTTTCAATTATTTTAATCAATTTTTAATTATTTTCTTCAACTCTAAATTATTTTCTTCCATTGCCAATTATTTGACTCAATTTTCAATTATTTTCATCAATTTTTAATTATTTTCTTCAGATCTCAATTATTTCCTTCAATTTTTAATTACTTAGTTTAATATTCAATAATTCTCGACTTTTTTCAACTATTTTTTTTCAATTATCATTTTTTTATTTCACATCTCAATAACTCCTTCAATTTTCAATTATTTTCTTCTATAATCAATAATTCTCGTCTTTTATGAATATTTTTTTTTAATTAATAATTATGTTTTTAAATCTTCAATTCAATTTAACAATTATTATTCAACAATTTTCATAAAATCACATTTTCTTCAATTTCAAATTATTTCTACAATTTTTAATTAATTTCTTCACATTACAATTACATTCTTCATTTTTTATTGTTTTCTTCAAATTCTATAATTCCTGGGTTGTTCAATTTCTTTTTTCTTCAATTATCACTTATTTTCTTCTACTTTTAATCCCATTGTTCAATTCTTGAATTATTTTCTTTAATTCTTAATTATAATTTTCGACATTCGATTCTATTCTTTAATTTTCAATTGTTTTTTTCAATATTCTATAACTCTAGGCTTTTTACAATAATTTTTTTTAAATTCTCAATTATTTTCTTCAAATTCCAAATTTTTTTTCTTAAATTTCAATTATTCTCTTCAATTTCCAATTATTTTTTCATATTTTTTCCAATTTCTCAATTGCTTTCAATTTTCAATTTCTTATCAATTTTCTTCAATATTTAACAATTTTCAGCTTTATTAAACTATGTTTTGCTTTCAATTTTTATTTAAATTGATAATTTGTAAACTATTTTAAACCATTTTTAATTATTTTCTCTTTTTTTTACTTATTTTCTTCAATTTTGACTTGTTTGTTTCAATATTCAGTAATCTTGACTTTTTTCAATTATCAATTATTTATTTCATGTTCTAAAACCTCCTTCAATTTTCAATAATTTTCTTTTATTTTCAATTTCATTGTTCAATTGTTGAATTATTTTTTTCAATTCTCAATTAATTTCTTTAAATAACAATTCTATTGTTTAATTTTTAATGTTTTCTTCAATATTAAATAATTCCTGTCATTTTCCATTTTTTTTTTAATTATATATTATTTTCTTCTTTTTTCAATCCAATTGTTTAGTAATTTTCTTAATTTCTCAATTATTATATTCGAATTTCAATTTTATTTCTCAATTTTTAATTTTGTTTTTTTTTAATATTCAATAATTCTGTGTTTTTCTGATTTCAATTTCATGATTTAATTTTCAATTTATTTCTTCAATTTTGAATTATTAACTTAAATGAAAAATTTTTTTTTTTTGATTTTCTATCTAATAGTTGACCAATTTTCAATTATATTCTTTGAATTTAATAGTCATTGTTCAATTTTTTCAATTATTGTTCAATTGTAATGACCGGGAATTTCGTGGGACGAAATTAGTAGACATCCTGGTTATGAATTTTCAAAATTCTAGGTTTTTAACACTAGACCTATTTTCAATTACAAATACCTCTGAACCTAATGAATTTGGAAATTTTTTCGCCAATACATAAGAAGTTAGGTTTTTCTTCAACTTTTAAATATTGTTTACAAAAAAAAGATAATATTTTTTAAGTTAAAAAGACACCATTTTTTAGAAATAAATTCATTTTTTTTTTTAATTTAGACCCGACTAAAAAAGTATTTATTTGCAATTTAAAAATTCTGTTCATTTTTTGTCTCAAGAATTTTCCTAGGATTAATCTTTGATTAGTATTTTCTAGACAGTAACATTTAAAGTTCCTTTTTACGATTTCAATTAAATAATTGTACTAAAAGTCTGAATTATTAGAAAAATGTCCATATTTTAACTTAATATATACTGAAGAATACAAATTGTATGTGAAAGAAAAGATTTGAGAAAAAGTTTAAACCTAAAAAAATATACCAATTCATTATAATAGTTTTATTTAATAGTAACAGTCTTAATAAAATAATAACAAAATGCATAAAAACAAGTACGGTTTTTTTTATTCAGAAAACGTCTTAATTTTATAAGTTTAAAAGATATTCTTTGATCTTCACATTCTGGAGTTGTAGTATTATCGGAAGAGGTTTGTTTATACAAATCAAATAAAAAATCTATCACGACAGCAAAATGGCTTCTGACTTAATAGAAGTGATCACTGCTAAAAGTCCTAGTTTCTAGAAGAGAATTGATGGGATTAGAACTGATGTCTATTCTTCTACACAGTCTCGTAACTACTCCTAATTGACTTCGCTAAAACTATAGAGAACCAAATTCCCAATATCTGCAAATTACAAAATAAATATATTTATTAGAAAATTAATTATAATGATTTGTAAAGTAATAATAAATTATCAGGGTGGCCACTTTTTGTTATGAAATTAAATTCCCAGTTTTTCCGGTCAACTTTTTGGATTTTCCGGTCACAAATTTTCGAACAATTAAAACAGTATTTTTAATTTTTCGAAATTCGGCTTTATATTTAAAATATAACGTTCTACTTAAATTTAAAATTAACATATTCTTATAATCTTATTAATCATAATTAAAGCTTAAAAAGTTTTATTATCACAAAATATTAAAATCTAAATTTTCGGACAGTAATAACTTATTATAATTCCACTAGTAACAATAACAAACTTTGCATTGTAGTTGATCATTTACTGAAAACTATAAAATTTAAAATAAATAAAATAATTTAAATAATTGAAAGTTAAACAACTGGATTGAAAATCGAAAAAAACTGAAATTGAAGAAAATAATTAAAAATGAAAGAAAGCAATTGAAAATTGAAAAGTGGAATTTAAAGAAAATAAAATTGAATAAATAATTTGAAGAAAATAACTCAGAATTGAAAAGAATAGTTTTAGAAATTAATAATTAAATTGAAAATTTAAAACAATTTTTAACAGTGAAAAAAATAATTTAAAAAATCAAAAGTTTATTGAATATTGAGGAATTAATTGAAAAACGATCAAAATAATTCAAAATTAAAGAAAATATTTGAAAATTATGCAAAAATAATAATTTAAAATTTTTTCAATTTTTAATAATTCTTTTTTATTATGATTTCAATAACTTCAACTACAATTTTGTAGAATTTTTATCATTTTTCAATTATTTTCTGCAGTTTTTAATTATTTTTAAATTATTTATTTCTCTAAATCTTAAATTTACCTTCTTCAAACTTCAGTAATCTTGTTTACTTTTTTCAACCACTTTTTCGAATTTTCATTATTTTTTCCTTGGCATTAAATCAATCTAATTTTTTATTCCTAAATTGTATATTATTCATTCGCAAATTTAAATTATTTTTTTTGATTTACAATTATTTTTATCATTTTGTAATTATTATCTTCAATTTTTAATTAGTTTAATAATTTCTGAATTATTTTTCTGAACTTTCAAATACAATATATCTCAATTTTCATTTTTTTTTTTCAATTTTCTCCATCGTTTAATATTTTTACTATTTTTCAATTAATTTCCTAAATCTTTGGTTACTATATCTTAAATTTAAATTATTATCATCAATTTTCCATGTTTTAAAAGATATTTTAATTATTTGCATTATTTTGGGATAATTTTTAAAACTTTCGATTATTTATCTAAAATGTCAATTATCTTTATCAAAGTTCGATTATTTCTGCAATTTTTTAATTATTCTCTCAAATTAAAATTTTTTATGTAATTTTGCAATTATTTTTTTTTTAAACATATATTCAATGCTTTTCTCCAATTATTTCTCTCAAATTTCATTTACTGTTTTCAACTTTTCATATTTAAATTATTTTCATCACATTTCAATTTTTTTCTCAATTTTAAATTATTTTCAGAATGTTTCAATTATTTGTTTCAATTTTGAATTAATTTTATCATTTTTTAATTATTTTCTTCGGTTGTCAATTATTAGTGTAATTTTTTAAAATTATTTTCTAAGATTTTTAAGTATTTTTCTCAAATTTTTATTATTTTCTTTAATTTTTAATTATTTCAATTATGTTTTCATAATATCGAAATTTTTTTATTAATTATCGTAAATTTCAATTACTTATAACTTTCTTCAATTTTTTTCTCCTATTTTTAATTACTCTCATTTTTTTCAATTGATTTCTAAGATCTTCCCGTATGTTTCACAAATTTTAATTATTTTTTTTTATTTAAAAAAAATTATGTAATTTTTTCATTGATTTCACTCAACTGGCAAAATTGTTTAAAATCCATAATTTTTTACAACTTTTGTATAATATTTCAATTATTTTCTTCAAATAATGGGAGTTATGTTCAATAAATAAATAAATAAATAAACTTCAAATTCTAAAATAATTTTTCAGTTACTTTCCAAAATTTATTTCCTTCCACTTTCTATTTTTTTCATTTGTTCTATAATTTCAAAAATTTTAAAGTATTTATCTACCATTTCAATTATTTCCTTCATTTTTCAATTATTTATATTATTTTCTTCAAAATTGTTATTTACTTCCGTTCTTTTTCATAATTTCCATAAAGTTTTTAAATTATGTTTATTTTTTTTCTTCTATTTTCTGTAATTTTAAATTATTTTCTTCTTTTTTCTTCAATGAACTTTTAAAAGTTTTATGTATTTTTTTGAAATTTTCTTTAACTTTCCTTTATTTAATGTATTATGTAATTTTTTCAATTATTTTCTCAAATTTCAATTATTGTTTTTTAAGTGTAAATTATGTGCCTCAATTTATAATTATGTTCTCTAATTTTCATTATTCAATTTTTTTCAATTTCTTTTTAAGATTTTCGAGTATTTTTTCAAATTTAAATTATTTTTCGCAATGTTTTTTAATTCTAAAATTTTATAAATTTTGTTATAAGTAGTTTTTATTTACTGTTTTCAACTTTTCATATTTAAATTATTTTCATCATTTTTCAATTTTTTTCTCAATCTTAAATTATTTTCAGCATATTTCAATTATTTTGTTTCAATTTTGAGTTAATTTTATCATTTTTAAATTATTTTATCTCGATAATAATAATAATTTTTCCATTATTTTCCAAAATTTATTTCCTTCAATGTTGTCTTCTTTTTTCTTCAATGAACTTTTAAAAGTTTTAAGTATTTTTCTGAAATTTTCTATAACTTTACTTTATTTAAAACATATTATGTAATTTTTTTAATTATTTTCTCAAATTTTAATTTTTTTTTAAGTTTTAATTATTTGTCTCAATTTCAATCATTTTTTTTTTCAATTTTCAATTACTTTCTCTAAGTTTTCATTATTCAATTTTTTTCAATTTCTTTTTAAGATTTTCAAGTATTTTTCTCAAATTTTAATTATTTTCTATATTTTTTCAAACATTCCTATTATTTTTTAACTTACTTTCCCTAATTTTTAATTGATTTCATTTTTTTTTTTCAATTAATTTGCAAAATTTGGAATTATTTTGTTTAATATCAATTATTTTTTGCACTTGTTTTTTTAATTCTAAAATTTTATAAATTTTGTTCTACGCTATTGTTTCCCGGGTATGTAGCCACCTTGATTATATATTAAAATCTTTAAAAAAATTGAGGAAAACATTTGTATTTAATTGTTGACGAACCTGTACAAATGCAATTCCAATTCCAGCGCCACCAAGTTGGACCGCATGACTTCTTACAAAATTACCAAACGCCTCAAGACATCCATTCTTTCTGACATAAATACTCTTATCATCACAAGTAATATTTCCTGATTCATATGGCTCAAACTTACAACAAGACATTGGAAGGGAATTATTCTTCCAAATTGTATTCCAATCCGTATAGTTGTTCATGCCACAGCAATCGAACTAAAAATAAAATATTATTATTTATTTATTTAATTCATAAGAAGTTCCTAGGGCTAATGAGCTCTCAATGGAACACGTTAATACATAAAACCAATTATAAGTACATGACCGAAGAAAAGCTAATAATATCGGTGCATACATTAAACTAAAAATCCACAAAAAAAAATTACCTAATGAGATTATCTGAACAATCATAAAATATATTATATAAACAAGTATAAAGTATAAAAAAAAACCCCAATTAAAGACCAAGTTTACCAATAAGTAATTTCAAAAATCTAAAATAAATTTATCTTTAAATAAATTTAGGAATCTATATAGGTATTATAGATGAAAATTAAATTATATAATTATTTCTGAACGTAATCACAAATTTAAAGAAAGCTTTCTATACAAATTATTTTTAATATCTCAATAATTTAAGAGTTAAAATAATTCTTTCGTTCAGGGGAAAAAACAAACATTTTTTTCCATTAATTTAATGACTAATTAATTAGTTACTTTATTCATCAGCTATTTTCAGAATTAAACAGGGTGTCTACTAATTTCATCCCACAAAATTAACGGTCATTTCCCGGTTTTTATTCCTATTTTTTCCGGTTTTTTCTCTTGTTAACTTAAAATTTATTTTAACTATAAATAGACCTACAAATGGCAACAAAAATTGAAGATAAGAGTTGATAATTGAAGAAAATAATTGAAATTCAAAGAAAATAATTGAGAATTGAAGAATTAAATATGAAACTTTACAAAAAATAATAATTAAGAATTAAAAGAAACAATTAATAATGAAAAGAAATAATTAATAATGGGAAGAAATAATTGAACAATGACAAAGATATTTGACAATTAGAAACAAAATTAAAAAAAAAAATAAATGTTAATCTACAATTGAACACTAATTGAGAAAGTGAACAATGGTTATTAAATTCAAAGAATATAATTGAAAATTGGTCAACTATTAGATAGAAAATCAAAAAAAAAAAAATTTTTCATTTAAGTTAATAATTCAAAATTGAAGAAATAAATTGATAATTAAATAATGAAATTGAAATCAGAAAAGCACCGAATTATTGAATATTAGAAAAAAAAAACAATTGAAAATTGAGAATTATAATTGAAATTCGAATACAATAATAGAGAATTAAAGAAAATTACTGAACAATTGGATTAAAAAAAAAGAAAATAAATGATAATAAAAAAAACAAAAATGGAAAATGCCAGGAATTATTTAATATTAAAGAAAACATTAAAAATTGAAGAATAGAATTGTTATTTAAAGAA
The DNA here is from genome assembly GCA_037103525.1 of Ganaspis brasiliensis. Lineage (NCBI taxonomy): Eukaryota > Metazoa > Arthropoda > Insecta > Hymenoptera > Figitidae > Ganaspis > Ganaspis brasiliensis. The sequence continues at coordinate 157,080 of JAZKLR010000580.1, read as the reverse complement.
ATTAATTGAGAATTGAAATAAATCATTAAACAATTAAATTGAAAATAGAAGAAAATGATTGAAAAATGAAGGAGGTTTTGAAACATGAAATAAATAACTGATAATTGAAAAAAAATAATTGAAAAAAGTCAATGTTACTGAATATTGAAACAAACAATTTAAAATTGAAGAAAATAATTAAAAAATAAAGAAAATAATTGGAAATTTAAGAAAGTACTTAAAAATTAAAGACAATATTTGAAAGCAGCAGAAAAATTTAGAAATCGACGGAAATAATTGCGAATTGATGAAAATAGTTTACAAATTATCAATTTAAATAAAAATTGAAAGAAAAACATAGTTTAAAAAAGCTGAGAATTGTCAAATATTAAAGAAAATTGAGAAGAAATGAAAAATTGAAAGAAATATGAAAAAATTATTGAAAATTGAAGAGAATAATTGAAATTTAAGAAAAAAATTTGGAATTTGAAGAAAATAATTGAGAATTTAAAAAAAATTATTGTAAAGAACCTAGAGTTATTGAATATTGAAAAAAACAATTGCAAATTAAAGAATGGAATTGAATGACCAAAATTATAATTGAGAATTAAAGAAAATAATTCAAGTATTGAACAATGGGATTGAAAGAAGAAGAAAGTAAGTGATAATTGAAGAAAAAAGAAATTGAACAACCCTGGAATTATAGAATTTAAAGAAAACAATAAAAAATGAAGAATGTAATTTGAAGAAAATAATTGAAAATGGAAAAAAATAATTGAGAATTGTAGAAAATAATTGTAAACTGAAGAAAATAATTGGAAAATTTAAGGAATAATTGTTAGTTGAAGAAAATAATTGTGAATTTCTGAAAATAATTAAATAATTGAAGAATTGAATTGAAGCTTCAAGAACGTAATCGATACTTGAAAAAAAAATTTCGAAAAAAGCCGAGAATTATTGAGTATCCAAGAAAATAATTGAACAATTAAACAATAAAATTGAAAATAGAAGAAAATTATTGAAAAATGAAGGAGGTTTTGAAACATGAAATAAATAACTGATAATTGAAAAAAAATAATTAAAAAAAGTCAATATTACTGAATATTGAAACAAACAATTGAAATTTGAAGAAAATAATTAAAAAATAAAGAAAAAAATTGAAAATTGAAGAAAGCACTTAAAAATGAAAGATAATATTTGAAAAAGGCAGAAAAATTTAGAAATCGACGGAAATAATTGCGAATAGATGAAAATAATTTAAAAATTATCAATTTAAATAAAAATTGAAAGAAAAACATTGTTTAAAAAAGCTGAGAATTGTTAAATATTGAAGAAAATTGAGAAGAAATGAAAAATTGAAAGAAATTGAGAAATAATGAAAGAAATATGAAAAAATAATTAAAAATTGAAGAGAATAATTGAAATTTAAGAAAAAAATTGGAAATTGAAGAAAATAATTAAGAATTTAAAAAAATCATTGTAATAAACCTAGAGTTATTGAATATTAAAAAACAATTGCAAATTAAAGAATGGAATTGAATGACCAAAATTATAATTGGTGAATTAAAGAAAATATTTCAAGTATTGAACAATGGGAATGAAAGAAGAAGAAAGTAAGTGATAATTGAAGAAAAAAGAAATTGAACAACCCTGGTATTATAGAATTTAAAGAAAACAATAAAGAATGAAGAATATAATTTGAAGAAATTAATTAGAAATTGAAGAAAATAATTGGCAATTGAAGAAAATAGTAGAAAATCGAAGAAAATAATTGAGAAATGATGAAATAATTTGAAATTAATGAAAATAATTGAAAATGGAAAAAAATAATTGAGAATTGTAGAAAATTATTGGAAATTGAAGAAAATAATTGAAAATTGAAGAAAGCACTTAAAAACTAAAGACAATATTTGAAAACAGCAGAAAAATTTAGAAATCGACGGAACTAATTGCGAATTGATGAAAATAATTTAAAAATTATCAATTTAAATAAAAATTGAAAGAAAAACATAGTTTAAAAAAGCTGAGAATTGTTAAATATTGAAGAAAATTGAGAAGAAATGAAAAATTGAAAGAAATTGAGAGATTGAAAGAAATATGAAAAAATAATTGGAAATTGATGAGAATAATTGAAATTTAAGAAAAAAAATTGAAAATTGAAGAAACTAATTGAGAATTTAAAAATAAATCATTGTAAAAAAACATAGAGTTATTGAATATTGAAAAAACAATTGAAAATTAAAGGATGGAATTATATGTCGAAAATATAATTGATAATTTAAAAAAAATATTGAAAAAAGCCGAGAATTCTTGATTATAGAAGAAAATAATTGAAAATTGGAAGAGTTATTGAGATGTGAAAGAAATAAATGATAATTGAAAAAAATAGTTGAAAAAAGTCGAGAATTATTGTATATTAAATTAAATAATAAAAAATTAAAGGAAATAATTGAGATCTGAAGAAAATAATTAAAAATTGATGTAAATAATTGATAATTGAAAATAGTAGAAAATGTTTCAGAATTAAAGAAATAAATTAGAAATTAATGATAATAATTGAAAATTGAAGAAAATAGTAAAAAATCGAAGAAAATAATGGAGAAATGAAAAAATAATCTGAAATTAATAAAAATAATCTAAATTGGAAGAAAATAATTGGAAATTGAAGAATGTACTTAAAAATTAAAGATAATATTTGAAAACAGCAGAAAAATGTAGAAATCGACGGAAATAATTGTGAATTGATGAAAATAATTTAAAAATTATCAATTATTGTTTGTTATTATTTATTTGTTGAATTATGCTATATATATAAATATTTTTATTGTTCACTTTTATTATTAGTACTTATAGTACAAAAGGGCATTGATTATGCCCGTTTATGTATTAAAAAAAAATAAAAATAAAATTTTAATAAAAATTTGAGAGAAACACATAGTTTAAAAAAGCTGAGAATTGTTAAATATTGAAGAAAATTGAGAAGAAGTTGAAAATTGAAAGAAATTGAGAAATATGAAAATATATTTGGAAATTAAAGAGAATAATTGAAATTTAAGAAAAAAATTGGAAATTGAAGAAAAAAATTAAGAATTTAAAAAAAAATCATTGTAAAAAAACCTAGAGTTATTGAATATTGAAAAAAACAATTGCAAATTAAAGAATGGAATTGAATGTCGAAAATTATAATTGAGAATTAAAGAAAATAATTCAAGTATTGAACAATGGGATTGAAAGTAGAAGAAAATAAGTGATAATTGAAGAAAAAAGAAATTGAACAACCCAGGAATTAGAGAATTAAAATAAAACAATAACAAATGAAGAATGTAATTGTAAATTGAAGAAATTAATTAAAAATTGTAGAATATAATTTGAAATTGAAGAAAATGTGATTTTTATTGAAAAAAAAATATTGCAAAAAGCCGAGAATTATTGATTATAGAAGAAAATAATTGAGAAATGAAGAAAAATTTTGAAATTAATGAAAATAATTCAAAATTGAAGAAAATAATTGAGAATTGTAGAAAATAATTGGAAATTGAAGAAAATAATTGAAAATTGAAAAGAATAATTGTCAGTTGAAGAAAATAATTGTGAGTTTCTGAAAATAGTTGAATAATTGAAGAATTGAATTGAAGCTTCAAGAACGTAATCGATAATTGAAAAAAAAATATTGAAAAAAGCCGAGAATTATTGAATATCGAAGAAAATAATTGATAATTGAAAGCACACAATAGAATTGCCCATATAACTATATAAACTATTATGCAATGTACGGTCCTAATAAAAAAACTAAAGTTCTGTCTACATTTTTTCATAATAATTTAACTTTTTCATGTATAATGTCTTTCATTGTTTCTGCGGTATTGTTAGCGTTAAGAAAAAAAGATGGTAGACAAACATCTATATTTTAAGAGAATATATTATATGATATTCTAATTTTTAATGTATATTTTTTATTTTTCAATTGCATAATTGTCGCATAATTACACAAAATTGAAACGCATAATCAAATTGGTTCAAAATGCATAAAGTTCCTATCTTTATTTATAAAACAAATTGATATATTAGTCAAATTTATTAGCCCAAAACGAAAATTTCCGGTTTGACGTAAAATTCCCTGTTTTTTCCGGTCAATTTAAATTCCCGGTTTTCCCGGTTAGTAGACACCCTAGACTAGATTTAATAAAATTCCTCGCTTGGGTGAATTTACATCTCGATTTTCTTGTCACGAAAAAAAGTGTATATTTACATTTGTTTGAAGATTCTTCCATATTAGTGAGATCTCCTTGTTACCGGGTCCAAAGGCACGCATGGTACTTTCCATTTTTGTTTCAATCACAGCAGCAGCTTGATTTCTTAAGACGTAACCAGAAATTCCAGCAGATAATTCCAAAATGAACACTATTATCATCAACGTTGCAAACTAAAATGTCGAAAATACAAAATGTTTAAAAATGGTTTACCAAACGAAAAATTAAAAAAAATTTTTACAAAAGTTATTGCAAAATGAACATTTTTAACACTTTTTAAATAAAAGCTTATATTTCTTAAATGAGTTTTCCAATTTAATTAATACTGTAGATTCCTTTTTGTGAAAATAGTGATTTAAAAGTAACGAAAATTCTCAAGTTAAAAAAAAAACACTTTCTGTTCTACTTGTTAGCCATCTACTTTTTTAAGTAAGATTTTATAAAAAATGATACTGGACTCTTTGATATTGGATCTTCTAAATATCACTTACTAAAAATAAATTTTATTTAAATTGATAATTACCATAACAACCATACAGTAATTTTCACGAACAGCTCCACAGCAGCCAAAGAAAGCGATAAAGAAGATAATGGAACCAATTGCCACTAAAAGAGTTGGCACAGACAGGTATTTATCGTCCAGGAAATGTTCATAATTATTGTAAACTCCAAGGATCACAGATCCTATCGACACCAAAATTATCCCCGTAATCTGAAAATAAATAATATAATTAAATAAAAATTCAGTCTGCTACTAATTTTGTGCAAATAAATTTTTTAACAAGAAATTTAGTTAGTCAATTAAATTAAATTATAAATAAATAAATATAAATAATAAATATAGTAATAAATATAAATAAATAAAATTAAATTACAATTTGAAAAAATAATAATTGATAATTGAAAAAAAAAAATTACAAAATGACAAAAATAATTGACAGTTGAAAACAAAATTCAAAAAATGGCTAGATTAATATACAACTACAACCAAACAAAAGAATTTTAAAAAATCAAAGAATAATTATAAAATTTAAAGCTAATAATTGAAAATTGTGGTAAATAATTAATAATTAAAAGAAATAGTGGGAAAATGATGAGAATAATTAAAAAATTGAAGAAGATATGTGAAAAATGACAAAAACAATTTTCAATTGCAATTCGAAAAATGACTAGATTAATAGAAAACTGAAAAAAATAATTGTAAAAATCAAGAAAATTAATCAAGAAATATTAAATTTAAAGAAAATAATTGCAATAAGTTAGGAAAATTATAGGAATAAGTGTTGGAAATAATTGCACATTTAACAACTGGATTGAAAATCGATAAAAATAATTTAAAATTAAAGAATAAATTTGAGAATTGAAGAAAATAATTACAAAAAATTAAGAAAATTTTAGGAATAATTGTTGGAAATAATTGCACATTTAACAACTGGATTTAAAATCGAAAAAAATAATTAAAATTGAAAAAAAAATAATTGAAATTTGAAGAAAGCAATTAAAAATTGAAGACTGGAAATTAAATTTATAGAATATACTTAAAAATTGAAAAAGAGTAATTGAAAAAAGCCGAGAATTAATGAATATAGAACAAAACAATTCGAAACTGAAAAATGGAAATTAAAATTGAAGAATGGAATTAAAAATTAAAGAAAATAATTGAACAATTGTATTAAAATTAAATAAACTTAATGATAAATGAACAAAATAATAGAATTAAGGCGATATACATTTTTAATATTAAGGAAAATAATTGAAAATTGAAAAAAGGTATTTAAATTTTTGAAGAAAATAACTAAGAATAGAATAGAATAGTTCTAAAACTGAATAATTGAATTGAAATTTTAAAGAGTGAAAAAATTAATTGAAAAAATACGAGAATTATTTAATATTGAGGAATAAACTAAAAATCGATACAAATAATTGAAAATTAAAGAAAATATTTGAAAATCGAAGAAAATAATTAAAAATTGAAGAAATAAATTGAAAATTAAAGAATTAAATTGAAATTTCGAGAAAATAATTGATAATTAAAAGAAAAATTACACAAAAAATTAATGACTAAAATAATTAAATAGTAAAGAAAATAATTGAAAGATGAGGAAAATAGTTGACAATTGAAAGAAAAATTCGAAAAGTGGCGAAAATAATCGACAACATTAATTTCAATTAATTAATTTTCAATTATTTTGCTCAATTTTCAATTTTTTTGCTCAATTTTCAATTTTTTTTCAATTATCTCTGTCGTTTAATATTTTTATTATTTTTCAATTAAATTCCTAAATTTTCAGTTACTATCTCAAATTTCAATTATTATCATCAATTTTCCATGTTTTAAATGATATTTCAATTATTTTGGCAAAATTTTTTAAAATTTCGATTCGTTATCTAAAATGTAAATTATTTTTAAATTATTTCTCTAAATCTAAATTTATTTCTAAATTTTACATTAGTTTCAATTATTTTGTTTCATTTTGAACTTTTTTTTAATTTTCTGCACTGTTTAATATTTTCATTAATTTTCAATTGATTTCGAAAATTTTCAATGTTTATCTCAAATTAAGATTATTATCATCAATTTTCCCTGTTTTAAACGATATTTCAATTATTTTAATTATTTTGGCATAATTTTTAAAACTTTCGATTATTTATCTAAAATGTCAATGATTTTAATCAATTTTCGATTATTTATCTGCGTTTTTTTAATTATTCTCTTTAATTCAAATTTTTTAAGTAATTATGCTATTATTTTCTTTTTTTAACATAGGTATATTATATGCTTTTTTCAATTATTTCTCTCAAATTTTATTTACTCTTTTCAATTTTTCTTATCTCATTTTTTTTATCTTGTTTCAATTATTTTCTCAATCTTAAATTATTTTCATCATATTTAAATTATTTGTTTCAATTTTGAATGAATTTTACCATTTTTTATTTATTTTCCTCGATTGTTAATTATTAGTCTCATTTTCGAAAATTATTTTCTTAGATTTTTAAGTATTTTTCTAAAATTTCAATTATTTTCTTCAATTTTTAATTATTTCGATGTTTTTTATAATTTCAAAAAAGTTTTTAAATTATGTTTATATTTTTTTATTTACTTTCTGTAATTTTAATTATTGTCTTCTTCTTTTTTCAATGAACTTTTATAAAAGTTTTAATTCTTTTCTGAAATTTTATTTAACTTTCTTCTATTTAAGATATATTATGTATCTTTTTAAATTATTTTCTCAAATTTTAATATTTTCTTTTAAGTTTAAATTATTTGTTTCAATTTTCAATAATTTTTTTCTTCATTTTTCAATTATTTTCTCTAACTTTTCATTATTCAATTTTTTTAAATTACTTTTTAAGATTTTCAAGTATTTTTGTCAAATTTAAATTATTTCCTTCATTTTTAAAACATTTCTATTATTTTTTAACTTACTTTCCATAATTTTCAATTGATTTAATTTTTTTTCAATTAATTTGCAAAATTTGGAATTTTTTTATTTAATTTCAATTTTTTTTGCAATTTTTTTTAATTCTACAATTTTATAAATTTTGTTCTAAGTAAATATTAATTTATTTTATTTATTTATTTTTAATAATTTTTAATAATAATTTAAATATAATTGTGATCTTCTAAAAATTACCCTTTATTATAAATTTTTGTTAAACCTCATTTTTCATTACTCTTTATTCATATAAATTTCTATAAAACACATATTAAAAAACTTAAAATGTAAACCTGAAACTACAAATTATAGAGTGAATTTTTTTATGTTTTATTTATTTTATTTACTTATTTATTTATTCATTTTTAATCCAAAAATTCCATAACATGGATAAAACACATTTTTTCAACATCATGTAATCATAAGGTATCAATATCATATATAAAATCAATATCATATAATCAATATCAGGTAATCAACAAATTACCGTATATAAAAAAGGTCAATAATGTTTAGAAATTTCATTATTATATATTAAAAATAGTGGAATAAAAATTTTTTTGTTTTTAAAAAATTAAATTAACCTATTAAAAAATAATTAAGGCTTCCTCTTTGTGTTCTAAATAAACCTTTAACCATTTCTCGTAAAACGATGTCACCTACTAGGCTTCTTCACCCTCCCTTTTTTTTCCGAATAAAGAAAAACAACTTACTGCTGTAAAAATTTTATGTCAGGGTTGTAAACAACAATATATTGGAAAAATAACTTTTTAATTTTTTATTACTTCATAAGTATAACGGAGAACGGATTTTCTATTAAATTTTAATTTTTCATGAAAATAATTTCTTTAAAGTATAAAATATCTGGTATTAAAATTGCAAAAATTATAAAATACGAAATAATTAAATAAGCATAATTTTAATTAATTTTTTTAATTTCAATTTTTAAAATCCATTGACTTTTTAGTCACAAAATAAATATATATAATTAAGCAAATAAATAAAAAAAAAAAAAAATGAATTTTTAACGTATATAAAAAAGGTATTATCTTAAAAAATGCTCGCAGTTTTTTAGTTTTCTAACATTCTTACGAGTACTATTTCTGATAAGGTTTGATTGCTAATAAAATCAATATATGTATTATCTACAAAGTTTTTAACAATTGCTGAATGAAGATTGTATAATCTTCAAGGCCGAAATTATATTTTTAATTTGAAAATTTAGAAACGGGTTTCAAAAATTTCTATCACCTGGTTAATAATAAAATATAAGTTAAATCGGAATGTCAGCTTTATCTTGATAATAATATTAATTTGTAATAAACTAAACGAAATTAATTTTAAAAAATATTAACTAAGCTTTAAAAATTTTAATATCTAACTTTTCTCACAAATCTAAAGTCCAAAAAGTGAATAATAAATTTATCAAATTGTAAAAACCCATACAAAAAGAAATAGTTAGTTAAAATAGTTTTTTAAAAAAAGTGCATCTTTATCTTTTATTAATTAATAATTATATAATAATATCAATAATAATCATAATAATAATAATAATAAATTATTACAACTATTTAAATAATTATTTTTAAATTTAGACAAAATAACGTTTGTTATTATTCTAAAATAATTAAAAACTATCTATTATTACGTGAAATCAACAATTAATGTACTTTAAATCGCTTTAAAACTTGAATAATAATCGATTACTTCCTATAGTTGAATTACGAAGAAATTTCCGAAGCTGCGGTGTCCGAGCGGTTAAGGAGATGGACTTGAAATCCATTGGGTTTTACCCGCACAGGTTCGAATCCTGTCCGCAGCGAATTTTTTTTCTTTTGATTTCTTTATTAATATTAATAAACAACTAATAATCTGTAAGTTTCTTTTAAAAATATAAATTTTTTTGCTATATTTAATATTTATATTAACTTTCCACCCTCCAAGTTTATTTATTTCAATAAGCCCAAATTTTTCAGAAATTCGTACTAATATAATTGAAGAAATTTAATAAAAAAAGTAATTATTCTTATTGTTTTTTATTACTCAAAAAAATTAAAACTCTTTTTTTAAAAAAGTACTTATTTATCAATGTTTGAAGAATTTAAAATTAAATTAAGTTTAAATTATATTTTAATACGTTAATAATAACAATCAGTACTTTTAACTTCTATATCAAATTCCAAGACAATGAGTGACATAAAATATGATTCACGATTGGGAAAACTTTTGATTTTTTTAACTGAAAATACCAATAATTTACAGCAAAATTTCCTTCATTTATTTTGTAATTATTAGATTTTAATTACAATTTAATAATTTCAAAGAATTTAATTAATAAGTTTAATTAATTGTAAAGTGATTTTGCCAGAAAAATACTAAAATCTTTCTTTGCGCCTGAGCCTATACAGTTCATGAATATATTAAAACGTCTCGCTTTATTGCCAAGACCTTTTTAAAAAATGCAAAAAGGCAAATAAGAAACAATCTAGAATTCAAGCGACGATATAGAATGATAAGCTCGTGACTCACACTTTTCCCGATGTAAAATGATGAAATTTATTAAATCGCATTAAATTATATTTCTCTTTAAAATTCGGCGCACAAATTAAATTATTTTTCAATAAAAATTTCAATTTTCTAATAACATAAAAAAACGAATTTTTAACCACAATTCTTTGCCAGCGAAAAAAATATTTTTCAATACAATTCATAATTTTTAAATAAAAAAATTAAAGTCTACTTTGTTATACCGAACTACTGCAAATTTTTTTTTTTTTTTTTTACTTGGACTTTATCTAATCAATTCAATGCTATTCATGCAAATAAAGATTAGAATTAATCTCCTTTCCATATGGACTGTCAGAAATTGTAATAGTGAATTTAATCAAGAAAGAGTAAACATTAATAATTGGATAATTAATTAAAAGCAGAAAAATAAATCTTGAACTCACCACGAAAAGAAGATTAAAAACGAACATGAGGTATTTGATGCATTGTGAGGTTATAGGAAGTTTCATTGCGGAAACCATGCTTGCGGTATTTTTTTGAAACAAATGATTAATTTGTTTTGATTCTGCTGTGTATTATGCGGCCAAAATCAGGACAAAACTTGTGGAAGACCGGCAGCATATGGCCCACTGTCACTCGGCCAATAAACGCGTTCTGCACTTGTTTCACTTGTTTGTTACACGTTTCCAATCAAATAGCGACGTCGCAGCTGCGCCGCGCCACTAAAGATGAAGACCGTTGAAGAATAACAACTTTTTTCCGTCACACATTATATATACTTATCTTCTGCTTTTGCTTTCATTCCGCGACATGCATACATATAGTCAAGAGAACAACTAACACTTAATTAAATTTACTACAATTTTCAAACAGTGAACACTACTCACAGTAAATTTTAATACGCAATTCTAAAATTATTCCACACCGCGACTTTTTAAAAACATAAATTTTTAAATTTCCTCTCGCTGCGCACGCAGGACAGACTCTAGTCACTTCGGCGCCCTGCGCACAATCATTGCACGCATTTTTTGGGTAGCTCACATTTTCTCCAAAATTCGACCGAATTTTATTTATCAAAAATTGCATTTATCAAAAATCTCATTTATCCAAATACGCATTTATCGAAAATCTCATTTGTCCGAAAATGCATTGATCACAAATCTAATTTGTCAGTAATTTAAATTATCTAAAATCTTCTTTATCAAAAATTGCATTTATCAGAAATCTAATGTTTCCGAGATTGCATTTATCAGAAATTTAATGCTTCCAAAATTGAATTTTTCAGAAATTGCATCCATTCGAAATTGTATTTATCAGAAATCTTATTTGTGGGCAATGTCATTTACTAAAAATCTTACTTAACAGAAATTTCAATTATCAGAAATGTCATTCATAAAAAAACGCATTTATCGAAAATCTTATTTGTCCGAAATAGTATCTAACAAAAATCTAATTTTTCAGAAACCTCTTTTATCAAAAATTGCATTTATCGGAAATCGCAGTGGACGGAAAGTTAAATTATCAAAAATTTCATTTTTAAAAAAAAAAAATTATCAGAAGTCTCATCTGCCCGAAATAGCATTTAAAAGTAATCTAATTTTTCCGAAATTGAATTTCTAGGAAATCGCATCTATTCGAAATGTTATTTATCAGAAATCTAAATTGTCTGATATTTCATTTATCAAAAATCTAATTTGACAGAAATTTCAATTGCCAGAAATCTCATTTGTTCAAACTTACATTTATCCGAAATCTCATTAGTTCGAAATTCCATTTATCTGAAGTCTTATTTATCAGAAATTGCATATATCAGAAATATCGTTTGTTTGAAAGATAAATTGTCGAAAATCTAATTTCTACGAAATTGCTTTTGTCAGAATTATTAATTACCAAAAAAATATCATTAATTTAAATTTGCATATATCAGAAAACTAATTTGTGTGACATTGCATTTATCGCAAATCTAATTTAACCAAAATTGCATTTATCAGAAATCTAACTGTTCCGAAATAAATAAAGAAAATAATTTAAATTTGAGAATTTAATGAAATAATTGAAATATGTCAGATAAATAGTTTAAAATTTTGGAAATTATAAAGCAAATGAATAAATAGAAAATTATAAAGGAAATAAATTTTGGAAAATAATTGAAAAATGATTTTATAATTTGAAACTTGAAGAAAAAAATTAAAATATTATGCAAACAATGATAAGTCGTAAAAAATACATGAAATTTGTGTGAAATAATTAAAAAAATTACAGATTTTTTTTTAATTAAAAAAAAATTGAAATTTGAGAAAAATGCGTAAAGATTTTAGAAATTAATTGAAAAAAAATTGGAATAACTATAGAAAAAGCAGAAATGAATTGAAGAATGCTATAAATAATTTAAATTTACCATAATTAATAAAAACTTTTGGAAATTATGAAAAAAATTGAAAATAATTGAAAATAATTGAAAAATTAAAGCAAATAATTCTAGAAAAAGAGAATAATAGTTAACAATCGAGGAAAATAATTAAAAAATGATAAAATTAATTCAAAATTAAAATAAATAATTGAAATATGCTGAAAATAAGTTAAGATTTAGAAAAAAAATTGAAATGTGATGAAAATAATAATTAAAATATGAAAAATTGAAAACAGTAAATAAAATTTGAGAGAAATAATTGAAAAAAGCGTAGAATATATGTTTAAAAAAAGAAAATAATAACAAAATCACTTACAATTTTCTAATTAAAGAGAATAATTAAAAAATCGCAGAAATAATCGAAAATTGATGAAAATCATTGACATTTTATATAAAGAATCGAAATTTCGAAAAATTATGATAAAATAATTGAAACAATCGAAATATGCTTTAAAACATGGAAAATTGATGATAATAATCTTAATTTGAGATAAAAACTGAAAATTTAGGGAATCATTTAAAAAATAATAAAAAATATTAAACAGTGGAGAAAATTAAAAAAAAAGTTGAAAATTAAACAAAATAATTGAAAGTAATATAAAAAGGCATAAATAATTAGATTGATTTAATGTCAAGGGAAAAATAATTAAAATTGAAAACGAGATTGAAAAAAGTAAATAAAATGACTTAAATTTGATAAGGTAAATTTAAGATTTAGAGAAATAATTTAAAAATAATTAAAAATTGCAGAAAATAATTGAAAAAAGTACCTATTACATTTTAAATAAAGAAAAGTTAAAGAAAATTTCAGACAAATACTTAAAACTTTTAAAAGTTCCTTGAAGAAAAAAGAAGAAAATAATCAAAAATTACAGAAAATAAATGAAAAAAGATATAATTATAAAAAACAATTAAATAAATAAAAAAATTATTAAAAAATTAAATAAATAAATAAAAGATAATACTATTAAAGATAATTTAATAATTTTATGGAAATTATTAAAAAGAACGGAAGTAATTGAAAATTGAAGAAAATAATATGAATAATTGAAAATTGAATGAAATAATTGAAATGGCAGATAAATAGTTTAAATATGTGGAAATTATAAGACAAATAAAATAAATAGAAAATTGAAGGAAATAAATTTTGGAAAATAATTGAATAATGATATTAGAATTTTAAACTTGAAGAAAATAATTGAAATATTATACAAACAATGATAAGTTGTAAAAAAAGAAATAACGTTTGAGTGAAATAATTGAAAAAAATACAGATAATTTTTTAAATAAATAATCAAAAAAAAGTTAAATTTTGAGGAACAAACGTGAAGATCTTAGAAATTAATTGAAAAAAATGAGTATAACTAAAAATAGAAGAAAAGAATTGAAGAATGCTATAAATAATTGAAATTTACGATAATTACAAATAAATTTTTGGAATTATGGAAACAATTAAAAATATATATAAATTGTAGAAAATAATTGGAATTTTAGAAAAATACTTAAAATTCTGAGAAAAAATTTTTAGAAAACAAGAATAATAATTAACAACATTGAGAAAAATAATTTGAGAAATGATCAAATTAATTAAAAATTGAAACAAATAATTGAAATATGCTGAAAATAATTTAAGATTCAGAACAAATTCGGAAAAAAAATTAGAATATGATGAAAATAATTTAAATATGAAAAATTGAAAACAGTAAATAAAATTTGAGAGAATTAATTGAAAAATAAAGCATAGAATATATGTTTAAAAAAAGAAAACATTACTTACAATTTTTTAATTAAAAAGAATAATTAAAAAACCGCAGAAATAATCGAAAATTGATGAAAATAATTCACATTTTTAGATAAATAATCGAAATTTTTGAAAATCATGCCAAAATAATGAAAATAATTGGTATATCGTTTAAAATATGGAAAATTGATAATAATAATCGAAATTTGAGATAGTAACTGAAAATTTAGGAATTTAATTGAAAAATAAGAAAAATACTAAACGATGGAGATAATTGAAAAAAAATTGAAAGTTGAGCAATATAATTGAAAATTGAGATATATATTTGAAAGTTCAGGAAATTAATTAAAAAATTATTAAAATAATTAAAAATGGAAAATAATAATTGCAAAATGACAAAAAATAATAGTTAATTTAAAAAATTAATTTGAATTTGAGTATGAATAATATAAAATTTAGGAATAAATAATTTGATTGATTTAACGTCAAAGGAAAAATAATTAAAATTGAAAAAGTAATTCAAAAAACTAAACAAAATGACTGAAATTTGAAGAAGGAAAATTTAACATTTTATAGAGAAGTAAATAATTTAAAAATAATTAAAAATTTGAGAAAATAATTGAAAATTCATAAAAATAGATGCATGCTTTCTAAATGTCGCATGTATTTCCTCTAAAACCCAATTGTCCAAATTTTTAAATCTCCGAACTTGCATTTGTCCGAACATTGAAATCACCGAATTTGCATTTTTCCTAATTTTGAAATCATCAAACTCTTATTTAGCAGAAAATTGAGTTATTTTTTCATGTTATAATTATTTTTATCATTCTCCAATTATTTTCTTTTATTACAAATCTATGTTGTAATTTTTTAAATTATTATTCACAATTTAATATTATTTTTTTCAATTTTCTTCAATTTTTATTACTTTTCTAATTTTTTCCAGAATTTTTTATTGTTTTCAGTATTCTTCGATTAACTTCGTAAATTTTAAAATATGTTTCTCAAATTTTAATAATTTTCTTCAATTTTCCATTATTATTGTTGTTATCATTTTGCAAATCGATTTCTTCAATTTTTAACTATTTTTACTATTCCTCAATTAAATTTCTAAATTTTTAATTATTCATCTCATTTTTCAATTATTTTTTTCAATTTTCATTTTCTTGTATTTTTTTGCAATTCTTTTCTCCACCTTTTAACTAGATATATTAATTATTTTTCAATTTTATTATCCAATTTTAATTATTCTCATCTTTAACCTAAAAATTTATAAAAATTTTAAGTCTTTTTTTACAAATATCAATTATTTTTTAAAATTTTTTCCAATTTAAAAATTTTATAAATTTTGTCCTATGCAAATAAATCTTGTTTTATTGTCTTTTAATGTTCTCTAAACATCACCTGCATTCTACATTACTTTTTCTTCACTTCTTCTTTTCACCTTCTACACAATTTTTCTTCTCCGACTTCTTTATTTACGTTTCCTCATCTTTTTGGTTTTTCTTCTTTTTCATATTTCTTTTCTTCTCCATCATCTGCAACATCTTCTCTTTTCTTTTTATTACACTGAAAGAAATACTCTAGCTTTATCAGCCATATGATTATTGTTGACAGTTTTTGTAGAACTTCGAATACTATATGAATGAATATCCCATAATGCATCGGTGCGCCACTGACAGTTCTTCTAACCTAAAAATATACATCGCAGTTTCACCAGTCATATGGCTAAAAGACAAATATATTATGGCACTATCTATATTAGCAATATATTATGGGTGATTTATCCATAATTATGTCAGTACCGTGGAATTATTTCTTTCAGTGTAACTTCTTCAATTTTATTCTTTTTTTTCTCCCATATCTTCTATTTTCCCTTCTCTCTCTTTTTTCCGTCTTTGTTAATTCTACTTTACTTCTTTTTCACTTCATCTACCTCTTTATTTTTTAATCTTCTTCTCTCCCTTTTTCTCTACTTCTTTCTTCTTCTCCTTCTTCAATTTTTTCACTGTATCCTCTTTATCTGTCTTTTCTTTTTTACACTTCCCTTTTTTCTTTTCTTCTTCTTCTTTTTTTCTTTCTCTTGTTTATTCACACTGCTTCTTTTTCTTTACTTCTCAATTTTATCTTTTACTTTTCTTATTTTCTTTAATGCCGTTTTCTTCTCTTCTTCCTATACCTTTCTTTTCTTCCTAATATTCTAGTGTTACTTTTTTCTTCTTATATGTATTAAGTTACTCATTTTTTCTTTTTTCTTCTTTTCCTTTTACTAATAAATCTTCTACTCTTACTTCAAATATTTTCTCCTTTTCCCCAATTTTCTCCTTATTTATCATTCCCTTCTCTTCTTCTCCGACATATTCTTATCTTTTACTTTAATCTTCTTCAGCTTCCACACTTCTTTTTTTCTCTTCTTTTATTCCTTCATCGACATTTATATCTTTATTTTATCACCTCACTTTTTTTTCTTCTAGTCACACTTCTATTTAGTCTACTTTTCTTCATCCTTTTCCCTCTTTCCTCTTTTTAGTTAATTTTTATTATTTTAATTTTCTTCCTCTTCTCTTCCTCTTATAGTTTTCTTCTATTTCTCTGTTCTTCTCTTTTTAACATCTATAACGCATTGTCTTCTTTTTATTACCTTCTTCATCATTTCTTCTCCCCTTGTTCAATTTCTCTCTCTCTCTCTCTCTCTCTCTCTCTCTCTCTTCACTCCATCCTCTTTTTCTCCGTTCCTTCATTCTTTACTTCCTTCTTCTCTCATTATTTTGTTCCGCATTACAATTCGTATTATATATTATTACAATTATGTATCCCATAATAAATTAAAAGAAGAACAGTTCCAAAATATTCCAATCAATAGTAAAATATCAATAAAAAAAAAATATGTGTTCATTTATATTTTTAGCTTGAAAGATAAAAAAAAATAGTATCTTTTTGTAGTTAAAAAGATAAAGTAGAAATCAGTGCTTAACCTAAAAAGAACGAGACTTTTAAATGGAAAAATTATTTTAAGAGGTTAAAAACATTTTGTGCCAATATACAAGCCCTTCAATAGTGCAGTGAATTGATATCGCGTGACAGACTTACCCAACAATCGTTGGCGCCTTACCGTACGGGAATTATCGGATAACATGCATACATGTATGTATAAACGTCTAGAAGGTGGCCTACGATCGTTCAAGTCTATTTCTCCACTTTGCAAGCAGTTTGCTGACCTTCCCTATTCCTGTACATATTTTCAAGACCACATTATAATAAATTATTATTTCTAAAATTCTATAAAATTAAAAAAAAAACATCTATTAACTTAAACAACTTTTTCATACATTTATAGTTACATTTTATCCGATTTCGATTACTATATTTTGTAGTAAAAACTACTAATATTATCATTGTGCGATTCCAAGTGATTTATTAGTCGTATCAAAGTTTTCTTTCTTTTTAAATGTTCACAAAAATACAAGGAATATTTCTATTTCAGGGCAATTTTTTATAATTTTAATATTAAAAAAGTTATTAAATAAAAATGATATAACTTTTAAGCAGCAAGATAAAACTCAATGACCCAAATGCTAAAACGAACTTACCTGTGTTCTTATCAAGATTCCAAAAGAAATGAACTACACAGTTACTTTCTTGATATTTAATTTTAATAAATTACACAGCCCGACAAAAAAAATAAAGTTCCGGGATCTGGGTATAAGACCAATATTTTTCCATGTATTTTGATGCGCTGAATCCGAATCCACCATCAAAATTGGTCTGATTTTGGACCTAACCTCAAAATCAATAAAATGGTACTTTTTGTTCGATAGAGACTGAACCAGACCTTAAATTTATACAATTCTAGGATCAATAGAAAGCTTGATTTATGACCTTTAAAACACTTTTTTAAAAATTGTTCTGAGATGATTTTTAACGAAGTTATGACGTTTTACTTAAAATATGACTTTTCCAAATGTTCAAAACATATCAATAGTGAGTATAACGGAAAAAAAAAGATTTTAAGTAAAACATCATAACTTTGTTAGAAATCATCGTAGAACAATTTTTAAAAAAGTGTTTTAAAGGTTATAAATCATTTCTATTGATCCTAGAATTGTATAAATTTGAGGTCCAGTTCAGACTCTATATCGAACAAAAAGTACCATTTTATTGATTTTGAGGTTAGGTCCAAAATCAGACCAATTTTGATGGTGGATTCGGATTCAGCGCATCAAAATACATAGAAAAATATTGGTCTCATACCCAGATCCCGGAACTTTATTTTTTTTATCGGGCTGTGTAATTTATTAAAATTAAATATCAAGAAAGTAACTGTGTAGTTCATTTCTTTTGGAATCTTAAAAAGAAAACAGGTATGTTGGTTTTAGCATTTGGGTCATTGAATTTTACCTTGCTGCTTAAAAGTTATATAATTTTTATTTAATAACTTTTTTAATATTAAAATTATAAAAAATTGCCCTGAAATAGAAATATTCCTTGTATTTTTGTGAACCTTTAAAAAGAAAGAAAACCTTGATACGACTAATAGAACGGAAGATATGGCTATTTCAGTTTTTTTTCGAAAGTTCAATTGAGTAAACCAGTGTGACGTCACAAGTCCGTTAAGTTTTGTCATTTGTCAAGAAGGTTGGGCTCAAAACCCAAATTTACATTGCAATGTATGGGAATTTTAATAAAAAGTGATTTTTATAACAATACAATAAAATACGGTTAGAATTATTAACGGTGAGAAATAAAACATATTTTATTACGTTTCTAAAATATATTAATACATATTATCAGTTATTTGCTTTATTTTTAAATGCCAAAAAAATAGTGAAAAATTGAAAATAGGTTAGAAAGTTCTGTTATTGTGATTGTTTATTTACCTGTTAAGTGCAAATTAAATAATTGATAAGGAATATAAGTATATTACAAAGACGCAAAAAAACATATTCTACCTTTTAATTGCAATAATTTATGCAATTTTACAATAAATTAATCGTAAAACAGTTTTATAATAATAATCCCATGCATATCAATGTAAATTTGGGTTTCGAGCCCAACCTTCTTGACAAATGACAAAATTTAACGGACTTGTGACGTCACACTGGTTTACTCAATTCTTGTAAACTAATTAATATTTTGACCTAAATAAAAATGTAAAACTATAGTCATGTTAAATATAATAAAATTCTAAAGTTTCATTGCCCGCCGTTAACCTGCCTGAAAATAACGTAAATTTAACTTGGAATCGCACATTACTATTATTATCATTACTAGGTATATTATTTCACACTAAAAAAAAAATATCTATAAAAATGTTTTCAAAAATTTACAGCTTCCAGACTTCCACACGTGCACCACTGTCGGACGGGTTGCATCCCGAGGAAGTTCGAAACAATTTTTAATAATAATAAACACAAGAAAAAAATCCTAACCTTCAAAACACAGATAAATAATAAATTGCAACTATCCGCCGAAATAGACCACAAAATAAAATAACAAGAAAAAAGATATTCAAAAATTCAAACCACCTACCCGCTGTTTTTAAATTCAAGAAATTCAAGATGGCCGACATCCCTTTTTATTTATACATTCTTTCTTTTCCGTATTTTTGTAAACTCGGACATTCATCGACTATTTTCGAGAATAGCATTTTGACGACGATTTTAAAAAAAACAATACTTTACTTTTACTCATTGATAACAAAGGGCGCGGCCGCTGAAACACATGTTCGAATCAGTTCGAATCTCCCGAGTCGATGTTCGGTCGCGCCCTCGCGCCGAAGAGTTCCGAGTCTCTCTCGTGCACAATATAGCTTGACATCGACTTGTCTCCGTGGAGCGCCGCAGGACAAAACAAATCCGAGAAATTCGTGTCCATTCGTCGCCGCGATTCAAGGTGTGAGATTTCTAGTTTTATTCGCGACTTGTGTCCGTTGAAAAATCACAAAAATGGTTTCCGGGGGTATGGCGTGTGTGAAATACCTTTTATTTGTCTTCAACTTGATATTTGCGGTGAGTACTCTCGATCCAAATATAAATTACAAATCGTCCACTTGTTATTGCCGGGACTCGGAGCCGGCAGAATAAACGTGATTAACAGGAGACAACATTTTTCGAGAAAAATTGAGTGTCTTTGATGTAGAATTGTTGGTAAAGGAAAGTTAAAAGTGTATCATTGTTTTCACATAATAGAAAATCAGAAATGCTTTGTTGCTTTCGGCTCCATTGGGGTCCACGACTTCTCGGCGCCTTTGTGTACATTTCGCGGAAAACCGTGCGTTTCACTTGATTTTATCGATTTCCATTTGTTTAATTACATTCTCCATAACAGTCGGGTGTTTTTCCGTGTTTTTTTTTTTTTCAGAGCATGAGGGGGTATCTTTTTTAAAGAAGATTATTTCTACAGCTTGAAAATCGATTTTTGTTACGCCATCTCTCCATTGTTTTCGAAAAATATAACCTACTTTTAGGAATTGAAAAAAAAAACCGTGAAAATCAACTTTTTTAAGAGAAAAATTTTTTTGTTTTAGATTTTTTGATTTTTTTTCTAAATTTACAAATAGATCATGAGGGATGGATTTGAGTTTTTATATTTTTGAAATTAAATGAAAATCGCGCTTGACGAGGTAAAAAAAGATGTGCAAAAAATTGATTTTAGGTTATGGTTGTCTAACGGGATTTTAATGACAAAATTGATTAAAATGAATTAACAAATCCTGATGATAGTCTGTAATCATTTAATTAATGTAGGTTATTATTATTATTAAATTTTACATTTCAATTTCATTTTTTTGTCATTTCTTAATTAACTTCTGTTTAAAAATTATTTTTTTTTCAATTTCAATTACAATTATTGGAATATTAATTTTTCCAAATTTCGTCTATTTCTCTTCTTTCGATTATTTTCTTATATTTTAACTTATAGTTCACAATTTTCACCCATTTTTCGCAATTTATAAATTTTTGTCTTCAATTGAAAATTTTTTGTAATTTTAAAATTAATTGCAGTGTTTTTCATTTAATTTGTTCAATTTAAGAAAATTGCTTCTATTTCAATTACACCGTTAATTTTTAAAATAATTGTCTTTAATTTTTAATGATTTTCTTCTACACTCAATTATTTTTTTGAATTTTGGAATGAAATATAAATTTTTCAATTATGTTTCGTTTATTAATAATTAATTATATTCTTCAATTCGAATTGTTTTTCTCATTTTGAAATAATTTTTTTATATTTTCGGTTATTTCCTTCAATTTTGAATTTGTAGTCTACAATTTTCAGTTAGTTTTGATATTTTTTATCAAATTTCAATTTCTGTCTTCATTTTTTAATTATTGTCTTGAATATTCAATTATTTTATTCAATTTCCGATTATTTTTCAATTTTTTTTAATTTTAAAAGATTTATTTCCACCAATTTTAAAGTATTTTTTTAACAATTTAAATTGATTTCTAGCTGATTCTAAAATTTCAATTACATTCTAAACATTTTAAAATATTTTTCTCTAATTTTCAATTATTTTTTTTCTAAAGATTTTCTATATTTTTCAATATATTATTTGAAATTTTAGTTTCTTTGTTCTTAATCTTATATTCGTATTATTTTATATTTTCAAATAATTAAAAATTTCTTTTAATTTTTTATCAATTTCATCAATATGATTCTTAATTTTTCAAAAATATCTTCAATTTTCACAGGTAGCCTAAAATTTTTATTTATTTTTGTTACTTCTTAGTTAATGACTTCAATTTATATAATCTTTCTTCAATTTCAAATTATCATTTATATTTTAATTATTTTTCTCATTTTTAAATTCAAAATTTTTTTTTTAATATTTTCTTTCATTTTTTGTTATTTTCTTAAATTTAACTTGTAATCAATAATCTTTAATTATATTTGTGATTTTCTAATGAATTTTTTCAATTCTCTATTTTTTCTTCCATTTTGAAATTTTTGATCTCAATATCATTTCTTTGGCATTACTTAATTATTAACTGCGGGGGCTCTCAAATTTAAGTTACGCCACTGATTATTATTAATTTCATAATATTATTTTCTTTTTATTAATCTTTTAACAAAATTTATTTTCAAATTTTTTACCAATAAATTGATTTTTTTTTTTTTTTTTTTTAATAAATTTGTGTTAGATAATTGGATTGTTTTATAAAATTAGTTTTTAAAATTAGAAACCTACCATTCAAATTTTGCAAATTTCGCAAATTTGTCAGGAAGTTTTTTCATTTGATCAAACTAAAGGATGCATGTCTGACCCAGTTTTATTAATTGCAGTGATAACGTTTAACTGTAATTTCGTAAAGTTTACGTAAAAGCTTTCAAATTATTGCCCAAAAAATTGAATATTTTTTTGGAAACTTGCCAGATATTAGAATAACAAATGTGTACGACTTTTTATTTAATTTTGATGGTTCACGAATTAATAATTTACTAATTTTTTAAAAAAGACAATGTTTAGTAAAATTTAATGTGAGTTTCGCTAAAATTGGTTTATAAAATGAAAAAGTACTTCTTAAATAAAAACTGCAAAATAAATTATTCTTTTTATCTCAATTCTTGTTGCTCTAAAAATTTTCTTGGTAAGTAATTATTTCCAAGAAATAATACCTTGGCAATTTGTGATAAAAAATGGAAATGTAATGGATCCGAAACGGTCGAGTGCCAGTAAGAGATCATTTCACTTTTACATGTTGTGCAAGACAAATATCCAGTTATCTCAGTAATGACAAAACCAAGAACTTGTTTTCTTCTTTTTATATTACGTTTCACTACTATTTCTATAACTTTAAAATTTTCTATTCATTATAAATTTAGAACTTTTTTTATTTTTGATTTGTTAGAAAACTGTAAAAAATGAAACAAACAAAATTCTAGTATCCTACAAGTTTTTTTCTCATAATTACAAATATTTTCCATACGACGAAAATTGTTTAAATTTATACAAAATTTTCCTGTTGAAATACTCACTTAATAGCAATAATAATAATAATAAATTGCAACTTTTTTGCAAAGTGCTTTTTTGAGAAAATGTAAAAATGGAGAACCTCCTATGAATCGTGATATATTTATACATCCAAGAAATTTACTCGAATTTCAAGTCTTAGCGTAAATGTGGATCCTATGACATATTCTTCAATGTTTTCTTCTGGTGATCCGGGATGGACTGATGTAAGCATAAAACATGTTAAAGTTGTAAGAAACGTTACTCCTTTACAGTTCTATGCATATCGTCTGGCATTTAGAGGTGATTTTAATCCATGTTTATCATTAGGCAAATTAACTCAACAATTTATAATTGATGTATGGACAAAAGTAGAAGAAGAGCGTTTAAAATACATTCGTCAACAACAAAAGAAACTTAGAGCAGAAATGTACACTGGATTAATGGATTATATACAATAAAAAACACCATACTGAAGTGGGAAACGTTTCTGAGTAACGAATGAAAAATTTTCTTTTCTTTTTCTTTCTTTTTCCACATTATTTTTGTTACAAAGACACAATTCAGTTCAAAAACGGTTAAAAAAAAACATTCAATAGTACATTTAAAGGTCGCAACCCCTAAAAAAAATTGTTTAAAAAAATAAATTTTCATTCGTTACTCAGAAACGTTTCTCACTTCAGTCTGGTTAAAAAACAGAGGAACAAATTATTCGTTCGAGTAAAATAATTATATTACTTTCAACTTTCAATGCAGGTGTTAGATCATATCAAGAATGTTTTATGGATGCTATGAAATTAGTACAAGAATTTGGAAAACCAGATTTATTTATTACAATGACATGTAATCCAAAATGGTCTGAGATATCTATTATAATGTAATACGGTAATTACGATTTAATAATCAATTCATCCGGAAGTCAATAAAAATTGAAAATAATCAATAAAAATAAAAAGGTTCTCTAATTTTGCTAGTATAATAATAAATTAAGGTTTTTAAAATACACTTCTAAAAAGAATATGTCAACAAATCAGCCTTTCGTTGAGCAGGAAGAGATTCAAAACTAATTTCTTTTGAACAATTACTACAGAGAAGTCGTTCATAAATTACGTAATGGACTCAAGAGAGAGGACAAAGGGAGTTTCACTTCCCGTTAACTCTGTCTTCTAACCAAAGAAAAACAGTTTTACTATAAAAACAATGGGTTGAAGTCAAAAGTAGCCAAATAAATTGCATTACGTAAAATTTAACATAAAAAAACATCTTTCTCTATTTCTGCTTTTAAAAATTCAACTTGAAATTGGATTCATTGAAGGAGAATAAAATTTAAATTTACTTGTTACTTTAAGTACTTACTACTACTTAAGTAAAAATACTAGTACAATAAAAAATAATATATTTTAAATGTATAGAGAAGTGTATTCTCATTCAAAAGGTTAATGGGCGTTTGAGCGTAAAAACTTGAAAACTTAACTGGAACATTGATCCTGTCCTTTGCGTGAAGTAAACTGTATTTTATTATTGCATGCTGACTTACTGTTAAGTTCAAATTGTCTGAGTTTTTTTCAAAGCTCACTGACAATAAGACTGAGATTATAAAGAGATTTTTCGAGAGTTTAAATTCATTTTAAATTACCAAAATTTTATAATATACACATTTTTATCAATTGTGGTCAGAATTCCTGAAGTGGCCCCCTAATTTTTGTTGAGTCTTAGGGATTTTTTTCGTTGATATATGTTTTTGATAGTCCATGATAAAATACAAGAGCAATCGATCCGAACTCCATACGTTTCCGTAAAAAAATGTTCTGCGTCAGTTTTAAAAAACAAGGTTTTTTCGGGCAAAAATCATGAAAATTAAGTCAATTTTGGAAGGGAATAACTCTGGAACTGTTTGATCAATAAAGTTAATTTTTTTTAAAGACTCAGAATTTTGTATACTGTTCCTTTTCTAAAACATATTTTTTACATAAAATGCATAAAATACCGTCAATTCCAGAAAACATGACCCTTAGAGTTATTACCATCTAAAAATAGGTACCTATTGACAGGACTACATGACTTCTTGTATGTTGGATCTGATAGTAAAGAAGATGTGAAATATGGTAGCAATCGATTATAAATTGTAGTCGGACAAAGTCATTCAAGCTTCTATCACTTTCTCAAATACCTATAAAAGGAACAAGCCGATGTCGAATACATATTGTTGGATATTCATTTGGAAAAGGGGATCAACAATTTGATGCTAAGGAACCAAAAGCGGTTAGAGGAACACATTTTTAATAATACGTGCTTAGTTAAAACTTATCAAGATTACACAGATGAAGAAAATAAAATAGAATATCTAAAACTAATTGGTCATAACATTCATAGGTAAAATTGATTCGCAATTACACGGCTTTTTTATTTATTGAATTTATTCTTCTGTGGCTTATAATAATTTCAGTATTGTTTTAAACCGTTCCAGAACTATTTTAGAACGATTTCTAACCGTTATTGTAACAACTGAAGAACATTATTAGATTCAAATTGAGTTATTGCATCCATCTACTCAATTAGTATAGCTTATAAAATACGGAACATTTGTGGATAGTTTTAAACAAAATTGTAGGGGGGAAAAAATGAAAAAACTATATTAAAAAATAATTTTTGCATTTTTCTTGTCAAAAATAAATAATTGAAAATTGGCAGTTGTGTAATTTAAAAGTTTAGATGACCTCATAATATAAAAGTATTAATCGGAAATTTATCGCCCTTTTCGTGTGCTGACCACAGTTAACTCTAATCGCCATAATATAATTGTGTTGCCGACAACCTTATAGGTAAATTCTTATGTTTTTAAATAGATAAAATTTGTTTTTTTTTTTCAAAAATATAATCTCAGGATTTTGGTCTAATTAAGTAAAATTTGAAAATTATAATGTGGCGACTTTTTTGGCCTTTTATTGAAAGAGAAGGATTGCTGTGGTTTGCGGAGTGTGATGATCTTCACCTCGTGGGTGAAAAATAATTGAATTTTTATTCAATTAAATTGTAATAGTTTAACCAATATCTTACAAGATTTTCAAATTCACTGATTAAGAAAAAAGTTATTGGCAATTGAAAATTATGCTGTAACAAAATTTAACCTCTGATAGCCAAATATTACACAGATCTAAAACCCTGCTTTTTATATATACTATGACAAGTATCATTGACGAAATGAACTGTATACTTATCGAAAAAAATTGTCCCGCCTGGAAATTTAAAATCCATCCTACTCAATGAAAAGTAGTTTAATAAAAGCTTTTGACGAATAAAGACAGATGATTGGCACTTACAATCACGTCCCTTTAACGCAGGAGCGCATTGAACTTTCTGATTTACATACGTAGGTGTGTGTTCAACAGACGATGACATTTTTCAAATAAAGACGAAGGTGTTGGTTTGCTTCCTCGTATCAGAGAACGGCTACTTTTAATAATTAATTCTTCCGATTGCATATTATATGCGAAAGATAAAATTCGAGAGCAAAGGTGTACATTTTTATTTTCAACGAGTAGATAATGCACGGGGGAAATGAAGTGATATCAATGATGGTGATTCTGGCATCAATGAGGCCACATATGTGCTCATAAGTCTGTTCCACCTTAGAATCATTAATGTGCGGCGTTCGATTTGCTTCATGCCTTATGCATTTTTTTTGCAGCAGTCCTTGTAAGTCGTGCATAAGTGTCACACTGCATGTCAATGATCTAATTCTGATATTAACCACACGATATATTAAAAGTACTTATTAAAAAGAAAAGTTTACTTTCTGAAATAGTTCCACTGTAATACTTAAAAGGTTCAAGTCTTTGCTGACATTCAGATACACTGTTAAAAAATTATTATTAGATTTAATACACATCATTATACTTATGTTCAGTTTTATGTACATGTACTTTTAAAACAATTTCGCTTGAAACATTGCTTTTTTTAAATATTCTTTATTCTTTTTTTTATGACTTAACTTGCTAGAAGAGTTCAATTACTTTTTATTTAACTTGCGGTAAGCCGTTTGAAATTTAAACTTGCTGAGCGATATTGCTTGTAATTAGATCACTAGTGACGCAATTATTAAATTTATTATCTGAAATTAGAGCTCAATTTGTCTCAGTCTGGGAACCCAAATTAGATTATTTTTCAAGCTTGAATTTTCATTCAATAAACTACACGATTAATATAATGAGAAATTACTGTAGCAAAAAAAATTATAATTATAACAATCCTATAGAGATTCTGAGACTAAGTAATATTTATTTCCAATTTTTAACTGAACAAAAATACAAATTATAAAATTTATACTTGATATATCTGACTTCTATTAATATAAATTGTACCTAGTTTTTATATTTTATTTATTTGTTTATTTATATTATTGGTGAAATTTATTTTTTATTGAAAAAATTTATATTATTGACTGATATGACTAATTACCCTTTAATTACAAACTGACTGCAGTTCTGCGTTGACAGTTAGCTAAATCCTTGTCAATTTATTATATTGCTATATTTAAATAAATTTTTTAGAGCCTGATGATGATGACAAACCAAACCATCGAAACGTCGCTTTGACTTAAAAAAAATAACATAAAATTGACTATGTTTATTTATCTACCTTCCATGGATCGAATCTTCTTTTTTATATATATTTAACAATTCGGAAGGGAATCTGTTTTTCACTTATTTATAAATCATTTTAATTTGCAATATGAATATATTATAGTTTCTGATGAGGACAGCGTAGCTGTTGAAACGTTAACGTCTTAAATATTTTCTTGAAGCCAACATTAAAAAAAATTGAAATTGATTAAAATATTGAGTTTAGACATGATGTCTTGATTGAATTGCTGTTCGTAAGTCATTATGAGTTCAATGCAGCCAGGTGTGGCTTACAGGAGAAGCACTCTCTTCGCTCTTTCACCTTTGTGTAAACGTGCTTGGAAAATAAAATCTAGGATCGTATCCTAAACTTTTTAAGTCCTTTGTATTTTATGTTTTTCAATCTTGAAACTTACAAACCAAACTTTATGATTCTTTCGATTCGGTTAGTTTAGCTTTTATGTTGATTTCATTTTTTTATTCTTAATGTTTATTTTCATTTTTTAGGGTTACGTACCATTCAAACGGAACCCTATTAAAATCACTATGTATGTCCTTTTTTGACCCTCCTATAACTCCTCTAACTTT
The DNA here is from genome assembly GCA_037103525.1 of Ganaspis brasiliensis. Taxonomy (NCBI): domain Eukaryota; kingdom Metazoa; phylum Arthropoda; class Insecta; order Hymenoptera; family Figitidae; genus Ganaspis; species Ganaspis brasiliensis. The sequence goes on along the minus strand of JAZKLR010000580.1, from coordinate 128,592 downwards.
GAACCCTCCTTTCAAACTATTAGAGATAGAGACTTAAAATTTGGTACAAATTTAATTTCACATTGGATTTACAAAAATGATTTAGAAATCGTAATTAGAGTTCATTATCATAGCGTTTTCCAAGAAAATTTGAAAAAATGCATTGAAATTAGGGAGGTACAGAACCCTTTGGTTTTAGGGCGAGGGTAACTCGCACTTTTCCGATTTTTTTTTAAGTGCAACGAAAGCTGTAAAGGGAACTTATTTGTTCGTAAAACTGCTTCTCTTCATTTTATAGCTTGCAGTAACTTTTAATTGATTTTGGGAGCCCTAGCAGATCGTCTGGAGCAAACTTGATCTAAGTTGGTCTAATTCGCTCCAACTTGTCTCAACTTGTTCCTACTTGCTCCAATTTGAGCAGGTTGTGATTAGCAAATTAGGCCAATTAGTTTCAAGGTATAGAATAATACTTAAACTACTTTAACTAACCTAATCTGTCGATAATTTACAATCATCAAAATCCCGTGCCATTACCGGGGTCTATTATTTTATTTTCGTATTGTACCCACCTTTTTTATTTTATTTTCAAAATAAATCTTCAAAAATCCTTCCTTCTGCTTTCTCTAACTCTCTTTGTCTCTCTATCTTTCCAATTCATTCACCCAACTTTCTCCCTGATCACTCTCATGCAGAATCCACATCACGCTCTTACTCACTTTTACTACCTTTATCCTCTCCTAAACATTCTTCATCCAGCACATGCTCCAAATCTTTTATATTTCAAAGCCACATACATTACACAATTTCTGTTGATCGTCCATCCAATCTACACTTATTCATACTCTCCCCATTCTAGATTTTGATCCGCTTATTCTATTTCTTTAATTTTTCCCATATACCTGAGTTTTCCCTCATTTTTGACCATCCTATCTTGCATTTCAATAACACAATCTTTTTCCATGTTTCTATTACATCTTTCTCTCCTTAAAGGCATGTCCAAGTTGTGATACAAGTTGCATGAAAGCCGCCGTACAAATTGTATGACAACTTGGACCTATCCCTAATCTTAATGTTTTCCTTCTACATACCTACTCTGAAAACAATGGATGGTAAAAATTTTATGTCACAAGCATTACGTTACACTGACCAAGTTAAACGCGTTCAGACGCTATTTTTTAAACATTTATTTCGATGGCCAAAGAATACGCCTAATCATTTCGTATGGAGCATAGATAAAGCAATGAAAACAAGCTACAATTGTATTTACAGACATATTAGCAAAAAAGTGATCAAATGGAAGTATATTTAAAATTTAAAGTACCGCTTAATAAACTTAGAATAATTAGTCAACTTAGATTATCAAATCAATTAAGAATCAAAATTACTTATAAGGGTCACACTTATATAATAAACGCACAGGACACCTGCATTGTTTGCAGTCTCAATGCTCAAGAGAACCTATCTCACTTTCTGCTTCACTGTCCGGCGTTTGTGCCAATTAGGAATAGATTTCTGAAACAATATACTGGCAATGATATATAACGTAGAATTAATAGAAAGAGTTTTATGTATCCGTAATGAGAAGCAGATAAATGATCTTTACATTTTACCGTAACAACCTCATATTCTAGTATCTTATTTTAATATTATATGGATTGCATCCCAGATTCTTTATTGTCTTTTCCAGCCTCTGTCTGATTACCTTCGTATAAATTTTATATCCTACTGGCATCAACGTAACTCTATAATCCTCTACTCTCTTTCCATCTCCCCTTTTCACAAGCGGGTCGATTAAGCCCGTTTTCCACTTTTCCGGCCCTTATTCCCTATACAGCTAACTATTTATTATCTTCCATAATTTTTCCCTTAGGGGACATCTATAAATTATGTATCACGTTTTAAGAAATTTTGAATCCCACCTGCACAATGTTACAGTTTTTAAGTATTGGCAAATACCAATTAACAAATGTCTAGTTGAAACAATAAAGGTATGAGTTTAAATAATGTTTCTTTTAGATTAGTTAAGAATATGCCAAGAGACTTAACGATCATGCATCCGCTGAAAGACGTACATATTATTAGCACTGTTCCCCTATGGGGTCATTCATAAATTACGTAAAGCTTCTGAGGGAAAAAGGTATGGGTCAGATATTTCTTAAGATCAGCAGAAAAAATGTTGATAAAGTATGCAATAGTGGTCTAAAATTTCCGAAAAAGTTAGATCAAATATTAACTTAATTTTTTCACCCTTTTTAGAGGAATTAATTCATAATGTAGATATTTTTATTGATCTTCAATAATTGATTATAATAAACACGTAGAAAATTATTCGGTACTTTAGTAACAACCGCAGCCAAAAACATGAGACATTTATCGTCTTCAGTTGGAATCGGAAACTACAGAACACATGACAAATTCTCTCACGAAACAACTTAAAGCTGTCTGTCTTAAATTAGAAAACCTTCTTGGTATAGGCGTTGATGGAGCAAATGCGATAACGGAAAAGCACAATTCTACAACATCTAAATTAAACGATACAATTACTTACCTTGTGTCAGTAAAGGCTTCTTGTATTCAACACCTTTCAACCGAAAATGCATTTGATGTTCTTTCGGTATATCTACACTTCCTAATAAAAGGAAGTCACACATGCGTTTCTTAGAGTACAAATAGAAAATTTGTCTATACTCTTAGGTACACAATCAGATCCTACTCCAAGCAAAAAGCAAAATTATCTAGAACTCGATGATTAGCTTGATTATGTGCAGTATTAGAAACGATTTTAGATTAGTGGGATTCATTAGAGCTTCATTTAAATTTTAAAGAATCAGGTTCTCCGAACGTCAGATTATGGTTCTAAAGCTGAAACATTATACCAAGTGTACCACTTCAACGAATATGAAAATTATATATACCGCTTTTAAGCGATTTATTGTTTTTAACATGTCAAGTTCATGGGCTATATTTGATAAAAAATGGTTATAAAAGTTTTTGAACCCCTTTTTCTCAAAATCTTGATGTAATGGACAAGTTTTAAGGACAGCTTCGTGTTTAGCGATGAAAAATCTGCAAGAGAAACCTAGTCCGATGCTCGAATCATTTTCCGTGTCGACCTGTAAAATAGCCCCAAATTCTGAACAGAGTTTGTTTATTAAAAATTGTTTGTTGAAGTGCTAGATATACATACCTCACAACTTTACAAAAAATAGTTACTACTCTTGTAGTCCCTCGACGTTTAGTAAGAGTAGCAAGCAAATTAACAAAAATGCTCATTTAATTTTAAAATTTTATTTTGTGCCCGATGACTGTATTAATTTTGGTAACAACTTTGCAAGGAATAAATATTTATCTATAAAATTCGCTTTAAGTAGAAAGGTAGAGATTTTTAAATTCAGTTGATGGAAGAATTGCAAATAAGGGTGACATAAAATATGAAAATTCTTGAAAAGGTCTGCATCTTTACTTCCAAAGAATCTATCTCTGGCATTGTTTTTTTTTTTTTAATATTGCACTTATATTGATGTTCCAATTACAATAAAAGAGTGACATTTTCTGCATAGCTTGCAATCGAAAAGTGATGTTATGATGAATATTGGACTAAAGTTAATGAATCATTTGATGCTGGAGACCTACCAAAGTTTCAGCATACTTAAAATTTTAAGTTTATCTTTTTCACATGTATATACAGAATGATTCTCATAATTTGTAAACTATTCCTGACTTATAATATTCAGATATATTGAAATTCGTGTCCCAAAAAAGTCCTTGCGTAACATTGCATTCTTTAAATGAAGAAATGCATAAATTAAAAAATAAAAATAACTTAAATACCGATTTCAAATAGGTCTGTTTATTAGATTTAAGATTTAGAAATGCATTTTGTACTATAAATTCAAGGGAAGATAGCAGATAGTGTAAAATAGTAAAAAATGTATTGAAAACGTCTTTGCGTCACTCGTGAAAATGTACTTTTAGCATATTAATGTATAAGTTGTTTACAGTATTAAGTATGTGAAATACTGATTTAAATAAAGAGAATGCCACTCATCAAAAGATCATTAAAAATTTATTAGAAACAATTGGGTTTAAACTTTTCCATTAAATGTGTAGAAAGGAATAATATTGAGTAAATAAACGATTCTCTAAAACCCATTTAGCCAAAATCTCATTTGACCTAAAATGCATTTCGCCTAAAAGTCATTTAACCTAAAACGCATTCAGCCTAAAACGCAAGTAGCCTAAACACCATTTAACCTAAAGTGCATTCAGCCTGAAATGCATGTAGTCTAAAATCCATTAAACCTAAAATTCGGCCTTAAACTCATTCAGCCTAAAATGTGTGTAACCTAAAACTCATTTGACCTAAAAGTCAATTAGCCTAAAACGCATTTAGCCTAAAAGTCACTCAGCCTAAAACTCATTTATCCTAAAATGCATGTAGACTGAAACCCATTTAACCTAAAAGACTTTCAGCCTAAAAAGCATTCAGCCTACACTGCAAAAACAAATGCAAACAAATGTCTCCAATATGGGGACACAAGACACATATTGTGTCTCACTCTGAGACATATGAAACACTTTGGGACATATTGTCCCAGCAATTTTTACAGTGTAAAATGCATATAGCTTAAAATGCATTCAGCATAAAACTCATTTAACCAAAAAGTCTTTTATCCTAAAAAGCACTCAGCCTAAAATTCATTTAACCTAAAATTCAATTAGCCTAAAACTCATTCGATTCAAAATGCATGTAGCCTAAAACCCATTTAACCAAAAAAGCATTCAGTCTAAAACTCATTCACCCTAAAATGCATGTTGCCTAAAAGTTATTTAACCTAAAACGCATTCAGCCTAAAATGCATGTAGCCTAAAAACCATTTAACCGAAAGTGCATTCAGCCTAAAACTCATTCAGCTTAAAATGTATGTAGTCTAAAATCCATTAAACTTAAAATTCGGCCTTAAACTCATTCAGCCTACAATGTGTGTAGCCTAAAACTCATTTGACCTAAAAGTCATTTAGCCTAAAACGCATTTAGCCTAAAAGTCACTCAGCCTAAAACTCATTCACCCTAAAATGCATGTTGCCGAAAACCCATTTAAGCTAAAATGCATGTAACCTAAAACTCATTTAACCTAAAATGTATCTAGCCTTGCGTAAACCTATTTGGCCTAAATCCCATTTAGCCGAAATTTTACATTATAAGTTTGGCTGAATGCATTTTTGGTTAAATGGGTTTTAGGCTACATGCATTTTAGGTTAAATTCATTTTAGACTGAATGCGTTTTAGGTTAAATGACTCTTAGGCTAAAAATACTTTAGGTTAAATGCATTTTAGGAAATATTCATAAGCCTCAAATAAACGGTATGAAGCCAATTTATTTGATTAATTATTTCTGAGCCAATTATTTTTAACAAGGCAAGGCAGAATTTATTTTAGAGAATATTTTAAAAAATGGAATATAGGCTATTGTCTGTTCTAATTAGATTTAAATTGCGATTGTTAATTAAATTCGAAAAGAAAACAGAAAATTTGAATTAATCTGTATTTGAAAAGATATTTTTTCATTCAGAGTAATTTTATCTACAAATTGTTTAAGAATTTTGTAATAGAATTTTAACAGTATATATATTATACATATTTTTTTATACGTAACGCGATATGAAGAAAGAAAGGGACCTAAGAAGGAAAATATTTTAGGTTATGTTCAATGATAGTTTTACTTTTATTTCTTGATTTCTTCATAACGCGTTACATATTAATATTAATTTTTATCATCAGAACATTTAATTAATATCTATTATTGAATTTTTAATTAATTTTCTTCTTTATTTTTCAGATAACTGGTATCGTGCTCATTTCTTTTGGAGCGGTCATTTTGGTTGTATACAATGACTACAGCAATTTCGTCGATAGCTGGTTATTTGCTGCACCAGTTTTAATGATTATTGTCGGCGTAATAGTCTTCCTTGTATCGTTCTTTGGATGCTGTGGAGCAGTCAAAGAAAATCATTGCATGATCATTACGGTTCGTTAATTTATCTATTAATCAAATCTATTTTACTTTTCTCGAAAATTTTGAAAAATTTCCCCAACAATATTTTTTGTTAGAAACAAATTATTTAAAAAAGAGAAACCTTGAATTAAATATCCAAAACAGTGAGTTTAACCTCCGGGAAATTATAATTCAAGTAAATTGAATTAAAAAATTTTCCTATTTCATTTTTACAATACTCTAAGAGCATAATTAAAAATTTTAAATTTCTTTACACTCTGTTTTAGCTTCCAAATATCTGGAAAAAAAAATAATTACCTAATAATAAATCAGTTTATTTCAAACTTAATTTTCCAATTCTCAAAATTTTTAGTTTTTATTAATTTTGAATTTATTTCGAATTAAAATGCTATTTAAATCTTTAATTTTGTATGATTAATTTGATTGACTTTGTTTTATGTTATAAACAATTAGTAAAACTCGAAAAATAATTTTAAAAAATTTTTTATTACTTGAACTGAAAAAATTCAATTCTAACTTTAATTATCAAGTTAAGTTGAACTTTTAATCAAATGTTTAACAATACTTATATTTAGAGCGATAAAATATTAAGTTTCCTCTTTTTAATGATTCTTTACTTAGTTTTAAATTTAGATTACAATTATTTTTGAAATGCTTTTTCTACCTAGGTTTTTAATTCTACTTGATTTCCTTTTACGTTATGTAATTTTCTGTACCAGATGAGCAGGAAACAGAACCAGGAACATTTCATTTAAATTTTAAAAAGCACCTGGAAGAAGTCAAAACCTAGTTTACTGCTTTAAAAAAAAACTGAAGTTTCGTTATAATTATAAAAATATATAAATTGTAAATAAATTAAATGAATTCAACTTTTATTGTATTCAAGTTTGAGTTTATCTCAATTTTAAACTGTTCTACTTTTATTTCTTTAAATTTAAATTGATCCAAATTTTAATCGATTCAAATAATCCAACTTATTTTTATTTTGGTAAAAATATATCTTGTGAATTTTATTATTTTAATATCGAAAGTTACCTTTTAAGAAAGCAAGCAACTTTTTGAATTTATCTATTAATTTATTTATAAAAAAACAAACTATTTTGAAATAAATATTTATAAATAAATATTATATTAATAAATCCAATCTAAATCTTGTAAACTCAAATTTAACGTCAATCCTACAAATAAAACGACAATTATATTTATAATAATAAATAATTTTTTTATCATAAAAATCTCATTTTAGTTTATTTGTTTATATTTATTGTTTATAAGAAAAGGTAAATTAATTATAAAATAAGTTTTAATAAAAAAATATTTACTTTGCATTTTCTAGAGAAAATTCGCCGAAAACGCAACAACAATTTATTAGTGAACATTTAAAAAAAAATCTTAAGTCGGTTAAAAATTGCGCTCAAAAAATCAATTTGAACCCTATTTTACGATTTTTTCCCCACCGTGCGGATCTTTTTATTTCTAATTAGAAGGTGTTTTTATCATTCATTTCTGATGAAATTTCCCATTCTCATGTTATTTAATAATTTTCTATAAAATAATTGATTTTTTGACAGTTCTCGGTTCTGCTGCTGCTGATATTTGCACTGGAATTGGGAGCTGGAATCTCCGGGTATATAATGCGTGGAGAAGTAGGTACCATGCTGGAAAATCATATGAACAAAACAATGCCACGATACGCTGAAACCGACATTGGAAAATCGTGGGATATTATGCAACATGATGTAAGTTTTTTTTTCTTTATTTAAAATATTCAGACTTTTAAAGCAATAAAAAAAAAGAAAAATTTAAAAAGAAAAATTTTTCAGGCAATATTTAAAAAATTTTACCCTAAAATACCCTATTTTTCACAAAAATAATTATATTTAAAGTCAATGTATCTAGAGATTTTCAATATTCTTTACATTTTTATTAATTTTTTTAATCTTTAATTATTTCTATCATTTTTAAATTATTTTCTCCAATTTTTAATTTATTAAATTAAATTTCAATAGATTTCCTGAATTTTCAGTTCTTCATCTCAGATTTCAATTATTTTCTTCAATTGTCAATTATTTTTATTATTTTTTAATTTTTTCCTACAATTCATACTTATTTGTATTATTATTTAATTAATTTCATAAAATGTCAATTATTTTCATCGAATTTCAACTATTTTATTCAATTTAAAAAAAAAATTTCTACTTATTAAATATTTTTCATTATTTTTCATAAATTTTATTTATTTTCTTTAGTTTTCAATTATTTCTATAATTTTGATTATTTTTTCTCAAATTTTTAGTTTTGAGAAGTATTTTTTCATAAACTTTCTACATTTTTAATTTATTTATCTTAAATATCAGTTATTTGTGTCATTTTTCAATTATTTCTATCATTTTTAAATTGATTTCTTTAATTTTACAATTTTTTTCTCCAAATTATAATTTTACAATTTTTTTTAACTGATTTACTAAACCTTTAATTATTTATTTCAAACTCCAATTGATTAAACAAAATTTTAATGAATTTTAGAATTATTTTTTTCAAATTTACAATTACTTTTAGTATTTTGTAATTGATTACCTAAATTTTCAATTATTTATCTCAAATTTTAATTATTTTTAAAAATTTATCATTATTTTTGTCATTCTTCATTTATATCCTTTAAATTTTTTTTATATATTCCGTAATTTTATTCAAGCATTCTTCTCAATTCTCGATTGTTTTCTTCAATTCCGAAATACTTTCTTAATTTTCAATTGCTCTCTTCAATTTTCAATTATTTCTATATTTTTGCAATTTTTTTTCTCCAATTTTCAATTTTTTAAATTATTTTCAATTTGATTTACTTAATTTTCAACTATTAATCTTAAATTTCAATTCTTTTTTTTTCAATATTCAATTTGTTTTATAACCATTTCATTGATTTCTTCGATTTTAAATTATCTTCATAATTTTTTTGATAGTTTCTTAAATTTTTAATTATTTTTCTCAATTCTCGATTGTTTTCATCAGTTTAAAGTTTTTTTTTCAATTATTCTCATTATTTGTAAATTAATTTTTTCAATTTTCAGTTATTGTCTTCAATTTTCAATTGTGTCTATAATTTTGAAATGAGAGAAACAATTTTTAATTTTTTAAATTATTTTTAAATTGATTTATTAAATCTTCAATATTATTTATCTCAAATTTGAATTCTTTATTTTAATTTTTATTAGTTTTATAATCTTCTAATTGTTTTAATTATGTTCCTCATATTTTTCAATTAATTTCTTAAATTTTCAATTTTTTTTTAATTTACCTTTATTCTTATCTTTTTTTGATTATTTTTTCTTAATTCATATATATTCTGTACTCTTTCAAATTATTTTTTTCATTTCTCAATTATGTTCTTCAATTGTCAATTATTTTTATTATTTTTCAATTATTTTCCTCATTTTTTAATTATTCTCATAATTTATATTTCAATTTGAATTTTCAATTATTTCTAAAGTTCTGCATTAATTTTCTTAATAATTGTCAATTATTTTTATTATTTTTCAATTTTTTTCCTCATTTTTTAATTATTCTCATAATTTATATTTCAATTTGAATTTTCAATTATTTCTAAAGTTCTGCATTAATTTTCTATAATTTTGAATGATTATTTATCAGTTTTAAATTACTTTCCACAATTTGTAGTTATTTTCCTTTTTTTTTTTTTTTATATTAATTTGAAAATTTTGTAATATTTGTTAATTTTATTTTTTTTATCCTATTTATGAAGTTTTTAAAGTACCCTAAAAGTTTCCTATTTTTGTATATTCAGTCCCCTATTTCCTTTAAAATATTCACTGTGAAGCCTGAATATTCCAAAATTATGAAAGGTCGAAACAAGATTAATTTAAAGAAAGCTTGCTTGTTTTGATATTTTTCTTGTCTTAGTGTGTGAATTGTTTTATCAAAACAAACATTATTTTTCTTATTTTTTTCTATTTTTTATTTTAGTTTTTATTTGTAAAGAAGTGTTAGTAGGTATTTATTAAATTTTCATAAGTATCAAGTAAATTATTGCACTTGTGAAAAAAAAAAGACTTGCATTAAAGAGGACCTGTGTTATTAATCGATATCTTTGCCTCACCTGAGTTATACACAAGTCTACCTACAAACACCACTTCCTGTAGACATTTAAACGTGCATTGAATATAGAATTTCAGAGAACCTTCTTGCTTTGGTCTTTATGTCATGAAAATGAAGGTTTTATAATCGATTTTCATTTTAATTTAATATTTTCTTTACATTATTAGCTTTTATTATATCATTCAACTCTTGACATATTTACACACTAACTTGAATATCATTGTTTCATTATTTTCTCGTAAAGGAAAATATAATAATGTTGATTTTTTTATTCGCTTTAAAGATTTGAGTTATAGATCCTATTTTATGAATTTTCAATTTTTTTTTAAATTAAACAATAGTATTCTGTATTTTTAAATATTTTGATTTTTTTAATTTCATCCTTCTTTCACCAAATTTGTTTATTTCATATCCTTTTCGCGCTTTTTAAAATCTGAGCTTCATTTTAACTTTGATATTTTCAATTTAACAATTCTAAATTTTAATTAGTCGACATTTTATTGAGTAAAATGTAAAATTACCTTAAATTCAAAGCTTTAAAAGTTAAATTTATTAAAATTTCCTTAATTTCCACATTTTACGAATAATTTCCGTAACTATTTTAATTGTAAAAAATTTCATTTCTTTTGTAGACGCTTTACTTATCATTTTTTCATTTTCTTTTTTTTTAGTAGATTTTTTGTTTCCTCTAATTGTTTTATTTTTAAATTCATTCGTAAAATTTTTTCCTATATTGGTTAGTTTAACCATTTTTTTTTAAATTGTTTAAACAATTTTTTTCTTGTTTATACGTATTTTCAATTTTCCAGTATTTTGCCATTTTTTGCTGTTCTGTGTGGTTTTTATTTTTTAGTTAAATCATTTTTCCAAACCAATTTTCTTATTTCAGAATTCATTCAATGACTAAATATTTTTTGTATTTTTCTCATTTTTTTGCATTTTGTTAAATTCTTTTAAAAAACTTTCTTGTTTTTTAGACGTTTTTTTAATCTTATTTTTTGTAACTTTTAATTTAAGTTTTAAGGTCTTTTCTTAAACTTTTTTCTCTCTTAAAATGAGCAAATCCTAAAAATTGGAAGTAGATATTTAAGCATTTTTAATAATACTTTTTTTAAAATTTTAAATTCTTTGTAACATTTTGACATTTTTTAAACTATATCTTTCTTAAAAAATAAATTTTTCCAAATTTTCAAACGTTAATTAAGACGATGTTGAATTTTGAAGAAATGAAATTTAATAGGATCGAAATTTGAAGTTGTTGATAATTAAAAAATCTAAAAATTATTTTTAAACATAATGAGACTTGAGAGATTAACTAATTTATTGTTAGAGTATAATATTTGAAGAATTGAATGCCTATATATGTATATAGCAAAAAGAAGATATAGTCTAGACTGTGAAATTATGCAAAGTGGATTCATGGAGATGAAACGGATAAACATGAAACGTATAACGTGCACAGGACTAGTGTAATTACGGAAGGATTGTGGGTATATTTCTCATGAAAATGTCCATGTGCCTTCCGCATGTTTTTTCAGTTGTCAGTTTTCTCTGCTAATGCAGGTTCGTTGCACTATTACAAAATCTCAAAATAACCAGATTTTTTTCTAATTAAAAAACAAGAAAAATTCTCTTTCATTATTAATTTTCGTTTTCTTCTCATTTCTGCTTTTCTTTCTTCTTTAATTGTAAATTCAGGGTGCCTACTAACCGGGAAAACCGGGAATTTAAATTGACCGAGAAAAACCGGCAATTTTCCGTCAAATAGAAAATTTTCTTTCTGGGCTAATAAATTTAACTAATATATCAATTTGTTTTATAAATAAAGATAATAACTTTATGCATTTTGAACCAATCTAATTATCCGTTTAAATTTTGTGTAATTATGCGACAATTGTGCAATTGAGAAATAAAAAATATATTAAAAATTAAAATATAATATATTCTCATGAAATATAGATGTTTGTCTACTATCTTTTTTTTAACAAAAACGTTAACGATACCGCAGAAAATGAAAGACATTAAACATAAAAAAGTCAAATTATTATGAAAAAATGTAGATAGAACTTCAGTTTTTTTTATTAGACCGTACATTGCATAACAGTTTATATAGTTATGGGCAATTCTATTGTGTGCTTTCAATTATCAATTATTTTCATCATATTTCAATTATTTTCTTCAATATTCAATAATTCTCGGCTATTTTCAATATTTTTTTTTCAATTATCGATTACGTTCTTGAAGCTTCAATTCAATTCTTCAATTATTCAACTATTTTCAGAAATTCGCAATTATTTTCATCAACTGACAGTTATTCTTTTCAATTTTCAATTATTTTCTTCAATTTCCAATTATTTTCTTCCATTTTGAATTATTTTCATTAATTTAAAATTATTTCTTCATTTCACAATTATTTTCTTCGATTTTCTACTATTTTCTTCAATTGCCAATTATTTTCTTCAATTTTCAATTATTTTCTTCAATTTTTAAATAATTTATTTACTTCTGAAATATTTTCTACGATTTTCAATTATTTTAATCAATTTTTAATCATTTTCTTCAACTCTAAATTATTTTTTTCAATTGCCAATTATTTGATTCAACTTTCAATTATTTGCCAACTATTTTCCGAAATTCACAATTTAACTCTCAATTATTTTCTTCAATTTCCAATTATTTTCTACAATTACCAATTATTTTTTTCCATTGTGAATTATTTTCATTAATTTAAAATTATGTCTTCATTTCTCAATTATTTTCTTCGATTTTCTACTATTTTCTTCAATTGCCAATTATTTCCTTCACTTTTTAATTATTTAATTTAATATTCAATAATTCTCGGCTTTTTTCAATATTATTTTTTTAATTATCGATTACGCTCTTGAAGCTTCAATTCAATTCTTTAATTATTCAACTATTTTCAGAAATTCACAATTCAATTCTCAATTATTTTCTTCAATTTCCAATTATTTTCTACAATTACCAATTATTTTTTTCCATTTTGAATTATTTTCATTAATTTCGAATTATTTCTTTATTTCTCAATTATTTTCTTCGATTTTCTACTATTTTCTTCAATTTTCAATTATTTTCATCAATTTCTAATTAATTTCTTTAATTCTGAAATATCTTCTACGATTTTCAATGATTTTAATCAATTTTTAATTATTTACTTCAGATCGCATTTATTTACTTCAATTGTTAATTATTTAATTTAATATTCGATAGTTCTCAGCTTTCTTCAATATTTTTTTTTCAATTATAGATTACGTTCTTGAAGCTTCAATTCAATTCTTTAATTATTCAACTATTTTAAGAAATTTACAATTACAATTTACATCACTTATTTCAAATTATTTCTTTATTTCTCAATTATTTTCTTCGATTCTTTACTATTTTCTTCAATGGCAAATTATTTTCTTCAATTTTTAAATAATTTATTTACTTCTGAAATATTTTCTACGATTTTCAATTATTTTAATCAATTTTTAATTTTTTTATTTAATCAATACACGGGTTTACAAAATATACCCTTTATAAATGTAAAAAACATAAAACTAATTTAAAAAAAAAATAGTGTGATCAGTACGGTCAAAAGTAGTCTCTTAAATTAAATTAAAATTATCTAAATTATTGTTTTGAATCGCCAATTATTTTATTCTATTTTCAATTATTTTCTTCAATTTTCAATTATTTTCATCAATTTTCAATTATTTTCATCAATTTTTAATTATTTTCTTTAGATCTCAACAATTCCTTTCAATTTTTAATTACTTAATTTAATATTCAATAATTCTCGACTTTTTTCAACTATTTTTTTCAATTATCATTTATTTATTTTACATCTCAATAACTCCTCTAATTTTAAAATATTTTCTTCTATAATCACTAATTCTCGGCTTTTTCAATATTTTTTTTCAATTATCTATTATGTTTTTGAAACTTCAATTCAATTCATCAATTATTATTCAATAATTTTCATAAAATCACATTTTCTTCAATTTCAAATTATTTTCTACAATTTTTAATTAATTTCTTCAAATTACAATTACATTCTTTATTTTTTATTGTTTTCTTCAAATTCTATAATTCCTGGGTTGTTCAATTTCTTTTTTCTTCAATTATCACTTATTTTCTTCTACTTTTAATCCCATTGTTCAATTCTTAAATTATTTTCTTTAATTCTCAATTACAATTTTCGACATTCAATTCCATTCTTTAATTTTCAATTGTTTTTTTCAATATTCACTAACTCTAGGCTTCTGACAATGATTTTTTTTTAAATTCTCAATTATTTTCTTCAATTTCCAAATTTTTTTCATGTCAATTATTTTCTTCAATTTCCAATTATTTTTTTCTTATTTCTTTTCATTTCTCAATTTCTTTTAATTTTTAATTTCTTCTCAATTTTCTTCAATATTTGACAATTATCAGGTTTTTTAAATTATGTTTTACTTTCAATTTTAATGTAAATTGATAATTATTAAATTATTTTCACCAATTCGCAATTTTTTCCGTCGATTTCTAAATTTTTCTGCTGTCTTCAAATATTGTCTTTAATTTTTAAATACTTTCTTTAATTTTCAATTATTTTCTTCAATTTTCAATTATTTTCTTTATCTTTCAATTATTTTCTTCAATTTTCAGTTGTTTGTTTCAATATTCAGTAATCTCGACTTTTTTCAATTATTTTTTTTCAATTATCAGTTATTTATTTCATGTTTCAAAACCTCCTTCAATTTTCAATGATTTTCTTCAATTTTTAATTTAATTGTTCAATTGTAAAATTATTTTTTTCAATTCTCAATGAATTTCTTTAAATAACAATTCTATTCTTCAATTTTTAATGTTTTTTTTTCAGTATTAAATAATTCCTAGCATTTTTCATTTTTTTTAATTATAAATTATTTTCTTCTTTTTGCAATCCAATTGTTCAGTAATTTTCTTTAATTCTCAATTATTGTATTCGAATTTCAATTTTATTTCTCAATTTTCAATGGTTTTTTTTTTAATATTCAATAATTCTGTGTTTTTCCGATTTCAATTTCATTATTTAATTTTCAATTTATTTCTTCAATTTTGAATTATAAACTTAAATTTTAAATTATTTTTTTGGATTTTCTATCTAGTTGATAAGTATAAGTATTTTTCCCCATTTTTGAGTATTCTCATTTTTCAATTAATTTCTAAGATTTTCAAGTATTTTTCTCAAATTTCAATTATTCTCATTATTTTTCAATTAAGTTGTAAAATTAGCATTTAATTATTTGCTTTAATCTTTATTTTTTTATTCGAGAATTTTATAATTCTTGTTCTATATAAATAAAACTTGATTTATTTATATTTAAAATATTTATAATTGTTGATTAAACAAGCCTTAGAAGCTAATCACGCGCTAGTGCGCATTTTAATAATATTAGAAGAAATATTGTAACTTCTTTAAAATTTAAACTACAAAATGTTTGGTCCTGCAAATCAATTATTTACTTAATTATTTATTTATCTATTTACTATAAATATTATAGTATATTTTATTTAACATATCTATAATTATGATATATTATTTATTTATCTTTATTTATAAACTTTTTAAAATGCCCTGAAAATTATTTAATGTTTGTTAATTTTTGTTTTTAGCTCGATTGCTGTGGAATGAATGGTCCTGCGGATTGGTCGAAAGCTGGCTTCAGAGAAAATACATTACCCCTTACTTGCTGTCATAACGTTCCTTTGAAAACGAATTCTACCAATAATCACAGCACATGCGACATGAATTCCATTACCGTTCGAGAAAAAGGATGTTTCAACAAATTGCGATCATTTATTGAAGACAAAGCTGTAGTCTTAGGAGGAGTTGGTATTGGAATTGCTCTTGTTCAGGTATTATTCTTTCACTCTTCCAATAAATAATTTATTGTAAAAATTCAATTTCTCGAATCTCACAGAAAAGTATTGTTTTTAATATTCCAAATATGAGATAAAAAAAGAATTATTAAAGGAAATAATACAGTTTTGCTTTTAACGAAGTATATTATTACATTGTTTTAAAATTAAGTCAATGTTTAACGTAATTAATTAACTTGAATCTAAAAAGAATATTTTTTCTTTTGAAAAAATTGAGAATGAAAAGCCCTAATTTTTCTATAAAACCAAATTCGAAAAATTATGGTAGGTACGTTTTTAATTTTAAAAAGCTTTTAAAAAATCCTTTTGAATGTTTCACAAATTTCTTACCTTCTCATTTTAATATAAGTATGTAAAAATCAACTAAAATGTTTTCATGTTTTAATGAAATTTTAATTTCCTTCTTTCAAATTTCTTTTGTGTTTTTTTTTAATTTTTTTCTTTTTACTCAAATTCAGTTTATTTTATACAATTTTGATTTCAAAACACTTTAGAAAATTTTGTTTATTTTTTCTTTCATAACATCTCTAGATTTTTAAATTTAAATTAAAAAAAAGTATTTTTTAATTGTCTTTAAGATATATCTATTATTTATTTCGAACAAATTTTTCTTTTATTAAAGTTGTTTTCATATTAGTTTTAATTTTTCTTTATTTTTGAAATAATTTATTAACTCTTTTTTCTATTTTATGTAAACTTTATCTTATAATAAATTTCTCATTTTATCATCATTTTTCTTTTTATTAAAAAAATCTCTTGTTCTCAAAACTATTTATTTTCAATTTATTTAATTTTTCATTGAAACAAAAATTTATTAAAGATGTTTTTCCTTAATTATTTTAAAGTTTTTTTCGTAGATTTTCTTATTTATTTTCTCAATTTAAAATTATCTGGAAATTTGATGGAAAATTAAAAATCATTGTTGGCTAGACACCCCGATAATTTTAGATCATTTAAAATTCTGATGAATTAAATGTAGAAACTGTAAATATTTGGAACAATTGAAATTTAGATCAACTGAATTTAAGAGGTTAATTAAAATTGAAATGAATTCAATTATTTTATTTAATTTTTTTTATTGTCATGAATTTTTAAATTTTTTACACCAGTTTTCAATTATTTTATTCATTCTTTTTATTATTGTTATGAATTTATTCACTTTTTACACCTTTTTAAATTATTTTCTACGAATTTCAATTATTTTCTTCAAACTTTAATTACTTTCTTTATATTTAAATTTTGTTTGACATTTTTGAAATATTCTCTTCAAATTTTAATTATCTTCTTCAAACTTCAATTAATTTCTTCAACATTCAATTATTTTCCTAAATATCAATATCTCAGTTATTCTACTCATAATTAAACTTTTTACTCCAATGTCGAATTGATTATTTTTCAAATTTTACTTATTTTTGTCATTTCTTAATTATTTTCTTCAAATTTCAATTATTTTATTTCAATTTTTTAATTTTTGGCTTTATTTTTTTTCAATCAATTTTTCAATTAGTTTGGTCATTTTACAATTTTTTTTTCAAATTTGAATAATTTTTGTCCTTTTTCAATTATTTTTTTAAAACTTCAATATGTTCTTTCAATATATACAGTTTCAATTTACTTTTGTTATTTTTCAATTATTTTCTTCATATTTCTATTATTTTTGCCATTTTAGAATTATTTCCTACAGATTTAAATTATTTTATTTAATTTTGCTTTGTATTGAATTTTAAAAATTTTTACACCAATTTTTTCATTTATTTTCTTCAAAATTAAATCTTTTTCTTCATTCTTTTTTTATTGTCATAAATTTATTAACTTTTTACAACTTTTTCAATTATTTTCTTCAAAGTTTTATTACTTTCTTCGTATTTAATTTCTTTGTTGTTGACATTTTTTAATTATTCTCTTCAAATTTAAATTATTTTCTTCTAACTTCAATTGATTTCTTCAACTTTCAATTATTCCCCTCAAAACTTCAAACATTTTTTTAATTTTTCAATTAATGTCTATAAACTTTTTATTTTTACACCAGCTTTCAATTATTTATCTCATTATTCAATTAGTTTCTTAACATTGGAATTGTTTCGTCAATGTTTCAATTATTGTACTCAAAATTAAATTTTTTACACCAGTCTCAAATTGATTTTTTTTCTAATTTTTTTTATTTTTGTCATTCTCCAATTATTTTCTTGTAATTTCAATTATTTTCTTTCAAAATATGGATAAATTAAGTTTAGATTCAATTAAGAAATTAATGTATTTTTTCAATTTTTAAATATATTCTTTAAATTTCAATTACATTTTTCAATTCTTAATAACTTCAATTTTCTAAATAGCAATTTTCAATTATTTTTTTCAATTTTAATTATTTTTTTCGATTTTTAATCCAGTTGTTAAATATGCAATTATTTTCTTTAAATTCAATATTTCTTACGTTTAATTTTTTTAATTATTGTTTTCAATTGTCTATTAATCTAGTCATTTTTCGAATTTTGTTTTTGACAATTACTTTTCGTCATTTTTCACATATTTTCTTCAATTATTAATTATTTTCAGCAATTTTCAATTATTTGCAACAATTTTTTCAATTTTCAATTTTTATCTTAAAATTTTATAATTATGTTTTAATTTTTTAAATTATTTTTCCCGGTTGTGTATTAATCTAGCAATTTTTTGAATTCTGTTTTTAGTTAGCAATTATTTTCGTCATTTTGTAATTTTTTTTTTTTTAATTATCAATAAGTTTATTTAATATTAAATTCAATTGTTCAAATATTTCCTTCAATACTCAATTTTTTTAAAAAAATTAATTCTTTTTTCCGTTTTCAACTTTCTTTTTCTACATTCAATAATTCTCGGGTTTTATCAATAAATTTTTCAATTTTTAATTATATTCTTCTAATTATTTGCACGATTTTCAACTAACTCTTCAATAATAAAAAATTCACGGCTTTTTTCAATTAATTTTTTTAATCATGAAAATTGTTTTAAATTTTCGTTTCAACGACTTATATCAATTATTTTTCTCTACATCAATATTTTCCTTAAATTTTAGATACAGCTGTTCAATTATATTCTACAAATTTTAATTCCATTCTTTAAATTTGAATTATTTTCTTTAATTTTCAATCAATTTTTCAATATTCATTTCTCTGATTTAAATTTTTTTTTAACAGTCATAAAAATTATTTTAAATTATCAATTCAGTTCAATTCTAGAACTATTTTTTTTAAATTCTTAATTATTTTTTTAAATTTTCAATTCAATTCTTCAGTTTTTAATTATTTTCTTCTGTATTTAATAATTAAATGCTTTTTTAAATTACCTATCTTTTAAAATTTTTTATTATTTTTTTTAAATTTCAATAACATTTTTCAATTATCAATTATTTTCATTTTTCATCAATTTTTTTTCCTTTTTCAATTTAATTGTTCAATTTCCAATTATTTCTATAATTTTCCTAATTTTTGAATTATTTAGTTTAAATTTAATGTTTATTGTTTAGTTTTTTATATTATTTATTATTATAGACATTTTTCGAATTTTGTTTTCAATTGTCAAATATTATTTTTGTCATTTTTTTTATTTCTTTCTTCAATTTTGATTATTCTCTTCAATTTCAATTATTTTCTCTAATTTTCAATCCAGTCTTTCAATTTTCAATTATTTCCAACAGTTATTCTTATAATTTTCTTAATTTTAAAATTATTTTGTTGTATTTAATATTATTGTTTAATTTTTTAATTTATTTTTTCAACTGTGTAATTTTTTAGCCATTTTTCGAGTTACGTTTACAAACTGTCTATTTAAATGTTAAATAATAAATATTTTTCAGTGTTTAAGAAAAGAGGTAAAAACTAATTGCACATTTTTTTTCTAATTTATAAATAATCACATAATTTCGTCAATTTTCTAATTTTCCTTTCTTTTTTTACTTTCAGCTAATTGGAGTAACCTTTGCGTGCTGTTTGGCTCGCTCGATTCGTCGTGAATACGAGACAGTGTAAGATGATAAACCACTTTTCATTGCAATTCGCCTTACGTGCACTTTTCTTATATTATACCAATCTTACGATGTCTATTCCACTACTGTATATGTTGCGTTACTGTTTAACTTTCGAACCGATGCACAAATCACAAAATATTTTCTTTTCTGTTGCTCATTCTGCCAATAGCTTATCAAAATGTAAATTTACATATTTTTAATTTTTTCCTAATTTTTTTGTTTTCTTTAAATCTGGCAGATAAACTGGCTTGGGTTAATGAAAATTGTCTTTTTAAAAGAGGGCTATTATTCATCCTTCGAAGCATGTAAACAGGTTTTTCGTTTTTGGCAGTTCATACACCTTTGAAAGAAAAAAAAAAAAAAAGTCATTCGTCGATAATAAAGCCTTTCATAAGTGTGAATATTATTCCTGACAAATTTTTGTCAAACTGATATAGTAAATAAGTGTCAGTCGCTTATAAATAGTTCATTGTGCAGCTTATTCGTGTCGCTATTATCGCCTACATTGAAAATTTATTGAAACTAGTATTGCGACCTCTTTTTCAATCCCTATTGTATATCGTACGTAGTAGCTTTTGTCACCTGACACTCTTTTAAACGAAAGTAATAGACTTTAAGCGCATTGTTGATATTCTTTCAATTTTTGTTTATCTCCACGTTTCTTTCATTTATAATCATTATTTTTAAATTATTTTTTTTCTAAATTATCTTTAATTGAAAGCTAGTATAGAATACGGTTCAGTTATTAAAACATTTTTGAATGTTTAGAAATTAAAATTTTTCAATTAAAAAATAATTAAATTAAATAATTCTGTTATTATTCGAATTATTAATTAGTTAAGTAGTTTGAAACTAAAAGTATTCAGATATTTAAGATTATTCAATTGTTTGAGAATTTTTAGTTATTTGGTAAAGTTAAGAGAAAGAAATAAAAATTTTTGTCGATTATTGAATAATCTTAAATTATTATTTAAGTTATTAACTTTTAAGAATTTTCAGTTGAATCTCAAATAATTCAAAATCTAAGTTGAGGATAGAGAAAAAAAAACGAGAAGCCCGTTCTCGTGGGAGTGTGACTAATTATTATTAAACTTTCTGGTGGTGTTTCTTTAATCTTATAATTCTGTAAGTTAAGTCTTACTGGTAAAATGTAGAAATGTAAACTGATCGCCGCAAAGCATGAACGAGGGGTTTTTACAAATAACAGCTAATTTGCACTTAAAGAAATAAAAGCGTATCCTCGCACGCACTGCTGAATAAAGCTACGCACAATTTTTATTTTTACAATTTCTTTTGTATTTTAATACATAAATATATAATTTGTTTAATCCAGGATTTATTATTTAAGTTTTAATAAGGATACGCTCTCATTTCTATAGTCAATGCTGCTGTAATCTTGAATAACGATTTCAATAGATTTAAAACGTA
The DNA here is from genome assembly GCA_037103525.1 of Ganaspis brasiliensis. Classification (NCBI taxonomy): domain Eukaryota; kingdom Metazoa; phylum Arthropoda; class Insecta; order Hymenoptera; family Figitidae; genus Ganaspis; species Ganaspis brasiliensis. The sequence continues at coordinate 107,148 of JAZKLR010000580.1, read as the reverse complement.
ATTAATCATTCATAATATGGTCGTAAAAAGAGGCTGTGATCGAGAGTCCTGTGTCCTTAAAAAAGCATGCTGATCCAACGCTTAAAGGCTGCAAATAGTCAAAAGAAATTTAGAAAAGATTCAGTTAATATTTATTTTAAAAAATTGTATACAAATTCGAGAAAAACTAATATTACTTTTTTTTTTAATGTTAAATTAGAAATTTTGTCAATTTTTCTAAAGTTGACTATTTGCGACCTCGTGAGAAAAAAATCCATAGCAAAACTAACGTCCACAACCGTTCCTAAATAATTTTCTTTGATTCTCGTCACTGTTCTTGTAATCTAAGAATAACGTAGGTCTATAGTTTTATTTAAAAATTTATATTATATAAGAAAGTATTCTGTTGTTTTCTACATTTGTAAAGTCTACGTAGTGTTATATCCATAGAGTCAAAGTCTAAAAGAGCACGAGTGTTATTTTTTTTTTTTCATCATTTAATCAGCGATTAGCATAATTCAAATTCACGCGTTTTTATTTAGTTTTTAATTGTCAAATGGATTTCGCTTATTAGAAATTGTCTCACTATATCGATTCTGCCTTTGCACTGGTGGCAGATCAGAATTCACTACACTGAAACTTGACTTATTTAAAGTCTCGCTTATTTGAAGTCTCACTTATTTTAACTTGTCGACCAATCAAAATTAACATTTTCATTGATTGCTGAGAATTGGATTGAATTTCTCTATAAATGCATGAAAGTTAAAATAAGTGCGACTTTTGTCATGGGTTTGCGTGGATCGGATTAAAATAAGTAAAGCTTCAGTGTATTTCATTTAATCTCACATTATCTTTTAATTAAACAATAAAAAAAACAACAATAACTTTTTCTATATATATATATTCCAAAAAGTTATTCAAGAGTGTCGTGTAAATTTGTTACTATCCTATAAATATAACGACTTTAGCGGGAAAATTTCTCACTGTAAACATTTTATTCTTTCGTCCATTAATTTTAATTCGTAAATTTAATGTTTCTTATTTGTAGAACTCTCAATTGGAATAGAATGTAGTTTTATTTTATAATTTCCCGAAAGAGTCGTTTACATCTATATTGTACGTTTTTTGCTTATTGTATATTGCACCTACGTTTGCATTCTCTCGTCAAATTTGTATTTACAATTTTCATGCTTGGTGACCTAACATTTTTAATTGCAGCGAAACCACAGCACACTGATCAGCCACCACTTAGGAGGCATATTAACATAATATTGTCCATCATACTTTAGATATTCATCGCGTTTCTAGATTTTCAACGTGCTTTCGAATTTATTGACAAAAAAGGAATGATGCTCAAATTTCAGGGAGAACAAATTAATAATGCAAATATGTAATGGAATTGACATTAGATGTAAAAATTCATTATGTTGGCCGCATCGTTGTATTCTTTAGATTACAATACACTAAAACCTCACTTATTTAAAGTCTCGCTTATTTGAAGTCGCATTTATTTTAACCGTCTCACTTATTTTAACTTGTCGACTTGTTCAAAAATAACTAACATTTACATTGGTTGCTGCGAATTGGATCAGCCAATCAAAAAAGTTCTCTGTAAGTACATGAAAGTTAAAATAAGCGCGACTTTTGTAGATTTGCGTGAACCGGGTTAAAATAAGTGAAGCTTCAGTGTATTAAAATTACAACTATCGTTAAAATTAGCGAACTTTGTAAATTTATTGTTAAATTACAACATTTTGATACAATTCAATTTATATTGTAAAGTTATAATATTAATTTTAAACTAGGCAACAATCAGTAATTACAAAAAGTCAATCAATCAATTAAGCGAAACTGCCAAGCTCTGCCAAAAAAAAAAGCAAAGATAGACTGAAGATTTGTACAAAAATGTGAAAATGCATTTTCTTGACAATATTTTACACATTAAATTTAAAATTGTCATTAATTTAACGTTATTATCAAAAATCGGGAATAGAAAATGTATTCGGATTTAAAAAAGCTTCAATTTTAAAAAATCTCGCAGATGAATTTAAAAGAATTTGGAATTTGTTTTTAAATTTTATTGAAAACAAACTGTTGGAAGGAAATATATATTTTTAAATTAAATCCGTGAAAATTAACGGCATTAAAATTTGAAGTGGGTTGAAATAGAAATAGATAAAATAGAAAGAAATTCAGGCACATTTAAATTTATAAGCGTTAAACATTTTTTAATATTCACATATTTTGAAGATTTTAACTTTTAAAAATATGAAATTTTGCAGATTTCAGCTTTCACAGTGTTTGGAAATTTTAAATTTGGTAGATTCAAAAGGGTTAAAAATTTAATTTTGTGAATTGGTAAAATTTTAACTAATCTAAATTTTCCTATTAAAACATTTTAGTCGTCCAAATTAAAAGAAACGGTCAAATTTTGAGTTTTCTAGATTAAAAGGCGTTGATACTGGTTTTTAACAATTTTTGAAAATTGAAAATGTCTGTAAATTTCAAGATATTGGAATTCGAGAATTTGAAAAATTTAAGAAGGTTCATTGACATAACCTCAAACTAGAAAGTGATTTTTCATGCAAAAAATCTAGTTAAAATCTGTAATTTTCATCCAATTTTAACAAATAACAACATATTTTGCTCTTTGAAACATTTTCTACAATTTTATTTGTTTGATTTTGTTAAATATTTTATCTAAAAATTATCAAATAAATACAATTTGTTTTTTGTGCATTTTTTAATTAAAGTATTATTTAACAAAATCTAAAAATTGTAGGAAATGTTTCAAAAGGAGAAATAAAACAGAATTAATTATTATTTGGCAAAAAATTTTGATTCATTCAATTTTGTGTTTTTTCTTTCAAATCAGACAAAAAACGCAATTATCAAATTTTTATAAATGGCCTATTTTATTATTTGAAAGTTTCAAATTAATTTTGGTGTTATTTTTGTTTACGCTAAAAAGCACTTCTTGGTTTGAGGTTATGTTATGATAATCACCCCCCTTAATGCAAATAAATTTAAAAAAATTCTGAATTTAAATTTGTGAAATTTAAAAATTAAAGGTGTTTAAATTTGAAGAAATCCCAATTAGAAACTGTTAAAAAAAACGATATTAAACTCATCCAAATTTGTTAATATACAGATATTTTGGAAATTTCAACTTTTAAAAAACAGAAAAATTAAATTTTTTTTTACATTCGGAGGCGTTAAAAATAAAATGCATTTAAATTTCCATATTAGAAATTGTGAGTCGCATGCAAATTAAAAACCATCAAAATTGTAATTAATTAATTGATTCCATCAAATAAAACTATTATTAAAATTAATTTTACCAAATCTTAAAAGATCCAGTTGTACTTTTTCTAGAAAAAATTAAGTTTAGCTAAAATTTGTTGTAAAATAATAATTATTTAACATTTCGTTTTTTCTTTCAATCTAGTTAAAATCTGTAATTTTCATCCAATTTTAACAAATAATAGCTCGTTTTTCTTCTTGAAACATTCTCTACAAGTTTTTTTTGTTGGGTTTTGTTAAATAATATTTTGTTTAAAAGTTATTAAACAAATAAAAAATGCGTTCTTTACGTATTTTTTAAACAAAATATTATTTAAGAAAATTTAACAAATAAAACAACGAGAAAAAAAGAGATATTATTAGTCCAAATTAGATGAAAATTACAGATTTTAATTAGATTTAAAGAAAAAACATAAATTGTTAAATAATTCTTATTTGACATCAAATTTTAGCTCAACCTATTTTTTTCTAAAAAAATGTATAACTGGATCTTTCAAAATTTGTTAAAATTAATTTGAATAATAGTTTTATTTGGGGTGAAAAACGACTTTCTAGTTTGAGGTTATGTAAATGGAGAGAACCTCCTTAAAAATTTAGAAAATTTTAAGTTTTTTACATTCCTAGGCGTTAAAAATTAAATGCATTTAAATTTTCATATTCAATGGTTAGAAAACTCAAAGTTTCCAAATTGAATTCCTTCAAATCCTTCCAATATTTCAAAATTGTTGAATTACAAAATTTCAGATCGACAAATTCACATTTAAAAATAAATCATAAAAATGTTCCATAATTTTAAAATGTAAATTACAAATTTGCAGCGTAAAAATGTAATCCGATTAATTAAAAAAGAATCGTAACTTAGCTCCTAAAACTGAATACATTTGAGAATAAAAGAATTTTTGATTGATAAAAAATGTCTTCTATTTTTTTTTAATTTCGGTAGTTAGCGGGCATCGTCTAGATTATTGAAGAAAAAAAAATGTAATTTGATCATCGTTCCTCTTTGTTCAATCCTCATTTGATAATTGAAACAATGAGCTATTTTTTTTGTTTGTTTAACATTTCTTGAGTAGAAAATGTATATTAATAAAAAATGTGTGCTGACTATAGTCGCAGCAAACAGCTTAAGTTCTAAAAATAACTGCGCCTGATCGACGGAGTATAAAATGGCTTGTTGCTTCTCTAACTCTAATGTTCTAGTTTTAAAAACAACCTAGCAACCCAATAATGCCTTCTTACTGGCATAATTCACTTTTCTGACAATTATGCAGTGTTGTAGTAAAAAAAAAAAAAACAAGAAACAAAACAAAAAAAAAGTATGTGTGTAAACAGACTTGTGAAATTTTCAATTTCATAATGTATCTGTACTTTATTCACAATCGACATTGCGACTCTGATATTATTTTTTCCAATTGATTCTTTGAGAAATCGAGAAAACTGGTCAAACGGTGGACGAGCAATGTTGGTAATTTTGAAACTCATTGCAAAAGTAGAAATAAGATTTAATCTGATTTTGTATAAATTCTAAAAATTACTCTTCTTTTTTATTTTATTGAATTTTTTAAAAAAAATTTATTTATTTTCTTTCTAGTAATATTAAAGATACTAGAATCTTGAGCAGTCTCTCTTTTCTCGATTCGAATTGAAAAATGGGAATATTTTGCTAATGTAAATAGCAAGTAGAAAAAAAAAAAAGAAAAAAACACGTTTTGTGATCGACTTGTTGAGAAATCGAAAAAGAACTATTTAGGAATGAACGTTTTAAGAGTTGAAAGATTCTAAGTTTTTTAAACTTTTGTACTTTTTTGATACTACTGGTTTTCTGTTGTTTAAATAAATTGAGAATATTATATTTTCTTAAAAAGTCGATAACCTGAATTTCTCTGGTTGAATTGAAAATTTTGGGAGGGGACCAAGAAATCGATATTCGATGACAACGTTTTTATTTATATAATATTATTGTAATTAGAATATATAAATAATTGAAGTTTAAGGAGCATAAATTATATAGTTGCTAGTATTTTAATAATAATCATTGTTTTTGTGTCCAATAGCTGGTAAATTAATTTTATTGCTTTCGTGTGTTTTTTTTGTAATAATTTTAGCATTAATGGCTAGAAACTAGATGTAGAAAAAGTACTCTATCGATCCACAATATTTGTGTCTCTCTTTTAAGTCAACGAACAAGGTTGTTAAAGCGCTAATAAACGATTTAGTTCATTCAACTGCAAAATGTATTATTACAATCGAACTTAAATATTTTTAAAAACATTGTTCAATGTTTTCTTTTATGTCTTAAAATGTAGTTTATTGTTTCTAAAAGTATTACAATGTTTTAAAAATACTTTTAAAAATACTCTGAATGTATTTCAACTGCTTGATTTTCGAGAACATTAATGTTGCAGAATATTGATATTGAAAATACTGATGTTTAAAAATGTTAATGATTCAAAATATTGATGTTTTAAATAATAGATACTCGAGAATATTTAATATTTGAAATTTTGATAATTTCTCAATTACCAGTGTTTTGAGAAATTGATATTTCAAAATGGGGGGAAAAAATTGAAAATTTTGCTATTTACGAGTAATTATAATATTTATATTCTTCAACAAATAAAGTAGTTGACAAACAAATACTCTAATTTAAACAGATATTTAATGTAATTTATATATAGTAAGTATTTAATTCCTGTAACTCTCGAGACGCAATGTCGATTTGCGAATTTTTTGTAAGTTCGGTTGTACGAAATTGCTCGAGGATTTGGCGCTACGAAATATTATGGAAATAATTATAAAGTTTAGGATCGAAGTTTTTAGTATAAAACAACAGAAAGATTTAAGAAAGAATTTAACAGAGAATTATAGATAGAAAAAGAATTGTTTAAAAATAAAATTAAAATTTTGAAATTTAATTAAAAATGTCGTATTTTTTTTTGTAGCATTATTGAACAATTTTTAAAAAATTGACAAATATATAATTGACAAATAAGAGTAAAAATCTAGTTTTTCAGAATAATTTTGTCAGAATCTCTGTAAAATTGTTTCTTAATGAAATTTGAAGTTGATTGTAGTTTTTAAAAGATAATGGTTTAATTGTTTAAATTGTGTGCAAGACCTCGAGCAGTGAAGCTGTCGATTAAAAACAGTTCAAGTGGTTAAAGAAAAACCTAAAACTAATGAATATTTGGAGTGTGCCTAACGCATAGTAAAGTATATAGATTATAACGACCTAGATTAGAGAAAGAAAAAAATGTTTAACCAGTACGATTCAGATGTCTTGCGCTATTAATGCTTACTCGAATTGTATAGCACACGTCCAAAGTTTAGCTCTTTTTTAATTGAGAAACTCATCGGCTCGTTAGACTTTTTTGATTGGGCTGTTATATACTGGATACGTAGATATTACCAGGCCATGCAAAAGACTGAAGAAGATCGTTGTAATCAGTATTAACAACCATTGGTATTTTAAATACGACGTATATATTTAAATTTATACGAAATCTATTTTGGCTGCCTACATGGTTTTTTAGTAACACTGTAAGTGTGTAAGTTATGTAAGTCAAAATTAATGAATCGAGACAAAAAGAAAAAGCATCTTGTCACATTGACACTACTTGCGTTTTGGCATTTCGGGATCCAACAAACTATCATTGGCACATATTTGTCTAGTATTTATGATTATATTAATAAATTAATAAAAATAGCTGAGCCTTGTGTTTATTTACAATTTCATTAATTTTATTCTTAACTATCTATTTTTTATCTCCCCTAAACTTTAAAAAAAAAAATTTTCTGTACTTTCCTATCGATTCCTATCCTTTTCTATCCATTTGAATCAATGCCTACAGGAATACTATTAAGAGTTTCTATTATTATTTCATTAATAATAAATATATTTAATAAAACAAGAATTTATTCATAAATTATATATTTGATTGTAATTGGGGGATTTTTAATTTTTTTTTTATTTTAATAGGCTTATTATAAAGGAAAAAATATTAATAAAGATTAATATTAATTAATTATTTTATTAAAAAAAAATGTTATTAATAATATGTTTGGTATTAATAATTTATAAAGTAAATTATTTTAATTATTTAATTTTTATGAATGAAAAAATATTAATTTATAAATATAATTTGGGTAAGAAAAATTTAAGATAAAAAATATGTATCTAAAATTATAAATATTAGTATTATTAGGAATTATTTATTTATTTTATGTTTTAGTAATTATTGTTAAAATAATTTTTTACTGTAATCCTAATCTAATTTCGTCCCACAAAATCTCTTGTTAACTTAAAATTTATTTTAAGTATAAATAGCTACAAAAATTGAAGATAACAGTTGATAATTGAAGAAAATAATTGAGAATTGAAGAATTAAATATTAAACTTTACAAAAAATAATAATTAAGAATTAAAAGAAACAATTAATAATGAAAAGAAATAATTAATAATGGAAAGAAATAATTGAACAATGACAAAGATATTTGACAATTAGAAACAAAATTAAAAAAAAAGGAAATATTAATCGACAATTGAACAATTGAAAAAATTGAACAGTGGTTATTAAATTCAAAGAATATAATTGAAAATTGGTCAACTAGATAGAAAATCAAAAAAAAAAAAAAATAATTGAAAATTGAAGAAATAAATTGAAAATTAAATAATGAAATTGAAATCAGAAAAACACAGAATTATTGAATATTAAAAAAAAAACAATTGAAAATTGAGAAATAACATTGAAATTCGAATACAATAATTGGAAATTTTTCCCGTTGAAAATTTCAACAATTTTAATTGTTGGGTTTTGTAAAATAATATTTTGTTTAAAAATTATTAAGGGGCATAGGCAGTCAGGAACGCTTAAATATACGGGTTTTCTCGATTTTTTTAAAGAAAACGAATGACGGTGTTTTATTTCAATTTATTAAAAATTTATTTATTAAAAAATAAAAATTATAAAAGTTATAAATTTATTTGGGCTCCTAATAAAAAAAAGTTTTTTTTCAGTGAACATCGTAAGTCCCTACAGGTTTATTGGAAATAAGAAACCCAAAAATATTTTGTTAATAGATTAATTTCTTTAGTATACTAAAGAAAAAAAAACTATTCTTTTCAATTCTAAGTTTTTTTTTTCATATTTAAATCCCACTCTTCTTTTTTAAATTATTTTCTTTAATATTAAAAAATTATCGCTTTTTTCCTATTTTCTTTTCGATTATCATTAAGTTTCTTTAATTTTAAATACACTGAAAAAAAAAACAATGGAATATTTACTTGAGTTGTCAAGTAAAATTTACTTTATAACTCAAGCAGTGCAAAAAAAAGTAAAACTTACTTTGTTTTTTAAGGAAAACAAAATGTCACTTTTAAAACAAATTTGACATATTGTACTTTAAAACAATGTTTGAGTTAATTAAAAGAAATAAACAATAAATTAATATGCAATTAACGTTTTTACTCACTTTTACTTATTCTTCCACTATTAAATCTTCTGGAATGTATTGAAAATTTAATTTTAACAGTTTGGCACATAAACGTCAAATTTTGCTTCAAAAGTGTCAATTGTTTTTTTTTCTTTATAAACAAAGTAAAATTTGCCTGGTTTCACAGCAATTTTTGATTTTTTTTTCATTGCTTGAGTAAAAAAGTAAAAATTACATTTAACTCAAGTAAACCTTAAATAGTTTTTTTTTCAGTGTACATTTGTTCAATTATTTTTTTTAATTTTGAATTCCATTCTTCAATTTTTATTTTCTTTGATTCATTTTTTTAATTACTTTTTTCAAATTTTAAATTTCATTTTCTTCTTCAATTTTCAAATATTCTTTTCAATTTTAATTATTTTTTTCTATTTTTTAATCCAGTTGTTAAATGTGCAATTATTTACAACAATTATTCCTATAATATTCCTATTTTTTCGTTTTGAAATTATTTTCTTTAAATTTAATATTCCTTGTTTAATTTTTACAATTATTCTTTCAGTTGTCTATTAATCCAGTCATTTTTCGAATTTTGTTTTCAATTGACAAATATTTTCGTCAATTTTCACATATTTTCTTCAAATTTTCAATTATTTTGTCATTTTTCAACTATTTTTTTTCATTATTAATTATTTTCCTCAATTTTCAATGATTATCTTGAAATTTTATAATTATTCTTTGATTTTTTAAATTATTTTGTTCGACTGTTTATTAATCTAGCCATTTTTAAAATTTTTTTTTTTCAATGTCAATTATTTTTGTCATTTTGTAATTCTTTTCTCCATTATCAATTATTTTATCAAATTTTAATTTTAATCCTAAATTTTCAATTTATTTACTCATTTTTTAATTATTTTTTTTTTTAATCCAGTTGTTAAATTTGCAATTATTTCCAACACCTATAATTTTTCTACTATTTTGTTTAAATTTAATATTTGTTGTTTCATTTTTTAAACTATAGCTATTTTCAAATTTTGTTTTCAACTTTCAATTATTTTTGTAATTTTTCAGATATATTCGTCAATTTCATAATTTTCATTATTTTAATTTGCCAAAAATTTCGGTGACCTAAAAATTGTGTTTAGTGAAAATTCGGATTTATTTAAATTCGATTGAAAAGAAACTCGATAAATTGAAAATTGGCAAAATGGAATTAATATCTAATTAACTAGTTTTCTATTTTTTAAAAATTTCACTTTTACAAAACTGTTTAATATTTTTCTTATAATTTCGTATTTCTTCAAAATGTTAATTTATTATTTTGCATTTTTTATTCTTTCATTTATTCATATTTCATACATTTTTCTCAGTTTAAAAATTTTTTTTGATTGCTTTTATTTTCTTAATTGTTTTTGTTTTTTATGACTCCCTAAAAGTTTCTTCTTTTTTTACGAAAATTTTTTCTGTTTATTTCATATCATATTTTTTTCTTTCACTCAATAAAATGTCCTTTCGTTGATTTTCTTATTTATTTTTACAATTTTCCTAATTTTTATTTATTTTCAAGGAGGGAGTAAAACTTTTTTTTCAAGTTTCTGATTTATTTTAAATTTACTCATCTTTTTGTAAAATTCAACTTGTTTTTACATTTTTCTTCATTTTGTCAAAACTTTATTTACTTTTTCATAGAATTTCTAGATATTTACTTAATTTTAAAAACAATTTTATTATCAGGGTTAATTAAAAAATGTATTCATTCTTTCATTAAATGAAAATTTATTTTTATTTAATCTTAAGAATTTTTACAATAACTTCACACAATGTAGAAACAACATTGTTAAATAAATCTACATACTACAGTAGTACCAGTTCCCATATTCTTTTTTCTTCTTCATTTTTCATCTTCTTCTTCCATGTCATTGCTAATTTGAATTTTGTTATGTCTGTTCCACATTGACATTGCAAAGACTCAAATAAATACAATAAATTTAATGATTCCATCTTCTGCTGAAAATTATAAAATAAAGAATTTTAATATTCATACAATAAGTGTATTTCTCTTACATCGCTTCTTACGAATTTCTTTAATATATGCGATTTTGAATTATAGTGGCTCACATTTTCTCAAGAAATAGATTATTTACAAATAAAGGAAAACGAATAGAAAAAAAAATTCACCGTTTTGCAAATTTATATGATTATTTGTTTAACAAATTAGGTGCAATTTTTTTAAAAATTCGTCTCCGTGAATTTTTAAAAGCAATATATTTCTAAAAATATTGCTTAAAAAAGTGTATAAATATAAACAATTTTTTACATTACAAAGTTTTTCTTCTCGAGAAACCTTCTTTTCTTTATAAAAAAAATAATTTTTTAAAAGCTTGGTATTCTTGAAAGACAATGGAATTTTTTTTCTAATAGTGCACATTATATATAATTAACGAATAATGACTTTTTGACATGACCTCGAACTAAAAACTCATTTTTAAGGATTACTTTCCTATTTACATATTTTAAAGAAAAAAGTGTTGTATTAAAGATGTGCGGTTTAAAAAGACCTTTAAAATAAGTGTTTTTACGTTGATATTCGATAATTAACTTTGTAAATAATAGTTCAATTGCTTTGAAATTTTTTAAGATTATAAATTTTATGATTTTAGAAAAAAAAGGAAAATTATTCAATCTTTTTGAATACGTTTTTTGTCCAATCCATTCGAATCCGATGACACCACCAACTTTTATTGAAAAGTTAATCCTTTCTAATACGTTTCTTTATATTTTGCAATCCAAATGAATCCCTTTATAATAAAAAAAAAATAAAATAAAATAAGTATTTTTGAAAACCCTCAGTTCTGATTTATTTAATCCAAATGAATCCTTTTATAATGAAAAAAATAAAATGAATATTTTTAATATCCATAATTTATATTATTGAATCCAGATAAATCTCTTTATAATAAAAAAAAAAATAAATAAAATAAATTGAATATTTTTGAATACCCACATTTCCGATTCATTTAATCTAAACAAATCCCTGTATAATGAGAATGAAGTAAATAAAATTGAATATTTTTAATGCACACAATTCAGTTTTATTTAATCCAACCTTATGAAAAATAAGTATTGGATTAAATATTGGGAGTCAGTATTGGATTAAGTATTGGAATAAGTATTGGTTTAAGTATTGAAAACTCCAATACTTTTTTCGCCAAACATTCTTAAAAATTTTACTGGTTGCACACTAAGTTTCTATGGCTCCCAGCTCTGCGCAGTAGTTTTTTTGTTAATTTAAAACATAGAAATAAATGGAACTCAAAATTATAGTTCCACAAAAAAAATTTGTTTAAAAATATGTTACGCGAAAATAGTATTTGAGTTTCCAATACTTAATCCAATACTTACTCCCAATACTTATTTTTCATAAGGGAAATAACTGCGGGTATTGAAAAATATTAATTTTTTTTTAAATTATAAAGGGATTGACTTGGATTTAATAAATCTGTACTGCGGGTCTTCTAAAATATTTGTTTTACTTTTCTTTTATTTTAATTATAAACTGATTCATTTGGATTCAATTAATCTTAACTGTGGGTATTACAAAATATTCATTCTATTTTTTTTTAATTATAAATGCATTGATTTGGATTGAAAAATATTTAGAAACGTGTATTAATAAGGATTGATTTTCGAATAAAAGTAAATTATATGGATACAAATGTATTGGACAAAAAAAGGTATTGAAAAGTATTAAAAAAAATTAATACTTTTCAATTACTCTCTTCTTAAACTTTTAATAGCTCATTTGAATTGGAATAAATCAATTTATCAAAAAACGTTTCTATTCACTTGAAGGTGTGTTTTTTATTTATAAACAGTTAAATGTATCTCTTGAAATTTGTATTGTGTTTTACTAGAACAAAATGCATTCGATTCTTTATAATATTTGTTATATCACTTGGGGGGGGGGGGGGGGGATAACTTTTTATGTTGTTGAATTCCTGATAGTCTGTTTATTGATATTTTTCGTTGAAACTTAGTGTTGAATCTAGGAATTATTTGAAAAAAATCAGCATGCATATAATTTGATTCTTCATTGAAAAAGAAGAGGTTAAAAGTGGAAGCTCGTATTTGCGCCCCTGATGTGGAGTCGCTCGCACAAAAGTTGAATCTAACTTTTCAAATTTGTTATATCTCCGTTAAAAATAATTAGATTTTAATCTTTTTTTTTAAATGGGCTGATTTTTTCCTATCTTTTTAAATATACTGTCTTTAATTATGTCCAATAAAAATTAATGTATTAAAAAAAAACATTAATTTTTTTATTTGAAACCGCCATTTTTCTTAGTCTCGAGAAATTATAATTTTGCATAGACTCGCATTCTGAAATCACCTTTATACTAGCCAAGTTTTATTTCTTAATTTAATTTACTATTTTTAATCTCAAATTTTATTCACCAATTTTTTTTTAAAAAATTGTCTTTTAATTATTCTCGATACACATACATTTTTTTACTAGAGAAAATTGTATACTTACAGTAATCTGTTGAATTTCATCAATTTCATCTTTACTAGTTTCGACATTTCTAAACCCACGCCTTGACCATTTGGTTCATTTTCAATTCTACTCTTCTTTGGTTTCTCATTTTTTCCAACGCTGTGAAACATGATTTGGGCCTATAACCTTTTAGATAATTAGTGAAGGTTTATCACAATAAACTAAACAATATTTAAAATGAAAATAAATATTTAATCTTGAGATTTATCTCACTGACAGTGTCAGCTGCATCTACCGGAAGTCCGGAAGTTAATTTTGCGCAGATATCTATTTTACCGACGTACAAAGTAGGGCCCCAATAAAAATAAGGAAAAAGAAAAGGCGCGAATTTTAAGCGTCAAATAATTTCATTCAATGTTACTACTAATTAAAAAAAGTAAAATTTCACTATTTCAATTAATAGAAAGTTTATTTTGAAATTAGTAGTTTTCTACTAAAAAATAGAGAAAATTTTCACTATTTAATAGTAACTGATTTTTCTCTAATTCGTTACTAGAAAATCACTGATTCAGAGTTAGAGAGTTTTAATACTTTTTGATGCACCAACATTTTTGATAATAATTTAAATGCCATTTAATTTTGACGTAAATTTTAAAGTTGACTGATCAATTATCTTTGTGACTCTATAATTCAATCAAATATATAAATTCGTGCAAATAAAAACTCGACAAATAAAGATTTAGTGAAAAGGAGATTTTGGCATATAAAGATTCGACTTGTAAAAAATTCTGTTGAATAGGAATTCTGAAATAAAATTGGATCAAATTAAAACTCTTTTAAATAATAATAAAAAAAAAAAGATATCGAAAAATGGAAATTCGGCATTTTTTTCTATTTTAAATTATTCTCTCCATTTCTCCAATTATTATATTTTTCGTTTTGATTTACTTTTTAAATTTCTGTAGTAATTTTGTATAATTTTCCAGAGGATTCGGGCACTTATATTAAATAATTATTCAAAGCGTCCAACAAAATTATTTTTACATAATTTTTCGTAAGATATTCATAGTTATAAAATGAAAGAAATCCAAAAAAATTTTTGCCTACTTATGGATTATTTTCATCAATTTAAAGATACTTCTATTCATTATTTACAAATTTACCAAAAATTGCGGACAAATAAAATAAAACTTTTCCTTTAAATTGAAAAAGATAAGACCATAATTTAAAAATACAGTTTAACTTAAATAAACAACAATAAAATTGTTTTTTTTATCCTGCTATTTAAACCAGGAACGAAAAAATTCGTTACAAAATAAATGAAAAAACTCATAGAGTATATAACTTTTTTTTATTTCACCTTCTTATGAATGCCACTAACTAGCAGACTAACATTCACTATTGTATAATTTAAAGATAATGAATCTTCTTCATTAGATTCTTACACGTACAAAGCCTGGATTGAAAACTCATTTCGCAAATTACTTCATCTAGGCTTTTTATTTATATAATTTTGTTTAATTATCTTTCTCACGCCAAAAAAAACTTATCTTCTCAACTTTAATTAAATTTCACTCCTCTCCTAAAATCGACACTTTTACAAATCTAAACGAAAATCGACCTTTATACTATAAGAAATATTAATTACTCTTTACAAATTACAATCTCACATTAATGAACGCTTCACACGTGATATATACCAATTTGCCTCAAAATATGTACAAATCTGTACCTGAGTAGAAAATTATCGTAACTCCATGTTTAAAATTCAAAAACGCACTTTCTTCTAGGAGGTAAAAAAAATATTTAATCGAGTTTGCACTAAACTAGAATAATAATAGTAATAATTAATCTTAGCACCCTAATATTATTTCTGGATTTCCGTTTTTCATGGATAGAACGGTAGTTCCCTTCCCAGATATAGAGTCATTAATCCGAGTTTGACGTTTTTTTTCTCTACTTTTTTTTTTCAAAAAATATCAATCGCTACACAAATTTTCACTGTTTTCTTTTTTTTTTTATCATTTATTCCTCTCTTATTTAACTTTTAGACCTGAAAAATATTTTAAAACACTAACTTTTCAATAACATTACAAATCCCGCAATGTGTCCTTAATTTTCATTATCCTTAAATAGAACCATTTTTAGGAACACGTTAATCAAAAGTCTCGAAGAAACCAGAATCGCTCTCGATTTTTGATATTTTTGTTCTTTTCCTCGAAAAACGAGATCTTTCATGTACAAAGTTAATAAAAAAAATGTTTATCCTGTCCTTGACGAATTAATTATTTTTTATAAACAAATAAAACGTTTTACAACATTTAATGTAGTTTTGAAAAATTATAAAATCTACCCATAAAACGAGAAAGTGTTTCTACTTGGAACATTAATCAATTTTTAACCAAAATTTCAGTTTCGAAACTTTTTGAATCAAATTCTCAAAATTAATCGTCATCATAAATAAATTGGATATTCTTGATCGATATATAGCTAGTCAGTATTTTATATTGGAACGATTACCGATTTAATAGTAGGAGAGAGGAGGGTAAGTTGGCTAATAATATTTTTAAAAAATAAAATTCACTCAAGTCGCACTTATTTTAACTTCCATGTACTTATAAAGATCTTGCCTGACTGGCTAATCCAATTCACAGCAACCAATGAAAATGTTAGTTAGTTTTGATTGGTCGACAAGTTAAAATAAGTGAGACTGTTAAAATAAATGCGACTTTAAATAAGTGAAGTTTCAGTGTACTTTTTTTCGCCATTAGGCTGAACACAGCAGTTGCAAAAAATCTCATCAGATGGCGCTTTAGGCCAATTAATTAAAAATAATAATCACAAATGACTAAATTTTATAATTGTAATAGATAATAAATATTGATAAAATTTTTTTAATAATTTTTTTTGTCCAAATTACCCTGCTCTAACCTAGTGAATAAGTCTTCATAGAGAAATAGTCTTCGATAGTAAAAATAATCGTTTTTTTTTTTTTTTTTAATATTAAATGACTTCTACTGTTACGAGCCCTAATTAAAAGCAAGTCAAACTGTTTGATCTTATACAATTTGTTGAAATAAAAATGGCGAGGTACTCTATCTTAAATTCCAGACTTAGAGATATTTACAACGATTCTGATCGAGTTGCTTATTATACAGAATAAACTGTACAAGATCTCCGGAGAAAACTGGCACGCGATCAGTGATTTCAGTTTTTGTTTTAAGAAATACTCGCTATCTTACAAACACCTAATAGTTTAATCGAGTTGTTTTTGCGTACAGAGTCGATTATTTACAAAGTCGGTTTATCCGCCTTGTTTTCTTCTGTTTTTTAAACTCTACCGCTCGTTACAAAAATAACGTGGAAGCATAAAGAATATTCTTTAGAAAGTCAATCGGCTGCACTCAAATCTCGGGACAAACATTGCCAAGCATAAATTAGTATTTTCCATTCCAATAAATCAATTTCTCCTCGTGTTCGACACTTTTACATAAACTTAAACTAAATTTGTTGAAAAAAAAGCAAATTAAAAACTTTTATCACTTTAAAAAATCATTTTGCTCTTTATTTTTCCATTCTTTTTAAATTTACACAATCTTGCTTGAATTTTGTATTAATATTTTTTCAGAAATTAAATTTCCCAATACATTTAACTTCCAATTTACATAAAAATTCGGATTATTCATTTTCTTTTTTTAAAGTAATTAATCTACGATTGTTAATTACTGTAATTTCCATTATTTTTAATTCAATCAACTAATATAATTTATAATTATTTAGTTCCAGATTTTTGAACTAGAATTAGAGAATGCTTTTTTTTGTGATGGAGTTTAGTTTAAGATTATGTCGATGAATTGAACGACGTTACGGGAAACTTTGCAAAGTAACATCGTACTTCGTTGCTTTATTGTTCACTTACATTCTCCTATTCACTCACACACAACATACTCGTACAAACCTACATGTACAAAAGCTTACACAAGAGTTACAATGAAAGAAAGCGTACAAATATCCAGATTACTATTTCGTATGGCTGGCGTATTATCAACGAGAATATACAAGAAATGATACTTATTTACAATTACAGTGATTTTGCTGGTGGCCCCAAACATTTTCGAGTATCTTTTTTTTTTCTCTCCAGCTACGATTCTCTTCGGAGGAATCAAATAAAAACGAAATTTAAATGTGATAATTGTACTGACTCGACAACTTCATCTCGGCCTATCACAGAAAAACAAAAAACAAACATTTTTCGCGGTATGTTCTCTGCCAATAAAATATTCAAATAACAAATGAAAACAAAATATCTAAACTGAAAAAAAAAACAATAAAATGAATGAAATTGAATCTGATTAAAATAGAGTTCGATGAAATTAATTAACATGAGTCTAATGAATAGGAATAATGTTTAATTTAATTCTTTTCTAAAAAAAAGTGGATGTGAATAAAAATTAAAAAAATAAATTGATTCTCTCCGAAATTGACAAAGAATCGAGGCAAAGATTTTCTTTTACTGTAGAAAATGAAAATCGGTTTTCTGTTTGTTTGCTGTTTCTTTTTTACACTTACTTGGGTAATTGCTTAAATCGTGAACTTCAATAAAAACTAGTTTGTAGCCACTCTTATCTTAGATGTCTTATTGAAAACGGATTCTGTCGATAAACTAAATGAATTTCAAATTAAACTCTAAGTCTAAACTCCGCAAGTTTTAGGTGAAATTCTTCTGTATCGTTTGGTTGTGCATCTGTCTGTTTTAGGCACATTACACACGCAACAACATAAAATGCTTTTTTTCCAAAGTTCCAAGTGTATTTGAATGCTCAAACATTAAAATTAAAATAGATCTGAGCCCTGTTTTGTAATGAAATTTACCAGTAAAAAATTTGCATGACTCTGACGAAAATTAAGAGGAACTTGTCTGACTGCTCATGTCGCGTAACGTTTGGTCCAAAGACGAGCTATGCGATCGTGTTCTTCTCTATTTTGAAGATATTGCGTTGCTATACTACCCACTAGAGGATCAGCTGAAATTTAAAATAACAATCAATTATAAAATTATTTTAAAATATCAATTCAAATGTCAAACTTGAATAAAACGCATGACTATATGTACTGGTTCCGATTAGTTCGAACTTTTAATTGGCAGAATTTTATTAAACATCACTTTGATGAAATCGAATGTTTATTTTAAAGAACTTGTTTTTAATCGAATGTAAATTAATCCGAATTTTCACTAAGTAGAATTTTCAAGTCACCTAACTGATATTTGACATAAATATCTTTTTACGGAATTTCTATTTAACCAATTCCTTATTTTAAAGAACGTTAATTTCACCGAATGTTAATTCAGGAGAATTATCGTTTAACAGAATATTAATTTAGCCGAATTTTTAATTAACAGAATGCCTATTTGGACGAATTTTCATTTGCACGAATTTATATTTGATATAATTCTTAAAACGTCGAATTTCCATTTGTCCGACACTGCAAATGTCAATTGGTACTAATACCATTTCGGACAAATGAAGATTCTGTCAAATTAATATTCTGGTATTCAGTGGCGTAACTAGGAGGGCAAGGGCCCCCGGAAAAAAAAGGAAAATGGGACCCCAATTATTTATTTATTTAACATATAAACGGCAAAAACCCCTTTAATACATATAAAAAGAAAAATAAGTGATAAAATAAATTGACTAAAAACAAAATACGTTACGGCCAGGCGCAAAATTTCCAATCTAGTAGATATTTTACTGATTATTATTTATCAACTGAATGAGAAGGTCAAAAAATTCCTCGTAAAAAGCTACGTAATTAATGTTTAAGTGTCGAAAAATTATAAACGATTTTTTAAACAGATGCTTTTTTCTTTTAAAAGTTAAATCATATTTCACCATTTTCAAAAGTTCACAAATTTTAAATTTATAACAATTTTAATTTATTCAAATTTCAGTTAATATGTACTTCCATTGATTATAAATTCAATTAATCCACGTTTTAACTATACTAAATTTGAATTTTGAACTATTTTTATCATTTGTTAATTATTTTCTGCAATTTTTAATTATTTTAATTATCTTTAAAATGTTCCCCAAAATCTTAAATTTACCGTCATATAATTTTAGTTAATTCGATTAGTTTTTCCAGTCACTTTTTCAATTTTAATTGTTTTTCCCTTGACATTAAATCAATTTAATTATTTATTCCTAAATTTTATACTAATCATCGCAAATTTGAATTCATTTTTTTAATTAACCATTATTTTTGTCATTTTGCAATTATTACCCTCAATTTTTAATCATTTTCATCATTTCTAAATTAATTTCCTGAACTTTCAAATATTTCAAATAATTATTTTGTTCAATTTTCAATTCTTTTCATTATTTTGCAATGATTTTCTCCATCTTTTAATATTTTCATTTCTTTTCAATTAATTTCCTAAATTGTATTATTTTCTTCAATTTATAATTATTTTCATTATTTTGGCATAATTTTCAAAAATTTCAATTATATTAATCAATTTTCCATTATTTCTGCAATTTTTTAATAATTCACTTTAATTAAAATTTTAGGTAATTTTGTAATTATTTTATTTCTTTAAACATATATTTTAAGATTTTTTCAATTATTTCCCTCAAATTTTATTTCCTGTTATCACTTTTTCATATATATAAATCATTTTTATCACAATTCAATTTTTTTCTCAATCTTAAATTATTTTCAACATAGTTCACTTATTTTTTTTTCAATTTTAAATTATTTTCTTCGATTGTAAATTATTATTCACATTTTCTAAAATTATTTTCTAAGATTTTTAATTATTTTTCTAAAATTTTAATTATTTTCATCAATTTTCGATTATTTCTGTAATTTTTTAATTATTCTCTTTAATTAAAAATGTTGAAGTAATTTTGTAATTATTTTCTTTTTTGAAACATATTTACTATGATTTTTTCAATTATTTCTCTCAAATTTTATTTACTGTTATCACTTTGTCATATTTAAAATATTTTTATCAAAATTCAATTTTTTTTTCTCAATCTTAAATTATTTTCAGCATATTTCAATGAATTTTTTTTTATTTTGAAATTATTTTATCACTTTTTAATTAATTTCCTTGATTGTTAATTATTATTCTTATTTTCGAAAATTATTTTCTAAGATTTATACCTAAGCATTTTTCTAAAATTTTAAATATTTTCTTCAATTTTTAATTATTTAAAAATTTTTTAAAAATTATTATTTTTATTTGTTTTCTCAATTACCAAATTTTCATTATTAATTATCGTTAAATTCAATTATTTTTAGTTCTCTTCAATTCTTTTATCCAATTTTTAATTTAAAAATTAAAATTTTAATTTTTTTCGAAATTTTTTTAATTATCTCTCTCAAATGTCATTTATTTTTTACAACTTATCATTGTTTTTATCACATTTCAATTATTTTCTGCAAGCATCAAAATTTAAAATAGTTTTTCAATTATTTTGCAAAATTTCTGTCCTTCAATTTTCATTGGTTTTCATTTGTTTTTTAATTTCCAAAATTTTAAACTAATTATCTGACATTTCGATTATTTCATTGAATTTTTAATTATTTTTGTTATTTTTTATATTATTTTCTTCAATTTTCAATTACTTTCGTTCTTTTTTATAATTTCCAAAAACTTTTAAATTATCTCTTTTTAATTAAAAATTGTTCTCTTTAATTTTAGTAACGTTTATCTATTTTTTTTTATTTTCTCTAATTTTTAATTATTTCCTTTTTTTGTCAAAGAACTTCTGAATGTTTTAAGTATTTTTCTGAAATTTTCTTTAACTTTTCTTTATTTCAAATATATTATATAATTAATGTAATTAT
This sequence comes from Ganaspis brasiliensis, assembly GCA_037103525.1. Taxonomy (NCBI): domain Eukaryota; kingdom Metazoa; phylum Arthropoda; class Insecta; order Hymenoptera; family Figitidae; genus Ganaspis; species Ganaspis brasiliensis. The sequence goes on along the minus strand of JAZKLR010000580.1, from coordinate 86,087 downwards.
GAATACTTTCCTAAGTATTTTTGAAAAATTCGAAATATATTTAAATTTAAAATTTCCAGTATAATTTTTTTCTATTTATCATAACTTCCGCTATTTTCAAGCAATTGAGATGATTTGTTTTTAAATTACTCGTCTTGCAATGCTCTTTGAAAAAAAAATTACAACAATAAAAAAATCTTTAATTAGTAAATTTTTATAATCAAAGAAAACTTTATTTATTTAAAAAACATTTATTATTAAAAAAATTATTAAGTTACGCTGGCGCGGACTGGCCCTACAGATTTATTTTATTATAATATATTATGAGTAATTTATAAACTTTAGCTAGTCTATTCATGTATGTTTATCTGACAATTAGTATATTGAAGTAAGTAAATATATTTGAATTAAAATAAAAATAAAGGGATAAATAGAATTAATCGACTAAACTTCATAACGATTTCAGTATTTTAATAACAATAATTATATTTTTTATCGTTTTTTTTAAATTGTACTAAGTGCTGAACTTCATTTCTATTTTTTTATTTATCTTCCTTTATTTTTCGATTATTTTCTCCGAACTTATTCAATTTTTCCAGATCTTAATTATGTTTCTGAATGGAAAAATTTTCAATTTCTTGAATTGAGGGGCTGGATGCAATAAAGGGATATAGACGACTTTCGAAGTCCCCCGTTTCTGCTGGAGACTCGCTGTACGCGGGGCCAACGAAAGTCTCGCGTATCCCCTTATTGCATCCAGCCCTTCAATTCTAAATTATTATTTTCAAGTTTTATTTACATTTTACAATTTTTAAAAATAAATTCTTCAGTTTTCAATTATTTCTTCAATTCTTAATTATTTGCTTGAATTTGTAATTATTTTCTGGATTTTACAATTATTTTCTTCAGTTTAAAACTATTAACTCTATTTAAAAAAATGTTTTCCCCTATTTCTTATCATTTTAATTTTTTTAAAAAACTTTTTGTTAGATTCTTTAAGTGATGTAATTATGTTCTGCAATTTTAAATGTACTACTTGTTTTAATTATTATATTCTCTACTCTTTTTTACTTTCGTGTTATTTTCTTCAAGTTAAAATAATGTTTTCTTAAATTTAAATAATTATCTTTAAATTTCAATTATTTTCGTGATTATCAATTGTTTTCTTAAAATCTCAATTATTTTTTTCCTATTTCAAACGAATTTTTCACATTTTTTTCCCACACAAATAAGTAACTATTTTTTGCTCGAAAATTTGACCTTTAACTTTGAAATCTCACTAATTTAACAAAAACAAATAGTTTCAAAGTCGGCAACGTATTTCTGTAGCTGTGCTCATGTAAATTAAGAGAAAATTTTTAATTTTGTTCCAGATTTATTTTTAAAAACTGTAGACTGCGTGCAGCGGAGGCCCTAAAAAATTGTTTGACACGAACGGCTCTCACGACGTCATTTTGTAATAATTTTTAATAAATTTTTTTTTTTGTAATCTATAAAAGATGCCTAAAAACATCCCTGAATATAATTACTCTCTAACTTTTCTTTCCATTAAAAAAAAAAAAATCGCAAAAAACATTTAATTTTAGCCTTCAACAGTGGCCTATTTTCTTAAGCAACAAACGAAAAACTTATTTAATTATTATTTATTAATTTATTTAGTTATATTTATTTTTGCACTTTTTTTTGTGCGTAGGATGTAAAAACCTGCTGCCAGGTACCCTGTAGCGACCCGCTAAAAACACACTCTTATTTGAGGACCTTAAGACCACCACCGACTAGCACTTTCAGCATGTATCGCCTTCGGGGGTGGCTTTATATTTTCTGCAGTAGCAGTAGTATACTAATTAAGTATACTATTAAATATGCAATCACAATCTGAACTTGAAAAGTAAACAGTATCACAAAATGAATTTTGAATTCTACTTGTTTACATCTGCCAGAAATCACAATTTGTCAAAGAAGTAAAACTGAGCTTAATACCTATATATGGAATAAAAATTTAATTAGTGTATTAATCTATTTTACTATCGAGTGATAAATTCTTTTACTATATTTATGAAAAATTAAAGATTTAACTAAAAAATCAAGGAATTAAAATTACCTGGATTGCAATCCGTAAGAAGTGAGCAAATCGAAAGCAGCACCTTTGAAATTGTAAGAGCAGGAGACCAATTGTCTTTCAAAATATCCAAACAAATCACCCCTTGGCTATTTATGTTGCAGTGATAGATGCGCGTTCGAAATGTGACCTATAAAATCATATTCAATAATTAAATTTGAATAAGTTTTAATCGAAACTGAATAATTAATTAAATAGACAATAACTTGAAACTATTGCAGCTTATTGTAATATTTTTTTTTTAAACTAAAATTATAAAACTTCAAAATGAGAGTTCCTTTTTTTTCAACTTATCAGATTAACAGAAAATTGCCAATCCCTGGGGAAAAAAAAATTCTTTTCACAAACCTTTGGGGGTTTGAAAGGATACTCCGGTGAAAAATGAATGTCTAGAAAAAAGACACCGCCCTCGTATACAGATCCAGGAGGTCCCAAAATAGTAGAAACCCATTCGTACAAATTATCGCCCTTAGGTCCTGCACTGTAAACAAAAATTTAAATTAATAAAAACGAAATGTAACAATTTTTGTATAAATTTGAAGAGTTAACCAACCTGCAGTTTGGAGGTGGGTCTAGCGTAATTTCTGCCAATTCCTTCTGTATCCTAAAATAAAAATTTTTATTCATTATTTGTTTGTTTCACTAGGAAAACATTTAAATAATAATTAATTTGTGGGATGATTGTAATATAAAAAGGTACCTTTTGGCAGATGTTCCTAAAGCTTTTGACATCTTTGGATTTGGCTTAGCCTCTTTATTTTCAGGCTTATTATCTGCCAAAGATGAACCGCGTCCTCTTCCAGTTCCACTGGATCCTGCCCCAGATGCCATAACTCTATAAATGACAAGATAATGAAACTAATCTTAAGAAATAAAACAATAAAAATTGAATATAAAAAAATAAGAATCTGTACTTATTGAATAAAATAAAATTATATTTTTTTTACAATGGTCTTTGTTATTGTAAAAATTTTGTTTCAAAAATTTGCACGAATTCAGGATATAAATAAATAAAAATATTCAACAACAAAAATTAAAATATATTTTTAAAGAATATAATAACAAAAACACAAAAGTGACAATTTGAAATTCAGTCATAATCAAAAACATGTGCCATTTTGAAATCTGTACATTTATTTTAATTTGACTTATTTCAAAATAATTTTTTTTAAATACGTAGCAATACCATATCAAAATAAGTTAATATTAACAATAACGATCAATTGAAATTAAGATGAATTAAAATATAAATTGATTAAGAATTGAATAAATTGAAACAATTGAATTTGAGCTTGATAATTAAATTAAAAGAAAATTTAGAGCTGATTAAATTTATAATGAAAATTAGCTAAAATATTGACCTTTAAAAGTTTTTTATCAATAAAAATAAAGAATGATTCAAACTTTGATTAATTGAAAAATATAAATCGGTCAAAACAGGAATAAATTGAAATTTGTAATATTTTATTTTAAGTATGATAGCAACTAGAAATTTAAAAAATTTAATACAAATTAGAATAATTGGATACTTTTGTCGTTTAGGATTTTAGTGAAATAAATGTAGAAACGATTAAAATTTGAATAAATTGGTATTATTTGAATTATACAGATTTAAATTTCTACTTTAAAGTTTTTATTAATAAAAAATAATAATTATTGAAATTTTAATTAATTTGAAATTAAGGCGATTGAATTTGGGGTTGAATAAAATTAGAAAACTTGAAATCAGAATAATTGGAAACTTGTCGTTTAAAATTTGGATAAATTGAAAATTCGAGCAGACTATTTTATAATGAATTAAAATTAAAATCAATTAAGATTTAGATGAACTAAACGAAACTTTAATCACTTAAAAGTTGCATTAATTAAAAAATGAATAAATTAAAATTAAGATTAAGTAAATTATAAATTAAATAAAAAGAAAATGAATTTAAACATAGACCGTATACAAATTGAGTGAATTGAGAGTCAATTAAAAGTTTCGAAAAAGTGAAATCTTTTAGAAATCTTGTAAGAATTAAAAAAAGGATTGTTGTGAATATGAAAAATAATTAATATTATTTAATTCTTAGACATTTAAATTTGAATTAATTGAAATTTTTAGACAATAGTTAAATAATTGCAAAAATACAAAAAGTTTGAAGAAAATAATTTAAATATGTAGAAAATAGTTGAAAAATGACAAAAATAAATAAAAATTGGTGTACAAATTTTAAAAATTCATGAAAATAAAAAATCTAAACATTGAAGAAAGTTATTCACTCATGTTAAAATAATTGAAATTTAAAGAAAATAATTAAAAAGTGGTTTAAAAAAATTTAGAAATTCATGACAAAAAAAAAGTTGGAAAAAAAATTAAAATTCTAAGAAAATAATTCTAAATTTGCAAAAATAATAGAAATATGAAGAAAATAATTGAAAAATGGGAAAAATATTTGAATAATGACAGAGTAATTGAAATTTAAAGAAAATAATTAAAAAATAACAAAAGTTGATTTTTTAAACATATATAATCATCAGATAAAACAAATTTTAATTTGTAAGTAGTTTATTAAAGAAATGAAGAAATTTTTAAAAAAAAAAACACAAGAATAAAACAGTGACAAAAATAAAAAAATAATTAATAACAATTAAAAATTCAGGTATATATCAAGATAAATAAAAAGTCCACAAAAGAAATTTAAAAATCCTTTAAAATTATAACAGTTTAAGCAAATTACACAAAATTTTTTTTTATAATATTACACTGAAAACGAGCCCAATAATAAATTTAGAAAAATAGAGGAAATCTAAAAACTTTATAAAAGAATAAGTTTTCAAAAATCTCGCAAAAAATAGACAGGATGTGAATCAAAAAGGAATAAATTTAAAAAAAAATTATATTAAATCATTAAAAATTTATCAACGAAATAAAAAGTTCAGTAAATGTTATAAGAAAATTGTGTAAAATAATATTAAATAAATTACATAAAAAGAAGAAAATTAAAAAAAATCCTAAAATAAAAAAAAAACATACAAAAAAAATATGAAAAGTAAAAAGAGAAAAAAACCTTAAAATTTTGTAAATATAAGAAATTATAAAATAAAAATTAAAGAGTTTCGAAAAAGTGAAATTTCTTAGAAATATTGTAAGAATAAAAATAAATAATAATAATAATAATATAAAATAAAAGAAAGAATTAAAATTTGAGATAAATTATTAAAGATTTAATAAATCAATTTAAAAATAATTAAAAAAATTAAAATTTGTTTTTATAATTTCAAAATTATAGAAACAACTGAAAATTGAGAAAATTGAAAAAAATAATTTAAAAATGATGAGAATAATTAAATAAAAAATTGAAAATTAAGGAAAACAATTGAAAATTGAGAAAAATAATTGAAAATTTAGGAAACTTATTAAAAAATGATGAAAGAAATTTAAAATCGAAGAAAGCAATGAAAAGGTTATAAAACCAAAGAAACATTTAAAAAAAATTGAAAATTAAGTAAATAAAATTGAAAATAATGTAAAAAATGAAAAATTGGATAAAAAAAATGCAAAATTATCGAAATAATTGAAAATTAAGAAAATATTTGAGAATTAAAGAAAACTATCAAAAATTGAGAAGAATAATTGAAAAAAATACAGAATATATATAAAATTAAAGGAAATAATTGAAAAACGACAAAAATAATGATAATTTTTTTAAGGAGGTTTATCCAAAAAACCAATTTCTACAGATTCTTATAAAATTTCAATGACATAATAAATGCATTACTTTACATGTACTGTTATAATTTTATTAAATTTTACCGTTCTGTTTTTAAGATATAAATTTATAAAGTTGGGACTTTTACATGGAAAAAGTAAGAAAACGCGCAAAATGACTATATTTTGATTAATTTAAAAAACACAGTTCTACACATTTTTTAAAAAAACTAATATATTTTAAACTGTAATAGAATACAGCTTTTACAATAATATTTAATTAATTTACCGTTCCGTTGTTAAGAAAATGTTATTTAAGGGTAGAAATCCTTCACTTTTTTGAAATAATCAGGAATTCAAAATTTTAAAAAGTTGTAATTTTAAAAAAAAAAAATTTTTTTCAATAATATTTGTTTGTGTAATGATTTTAACTACAAAATACTATAGAGAAACCAAATTATAAGACGAAATGGAATTAAAAAAATATTGAGTATCATGGTCCGATAGAATGAGAACCGCTTGAGGGTATAAGCGTCCTTAAAATAATTGAAATTTGAGATAAATAATTGAAGATTTAATAAATCAATTTAAGAATAATTTAAAATTGTTTCTATAATTGCAAAATTATAGAAACAACTGAAAATTGAAGACAATAATTAAAAATTGAGAAAATCATTGAAAAGTTAAAAAATTAATTTAAAAATGATTAGAATAATTGTATAAAATTTCAAAATTTGATGTAAACAATCGAGAATTGAGAAAAATAATTGAAAATATAGGGAAATAATTAAAAAATGATGACGGTAAGTTAAGAAATGAAAAATTGGATTAAAAAACTGCAAAATTATAGAAATAATTGAAAATTGAAGACAGTAATTGAAAATTAAGAAAATGTTTGAGAATTGAATAAAACCATAGAGAAGAATGATTAAAAAATGACAGAAAATACATCAAATTAAAGGAAATAAATGAAAAATGGCAAAAATAATGATATTTTAAAATTAATTAAAATTTGAGATGAATAATTGAAAATTTATTAAATTAATTACAAAATACCGAAAGTAATTGTAAATTTGAAAAAAATAATTGAAACATTCTAAAATGCATTAATACTTTTTTTAATTAATTGAAATAAATTATTAAAGGTTTAGTAAATCAGTTAAAAAATAATTTCAAAAATTATAATTTGAAGAAAAAAATTGAAAAATTAAAAAAATCAATTTAAAAATGATGGAAATAATTGAAAAATAATACAAATATCTGAAATTTGAGATAAATAAATTAAACATGTAAGAAGTGTATAAAAAAATACTTTTTTAAATCTAAAAATTGGAGAAAATATTTTCAAAATTATAGAAATAATTGATAATTAAAGAAAATAAATAAAATTTATGAAAAATAAGTGATAAAATTAAGAAACATTTTTGAAATTTAATAGAAAAACTAGAAAATGATGAACACAATGAAAAAGTGATAAAAAAAAATAAATGAAAATATTTAATAAGTAAAAAAAATAATTTAAATAATAAAATAATTGAGATTTGATGAAAATAATTGACTGTTTATGAAATTAATAAAATAATAATACTAATAAGTATGAATTGGAGGAAAAAATTAAAAAATGATAAAAATAATTGTAAATTGAAGAAAATAATTGAAATCTGAGATGAAGGACTACAAATTCAGGAAATTTATTGAAATATAACTTAATAAATTAAAAAATGGAGAAGATAAATTAAAAATAATAGATATTGAAGATTAAAGAAATAATAAAAATTTAAAGATAGAAAAAAATTGAAAATCTCCAGATACCTTGACTTTAAATATATTTTCGTGAAAAATAGGGGATTTTATGGTAAAACTTTTTAAATCAATTAATCAAAAAGTCACTTTTAGGAGAATCAGCCATAAAATTAATAATTAAAGTAATTTCTATTTATTAAAGGTTTGTTGTGTGAAATTTTCATTAAACTCATTTAAAAACAATCAATCCTTTCTCGAAAATGGATTTAAATGACAAAAATGTTTTCCAAAATTATAATTTTAAAAAGCCATTTATGATTTACCGAATCCGTGTTAGAACACAATTTACTAAATAAAGTACAAATTATCGAAAATTTGATTCATCGTACTGTAAACAAAACTCAAAAAATTCCCGTTTTCAAGAAAAAAAAAACACTGAAATTTCAAAATTGAAAATCAAAATCATAACTCCGTTAAAAACAAACGAGCTTGTTTTTTTTTGTTTGGAAATAAATAGACTTTTTGTGTCAAAGTACACTGGACTTTAAAAGATTATTTTTGTATGCCAAACAAAGATAAAGAACACTGATAATTAAAGAATCAGAACTTGCACAATAACACCTAAATTGTTGAGAAAAGCCGACAGAAGCGAGCTACTTGGTGATGAGGATCAGAGAGGATTAAAGGCTGACCGGGAAACTGGAGGAGTTTCTTTGAGAACAAGCACCTCGGTTTCTGGGAATCGGAGCTAACCTTCGTTGACTCCCATCCTCGAAAAAAGGGGGTTCTCGCGGAGAGCGCAACGCTCAAGACGAGATTGCAAATTCGCGAAAAGAAATGTCGGTAAATGAGGATCGAAGTTGCAGTTTACCTGGTGCCACGCAAGTGCACGCCGTCTTTCCAAGCAGATGACTCAAGAAATCCTTAACTCGGGATTCGGATGGAAAGGCCGGGTGAGAAGCACGAGTGCCGGACAAGCTTTTTGTAATGGAGGTGGCTCTACGGAGCCCGAGTCCCCAACTGTTATTGGCCCGGAGTTTGGCCTTTCTGTCACGCACTTGTGCAAAAATCGCGCCGGATCGCGATCCTCGAGGTTCTTCCTAGAATCGGTTATGTGGCCAGGGAATTGGATTGTTGCTGTGCGCGATAGCTGAGAATTTTTTAATCAGAAAAGGGAGGACCACACAGCCGAGGAAAACAATACACAAGCGCACAAAGACGAGATTTGAATTGCCCTCGTTCACGGAACCCGGAAGTCCGGCGCCCGTCCAGCGTTTCTCAAAATTTTCCCGTCACCCCAATACTGCTCATCTCGGTTTTTTACTAGGAAATCACGATCGCGTCGTCCTTCTTCATTCCTAAACTCTAACAGAAAACGTGTGAAAACGTGCGCATCTCTGCGTCGCCGGATGTTGATTTGTGGATACTTCCGTGGCGCTGCTGTCGCATTTTCATCAGTGCTGCCAACACTGCAGAGTTGCAAATCTTTAAGGCCTAAGCAGAATACGGTTACGATACGGGGAGCATGAGACAGTAAAGGACAGAAACAGTCGCTGTCCTTTGTTATCTCATGCCCTGCTCCCGTAAACGTAGTCATTGTGCTTTGGGCTTTAATCGTAAGAATGAGAGGAAGTGAACTATATCTCTGTCCTTTTTTCTCTCATTTAGAGTTGCGAAGAAGTAATATTACCCGGAGAACGGTAATGAGAATATTCTCGTTCGTAATCGAGAATTTATGTTTTTTATTTATTTATCAAATTAAGGGCGCAATTACATGTCTGCGTCGAACGTTGCGTTTTTGCGTTGAATGGTGAGAGGGAGAAAGATGTGACTATATTTCTGTCTTTCTCTCTCTTACTATTCAACGCAAAAACGCAGCGTTCGACGCAGACATGTAATTGCGCCCTAAGGGCGCAATTACATGCCTGCGTCGAACGTTGCGTTTTTGCGTTGAATGGTGAGAGTGACAAAGATGTGACCATATTTCTGTCTTTCTCTTCCTCAACATACAACGCAAGAACGCAGCGTTCGACGCAGACATATAATTGCACCCTAAGTCAAATTTTCTCAATCAATGTAGGAAAATAAAATTTCTAATGTCATTCTTGTTAGTAATGATTTGAATTTTAATGTTAATAGTAAGAATATTATATATAATAACTATAAGCAATATATAATATAAAAGACAAAATTTGCATTCTTGATGGTCATTTTTGCAAATTCAAATTACGAAATTAAAGAACATGTCTGAAAAATGGCAACATAATTACACAATTATTGAAAAGAATAGGTTAAAAAAATAAACAATAAATACCCAAATAGCACGTAATATTACTGCAACGTTGCCTCAATGTTGTCCATGTCCACATTGCTGCAACGTTGCCATGCAATGTTGCTGCAACGTTGCACTGCAATATTGCCGCAACATTGCAATAATATAGTTGCTCAATACAACGCTTAAATACAACGTTGATTATACAAAAAAATGAACAGTTAACGTAATTTGCATTGGTTGAACTTTCCTTTTATTCTGTTAATATCATCTTTACTACACTGTAAAAACAGGTGTCTTATAAGTGTCTAATTTTAAGACATAAGACGTTTAGAAAGCGTCTTACAGGCATTTTTAAGACACTATCTCAATGGTTTAAAATTAAGACACCTGATAATGTCTTAAAAGTGAGGACAAAATAAGACACTTGTTTTTAGAGTGTAAGTACTATTTTTAAAAGTTAATGAATCCTTTATAAAATTTTGAACTCCTATATTTTGAAAGTTGCTGCAACGTTGCGGCAACATTTCAATGCAACGTTGCAGCAACATTGCAGTGCAACGTTGCGGCAACATTGCAGGGAAACGTTGCAGCTACATTGCAGGAAACGTTGCTGCAATATTACGTGCTATTTAGGTGTATTAAATTTAAACACAATAGTTGAAAAATTATAGGAATAACAGTTGCAAATAATATTGCAAATTAAACAACTAGATTCAAAATAAAAAAAAAATTGAAATAGAAGAAAATAGTAAAAAATTGAGGATATAAAATGAAAATTTAAGAATTAAATTAAAATTTTAAAAAATAATTAATAATTGAAAAAAAAATTACAAAATTTCAAAAATTGGCTAGATTAATCAACACCGAACAAAATAATTTAAAAAATCAAAGAATAATTATAAAATTTTAAGATAATAATTAAAAATTAAAAAAATTGTAGTAAATAATTGAAAATTGCGGAAAATAATAAATAAATAATTGAAGGAAATAATTGAAAAATTGAAGACAATATGTGAAAAATAAAGAAAATTATTGTCAATTGAAAACAAAATTCAAAAAAATGACTAGATTAATAGACAACTGAAAAAAATAATTGTAAAAATTAAACAAGAAATATTAAGTTTAAAACAAATAATTGTAAATTTAAAAATTAAGAAAATTATAGAAATAATTGTTGGAAATAATTGCACATTTAACAACTGGATTGAAAATCGAAAAAAAATCATTAAAATTGAAAAATATATTTGAAAATTGAAGAAAGAGATAAAAAATTGAAGAATTGAATTGAAATTTATGGAATATACTTAAAAATTAAAAAAAAATTTTACAAAAGCCGAGAATTAATGAATATAGAAGAAAACAATGGAAAACTGAAGAATGGAAATAAAAATTGAAGAATAGAATTAGAAATTAAAGAAAATAATTGAACAGTTGTATTTAAAATTAAAGAAACTTAATGATTATAGAAAAAAGGCGATAATTTTTTAATATTTAAAAAAATAATTGAAAATTTAAATTTGAAGAAAATAACACGAGAATTGAAGAGAATAGTTCTAGAATTGAATAATTGAAATGAAATTTTAAAACAAATTTTATCAGTGAAAAACATAACTGAAAAAGTTAAAGATATATTGAATATTGAGGAATTAATTGAAAATCGATAAAAAAAATTTAAGATTATAGAAAATATTTGGAGATGGAAGTAAATAATTAAAAATTGAGAAATAAATTGGAAGTTAAACAATTAAATGGAAATTTCAAGAAAGTAATTGATAATCAAAAGAAAAATTACAATATGACAAAAATAATTAAATATTAATAAAATTTTATTAAATTAAATTAATTTATTAATATTAAAAAAAAAATAATTAACAATTGAAAAAAAATTCGACAAATGGTGAGAATAATCGTCATTCGTACAAAAAAAATTTTGTAATTAATGAATATTCATAAAATTAAAGGAGAATAATAAATTGCCAATTGGAAACTGATGAAAATTTTGGGAAAAAAATTGTAGAAAATAAATGAAAATTAAAGAAATCATTTGGAAGTTGAAGACTTGTATTGAAAATTGAAGAAATTATTTGATAATTGAGAAAATGCGAGAATTATTGAATTTTGAATAAAGTAATTGAAAAAAAAGAATGCAATTGAAAATTGAAGAAAATAATTGAAAATTAAAGAAATAAATGGAAATATATAAATAAATTCCAATTATTTTCCACAAGTTTTAATTATTCTTATTTTTTAAAATTATTTTCTTAAATTTTTAAATATTTTTCTCATATTTCCCATTTCTTTCTTGAAATTTTTTAATCATTTTCAATTATTTAATTCAATTTTCAATTATTTATATTATATTTTAATTATTTATCACAATTTGAATCATTTTTGCTTCCTCATAGAGGAAGCTTTGTGATCGTTAAAATTTTCGATTTTCCAAAAATAGTCTAAATCGACTCATTTTCATCTAAAAAGCGAAAATTTTCATTCCTAAGCAAATGTCCAGATGTATGTATGTGTGTGTGTGTGTGTATAGCGTTTTTTGTGTACAAGATATCTTGAGAACGCTTAAACGGATTCCAATAAAATTTGGATGACTTATTAAGCTCATGAATATCTAAATTTGGACACAAGGATTTTTGAAAATACCCAACCAAATTTTTTTGAGCACCTTTTTTCATCGAAAAAAATTGTTTTTTGCCAAAAAATTTTTTTATGCTAAAAATAGAACTTAATGAATACAAAAATCATATTCCTTATCTCAAAACGAATCGATTGACCTATATAACTTTTATAATTGATCAAGAATTCGTAAAATAATTCATATTTTTTGCATTTAAAATTCTTTATTTTTAAATAACTTCCCCAATTAACTTACATGTTATTAATTTCTTGCTTCCTCTATAAGGAAGCAAATTATTTTGCTTACATGGAAGCGAAATGTCCATGAAATGGACATAATTCTCACCTAGTTTTGAATTTATTTCTAAGATTTTGAAGTATTTTTCTCAAATTTAAATTACTTTCTTTCGTTTTGAAATTGTTGATAATTGTTATATTTAATAATAATTTTTACAGTAATTTTTTATAAATTGAATATTATTAAATAATTTTTTTTTTGTTTAATAATAATTTTTACAGTTAATTTGTAATGATAATTATTTTGTTATTTATCCATTTTTTTTTTTTAATAAATTGATTGCGTTTCAAAATAGTGGGGCTCATTTAAACATAGAAAATTCTCATAAATTCTCCGGAAGAAGAGTATTCTCGGTTATATTCTCGAGAATGTAACCGGATTTTAAATTACCGATAATTTCGCAACTTTACTCTCAACGATTAAGGATTAAGCCCTAAGCAGATTGAATACGCGTACGGGACCAAAGCATGAGATAGAAAAATACAGAAACAGTCTCTGTCCTTTATTATCTCATGCCCTGCTCCCGTAACCGTATTTGTTGTGCTTTGGACTTTAGCGATTACGATTCATTGTGCGTTAGGCTTTACATTCTCCTCGAGAATATAACCGAGAATATTCTCCTTCCGGAGAATTTATGAGAATTTTCTATGTTTGTATGAGCTTCACACTATTTTGAAACACAAACAATTTATTGAAATAAAAATGGATAAATAACAAAATAATTATCATTACAATTTAACTAAAAGTTAGTTTAGTGTAAACATTATTATTAAATATAACAATTATGAACAGTGTTCTATATAAATTATAAAAATTATAATTTTCTTTTACCTAACAAGATTAAACAACTAAATTAGTTTCTATACCTTGTGTTATCAACAATTGTAAATATTTTAAATATAATATTTGAAAAAATAATGTCAAATTTTGCAAATTAATTGTAAAAGTAATTTAAAAAATCATAGAAATGTATGAAATTAAAGAAAATAATTTGAATTTTGGCAAAATACTTCAAAAGCTTAGAAATAAATTGGAGAAAATAATTGAAAAATGAAAAAAAAATGATTTAAAATTAAGATAAACAATTTAAAATTAAAAAAAATAATTAAAAGTTGAGGAAATAATTGAAAATTTTTTAAATAATATATTCAAAATAAAGGGAAATTCTATAGTTTCTATAAATTCAAAAAGAATTACATAAGTTTTTATTTATTTAAAAATTTTACCATAAACTACAGAAAATATCTCTGTCCTTTTTCCTCTCATAAGTCTCAAAATGCTTTTTGTTGTTGAAATCAAAATATACTAGATTTCGTTTAGAGAGTACTAGATTCAACCAAAGGTAACATATGAGAGTGAGCAAGAGGGAACAAATTTTCTCTTTTGTTCACTCTCAATCTCTCATACGTTGCCATGGTAACCTGCAGGCAGCCAGAAGCTGTGAGCGTACCTTTATAATCGCTACTTTTTGCTTGATAATGTAGAGATCTGCCAATTCTTTTTTCAAATTCTGGGAAAGTTTGAAAAGTATTTTAAAAAATTTCATTTTAGATTATTAATGTTTGACAAAAAGGGCAGTAAAATTTGGGAAATTAATGGTTATTAATATTTTTAAACAATTTTTAACCAGTTTTGAAAAGTTTAAAATAAGTTTTGTTCAAATAGTTGAAAGAAGTTTTCAAGGATTATAAAAAAAATGTAACAAGAACAAAGTAGATGTATTAAGTTCTAAACAATTTAAATTGTTTTAAATATTTTTTAACAATAGTTAAAAAATAACTTTGAAAAGATTTAAACTAGTTCGAAACAGTTTTAAACACTTTTTACTACTTCCTGTTATGGATTTAATTAAAGCAATTAGAAAAAGTTTAAAATCATTTATAATTATTGAAAATTGTTTAAATTCTGTTTACACTGTTTGATAACTGGATTGGAATAATTTAAAACTTGTTTTAATCTACTATTTAGGACTATTTAAAATTATTTAGAACAAGTTTTAAATAATTCAGGATCAATTTAAAACCACTTAAATCTGTTCTGGCTTGATTTAAACTTTTTAAAAATATTTAGAACTCGCTCAAAATACTACTTAAAGCTGTTTATAGTTTGTTTCAAACTGTTTGCAACTAGTTAAAAACCGCTTAGAACTAGTTTCAAACTTTTTTTAAAACTATTTAAAACTATTAGGAACTATTTAAGATTGTTTAGAATAAGCTTAAAACTTTTTCGTGCTAGATTAAAACTGATTCGTTCTTTTTCATATAAATTAAACCTATTTAGACAAAATTTAAACTTTTATAAAAAAATTGTAGAACTAGTTCAAATTGTTTAGAAATATCGCAATAAGTTAAAACTGTTTATAACTTATTTTGAACTATTAAGAACTTCTTCAAAATAAGTTTAACTGGACTAAAACTATTTAGGACCATTTAAAACTGTTACGAACAAGTTTTAAACTCAATTAAATCTATTTGGAACCTGATTTAAATTTTTAAAAAATTTTATAACTGTTTTAAAAATGTTTAAAAATATCATCATTGATTAAAACTGTTTAGAAAGAATTTAAAACTATTTGGCATTTTATGAAAACAGTTTCAAACTATTTCATATCAATTAAATATATTTAGATTTAATTTAAACGTTTTAAAAAGATTTAGAACTGGTTCAAAATTTTTGGAATTATTAAAACTGTTTAGAAGTAGTTGAAAACCATTTAAAACTTGTTTTAAATTATTTAGGACTATCTAATAAACTTTTTGAAACTTGTTTCAAACTTTTGAGAACTGGTTTAAAACTGTTAAGTATTATTTAAAACCACTTTAATTTGTTCGGACCTGATTGAAACTATTTTAAAATTATTTCGAAAAATCGTAATTCGACTGTTTATAAATTATCTAAAAAATTTTATAATTTGTTAAAAACTACTTAACACTATATTATTTAAAATTGTTTTTAACCTATGTAGAACCATTTTTCCAATTATTTTGTCAATTTTCTGAATATTTTCTTACAAAATTACCAACTAACAGAATGAAAATAAAGAAACAGCCACATTATGCAGTCAATAAAGTAAAAAGAATTGAAAATTAGAAGACGATAAAAAACTTTTTTCACTTTCATGAAATTCAAATTACAGAAATAATTAATTTTTAAAAACCAAGGTTCAAAATACAACATCAATTTAATCGAAAATAATACTAAACACATAAATAAAAAACACCAAATTTAAAAACAAAATATATACAATTTATTTACAAAGAAAAATAAATAACAAAAATCTAAAAAATATACATGCTAGTTTACAAAAACGTCACGTTCTTGTAGAGTATGACAATTGTTTATTAAAGGCCAAATCAGGAGTAGAGACACAGGAATAATTTATTTTCTCATTAACAGCTGGTAGCAGCGAAGGTGGAGAAATATTACAGGGCTCACTCGCAGAAAAATTTGGCGGTGGTACCGAAAAATTCACTGGAGGAGGTACACACATATTAACGGGAAATTGAAAATTCGCCGGCGGTGGTACTGGTGAATTTACTGAAGGTGGTCTTGGTAATTTGACAGGCGACGCTGACGGTAAATTTACTGAAGACATCCTCGGTAATTTTACAGGCGACGGAATCGGTAAATTCACGGGAGGTGCTACTGGTAAATTTAATGGTGGAGGTACTGGTAAATTTACTGGAGGAGGTACTGGTAAATTTATCGGAGGCGGTACTGCTAAATTTACTGGCGGCGGAATCGTAAAATTCACCGGTGGAGGTGCGGAAAACATTTTAGGCGGAGGTACAGACAAATCCACTGGTGGAAATCCTGGCAAATAAAAATTGCTGCTCAAACTCTTAAACTTCGGCATTAGAAGATTCGAATCTGTAAAATAAAAGCGAGTTTAAAATTGTATTCTGGCAAATTAAAATTATCATTATTAGTAAATTATGTAATGAACGAAAATTCTATTCTTTTTTTTTTGAATAAGAATTTAATTATAAAAATTATTTGACAGGAAATATTAAGATTAGTTTTAGAAATAGCTATAAAAACAAGAGAAATAAATTATTAAAAAAAGTTTAAAAAACCGAAATACTATGAAAAAAAAAATCAAGGAAAGAATAATGAAATTACAGAAAAGGTAAAAAATACTGAATAAATACATAAAGGTTAGAACATTTTTAATGAACAATGAAAAAATAAAAATCTTCAAATAATCGAAGAAATTGTCAAGAAAAATAATTAAAAAATAATAAAATAACAAAAACTAGATATTAAAAACATTATTATAAAAAAAATAAGAAAATTGTAAAAAGTAAAAAGATTTAAAAGATAAATAAACTTTTTCAAAATGAAAAAGTCAAGAAAATTATTAAGAAAATACGCGGAAAATTAAAAAATATGATAGGTAGCAATATAATGTCTTAAAGTATTAGAGAGTTTAGAAAAAAAAGCTTAAATTGTTTTTCTTTTAAATTGAGATACAGAACGATATACATAATATAAGAAAAATAATGAAATTTTAAAAAATAAGAATTAAAGCTAAAAAAGAATAAAAAGAAAATTTTGGCAAATAATTAAAATGTTTAAGGATAAGTTTTGTCAAATTAAAAAAAAAAAGAAAATCCAGGAAAAAACGTTAAAATTTTACTAATAAGACAAAGCCAATAAATTTCTTTTAAAAGTGAAAAATATTTTTGAAAAATGGTGATAAAATGAGAAATTTATTATGAGATCAAGTTTACATAAAATAGAAAAAAGGAAGAAGAATCTTTAAAAAAGCTATACTTAAAACTTAATAAATTATTCAAAAATACAGAAAAATATACCAAATAAATTTAAGGTGAAGTAAAAAAATTCTAAAGAATAAAAAAAACTAAGATTATCAAATAAAAATAATAAAGCAATATTGCGAAAAATAAAAAAAAAATTGAAGAAAAACAATGAAGCTCTTTAAAATAGGCTTTGACAAAATAAAACAATTTAGAAAAAAAGATAAAAATTGTGGAAAATAAAGTAAAAAATAAAAAGAATAAAGCAAGAAAAAAAAATAAGTTAAGTCTGGAAAAATTGTTTAAAAATAATAATTGTTAGCAAATTGTTCTCAAAATGAAGAAAATTTAAAAATAAATTGGAAACAACACTAAAGAAAAAAATTTTTCTTTGAAACATTAGATATATTTTTAAAACAATTCTAACAATAATTTTTTTTTAAACATAAAATCTAGAAATTTTTTAAAAAAGTAAATAAATTTACAAAAAACGAGTAAATTTTGTAAAAATTATAAAATTGATGAAAAAATTGTATTTCCCACCAAATTATGAAAATAAATAAATTTTCCTAAATCTTTAAACAATATTGTATAAAATAAACTAAAATGACTTACTTACAAAGAGTAAAATAAAGAAAAACTGTAACTAAAAAAAAAATTATTTTGAAACAAGGAAAAAATTAGTGACAAAGTTAGAAAATAATGAAAAATTGAGGAAATATATTGAAAATTTAAGAATTAAATTAAAATGGGAATAATTTAAAAAATCAAAGAATAATTATAAAATTTTAAGATAATAATTGAAAATTAATAAAATTCTATGAATAATTGTTGAAAATAATTATTGCACATTTAAAAACTGGATTGAAAGTCGAAAATAAATAATTAAAATTGAAAAATATAATGGAAGAAAGCAATTAAAAATTAAAGAATTGTATTGAAATTTCAAAAAATAATTGATAATTGAAAAAAGACAAGAATTATTGAACACTGAATAAAATAATTGAAAATTGAAGAAAATAATTGAGAATTAAAGAAAATAATTAAAAATGGAGGAAATAAATTAAAAATTAAAGAATTAAATTGAAAATAATTGATTATTGAAAAAAAATAAAAATGAAGAAAATAATTTATTATTAAAAAAAGACAATTGAGAAATGAGGAAAAGAATTGACAACTGACAAAAAAATTCAAAAGCTATCAAGAATAATCGACAACAAAACAAAATAATTTAAAAAATTAAAGAATAATTATATAATTTACGGAGAATACTTTTATATTGAAAAGAATAATTATAAAATATTAAGATAATAATTGAAAATTGAAAAAATTGTAGAAAAAATTGAAAATAGCGGAAAATAATTAATAATTGAAGGAAATAGTTGAAAAATGACGAAAATAATTGTCCATTGAGAAAAAAATTCAAAAATAGAAAATAATTGCTAATTGAAAAATTAAGAAAATTATAGGAATAATTGTTGGAAATATTTGCGCATTTGAAAACTGGATTGAAAATCGAAAAAAATAATTAAAATTGAAGAAAGCAATTAAAAATTGAAGAATGGAATTGGAATTTAAAAAATATAATTAAAAACTGAAGAATGGATTTAAAAATGAAAGAAAATAATTGAACAATTGTATTTAAAATTCAAGAAAGTTAATGATAATTTAAAAATTAATAGAAAAAAGGCGATAACTTATTATTATTACAGAAAAGAATTGAAAATTGAAAAGTGGAATTTAAATTTGAAGAAAATAACTGAGAATTGAAGAGAATAGTTCCAGAAATTATTAGTTGAATTGAAAATTTAAAACAATTTTTATGAGTGAAAAAAATAATTGAAAAAATCCGAGAATTATTGAATATTGAGGAATTAATTTAAAATCGATAAAAAGAATTGAAAATTAAAGAAAATATTTGAGAATTGAAGAAAATAATTAAAAATTGAAGAAATAAATTGCAGATTAAAAAATTAAATGGAAGTTTCAGGAAAATAATTGTTAATTAAAAGAAAAATTACATTATGGCGAAAATAATTTACAATTGAAAAACAAAATCGAAAAATGGTGAGAATAATCGGCATTTGAAAAAAATTATTTTTATATTAATGATTAATCATAAAATTGAAGAAGAATGTAATAAATGTTATAAATGTAAATTGAATAATTGTACTGAAAGTTCAAGAAAATAATTGATAATTGAGAAAATGCGAGAATAATTGAATTTTGAATAAAATAACTAAAAATTAAAGAAATAAATTGAAGATTAAAGAATTAAATTGAAATTTTAAAAAAAGAGTTGAGAATTGAAAGAAAAATTTCAAAATGGCTAAAATAATTAAGGAGTACTTTTTCAAAAGTTGATAAATCCACATTTTGTTATTTCGAGAAAATTAAACAAATGCAGTTTCGCACCTAACCCCTAGAGTTAATTATAAAGTAGAAAAAATATATGAAATTATTTATATACGAATGTTTTTTGCACTTAAGGAGATTTATTTTTAATTAAAGTTTATAGTAATAAAGGAATTTAAAGGATTTTGTAATTTATTCTAGGAAAAAATTAAAATTTTAAATCATCTTAGTTAAGTCCAAGTTTTTTTTAAATTGAAAATTCTTTGGTAATAAATTTTTTTCTTGAATTCAACAGTGGCTGATCGATTTGTAAGGTTCCTAATATGTTAAATTTGTAATTATCTCAACTTTTTTGAAAAATGGATTTATCAACTTTTGAAAAAGTGCTCCTCAATTAAATTAAATGTTGAAGAAAATAATTGACAATCTAAAGAAAAATTCGAAAAATGATGAGAATAATCGGCATTCGAACAAAAAAATTTAAATTAATGAATAATCATAAAATTGTAGAAAATAAATGAAAATTGAAGAAATCAACTGGAAATTGAATAATTGTATTGAAGATTCAAGAAAATAATTGATAATTGAGAAAATGCGAGAATAATTGAATATTAAATAAAATAACTAAAAATTCAAGAAATAAATTGAAGATTAAAGAATTAAATTGAAATTTTAAGATAAGAGTTAATAATTGAAAAAAAAGTTACAAAATGACTAAAATAATTAGATATTAAAGAAAATAATTGAGAAATGAAAAAAATAATTGACAATAAAAGCAAAATTCGAAAGCTGGCGAGAATCGACCGCAGAACCAAATAATTTAAAAAATTTTAAGAGAATAATTGTATATTAAAAACTGTTGAAAATTATAGAAAAAATTAGAGATTTATTTATTTTAATGAAATTTAAGTTTTAAACAATTTAAATGCATTTTTTTAAAAAGTATCCGATTTAAAAACAAAAATTACCTATGTGCTAAACTTCAGGTGTGAATAGACAAAAAATGAATGAAGGAATGAGAGAAATTGCTGATTATTATTATTGTTATTATTACAGATTTGTGATATTTGAAAAAAAAAATTATTTTCGATCAAATTTTCCAGAACTTTTAAATTCACAAAGAAATTCCCGGTTTAGTAACAAATTTCCCTGTAAATTTTTTAATTCCGGGTCAAGTGGCCACCCCGGATATTTTAAAAAACTTAAAATGTTTTTGTCTTTGATTTTCCAAATCCCTTTTACTAAAAATAAAATTCTATTTTTTTAAAGTCTAAATCCCCTATTTTACCTAAAATTGAACAAAAAACTACTGTGAACCCTGAATTCATTACAAAAGAAATTCGTAATTATAAAATTCGATTTGGTGAATTTTGTAGGATATTCGTAAGTATCTGAATCTTTTATCTTACCATCTAAATTTAGAGAAATAGATTCATCAGGAGATGATGAGGATGAACTTGTTTGTGCATCAGGTGTTGCAATTGACGAGGGTGAACTGCCAACAGCTGCAGTTTTCTTTTCCGGGTATAAATCAAGGATTTGATTTCCAATGTCTTCTAAAATAAAATAATCCAAGTCCTCGATAAATAAATCCCACCACTTCGTGTGCTTTGGTTTTCTTCCCTTCCAATCGACAATTTTAAAACTACAAAGCTTTGAAGACACGTGAATTAAGGCAATGGCTATCACTTCCGGTTCCCATTCAAGGCACAAAGTTGTACGCAAGCTGCAGAATAATTCAGGAAATTATTGTAAACAGTTCTATTTAAAAAAAGAGGTGTAACGAAATATATCGATACTTTAAAAAATCCTAATTTTATAAAATTTCATTTGATTTTCATTTCAATTCATAAGCATTTTAATGAAATGTCAATTTTAATCGTTAACTACTTTAGAATACAAATTTATATCAATTTTAATTTTAATATTTATTGAAAATATTTATTGATAAAAGTTTTCGTAAAACTTGAATTTTTTTCATACAATTTTTAAAAGATCTTAATTAAAGTTCGTTTCAATTTGAATCAAATAAAATTCAAACGATCCAAACTACAAATTATTAAAATGTTGATTTATTCCAATTTTAAAATCAATTCGAATTTAAACTGTTATAAATTCCCTTTAATTCAAAATGTGGTTAATATAACTTTCAATTAATTTAAACTTCAGTTTAACTAGTTTTAATTTTTTTTATTTACAATCAATTCCAACATTAATAATTTTATATATAAAAATTTCCATTATTTGAAATTTAAATAGATTCAAACTTCAAAATTTGGTTTAAATTATATAATTTCTAATCTTCTTATATTATAACTAATTCAAACTTCAATCAATCCTAATTTTTATAAACAAAAACTTATATCCATTCGATTCTAAGTAAATTAAATTGATTCAAATTTTATTTCGTTATAATCTTGTATTTCATTTAATACTTAAATAATAATTGACCATTCTACTTATTTTAACACACTCTCTAAATTTAAATTAGTTAAAAATAACTAAAAAATAGTTAATAATTAAATTAAAAAACAGAATTTTACTGAAATATTTGTTATTTTGATGTAACTTAAAAATGAATTTAACTAATAGATAGTTATTTTTTCTAGATTGTAGAAATAACTATTTGAATAAGTGGCTGACTTTTTGCTTTCAAATTAAGTATTTTTAACTCATCAAGTAATTTTAAGTAAAATTACGACTTTAGAGATTTTGGACATGTAGAACTTTAATTAACAAGTAAATTGAATTCAATTTAATACCTGTCGTTTAAAAAATTCCAAGCCATTTGAACAATAGTTTGGAGTTTAGTTTTGTCTCCTTTCAAATATTTGCCGTATTTTAGAAGATATTTGTAAGGATGTTCGATATCAAATTCAAAATTGATGGTTTGCAGCAAAACGCTTTCGAACCTCATAATATTTTCTCTCGGGGTTTCGCCGAATTTTTGCATAATAATTAGTTCGTCATTTGAAAGTATTTCCCATGCTGCTTTCAAAAGATCCTTGCTACGTTTTGGAGTCTCTTCTGCTTTTCCGGCAAGAAATAAACAACTGCACGCAGTAATCTGTAAGTTTAGAAATTTTTTTAATAACAAATTCAATAAATTTAATGAAAATTGTTTAACATAATTCAATAAATTAACATGGGTCATTCTAAAAATAATCGTCTAGACCCTGTTGCTGCATTATTTTAAATAAATCTAGAATTAATATTTTTATATGCAATGTGATTAATATTTAAGGTTTCATTTATGGTCTAATAACTTTTAGTTTCAAAGAAAATAAAATTTAAAGATTCTTTGTAGGTTAAAAAATAGCATTTGCACCATGTTATAAAATGACGTTAAAAACGTTAAATACTATAAAAATTAAATAAATTATCAATGCTAACATAAATTCGAATCTCTAAATTTTTACGTAAGCATGCAATTTTGTTGATAATAATAAAAATCATATAAATGTTTAAAAATAAAGAAAATAATTTGAATTTGAGAAAAATACTTAAAAACCTTGAAAATAAATTGAAAAAAACAAGAATAATGAAAAATTAGATAAAACAATTAAGAAATGAAAAAAAAAATTGTAAATTGAGATAAATAATATACAATTGAAAAAAATAATTAAAAGTTGAGGAAATAATTGAAAAAATTAAGTAATATATTTGAAATAAAGAAAAGTTAAAGAAAATTTCAGAAAATTACTTAAAACTTTTAGAACTTCATTGAAAAAAAAAGAAAATAATGAAAAATTAGAAAAAATAAAAGAAAAAAGATAAAAAAAATTTTAAATTGAAGAGAATAATTTTTAATTAAAGAGAAATAATTTAACTTTTTGGAAATTATGAAAAAGAACGAAAGTAATAACTTGTCAAAAATAAATGACATTTGAGAGAAATAATTGAAAAAAATACCGAATTTTTTTTTTAAATGAAAGAAAAATAATTGAAATTTGAGAAAAAAAACATGAAGATCTTAGAAATTAATTGCGAAAAAAATGAGAATAAATAAAAATTGAAGAAAGGAATTGAAGACAGCTAAAAAAAACTGAAATTTACGATATTCAATTAAAAAAACGTTTGGAAATTATGAAAACAAAATAATAAAAATATAATTCAAATTTGAAAGAAATAATTGAAAGATGCTGAAAATAGTTTAAGATTGAGAGAAATAATTGAAATACGATGAAAATAATTTAAATATGATACAATTGAAAACAGTGAATAAAATTTGAGAGAAATAATTGAAAAAATCATAGAATATATGTTTACAAAAAAAGAAAATAATTACAAAATAACTTAAAAAATTTTAATTAAAGAAGCGTATTTATTTTTTAAAGTATGGAAATAATTATGAAAATCAACGAAATAAAAAGTTTAGTAAATGTTATAATAACAAAATTGTGAAAAATAATATTAAATGATTTGCATACAAAGAAGAAAATTAACGAAAATCCTAAAATAAAAAGACAAATACAAAAATTTTTTTAAATGCAGTATTAGAAATCCGGAGAATTGTAAAGTTTTTTTTTTGAGTTAAATCATGATTTTAATGCAAATTCAATAATGATTTAAATCAAAGTGATTTAAATCCATAACAGCCTTATAAAGAAACTAATTGAATAATTGAAAGCTTGTGTAAAAATTAAAAATTTGTAGACAATAATTGAAAATTTGAAAAATATATTAAAAGTTTGAGAAAAATAATTGAGAATTGAAGAAAATTAATTGACGATTTAAGAAAATAATTGAAATAGAAAATTGAAATATTCCTGACAATAATTGAAAGATTAAAGAACATATTTGAAATTTTAATAAAATAATTGAAAAATGACAAAATTAATTGAAAAGAGGTGTAGAAATGAAAATTTTGTAGATTGTAGTTAAAAAATTGACGAAGTAATTGCAATATGAACAAACTAATTATTCTTGTATTTAACGTCTGAGTTTTTTTAATATTGAAAAATGACGACACTTTTCAATAACAAACTAATTGATTGATGTCAAAAAATAATTGTATAATTGAATACTAATTGTATTATATATAATAGTAATTGAATACTAACAAAAGTAAATAGAAACTTGATTAGAAAATTTAAAAATTCCTGACAATAATTGAAAGATTGAAGAAAATAATTAAAATGTTAAAAAAATAATTGAAAAATGACAAAAAGAAAAGTGAAAACTTGTGTAAAACTTTAAATATTTATGACAGTAATTTAAAGACTAAAGAAAATAATTGATATTTAAAACAATTAATTTCAAAATCGCAAAAATACTTGAAAATTGACAAAAATAATTGAATACACGTGTAGAAATTAACGAACTAATTGCAATATGAACAAACTAATTGATTGATGTTATAAATAATTGAAATTTAAAGAAAATAATTCTAAAATGGCAAAGATGATAAAAATATCAAGAAAATAATTGAAAAATGACAAAAATACTTGAATAATGCCAAAAATAATTGAAATTTGAAGGAATTAGTTAAAAAATAATTAAAGTAAATAGAAACTTGTGTAGAAAATTGAAATATTCCTGACAATAATATAAAGATTGAAGAACATAATTGAAATTTTAAAAAAAGTAATTGTAAAGTGACAAAATTAATTGAAAAAATGATTAAAAAATTAAAAAATTGAAACGAATAAATTAAAATGTAAAGAAACTAATTGAATAATGACATAAATATATGAAAGCTGATGTAAAAATTAATGGAAAGATGTTGTAAAAAATTAATAAATCATGACAATAATAAAAAGATTGAAGAAAATGACTGAAATTTGCCGAAAATTATTGAAAACTGGTGTAAAAATTTAATAAAATAAATGACAATAATAAAAAGATTTAATTAAATATTGACATTTGAAGAAAATAAATCTAAAATGAACAAAATAATAGAAATAATATATGAAGAAAATACTTGGAAAATGGGAAAAATACTTGAATGAAGAAACAAAAAATTTAAATATGAAGAAATTAATATAAAGTGACAAAAATAATTGGAATTTGAAAGAAATAATTGAAAAATAACAAAAGTAAATGGCAATTTGTGTAGAGAATTTAAATATTCCTGACAGTAATTGACGGTTAAAGAACATAATTGAAATTTTAAGGAAATAATTGAAAAAGGCAAAAATAAATGAAAATTTGTGTAAAACTTTACATATCCATTACAATACTTGTAAATTGACAAAAATAATTGAAAAGAGGTGTAGAAATAAAAATTTTGTAGATTATAGTTAAAAAATTGAAGAATTAATTGCAATATGAACAAACTAATTGATTGATGTCAAAAATAATTGAAATTTTAAGAAAATAATTCTAAAATGGCAAATATAATAGAAATACCAAGAAAATAATTGCAAAATGACAAAAATACTTAAATAATGACAAAAGTTATTGAAATTTGAAGAAAATAATTGAATACTAACAAAAGTAAATAGAAACTTAAAAATTCCTGACAATAAATGAAAGATTAAAGAACATAATTGAAATGTTAAGAAAATAATTGAAATTGAAAAATGGCAAAAATAAATAAAAACTTGTGTAATAACCCTAAATATTCATGACAATAATGCTTCAAATAAAGTTTTATGAACAAATTTGCATGCTTACATATAAATTTAGAAATTTGAATTTATATTAGCATTGATATTGTGGTTAATTTTTATAATAATTAACGTTTTTAATGGCATTTTTTAACCTACAAAGAATCTTTAAATTTTATTTTCTTTAAAACTAAACATCTTTTACTATATAAAACCTTAAATATAAAAATATTAATTCTAGATTTATTTAAAATACTGCAGCAACCGGTGTCTATACAATAATTTTTGGAATGACCCACATATAAAAAATAATTTGTATGCACTGAAAATTATTAATTTTTTGGTAATAATATTTTATAAATACTTACATATAGAGGATAATCTTGAAAAGAGTGACACATATAAAATCGATGAAAATAAACAATAGCTGTTGCTATAGTGTTGTATCCTAAATTAATTTTTTTGCCCATATTCCTTATAAAATAAACTCCTTCCACTCTGAGTCCGGATTCAGTTTTTAAATCCATTCCATCTCGAAAGGAGGGTGTATCCAAAAGTTCCTCTTTATCGAAGTACCAAGACATTTTTACGGGATATCTGTTAATAAACACAAAAATAAACTTAAGAATAATTACATGTTTTCTGTTCCAAAAGTTTAATGTTGTTAGATTCAAAAAATTATATTTATTTAAGTAAATATAACATAAAAGTAGAATTTAAAAAAAAAAGAATAACTTGCTCTTTTCTTTTAATAATTTACAAAAAAAAAACAATTACTTTTTAGTAATAAAAACAAAACTGAATAAATAATAATGATAAATTTTCAAAATTATAATTCTGGAGCCATAACCTCTGATTTTCTCGAAAATGGAACTTTATTTCTAGAATCTTTTCTTTACAAAAATAGTCACTTCTAGTTTTGTTTTTGGCGATAAAAATTGAAGTGTCAATTTTTAAAAAAATATGAATGAAATTATAAAAGTTTAATCATATAATTGAAATTGGAGCAAATTTTCGAGGTTATGGTGACAATAAATTTTTTTACATAAATACACTCAATTTACCCTAATAAGCAAAAATTGTTGATATAAAAATCCTGATTCCGGCAATTCCTGATTATGTAGCGGTATCTTTGTTGTTTACACATTTTAACACATTTTTTATTGGGTCAAAAAGTTGAGCAATCAGGAAGAAAATAATTCTCTCTGACCTATAATCTCAAAAGTTTCAAGTGGCTCAAGTCATGGCCCTCATCCACGCGTACACACATGCGCATTTAACTTTTCTTTTTTCAAAATGGCGACCAAAACACATGTTTTTGTGTCAAATTTGTCAACAATAATTTTAAAACACCGGCAACAATTAGAATTTAAAATAGAGCCAAAGTTTATATAAAAAAACGAATTCAGGTAAAACTATTATATATTGTTGAGAAAATATTTTAATAATGAAAAAAAGGGTTTTTATTTTTTATCTCGACTTTTTTTTTATTCAAACTACAAATTTTGATATAATTGAACCCTAAATTATCATAATTTTTCCAATTTTCGAGTGATAACAAATATAATTTACAAATGAAAAGAAGTAAGAATTATTCTATTTTTGTTGCAATTTTTTATAAAAAAATGTTAGGAACAATTGTTGAAACCAGTAGCGTAGTGACGAAACTCGGGGCCCCGGGTTTTTCGACTGCGAAAATTAATTTTTTTTATTTTTGAAACTTTTTGAAAAATAATAAATAAATAAAACTTGTTAAATTAATGAAAATGTAATTTAAATTCATTATAAAAGAATTTTTGTGTCAGGGTTGCCACAGGTCAGGTAATTCAGGGAAAACAGGGAAAAGTCAGGGAAACTGAAATGGGTCAGGGAAGTCAGGGAAAAGTTAGCGATTTTTATCAAAAGTACTGGAAAAATGCAAGAATCTTTAAAATGTATTAAAAATTATATTCTTCTGAAATTTACTAAGTAAAAAATTTACTAAATACATTTTTAGAAGTCATATTTTAAACATTTCTAAAATTAATTAATTTTTGCAATATAAAAAATATTTATCATTCACAATTTTAAAGTCAGGGCTTTCAGTGACTCACTTTTTTCACTTTTACTCTTTTTTTTTAAATCGCTCACTATTACTCACTTTATTTAAAAAAAACACACTTTTCTCACTTTTTTGGTAAAATGTCTATTCCAGCTGAGGGAGGGCGAGGAGGAGATCTTCTGAAATTGGGTGCCTGATTAATAAATAATTTACTTTATAAATCAATTAGTTTGTTCATATCCCAATTAGAATTCTTTACAAATTTTTGTTTTTAATTACAGTCGACAAATACTTAATCTCTACACCTTGTTTCAATTATTTTCGTCATTTTTAAAGTATTTTTGTCAATTATTAAGTATTTTTGCGATTTAGAATATAATTTTTTCAAATATCAATTTCATTTACTTCAGTCTTTAAATTATTGTCATGAATATTTAAATTTATTACACAAGTTTTCATTTATTTTTTTCATTTTTCAATTATTTTATTAAAATTTCAACTATGTTCTTCAATCTTTAAATTATTATCAGAAATATTTAAATTTTCTACATAAGTTGCACTTTATTTTTGTTATTTTTCAATTGTTTTCTTCAAACTTCCATTTTTTTTGTTATCATTCAAGTATTTTTGTCATTTACCAATTATTTTCTTCATATTTTTCTATTATTTCTGCCATTTTCGAATTATTGCCTACAAAGTTCAATTATTTTATTCAAATTTTTTATTGACATGAATTTTTAAATTTCTTATATCAGTTTTCAATTATTTTCTTCATATTTCAATCATTTTCTTCATTCTTTTTATTATTGTCACGAATTTATTAATTTTTTACACCTTTTTTAATTATTTTCTACAAATTTCAATTATTTTCTTCAAACTGTAATTACTTTCTTTATACTAAAGTTTTTTTTTACTCTTTTGAGTTATTCCCTTCAGATTTCAATTATTTTTCTTAAACTCCTAATATATTTTTTCTTTTTTCCAATCATTGTCTATAATATTTTTATTTTTACATTAGCTTTCAATTATTTATGTCATTATTCAATAAGTTTCTCAACATTTCAATTGTTTCGTAAATTTTTCAAGTATTCTTCAAATTTTTAAATTTTACACCATTTATCAATTATTTTAATCATTTTTCAATTATTCTCTTCAAATTTCAATTATTTTCTTTAAACTTATTTTTGTTTTTTTGTTATCATTGTTCAAGTATTTTTGTCATTTTCCAATTATTTTCTTTATATTTTTCTATTATTTCTGCCATTTTAGAATTATTTTCTACAAAGTTCAATTATTTTAATCAAATTTTTTATTGTCATGAATTTTTAAATTTCTTACATGAGTTTTCAATTATTTTCTATAAATTTCAATTATTTCCTACAACCTTTAATTACTCTCTTCATATTAAGTTGTTTTTTGGACGTTTTTGAATTATTCTCTTCAAATTTTCAATTATTTTCCTTCAACTTCAATTAATTTCTTCAACATTCAATAATTATTTTCCTCAAACTTATAATATTTTTTTTCAATTTTTCAATTATTGCCTATAAATTTTTAGTTTTTACTCCAGATTTCAATTATTTATGTCATTATTCAATTACTTTCTTAACATTTCAATTGTTTCGTCAATTTTTCAAGTACTGTATTGAAATTTTTAATTGTTTACACCAGTTATAAATTATTTTTGTCTCATCTCAATTATTTTTTACAAATTTCAATTATTTTTTTCAAACTTACTCTCTTTATATTTAAGTTTTTTTGCCTTTTTTGAATTATTCTCTTCAAATTTCAATTATTTTCCTCAAACTAATAATATTTTTTTCAATTTTTCAATTATTATCTATAAATTTTTAATTTTTAAACAGCTTTCAATTATTTATGTTATTATTCAATTAGTTTCTTAACATTTCAATTGTTTCGTCAATTTATCAAGTATTTTTCAAATTTTTAAGTTTTACACCAGTTATCAATTATTTTTATCATTTTTTAATTATTTTTTTCAAATTACAATTATTTTAGTAAATTTTCAAATATTTTTGTCATTTCCAAATTATTTTCTTTAAATGTCATTTTCTTTAATATTTTTAATATTTTCATGAATTTATTAACACAAGTTTTCAATTATTATTTATGTTATTATTTAATTAGTTTCTTCACATTTTAATTATATCGTTAATTTTTCAAGTATTTTATATTATTTTTCAATTAATGTATTTTTGCCATTTTCGATTTATTTTCTTTAAATTTGAATTACTTTTTTTGCTGGCGGACCCTAAATAAATTAATATTAGTAATTTCAAACTCATTATTGCTTACTCACTTTTTTTTAATTAAAAGCTCACTATTTACTCACTTTTTAAATTAAAAAGTCATTTTTTCACTATTTTTAATCTGCCAGTCCGCTGGCAGCCCTTTAAAGTAAAAATACAAAAAATTAGTTTTAAGAACTGAAAAAAGGTCAGGGAAAAATAAAACAATTTGTCTGGAAATCAGAGAAAAGTCAGAGAAAATTGTAATAAGATATTTGTGGCAACCCTGTGTGTGTAATTTATGTTTTATAATAAAAAATTTGTGTTTCTTGGAAAAAAGAAAAATAGACAAAGATATTTATTATACCAGAAAAATACCTGGAGTAAGTATAATTGAAATTTAATGAAGCCCTTAATAAATGGGAAAATCCGCAGTTATAAATTAATGTAGTTTACATAACAATTAACCTTTAAAATAAAATCCAACACTTAGAAAGTAATTAGCCAGAAAGAATTGAACGACAAACCTTTCAAGCTTTTGTATATTTATGTATTTATAGTGCTGTAAATATTATTTTCAAATTATCTAATAATCTTTTTCAACCCTCTGGACCGTCAATACAAGGCAAATCCCAAACATGAAGATAAGTTGAATAATAGACTCATTAACTCTAAAATAAAATCCCACACTCAGAAAAAGATTATCAGAATAGATAAGAAAATCAGAAGGAATAATGCAACCTTTCAAAAGTTTTGCGACTAATTTATATACAGGTATACTATTTCCAAATTTCCAATAATTGTTGTACAATGTACGAATATTAGGGTTGAAAGTAAAATAAAACAATGAGTGATAAAATATAACATTTCACTCTATTTACATAACCTCAAACTAAAAAGTCGTTTTTCACCCCGAATAAAAATATTATTTAAATTAATTTCAGAAAATTTTGCAAATTCCAGTTGTACATTTTTTAGAAAAAAGTAAGGTTTTTCTTTCAATCTAGTCAAAATTTGTAATTTTCAGCTCATTTTTCTCGTTGAAGCATTCACTACAATTTTATTTGTTAGATTTTCTTAAATAATAATCTGTTCAAAAAATACGTAAAGAACAAATTTTTTTTTTGTTTAATAGCTTTGAAACAAAATATTGTTTAAAAGAACCCAACAAATAAAATTGAAGAGAATGTTTAAAAGAGAAAAATAAGCTAATATTTATCAGAATTGGATAAAAATTGCCGTTGTTTGTTAAATAAAAAAAAACAAAATGAATTATTATTTGATAACAAATTTTAGATTAACCTAATTTTTTCTGGAAAATGTACAACTGCATCTTTCAAAATTTGGTGTAATTAATTTGAATAATATTTTTATTTAAGGTGAAAAACGATTTTCTAGTTTGAGGTTATGTAAGTGGAGAGAACCTCCTTAATATTTAGTATTTTATATTTAATATTCAGTAATTTTTGTATAATTTGTAAATATACGTAAATTTAAACAATATTTTATTGTACAGAAAATAAAGAAAAAAATTATTATTATTAGCTATTTGAAATAATTATTAATAAAATAAATTATTATAAAATTGTAAAAAGTAAACAAAAATTGAAAATATTTGTACACGAGTCGAAAAATTATTTTCAATTTTCATAAATTTTGTCGGTCAAAAATTAACTGTTATTTGAATTTTTTTAATGACTTTTGGAACATTTCTAAAAATTCAGTCCCTTTTAAAATGTTTTTTTTTTTCTAAAAGAGCACTTCTTTGTTGATTTATAAAATAATGATTTTTAAATTACGAAAAATTATGAGAATTAATAATTAAATATAACTATTATTACAATAATAATAAATTTATATAATTTAAATTTATTATTTTAAAAAATATTTGTGAGAACGCGTGAAACGTCAGTTGATAATAATTAAGAAAGGTTATTTAAAATAAATTCCAAAAAAATATATTAATATACAAATCTAACAATAATTAAAAAATGTCAATTACAACAGAATACACGATAAAAAAACTCATTAAAATGTTACTCACCGTTTACGTTGGATAAATTTCAATATTTATCTATTGATGAATTAAAATCTTCTGATAACACTTATTAAAAAGTTTTTTTTAAATCCGGAAACACTTAATTTCAATTAAACCACTGTAATCAAAGGCTGACAACTTTTAAAGATTACAAATATCAGTTTGATGTTTTTAAAGAATACATACAACCTTCACTAAATTTAGTTCTAATTGAATGTGACAGCACAGAAGTTCGTAAGTAACTAATATACAATTACGATTTTCTTTTGTGTTTACCCAATTCCACGTTTCGTGAAAATCCCCTCTCTAATAAATTAACGAAAATTAGCTCCGCCCTTTGCGTCTGATTGGTCGAAACTGTTTCAGGCTGTCCAATTTATTTACTTGCAATTTCTTTCTGTTTTTTTATTTTATTTTAATAACGTTTTTCTTATATACGTAATTATTTTTTAACAAAAATAAATCAAATATAAAAATTTTGGGAATTATAAAATAATTAAAACTGAGTAATTTCTTCATTTTAAAAAAAATTACAACTATTTTGATCATTTTTCAATTATTTTAACAATACTTTATTATTTACATTATTTTACAATTTTTATCCCAAATTTTAAATTTACTTTTAGCACATTTTAGTTCTTTCATTTTTTTCAATTATTTTTATGATTTTTTTCTTCAATATTAAATCAATTTCTTTATTTATCAATTAGTGTCTTATATTGTCAATTTTTTTCTTCATTCATCAAATATTTTGATAAATTTTATATTTTCTTCAAATCACAATTAGTTTTTTCAATTTTTTCAATTAATTTATTCAATACCTTATTATTTTTAGTAGTTTTGATTTTCCAAAAATAGTCTAAATCGACTCAGTTTCATCTAAAAAGCGTAAATTTTCATTTTTAAGCAAATGTCCATATGTGTGTGTGTGTGTGTGTGTTTACAGCGTTTTTTTTCGCCAAGATATCTCGAGAAAGCTTCAACGGATTTCAATAAAATTTGGATAACTTATTAAGCTCATAAATATCTAAATTTGAACACAGGGATTTTTAAAAATTTTTTTAGCACCTTTTTCCATCGAAAAAAATCGTTTTTTGCCAAAATTTTTTTTCATGCTAAAAATACAACTTAATGAATACAAAAATCATATTCCTTATCTCAAAACGAATTGATTCTTATACAACATTTATAATTAATTTATCAAAATTTCGTAAAATTAATGTTTTTTTCCTTTTTTTCAATTGTTTAGTTCTTATCTTATAATTACGAATTTTTGAAAACATTTATTTGATGCTTTTATCTAAATTTTTTAAATTTCTCAATTTTCTATTTTTTGAAGATTTTTATTTTTATGTCACATTTTGTGTTTAAATTATGTAAATTTAATCTTGTACTAAATATTCTCATTTGAACATCGTTCTTCTATTTCATAAAACTTATTTTCTTTAAATGTAATTTGAAATTTTCCAAAATTTTATTCTTTCTTTTTTTATTCAATTTGTCAAATAATTCTCTAATTTTTCTAATTTTAAAATTTTGTTCTCTTTAGCAATATATTTGAACGTTTTGTTAATTAACATCTTATTTATTATTTTAATTTGAAAAAAATGTCCGTAAATAGTTTGATTTTTTGAAAAAAGTCTATTATTTTTTTCGATTATTATTAAGTTTCTTTAATTTTAAATACAATTGATCAATTATTTTCTTTAATTTTTAATTCCATCCTAACATTTTTATTTCCATTCTTCAATTTTCAATTGTTTTCTTTTATATTAATTAATTCTCGGCATTTTTCAATTAATTTTTTTTAATTTTTAAGTATATTCTTTAAATTTCAATGCCATTCTTCAATTTTTAATTGCTTTTTTCAATTTTCATTTTTGTTCAATTTTAATTATTTTTTTTTTCGATTTTTAATCCAGCTGTTAAATGCGCAAATATTTCCAACAATTATTCCTATAATTTTCTTAATTTTTCAATTACTTAGCTATTATTTTCTATAAATTGACTATTTCTTGTTTAATTTTTTCATTTTTTTTCAATTGTCTATTAATCTAGTCATTTTTCGAAATTTGTTCTCAATTGACAATTATTTTCGTCATTTTTCACATATTTTCTACAATTTTTTAATAATTCACGTCATTTTTCAACAATTTCCTTAAATTATTAATTATTTTCCGCAATTTTTTAAATTTTCAATTAGAATTATAAACTTTTATAATTATTCTTTGTTTTTTTAAACAAAGAATTCAATTATTCTGTAATTATAGTATAATTTCAATAGTGTAGTATAATTTCAATTATTTCTATAATTTTGCAAATTTTTTTTCTACAATTTTTCTTTTTTTAAATTTTTTAAATTTGATTTACTTAATTTTCAATTATTAATCTTAAATTTCAACTCTTTTTTTCAATGTTCAATTTGTTTTATAACCCTTTTAATTGATTTCTTCGATTTTATAAATTACCTTCATAATTTTTTAAATAGTTTCCTAAATTTATAATTATTTTTCTTAATTCTCGATTGTTTTCATCAATTTAAATTTTTTTTTCAATTATTCTCATCATTTTTAAATTAATTTTCTCAATTTTCAGTTGTGTCTGTAATTTTGCAATGAAAGAAACAATTTTTAATTTTCTAAATTATTTTGAAATTGATTCACCAAATCTTCAATTATTTATCTCAAATTTGAATTCTTTCTTTTAATTTTTAATTGATGTTCTTATCTTTTTTCAATTATTTTTTCTTATTTCATATCTATTCTGTATTCTTTCAAATTATTTTTTTTATTTCTTAATCCAGAGTGAAGTTAGTCCCTGTTTTTTTTTTTTTTTTATTAATTTTGATTCTCTTTATCAGAAAAATATAAAATTGTTTTAGTCTACAGACAAAATATACATTTTTTGCACCAAATTATTTTTTCCAAATTATAATTATTTTTGTTATTGTTCAATTATTTTCTTGTAATTTTAATTATTTTTGAAACTTTTCAATTATATTTTTAAAATTTCAGTTATGTTCTTCAATCTTCAAACTATTGTAAGGAATATCCAAATTTTCAACACAAGTTTCAATTCACTTTTGTTATTCTTCAATTACTTTTGTCATTATTCAATTATTTTTGTCATTTTCCAATTATTTTCTTCATATTTTTGTTATTTTTCCCAATTAAAAATTATTTTTTACAAATTTTAATTATTTTATTCACTTTTTTTTTATTATCATGAATTTTTAAATTTCTTACACCTGGTTTTATTTTCATCATTATTTTTATTATTGTCACGAATTTATTAATTTTTTACGCCTTTTTCATTTATTTTCTTTAAACTTTAATTACTTTTGTCATAATCAATTTTTTTTTCCATTTTTGAATTATTCTCTTCAAATTTCAAATTTCCTCAAACTTCTAATATTTTTATCAACTTTTCAATTATTATCTATAAATTTTTTAATTTTTACACCAGTTTTTAATTATTGATGTCATTAGATAATTATTTTTCTTAATATTTTAATTGTTTCGTTAATTTTTCAAATATTTTCGTCAAATTTTTAATTTTTTAAACCAATTATCAATTATTATTTCAAATTTTTGGAACAAATAAAAAAAAAAAAATTACAATTATTTTTGTCAATATTCAAATATTTTTGACATTTTGATTTATTTTCTTTAAATGTCATTTTCTTCAATCTTTTTAGTATTGTCATGAATTTATTAACTTTTGAAGATCAGTTTTCAATTATATATGTCATTATTCAATTAGTTTTTTCATATTTTAATTATATCGTTAATTTATCAGTATTTTTATACAATTTTTCAATATTAATGTAATAAATTTTTTTTTTTTTACTCCACTTATGAATATATTTTTCATTTACTATTAATTTTTATCTAAATTTCAGTTATTTTTGTCATTTTTCAACCGTTTTCTACACATAAACATTTTTTTGGTATTTTTAAATTATTTTTTTTAAGTTTTAATTATTTTCTTGAAAATTCTACTTTTTTTTTTAATTCTCCGACTATTGTCTGAAAAGTGTAATTTTTACTCCAGCTTTTAATTTTTTATGTCATTATTTAATTAGTTTCTTAACATTTTAATTAATCTAGCTATTTTTTGAATTTTGTTCTCAATTGTCAATTATTTTCGTCATTTTGTAATTTTTTTTCAATTCTATATTATTTTTCAAGTTTTAATTTAATCTTAAATATTTTTTTTAATTGTTTAATTAATAAAAATAAACTATACTAAACTAAAGTGAAAACCAAGTAAACTTTAGCTAAATTAATATTTATATTAATGATCATTTAAACTGATTAAATATTAGTTTTGGATTAATTTTTTGTTATTTTCTTAAAATTTCAATTATGTTCTTCAATCTTTCAATTATTGTCAGGAATATTTAAATTTTTTCCCCAAGTTTCCATGTACTTTTATTATTTTTCAATTATTTCTTTCAAATTCCAATTATTTTTATCACTTTTCAATTATTTTCTTGGTATTTCTATCATCTTTACCATTTTAGAATTATTTTCTACAATTTCCAATTATTTTATTTATTTATTTAACATTTCGTCCCCGAAGTTTAAATTATTTTCTCAGACTTTAATTAATTCATATTTAAATTTTTTCTTTCTTTATCTAAGTATTTTTCCTATTTTCCAATGATTCTTCAAATCTCAATAATTTTGTTTAATCTTTTTATTATTGTCATTTGTTTTTTTAAATTCTTTACACCAGTTTTTAAAAATTTTCTTTAAATTTCAGTCATTTACTTTAATCTTTTTATTATTGTCATGATTTATTAATTTCTTTCAATATCTTTCCATTATTTTCTACAAATTTCAATTATTTTCTTCAAACTTTAATTACTTTCTTTATATTTAAGTTTTTTGACATTTTTAAATTATTTTCTTCAAATTTAAATCATTTTCTTCAATCTTTTTATTATTGTCATGAATTTATTAACTTTTGAAGATCAGTTTTCAATTATTTTATACAATTTTTCAATATTATTGTGATAAATTTTTTATTTCATTTATATTTAATTGTGCGCAAAATTAAAATTTTTTTCACCATTCTCAAATTTTTGTTCAAAATTTTAATTATTTTTTCTATTCTTTAATTGTTTTCTTGTAACTTCAATTATTTTTAAAACCTTTCAATTATTTACTTCAAATTCCAATTATTTAGTTTTAATCTTTGTCTTCATTTTTTGATTTTTAATCAATTTTTCAATTATTTTTGTCATTTACAACTTTTTTTTTTAAATTGAATTATTTTTGTCATTATTCAATTATTTTCTTGATATTTCAATTATTTTTGAAATTTTCGAATTATTTTTTTCAAATTTGAATGGCCTTTCCTGTTGGCAATCCCCAATTTAATATCAGTAATATCAAACTCATTATTACTTATTCACTCACATTTTTCACTAAAGAATTAATTATTTATTCAGTTTTTTAAATTAAAAAGTCATTTTTTCACTATTTTCAATCTGCGAGTCCGCAGGCAGGTTATTGGATAAATATTATTCATCGATTTGTTTGGATTTATTATTATATTTTAATTTCTAAAATGTATGGAAAACAAGTTTTATTTTGCTAGTGTCGATAAAATAAAGCCTGAAAAGTAGAAGGGTTACAAAAAATGAAACTCTATCCATAAAGTATTCATTGTTCTTTATTAATTTTCTCACGACAATGTTAATCCAGAACGATTGAGTGTCCAGGACAAGCTCTGATGCTCGTCGTTAACACCTTACCACAGAGAGCTTATTATGCTAAATGTCGAATTGTTGAACAATAAATCTCTTTGCCGCGGATTAAAAATAACATACTCGGAACTCAAACTGCGAGAATCGAAACCCAACATATACACTACTACAGTTCACTGAAACATATCCAAATATATAATATTTATATATATATATATATATTTTTTTTTTCTTTTCGGATGTGTTCAGCTCTCGTACGTGCCGCAGAAAATTCGACACAAAATTTACTTTTTTTAATGCACTTTCCAGTTATTATTACATGCACTTTTCTTTCTTTCTTTTCTTTCTTTTATCACTGCTTCAATCGCATACAATCTGGCCATTTTTGGAGCTGGCCAACCTTCATCCAAGTCTTTATACTATATAGTATTTGTCATCTCAAACATAATACTTATTTAATGGTGTCTATCACTGAGATGATAGCGGAACGAGTGAATTACTTTCGGAGTACACAAACTAAATCGACTCTGCTTAATTAGTAATAGTAGTAGAGCTTATGAAATGGACAATACGAATTGTGCACCTAGGTCATTCTTTCGATATTTCAACTGGTTGTAATCGTAAGCACGTTGCTTTATAAAAGGTTGCTATTTTTTGGTTGGTGTTCCTCGTTGTGTGAGACCTTCGAAACGCTTGAATGTGTAGTTAATAAATACCCAGTCCTTGTAGATCACTTCGCCGTCTTGTGGCATTGGTGCGGATGCTGAAAAAAACAAAAAATTCATTATTATTTTTTCATCATTTTTGTCAACTTTTAATTAGGGGAGCGGGTCCCAAGATTCTCAGTTCAGGATTGCCACAAATATTTTATTACAATTTTCCATGACTTTTCCCTGATTTCCAGACCAATTTTTTTCTTTTTCCCTGACCTTTTTTGAGTTCTTAAAACTAATTTTTCGTACATTTACTATAAAACTAGAATAATACAACGCGCGCTATTAATTTTTGGGACTTGTGTTTGCGTCAATTATTATTACAAATTGTAATTATAAATTATTTGAAGAAATGAGAATAATTAAAAATTGAGGAAAATAATTGAAAATATTAGAAATTAATTGAAAAAAATGAAAATAATTAAAGGTTTCGAAAAATAATTTAAAAATATATTAATAATAGAAAATTAAATATCTTAATGGAAATTTGACAAAAATAATTAAAAAAATAACAAAATATCTGTGAAATAAAAGAAAATAATTGAAATTTTACATAAAATTATTGGAAATCTTAGAAATTAATTTTAAATAATCACAAAATATGTATTAAATAGCAATAAATTGAAATTTTAGACAACAATTTTGGAAATTACGATACAGAATGAAAATAATTGAAAATTCGAAAATTAGGGGGAGAAATAATTTAAGTTTGAAGAAAATAAATGGAATTTTAAGAAAATCATTAAAAAAAGGTGTAAAAATTATTAAATTCATGATAATAATATAGAGATTCAGAAAAGACATTTAAATTTGAAGTAAATGCTTCGAAAATGGCAAAAATAATTGAAATATGAAGCATATAATTGTAAAAAGGCAAAACTAATTGAAAAATTGAATAAAAATCAAAAAATGAAGACACAAATTGAAAAATCGAATCAAAATAATTTAAATTTGAAGAAAATAATTTAAAGACTGAAGAGTTTAATTGATATATGAAAAAATTGAATTCAAAATCACAAAATACTTCGAAAATGGCAAAAATAATTGAAATATGAAGAAAATAAATGTAAAATGACAAAAATAATTTATTTTGAAAAAAAATTGTCAAAAAAAAGGCAAAACTAATTGAAAAATTGAATAAAAATAACAAAATGAAGACACATATTGAAAAATTGAAACAAAATAATTGAAATTTGAAGAAAATAATTGAAAATTTTTCAAAATAGTTGAAATTTGAAGAAAATAATTAAAAAATTTCAAAAATTATTGAAATTTGTAGCAAATAATTGAAAATTTTCAAAAATAATTGAAATTTGAACAAATTTATTGAAAATTTTTAAAAATAATTGAAATATGAAGAAAATAATTGTAAATTGACAAAAATAATTTATTTCGAAAAAAAATTGGCCAAAAAATGGCAAAAGTAATTGAAAAATTGAAGAAAATAATTGAAAAATTTCAAAGATCATTAAAATTTGTAGAAAATAATTGAAATTTGAAGAAATTAATTGAAATTTTTTTTTTAATAAATAAATAAATAAAAAATTTTCGAAAATAATTGAAATTTGAAGAAAATAATTCAAAAATTTCAAAAATAATTGAAATATAAAGAAAATAATTGTAAAATGACAAGAATAATTTATTTTGAAAAAAAAATTGGCAAAAAAAATGGCAAAAGTAATTGAAAATTGAATAAAAATAAAAAAATGAAGACAGAAATTGAAGAATCGAAACAGAATAATTGAAATTTGAAAAAATAATTGAAAAAGGTATAATAAATTTAAATACTAATGACAATAATTTAAAGATTGAAGAAAATAATTGAAAAGTGATGAAAATTTTGTAAATTTTAAATGGAATCATATAAGAAAAGAATTATTAAAAATGGAAGAAATTTTAAAATCCCTTCAAATTTACTATTTTATTTTTGAAGCGTGTAATTCATTGACTTTTTAATCAATGGAAGTTTAAATTAATTGAAGTTTGAAGGAATTAAAATTGCTATAAGTATATATATTGGCACAATTTTAAAAAGGTGAAGAATTATATAAAATTTGAAGAAAAATTTAGTAACAAATTCCAGGTGTGGATAGTATGAATGAATGAATGAATGAATCAATCAATCAATCAATGAAAGAAACTTGTAAATTATTATATAAATTGCGAATTATAATTATTTTTCAGATTGCAAACATCAATTATTTTTAGTAATGTTTAAATGACTTTCAAAAATTTGTTTAGTAATTTTCTCTACTTAGTAAATTTCAGCAAAATTTAATTTTTTTTCCATTTTAGAGATTCTTTCATTTTTCCAGTACTTTTAATGGAAATCCCTGACTTTTCCCTGACTTCCCTGACCCATTTCAGTTTCCCTGACTTTTCCCTGAATTCCCTGAAATCCCTGACCTGTGGCAACCCTGAAATATCTTATTACAATTTTCCCTGACTTTTACCTGATTTCCATACAAATTGTTTTATTTTTCCCTGACCTTTTTTGAGTTCTTAAAACTAATTTTTTGTATATTTACTTTAAAGGGTAAATAAAAATAGTGAAAAAATGACTTTTTAATTTAAAAAGTGAGTAAATAGTGAGCTTTTAATTAAAAAAAAGTGAGTAAGCAATAATGAGTTTGAAATTACTAATATTAATTTATTTAGGGTCCGCCAGCAAAAAAAGTAATTCAAATTTAAAGAAAATAAATCGAAAATGGCAAAAATACATTAATTAAAAAATATTATAAAATACTTGAAAAATTAACGATATAATTAAAATGTGAAGAAACTAATTAAATAATAACATAAATAATAATTAAAAACTTGTGTTAATAAATTCATGAAAATATTAAAAATATTGAAGAAAATGACATTTAAAGAAAATAATTTGAAAATGACAAAAATATTTGAAAATTTACCAAAATAATTGTAATTTGAAAAAAATAATTAAAAAATGATAAAAATAATTGATAACTGGTGTAAAACTTAAAAATTTGAAAAATACTTGATAAATTGACGAAACAATTGAAATTTTAAGAAACTAATTGAATAATAACATAAATAATTGAAAGCTGTTGTAAAAATTAAAAATTTATAGATAATAATTGAAAAATTGAAAAAAATATTATAAGTTTGAGGAAAATAATTGAAATTTGAAGAGAATAATTCAAAAACGGCAAAAAAAACTTAAAAATAAAGAGAGTAAGTTTGAAAAAAATAATTGAAATTTGTAGGAAATAATTGAGATATGACAAAAATAATTTATAACTGGTGTAAACAATTAAAAATTTGAATACAGTACTTGAAAAATTGACGAAACAGTTAAAATGTTAAGAAAGTAATTGAATAATGACATAAATAATTGAAAGCTGGTGTAAAAACAAAAAATTTATAGACAATAATTGAAAAATTGAAAAAAAAATATTATAAGTTTGAGGAAAATAATTATTGAATGTTGAAGAAATTAATTGAAGTTGAAGGAAAATAATTGAAAATTTGAAGAGAATAATTTAAAAACGTCCAAAAAAAAAAACTTAAATATGCAGAGAGTAATTAAAGGTTGTAGGAAATAATTGAAATTTATAGAAAATAATTGAAAACTGATGTAAGAAATTTAAAAATTCATGACAATAAAAAATTTGAATAAAATAATTGAACTTTGTAGAAAATAATTCTAAAATGGCAGAAATAACAGAAAAATATACAGAAAATAATTGGAAAATGACAAAAATACTTGAATAATGATAACAAAAAAAAAAAAAATAAGTTTAAAGAAAATAATTGAAATTTGAAGAGAATAATTGAAAAATGATTAAAATAATTGATAAATGGTGTAAAATTTAAAAATTTGAAGAATACTTGAAAAATTTACGAAACAATTGAAATGTTGAGAAACTTATTGAATAATGACATAAATAATTGAAAGCTAATGTAAAAATAAAAATATTATAGACAATGATTGGAAAAAAGAAAAAATATATTAGGAGTTTAAGAAAAATAATTGAAATCTGAAGGGAATAACTCAAAAGAGTAAAAAAAAACTTTAGTATAAAGAAAGTAATTACAGTTTGAAGAAAATAATTGAAATTTGTAGAAAATAATTAAAAAAGGTGTAAAAAATTAATAAATTCGTGACAATAATAAAAAGAATGAAGAAAATGATTGAAATATGAAGAAAATAATTGAAAACTGATATAAGAAATTTAAAAATTCATGTCAATAAAAAATTTGAATAAAATAATTGAACTTTGTAGACAATAATTAGAAAATGGCAGAAATAATAGAAAAAGATGAAGAAAATAATTGGTAAATGACAAAAATACTTGAATGATGACAAAAAAAATTGAAGTTTGAAGAAAACAATTGAAAAATAACAAAAGTAAAGTGAAACTTGTGTAGAAAATTTAAATATTTCTGATAATAATTTAAAGATTGAAGAACATAGTTGAAATTTCAATAAGATAATTGAAAAATGGCAACAAAAAAATAAAAACTTGTGTAATAAATTTAAATATTCATAACAATAATTTAAAGACTAAAGTAAATGAAATTGCTATTTGAAAAAATTATATTCTAAATCGCAAAAATACTTAATAATTGACAAAAATACTTTAAAAATGACGAAAATAATTGAAACAAGGTGTAGAAATTAAGTATTTGTTGACTGTAATTAAAAACAAAAATTTGTAAAAAATTTTAATTGGGATATGAACAAACTAATTGATTTATAAAGTAAATTATTTATTAATCAGGCACCCAATATCAGAAGATATCCTCCTCGCCCTCCCTCAGCTGGAATAGACATTTTACCAAAAAAGTGAGAAAAATTAAAATTTTTAGACAATAGTTAAACAATTGAAAATAAAAAAAAAACAATAAAAGTTTGATAGGATAAGTTTTTATAAGTGAAACTTGAAGAAAAT
This sequence comes from Ganaspis brasiliensis, assembly GCA_037103525.1. Classification (NCBI taxonomy): domain Eukaryota; kingdom Metazoa; phylum Arthropoda; class Insecta; order Hymenoptera; family Figitidae; genus Ganaspis; species Ganaspis brasiliensis. Next base: position 42,018 of record JAZKLR010000580.1, on the reverse strand, counting down.
AATTTAAAAACGGCAAAAATAATTGAAATTTTGAGAAAAAAAATTAATAAAATGTGAGAATAGTTAAAAAATAGAGAATAAAATTTTTTTAGACATTAATTGAAAAGTTGTAGAAAATAATTGAAAAATTGACGAAACAATTGAAATGTGTAGAAACTAATTGAATAATTACATAAATAATTGAAAACTGGTCTTCAAAAGTTAATAAATTCATGACAATAATAAAAAGATTGAAGAAAATGATTTAAATTTGAAGAAAATAATTCAAAAATATCAAAAAAGTTAAATATAAAGAAAGTAATTAAAGTTTGAAGAAAATAATTGAAATATGTAGAAAATAAGGAAACAAAAAATTTAAATATGAATTAATTAAAGTCTGAGAAAATAATTTAAATTTAGGGGCCGAAATATTAAATAAATAAATAAAATAATTGAAACTTGGGTAGAAAATTTAAATATTCCTGACAATAATTTAAAGATTGAAGAATATAATTGAAATTTTAAGAAAATAATTGAAAAATGACAAAAATAAATGAAAACTTGTGTAAAACTTTAAATATCCATGACAATAATTTAAAGACTGAAGAAAATAATTGACATTTAAAAAATTTCATTTCAAATTCGCAAAAATACTTGAAAATTGACAAAAATACTTTAAAAATGACAAAAATAATTGAAAAGAGGTGTAGAAATTAAAATTTTGTAGATTGTAATTAAAAAATTGACGAAGTAATTGGAATATGAAGAAACTAATTGACTGATGTCAAAAATAATTCAAAGTTTGAAGAAAATAATTCTAAGATGGCAAAGATGATAGAAATATCAAGAAAATAATTGAAAAATGAAAAAAATAAATGGAAATTTGTGTAAAACTTTAAATATTCATGACTAAAATTTAAAAACTGAAGAAAATAAATGATATTTACAAAAATTAAATTGAAAATTACAAAAATACTTGAAAATTGACAAAAGTACTTTAAAAATGACAAAAATAATTGAAAAGAGGTGTAGAAATTAAAATTTTGTAGATTGTAGTTAAAAAATTGACGAAGTAATTGAAATATTTACAAACTAATTGATTGATGTAAAAAAATAATTGAAATTTGAAGAAAATAATTGAAAATTAATCCAACTAAAAACAAATTAAGGAGCAATGAAAATTTAAAGAAAATAATTGCAATAATTGAAGAAAATCATTGTAAAAATTAATAAATACAATTTACATGTTAAGAAAGAAAAAAAGATGCAATAAAATTTTTTTATTTATTTCATACGTATGTCGGGGAAAAAACACAAAAAGCGCCATTTCGTACAATAATTGAATAAAAAAATAGCTTGAAAAATATGATTAGAATTTGCAGAAAACAAATAAAAATTGAAGAAAATTATAAAAAAAAAACTAAAGGATATAATTGAAAATTAAAGAATATATTTTAAAATTTACGAAATTATTTGAAAAAATTTAAGTGCATTTACAATTTTCTGAAAGTATTTAAAAATGTAATGAATTAATTGAACATTTAAGAAAATAATTAAAAATAAGAAAACATATTTAAAATACAACAAATTTAAAGTATTAAAATAACTCATTGAAATTTGCACAAATAATTAGAAATTTAAGAAACTAATTATTAACAAAAAATAAAAAAAATAATAGAAAAATTTGAAGAATGTAATTGAAAATTGATGAACATAATTTTAGAAATTAAAGACTTTAATTGTAACTTAAGAAATCAATAATTAAAAAGGAAAGAATGAGATTGAACGTGGACAAAAATAATGTATTTAGTTATATATAAGAAAATAATTAAAAAATTGAACATTATATTGGAAATTAAAGAAAATAATTCAAGACAGAGGAAAGTAATTAAAAATTGAAGAACTGAAGAAAAAATTTAAGGAAAAGATTGAAAATTAAAGAATATGTTTGAAATAAAAGAAAAGCATTGAAAATTAATGAACATGATTATCCAACAATTAAAAGTTACAATTGACATTACAATAAAATTAAAAAACTCAAGCAATCCACGAGTATTTCTCAAATACTGAAAAGTGAAAAAATTAAAATATAAGAAAATAATTGAAATTTCAAGAAATTCACTTGAAAAAGAAGAAGATAATTTTAAAATGTCTAATTTAATTAAAAATTACATGATTTTTTTTTTTAAATTCAAGATGACTAAGGTTTTCAAAGTGAAAAAAAAGTTCTAGGTGAATAAATTTTTAAGGTTTCTCAAGTCGCTCGGCACCCTGATTTTAAGATAAATTTCACGTGTAAGAAATCCATACCCTTTAATTTTTAATTGTTTAACCCATCAAAATCAATAAATTGTCAGAATTTAGATTTCGATCAATTTTCACTAAACAGAATTTTAATTTAGACAAAATGGTATTTAAGTTATAGTTTAATTAATTAGAAATTTGAACAAATAAAAATTCGATACAATTTAAAATTTTAAATTATAAATTATAAAATGATAAATTTTTATGACCTTTTTTCTAAAATTTCTCAAATTTTTTTTCCCCGTTAAAAATTAAAAAACACCCGAGGAAGAAAGAAAAAAAAACACAATTTTCAGGATAAAAATGAATAATTTAATTTTTAACTTACGTATTTCTAATTTAACGTCTGGGAAATCGTCAAAGTTCGATGTGTCGTCAATGGAACGTACTTCCACTGGAATAGCCGCTGGTCTTTCTCGGATATGTTCCCAATCAACACCTCGAAAGAAGGGTGCCAGTTTCAACTCCTCGACACCTCTTTGGGATCCTAATAGAGAAAAAGAAAAGAAAAGAAAACACCATTAATCGTTAAATCTAAGAAGAATAAAAGAAGTGAAAGTAATTTATAATAAAAGTGAAAGTAATACACTTACCTAACCTTCTGTCAGCCTCGCAGCAAAATCTCGTGATGGTATCTTTAGCTTCTTCGCTAATTGGTACTTCTGGAGGAAACACTAATGTTTCCCGCCAATTCATAACTTTTCTATACGTCTCTTGAGGATTCTCAGTACAAAATGGAGGGTAACCTGAAAAAAGAATTTGCATTTTATTGCTTCAAGTCACTATTTTAACTTAATTTAATTTTTTTTTTTGTTCTAAATTATTGTTTTTTATTAATTATTAATTAATTAAATTAATAATAATTTACTATCTACTTTAATTAATGGAGATTACAATTATTGGTTCCAATTTAAAATTTAATTGAATCAAAAACTTCTTACATAGCCTCGATATAAAGATCCTGACATCAATCGAGACAAATATTCATTCAAAATTAAATGGCTTTAATAAAATTAAATTATGTATTTCGCACGTTCTTCACTTAAATTTGCAACAAATTTTACAAATTTTAATTTCAATCCATCCCAATTTCAAATAATGTAAACTTCAATCAATCCAAAACTTATATTTAATCCGTTTAAATGATCATTAATATAAATATAAAGTTAGCTAAAGTTTACTTGGTTTTCATTTTAGTTTAGTATAGCTTATTTTTATTAATTTAACAATTCAAAAAAAAATAAAGATTAAATTAAAACTTGAAAAATAATTTATAATTGAAAAAACATTACAAAATGACGAAAATAATTGACAATTGAGAACAAAATTCAAAAAACGGCTAGACTAATTAAAATGTAAAGAAACTAATTGAATAATGACATAAAAAAGTAAAAGCTGGCGTAAAAATTACACTTTTTAGACATAGGTTGAAAAATTGAAAAAAAAATAATAGAATTTTCAAGAAAATAATTAAGACTTAAAAAAAAATTTAAAAATACAAAAAAAATGTTTATGTGTAGAAAACGGTTGAAAAATGACAAAAATAACTGAAATTTAGAAAAAAATTAATAGAAAATGAGAAATATATTTATAAATGGAGTAAAAAATAAACAATTTATTACATTAATATTGAAAAATTGTATAAAATAATTGAAAAATTAACGATATAATGAAAATATGAAGAAACTAATTGAATAATTACATAAATAATTGAAAACTGATCTTCAAAAGATAATAAATTGATGACAATAATAAAAAGATTGAAGAAAATAATTCCAAAATGTCAAAAATATTTGAATATTGACAAAAATAATTGTAATTTGAAATAATAATTGATAATTGGTTTAAAAAATTAAAAATTTGAAGAAAATATTTGAAAAATTGACGAAACAATTTAAATAGTAAGAAAAATAATTATCTAATGACAAAAATAATTAAAAACTGGTGTAAAAACTAAAAATTTATAGAGATTTATATGTTGATAAAAATATTAGATGTTTGAGGAAATTTGAAATTTTAAGAGAATAATTCAAAAATGGCAAAAAAAACTTGAATATAAAAGTAATTAAAGTTTGAAGAAAATAATTGAGAAAGGCGTAAAAAATTAATAAATTCGTGACAATAATAAAAATAATGATGAAAATAATTAAAACCAGGTGTAAGAAATTTAAAAATTCGTGACCATAAAAAAAAGTGAATAAAATAATTAAAATTTGTAAAAAATAATTTTATCATGGCAAAAATAACAAAAATATGAAGAAAATAATTGGAAAATGACAAAAATAATTGAATAGTGACAAAAGCAGTTGAAAAATAACAAAAGTGAATTAAAACTTGTTTTGAAAATTTGGATATTCCTGGCAATAATTTGAAGATTGAAGAACATAATTGAAATTTGTTGAAAATAATTGAAAAAGATGTACAAAATTAATAAATTTATGAGAATAATAAACTAGGTGAGAATTATGTCCATTTCATAGACATTTCGCTTCCAAGTAAGCAAAATAATTTGCTTCCTCATAGAGGAAGCAAGAAATTAATAATATATAAGTTAATTGGGGAAGTTGTTAAAAAAAAAATTGTAATGCAAAGAATGTCAAAATATGAATTATTTTACGAATTCTTGATCAATTATAAAAGTTATATAGGTCAATCGATTCGTTTTGAGATAAGGAATATGATTTTTGTATTCATTAAGTTCTATTTTTAGCATAAAAAATTTTTTTGGCAAAAAACGATTTTTTTCGATGAAAAAAGGTGCTCAAAAAAATTTGGTTCGGTATTTTCAAAAATCCTTGTGTCCAAATTTAGATATTCATGAGCTTAATAAGTCATCCAAATTTTATTGAAATCCGTTAAAGCGTTCTCAAGATATCTTGTACACAAAGAACGCTATACACACACACACACACACACACACACACACACACACACACACACACACACACACACATACATCTGGACATTTGCTTAGGAATGAAAATTTTCGCTTTTCAGATGAAAATGAGTCGATTTAGACTATTTTTGGAAAATCGAAAATTTTAACGATCACAAAGCTTCCTCTATGAGGAAGCAAAATGATGAAAAAATGATTGAAATTTGTCGAAAAATAATTGAAAACTAATATAATAAATTTAAAAATTCATGGTAAAAAAAAGTAGAATTTTTTCATGTATTTATTAATTTACGGGTGAAAGCCCCTTCAGTATAAAATTTAAAAATTTATTTCAAGTAACAAAAAAATTAAAATTTAATACAACAAGAATAATTAGTATATATTAATAATAATTAATAGGTCGCATTCAATAATTTGAATAAAATAATAATTAAAATTTGTAGAAAATAATAATTAAAATTTGTAGAAAATGATTCTAAAATGCCAAAAATAATAGAAATATGAAGAAAATAATCGTAAAATGACAAAAATAATTGAATAAGGACAAAAGTAACTAACATTTGAAGGAATTTATTAAAAATTAACAAAAGTAGAATAGAAACTTGTGTTGAAAATTTAAATATTTCTAGCAATAATTTAAAAATAAACAAAAAATAATTAAAATGTTAGGAAAATAATTGAAAAATGACAGAAGTAAATGAAAACTTGTGTAATAAATTGAAATATTCATGACAATAATTTAAAGACTGAAGAGAATAAATGAAATTTGAAAAAATTAAATTTAGAATCGCAAAAATATTTAAAAATTGACAAAAATACTTTCGAGTTGATAAAAGTACTTTAAAAATTATTCTAAATTATTATTAAACTTCATATAATTCTATACTATAAATAAATTAGTATTACTTATAATTAATATCTCGTACAATTCAAAATAATAGAAAATTAATGCAGAACTTTAGAAATAATTGAAAATTCAAATGGAAATATAATGAGGAAAATAATAAAAATAATTGACAATTGAAGAACATAATTGAGAAATGAAAAAAAAAAATTTGAAAAAGTACAGAATATATATGAACTAAGAAAAAATAATTGAAAAAAGATAAGAACATAATTAAAAATTAAAAGAAAGAATTCAAATTTCAGATAAATAATTGAAGATTTGATGAATCATTTAAAAAATAATTTAAAAAATTAAAAATTGTTTCTTTCATTGCAAAATTACAGACACAACTGAAAATTGAAGACAATAATTGAAAATTGAAAAAATTAATTTAAAAATGATGAGAATAATTGAAAAAAAAATTTAAATTAATGAAAACAATGGAGAATTGAGAAAATCAATTATCAATTTAAGAAACTATTTACAAAATTATGAAGGTAATTTAAAATAGAAGAAATCAATGAAATGTTTATAAAACGATTTGAACATTAAAAAAAAAGAGAATTGAAATTTAAGATTAATAATTAAAATTTAAGTCAATGAAATTGAAAATAGTTAAGAAAATTAAAAATTGGAGAAAAAAATGCAAAATTATAGAAATAATTGAAATTATACTACACTATTGAAATTAAATTATCATTATAGAATAATTGAATTCTTTGTTTTAAAAAACAAAGAATAATTATAAAATTTTAGGATACTAATTGAAAATTTAAAAAATTGTAGGAAATAATTGAAAATTGCGGAAAATAATTGATAATTGAAGGAAATTGTTGAAAAATGACGTGAATAATTGAGAACAAATTTCGAAAAATGACTAGATTAATAGACAATTGAAAAAAAAATTGAAAAAATTAAACAAGAAATACTCAATTTATAGAAAATAATCGCTAATTGAGAAATTAAGAAAATTGTAGGAATAATTGGTGCAAATTGAATAAATTAAATGTGCATATGCACATTTAACAGCTGGATTAAAAATCGAAAAAATAAAAATTTTTAATTGAAGAATGGAATTGAAATTTAAAGAATTTACTTAAAAACTGAAAAAAAATAATTCAAAAAAATTGAGAACTATTGAGTATTAAGGAATTAATTGAAAAACGATAAAAATAATTGAAAATTAAAGAAAATATTTAAGAATTGAAAAAAAATAATTCAAAATTGAAGAAATAATTTGGAAATTTCAAGAAAATAATTGATAATTAAAAGAATAATAACAATATGACAAAAATAATCAACAATTGAAAAAAAAAATAGAAAAATGGTCAGAATAATCGGCATTCCAACAAATTTTTATTTTTAAATTAATGAATGTTCATAAAATTGAATGAGAATAATAATAAATTGTCAATTGAAAACTGATGATGAGAATTATGGAAAAAAAATGCGGAAAATAATTAATATTTGAAGGAAGTAGTTGCAACATGACGAGAATAATTGAAAAATTGAAGAAAATATATGAAAAATGACGAAAATAATTGTCAATTGAAAACAAAATTAGGAAAAATGACTGGATTAATAGACAATTGAAAAAAATAATTGTAAAAATTAAACAAGAAATACTTAATTTATAGAAAATAATTGCCAATTGAGAAGTTAAGAAAACTAAAGTAATAATTGGTGGAAATATTTGCACATTTAACAGCTCTGGATTAAAAATAAACAAAAATTATTTATCGAAATTATCATTATTATTACTATTTAATAGAATTTTTATTTATTAGAATTATAATCTACTCTAATTCCTAAAAACCAAGTTGCTTCTGACGAAATTTTTATAATGTCAAAAAGTTATAATTGGAAAAATTAAAAATTGTCAAAAACGAAATTATATTTAATGAAATTCTATAAAATACAGACTTTTGAATTTTAGAATTTATAATCATGCATAATTTTGGAATATTAAAAAAACTATTTTTTGACACTTTTGAACTTTCAAAACGATCCAGGAATTGGCAAAAATTCGTAGGCAAAACTAAAAAATTCCTATTCTAATGTATTTTTTAAGATTTGAAGAATTTAACTGAAAAGACGATAAAAATTACGATCTAAAATTTATGCAGATAAAAAGAGAATAATATTAAATTTTAATATTTTAAAGTCATTATAATTTAAATAAATCACAAAGGTCATATTTATCGTCATATTTTAATTTATTCAAACTTTCAATCTTCAATTACTTAAAAAAAAATCGTTTTCTGACAAAATATTTTTTCTTGGCAAAAACACAATTTAATGAATACAAAAATCATATTCCTTATCTTAAAATGAATCGATTGACCTATATAAAGTTTATAATTGATCCAAAATTCGTAAAATAATTAATGTTTTTTCATTTTTTTGCATTTAAAATTTTTATTTTATTTATAACTTCTTCCACTTTTTATTTCATAATCATAAGTTCTTCGGACATATTTTTTTTCGTCTAGTTTATTTTGATGTTTATTTAGTTAAAGGGGGATGGTAGAAGTGGGTAGTAAAATAGTTTCTTCAATTTTCAAATTTCTTTCAGATTTTTTTATCTTTTTATAAATATTCTAATTTTCTAAAATGATTTGGTGTTTTTTCGTATATTTTTCTAAGCACGTCACAATGTTCTCTTTTTTAAAATAATATTCATAACTTTTTTTAATTTCAAAGAATTTTCTAATTTTCTTCGTTGACTGTTTTCTCATCTTTTTTTTTCTATTTACATTTACCAGCTTCTTCTTAATTTTTTTATTATTACGTTTAATATGACAGTCTTATTAAAAATTAATAACTTATTTTTCAAACGAAATTTATATAATTTTGTATATAATTTTTTTCTTACTAAAAATGACACATCATATTAAATGTTTTTCTTGATATTTCCTTTCACACCAATTAACAATTTTAAATGACCAGTTATTAATTTTAATGAAGTAGCAAATCCGGGAAAATTGTTCCTACAATTCGGGAATTTAAAAATGATCATTCGCTAGACAGCCGGCAAAATATTCTTTTGTAAAATCTTTTTCGCAGAAAACTGTTTGTAGGATATTCTGTTTCTAAAAAGCATTTAACATTAGAAATGTGCCTGTAACAATATTGAGTATTCATTTTAAAAGTATTTTCTGCCATTAAAGTAGGAATTTTTTGAAAAATAAAAATTGTTAGCAATTATAAAGCGCTTACCTATAAGCATCTCATACATTATTACTCCTAAAGACCAGCAATCACAAGCTGTCCCATATCCGGTTTGCATGAAGACTTCTGGTGCTATATAATCGGGCGTTCCTACTGTACTATATGCTAATGCTCTCCTATTTCTTTTCCAACTTTCTGCTCTTCTTTTACTATCCATGGCTCCACCGCTACCACTGCCGCATGAAGTCACTGTTTAAATAAAAAAAATATCTTTATTAAAAACTACAATAATCATTTTTGGGAAAAAAGAAAAAAAAAAAACTTTCAGATTTAGGTATTTTATCTTTATTAAATAATTTCTTAACAATATTGATACAAATTATGTAGGGTAAATGTACCAATTACTGCGGTGTGAAATCCAAGCCCGGTAAAAAGATTAAATAAAAGATAAATATTCGGTTGATTTTAAAAGCACTATTGTTATCTATTGAAGTGGAAACCACTAATTAAAATATAAAAAGAAATTATGTATTTGTAAAAATAGCGAATTGATAAAAAAATATACTCTGTGTGGGTATTACTACGGGCATGCATGAATTACTGTGCCTCAATTACTGATGCGAGAATAACGTTACTATATTTCTTCTAATATTATTAATTTTTTTTTTCTTATTTCTTAAAAGACAAAAAATTCTAAAAGGAATAAGAATTTGAATCGACTGAAGTTTGAATTTAATAAAATTTGAATAGATTGAAATTCTGATAAATTTACGACTGGATTATTAGTAAATTTGAATCAAATAATATTTAAAGAGATGAAATAAAAAAAGAGAAAAAGAAACAAAGCAATGTATTGAAAAATAGGAGAAAATCTTCAAACAAAAGTTGGGACAAACTATGCAAGAATTAGAAAAAATATGAAAATAGCGAAAAATGAACTACAAAATAAACAATAGTAAGAATAAAATAAGAAAATTTAAAAAAAATATATATAAATAAATTTAAAAAATAAAAGAAACATATTTTTAAACAATTTTAACAACAAAAATTTGTTTAAATCTTAGAATCTAAAAATTTTATAAATTTGCGAAAAAATAGACAAAATGTAAAGAAAATTAAATAAATTTACATAAAAAACGAGTTAATCTAAGAATAATAAGATAAATGAAAAAAAAATTGTACTCCCTTCCCCCCTTAAATTATCAAATTAAATAAGAAAACCAATAAATTTTTCGAAATGTTATAAAACCAAAATTATATAAAATAACCTGAAATACTTTACGTAAAAAAATGTACAATACAAAAAAATATTAAAAGCAAATAAAAAAAAGTCTTCGAAAAATGATTAGCATTATAAGAAATTATATAAAAATACAAAAGAAATAATAATAAAATATTGACATTTTTTTTAAGAATAATAAATAAGAAAAAATTTAATTTTTCGATAAAATGATATATATTTAAAATTTCAAAGAAATAGAAACATGCTTATTAAATTAGAAAGTTCATTATTAATTTATAATTAATAATATAATTATTATTTAATTAAAAAAGTCATTATTCATTATTAATAAGAAGAAAATTATTAGGAAAGGAAAGAATTTATAATAAAGTTAGAAAATTTTTAAAATATCTTAAAGATTTAAATTAAGTTAAAATCAATCACAAAATAATTAATTTTTGAATTTTAAGGATGTTCGGCTCATTGACATAACCTCAAATTAAAAAATGGTTTTTCACATAAAACAAAAATATTGTTGAAATTAATTCCAACCAATTTTGAAAGATTCAGTTGGACATTTTTTAAAAAGAGTTGGATTAATTCAAAATTTGTTATGAAATAATAATTAATTAACATTTTGTGTTTTTTCTTTAAAGTTTGTGAACAATTTTAATTTTCATCAAATTTTGACAAATAATAGCTTATTTTAATCTTTAAAACATTCTCTAAAAGTATGTTGGTTGAATTTTTAAAAAAAAATTTTTGAAAAATGTATAATAGAAAAATTATATTTGTTTAATAATTTTTTAACAAAATATTATTAACAGAATCCAACAAATTGATTTGTAGAGGAGGCTTCAAAGATTAAAATGAGCTTTTATTTATCAAAATTGGTTAAAAATTACAAAAGAAAAAAAAACAATATGTTAAATAATTACTATATGTTAACAGATTTTGTATCAACCTAATTTTTTTGAACAAAATGTACAACTGTGTCTTTCCAAATTGAATGAAATCAATTTTAAAAATATATTTATTTTTTGTGAAAAGTCATTATTTAGTACAAAGTTATGTCAATGGGTTGAACATCCTTAACTGTTAAATTTTGAAATAATTGTAATTTAAAACTTTGAACAGATTAAAGTTTGGGATCAAAAGTTTTTTAAAGTTTTTTTTTACAAATTCCCAGTTTTCGTGAAAAATATTATATTAATATATAATTGGGGCATTCGCAGTAATAGGTAAATTTACCCTAATTTAATGAAAAAGAAATTATAAATAAAGTGAAAGAAAAATATATTCAGATTGAAAACCTCCATTTTAATTATTAATTATCAAAATCTATAATTCGTAAAATAGAACTTTTATTTTCTCAGCTTATACAATAAAATACAAATTAAAAGAAAACTTACTGAAATCGGACGGTTTTGCTTGACTGAGGTCTCTGTAGAAATCAGTTCTGTGTGACTTTTTTAAACCCGTGCAGAGACCGAAGTCGGATAATTTTATGTGACCCCGTGCATCCAACAGTAGATTATCTGGCTTGATATCCCTTAAAATTTCACAAAATTAACCTAATTTCAATAAATTACAAATAACATAAAACTTTTTTCAATTACCTCTTTTTTATGAATTTCATACTAATGTCGTTGTAAAAACTAAACGATTTAATTTTTTTTTTAATATTCGTAATTCCCACAAAACAATGTCAATTTGACTCGAACAATTAATTTTTTAATTATAAAAATTCAACACTAGTATTAAAAAATAAATTAAAATTTCTTTTCCCTCAACTCAAAAACCTTGACGAAAGTACCGGATTGAATTTCATTCAATTTGAAAAAATTTTAATCAGTATTTTTCCGAGGGAGTCCGATATTTGTTTCCAAGCTAATCAATCTTTATCCGAATTTAAAAATATAAAATTTGTGAAAATCATTGCAAATTAAAACAAATAATTATAAATTGACGAACGAAATTAAATTTTGAGATAATACATGAAAATTTTTGAAATTAATTGAAAAATAATTAATATATGTAATTAAGAGGTGGAGAAAATAATTGCAAAAAGATAAAAGAAAATAAAAATTGAAAAAAATAATTGAAAAATGAGAGATAAATAATTATAAATTTAGGAATTTAATTGAGGAATAGTAAAAATAATTAAAAAATTGAACAAGTTGATTGGAAACATGATAACAATAATAATTTTAAATTGAAGAGAATTATTAAAATTTGAGAAAAATATTTTAAAATCTAGGCAATTAATTGAAGAATAATGGAAATAATAACAAATTCGAGAAAATATTTGCAAAGTAATAAAAATAATTAAGAACTGAAGAAAATAATTGTAATTTGTGAAAAATAATAGAAAAAATTACAATATATATTTGTAATAATTGGAAATTAAAGATAATTATTGAAATTTAGGGAAAAAAACTGAGAAAATTACAGAACTTATTTGATTGAAGTGATTGAAAATCGAGAAACATGATTTTAATACTTGAAAAATAGAACTAAAATTTAAAAACAATAAAAAAAAATATTTGTAAAATGATTATAACGGAAAACGATGAAAATAGTGAAACTAACAATAAAATTAAATTAATAAGTAATGAAACTAATTTGATATTAAAGCAAATAATTAAAAATCAAGAAATTTTATTTGAAAAAATTAAAGAAAATAATTGAAAATTGCGGAAATTGAATTTAAAATTTAGAGGAAAAATTGAAAAATAATTAGAAACTGAAGACAATTTTTGAAAAATGATCAAAATAGTTGAAAATTGCAGTAAATAATTGAAACCATAATAAAAAATTGGAAATTTTGACGTTTTTTTTTATGTGTTTTATCTTTTTTTCAATTTTCATACTTCAAAAAATAATTTTATCAGGAAATTTGTATGCTTACATATAAAATTAGAGATTCGACATTGTGTTGCCATTGATATTTTGTTTAATTTTTACAGAAATTAACGTTTTTAATAAATTTCTTTTTATTTCTTTAAAACTAAAAGTTAATCGGATAAAAACTGATTGGCTCGGAAACAAATTTCGGAATGCCTCTGAAAAAAATCTGATTAAAATTCAACCCTACACTTTCGTCAGGGAACTTTAAAAAGTGATGGAAATGTTAGAAATACAGACAAAAATTGTTAATCCAACGATATTAGTCGATATAATAATATAAATATCTTTACCTATGAATGAAACCTAATTTGTGAATGGAGTCGATTGCCAATGCCGTTTCAGCAATATAGAATTGTGTGCATTCTTCAGAAAGAGTGTCTTTTTTCATGAGAAGCGTCATCATATCGCCTGTAAAAAAAAAGAAAAGAAATAAAAAATACATGAAATCTTTAAGTAAACTGATGTGAAATGTTTTCGAAAGGTCGTCACGTTTTAAAAGGAAGGAGCAAAGAGGCCGACTTTCTGAAACGTGAGTTACATTTATGAAGATATTAAAAATGCAAAATGAGGGACGAGCAATTTCCGGAATTTTTTTTTTGCTGAATATTTTCTCTCACGTGTATATAAAATAAAAAAATAAAAAAACACAAAACTTTTTTTCAACAAATTTTTTTTTTGCAAAAATTAAGCCACATTTTTATTTATTATCCCGATGAAGTTAATTTTTTGATAAAATGTAATTTTGAAAAAACATAGATCGTTAAAAAGAGGAATTTTTTTCAAACTGGAATTAAAAAGAAATTATTCAATTGGATAATGAAAAAAAAATTACGAGTTTCTTTTTTAAATATAAGTAATCTGAAATTTTTAGTTACAGTTTGTCTGAAATTGCTCAAAAATAAAAAGAAATAAAAAAAAGTCTTTTTGAAAACTCGGAAAAATTGAGAAACCTTGAACAATCTAAGAAAAAATGTTGAGCAGTCTTGAAATAGAAAAAACATTTTTAAGAACTAAAAAAGTAGAAAATTTATTAAAAGGTCAAAAAATGATTTTAAAAAATTATGAAAAAAAAGAAAATTTGAAAAAACTCTCGAAATTTAAGCTTCAATAATTTAAATCTTAATCAGGGTGTCTACTAATTTCGTCCCACAGAATTCCCGGTCATTTCCCGGTTTTTCCCGGTTTTTGTTCCTATTTTTTTCTCTTGTTGACTTCAAATTTATTTTAAGTATAAATAGACCTACAAATGGCTACAAAAATTAAAGATAACAGTTGATAATTGAAGAAAATAATTGAAATTCAAAGAAAATAATTGAGAATTGAAGAATTAAATATTAAACTTAACAAAAAATAATATATAGAATTAAAAGAAACAATTAATAATGAAAAGAAATAATTCATAATGAAAAGAAATAATTGAACAATGACAAAGATATTTGAACAATTAGAAACAAAATTAAAAAAAAAAGTAAATATTAATCTACAATTGAACAATAATTAAAAAAATTGAACAATGGTTATTAAATTCAAAGAATATAATTGAAAATTGGTCAACTAGATAGAAAATAAAAAAAAATAATTTAAAATTTAAGTTAATAATTTAAAATTGAAGAAATAGATTGAAAATTAAATAATGAAATTGAAATCGGAGAAGCACAGAATTATTGAATATTAAAAAAATAACAATTGAAAATTGAGAAATAAAATTGAAATTCGAATACAATAATTGAAAATTAAAGAAAGTTACAAAAAAATTGGATTGAAAAAAGAAGAAAATAATTTATAATTTAAAAAAAAAAAAATGGAAAATGCCAGGAATTATTTAATATTGAAGAAAACATTAAAAATTGAAGAATAGAATTGTTATTTGAAGAAATTAATTGAGAATTGAAGAAAATAATTGAAAAATAAAATTGAACAATTAAATTGAAAATAGAAGAAAATAATTGAAAATTGAAGGAGGTTTTGAAATATGAAATAAATAACTGATAGTTGAAAAAAAATAATTAAAAAAAAGCGAGATTACTGAATATTGAAACAAGCAATTGAAAATTAAACAAAATAATTAAAAATTAAAGAAAATAATTGAAAATTGAAGAAAATAATTGTAAATTTAAGAAAGTATTTAAAAATTAAAGAAAATATTTAAAAACAGCAGAAAAATTTAGAAATCGACGGAAATAATTGCGAATTCATGAAAATAATTTAAAAATTATCAATTTAAACAAAAATTGAAAGAAAAACATAATATAAAGTAGCTGAGAATTGTTAAATATTGAAGAAAATTGAGAAGAAATTGAGAAATTGAAAGAAATATGAAGAAATAATTTGAAATTGAAGAAAATAATTGAAATTTAAGAAAAAAATTTGGAAATTTAAGAAAATAATTGAGAATTTAAAAAAAAATCATTGTAAAAAGCCTAGAGTTTAATATTGAAAAAAACAATTGAAAATTAAAGAATGGAATTGAATGTCGAAAATTATAATTGAGAATTAAAGAAAATAATTTAAGAATTGAACAATGGGATTGAAAGTAGAAAAAAATAATTGATAATTGAAGAAAAAAGAAATTGAACAACCCAGGAATTATAGAATTTGATGAAAACAATAACAAAAATGTAGAAAATAATTTGAAATTGAAGAAAATGTGATTTTATGAAAATTGTTGAATAATAATTGATGAATTGAATTTAAGTTTCAAAAACATAATTCATAATTGAAAAAAATTTTTAAAAAAAACCGACAATTATTTATTACAGAAGAAAATAATTGAAAATTGGGGGAGTTATTGAGATGTGAAGAAAGTAATTAAAAATTGATGAAAATAATTAAAAATTGAATCAAAATAATTGGCAATTGAAAAACGTAATTTAGCGTTGAAGAAAATATGTAAAAATTGATTAAATTAATTGAAAATCGTAGAAACTATTTCAGAATTAAAGAAATTAATTAGAAATTGATGAAAATAATTCAAATTTGAAGAAAATAGTAGAAAATCGAAGATAGAAATAATTTGAAATTGAAGAAAATGTGATTTTATGAAAATTGTTAAATAATAATTGATGAATTGAATTGAAGTTTAGAAAACATAATTGATAATTGAAAAAAAATATTGAAAAAAGCAGAGAATTATTGATTATAGAAGAAAATAATTGAAAATTAGAGGAGTTATTGAGATGTGAAATAAATAAATGATAATTGAAAAAAATAGTGGATAGAAGTCGAGAATTATTTAATATTGAATTAAATAATTAAAAATTGAAGGAAATAATTGAGATCTGAAAAAAATAATTAGAAATTGATGAAAATAATTGAAAATTGAATTAAATAAATGGCAATTGAAAAAAATAATTTAGAGTTGAAGAAAATAATTAAAAATTGATTAAAATAATTGAAAATCGTAGAAAATATTTCAGAAGTAAAGAAATTAATTAGAAATTTATGAAATTAATTGAAAATTGAAGAAAATAATTGTCAATTGAAGAAAATAGTAGAAAATTGAAGAAATAAATTGAAAATTAATGAAAATAATTTAAAATGGAAGAAAATAATTGAGAAGCGTAGAAAATAATTGGAAATTGAAGAAAATAATTGAAAATTGAAAAGAATAACTGTCAGTTGATGAAAATAATTGCGAATTTCTGAAAATAGTTGAATAATTGAAGCATTTAATTAAAGCTTCAAGAACGTAATCGATAATCGAAAAAAAATATAGAAAAAAGCCGAGAATTATTGATTATAGAAGAAAATAATTGAAAATTGGAGGAGTTATTGAGATGTGAAATAAATAAATAATAACTGAAAAAAATAGTCGAAAAAAGTCGAGAATTATTGAATATTAAATTAAATAGTTAAAAATTGAAGGAAATAATTGGCAATTGAAAAAAATAATTTATAGTTGGAAGAAAATAATTAGAAATTGATTAAAATAATTGAAAATCGTAGAAAATATTTCAGAATTAAAGAAATTAATTAGAAATTGATGAAAATAATTGAAAATTGACGAAAATAATTGGCAATTGAAGAAAATAGTAGAAAATCGAAGAAAATAATTGAGAAATGAAGAAATCATTTGGAATTAATGAAAATAATTCAAAATTTAAGAAAATAATTAAAAATTGTAGAAAATAATTGGAAATTGAAGAAAATAATTGAAAATTGAAAAAAATAATTGTCAGTTGAAGAAAATAATTGTGAATTTCTGAAAGTAGTTGAATAATTGAAGAATTGAATTAAAGCTTCAAGAACGTAATCGATAATTGAAAAGAAAATATTGAAAAAAACCGAGAATGATTGAATATCGAAGAAAATAATTGATAATTGAAAGCACACAATAGTATTGCCCATAACTATATAAACTATTATACAATGTACGGTCTAATAAAAAACTCAAGTTCTATCTACATTTTTTCATAATAATTTGACTTTTTCATGTTTAATGTCTCTTTCATTGTTTCTGCGGTATTGTTAGCGTTAAGAAAAAAAGATAGTAGACAAACATCTATATTTTATGAGAATATTTTATATTATATTTTAATTTTTAATGTATATTTTTTATTTTTCAATTGCATAATTGACGCATAATTACACAAAAGTTAAACGCATAATCAGATTGGTTCAAAATGCATAAAGTTATTATCTTTATTTATAAAACAAATTGATATATTAGTCAAATTTATTAGCCCAGAAAGAAAATTCCCGGTTTGACGGAAAATTCCCGATTTTTCCCGTTTAGTAGACACCCTGTTAATGCACTTTTCAAATAAATCTGTTATAAAATTATATATATAAAAAAAAGAGTAAAACTAAAATTTTCACTTTCAATTTAAATCTTAATTTAAATTTCAACATTAAATATCCAATTGAAATTTTATCATTAAATTTTGAAGTAAATTTTAATTTAAATTTAAACAATAACATTAAATATAAGACTAAATTTTGTAATTAATTGATTATTGGATTAAATTTGTGAAAATTAGAATTTTTGATTAAAAAAAAGTGTCAATTTCGAGATCTTTCTGCCTGGATTGTAATACTTTCTAAAAGTAATGAGTTCTAATGCTCCAGTGACTTCATGAAACGAATAATTTTTGAATTTCTCACCTCCAGGTAAAAACTCCATAATAAGATAGAGATTAATTGGATCTTGAAAGCTATAGTACATTTTAACAACCCACTGATGATCTGCTTCGACTAGCACGTCTCTTTCAGCTCTGACATGGGCAACTTGTTCCTTTTCGAGCATGTCTGCTTTCCTCAGGATTTTCATTGCATAAACATGTCCAGTGTCTTTTTTCTGGACCAATCTCACCTATTAAACAAAACGAAAAACAAACGAGTTAATAAAGTTTCTACTGCCAAGCACTTTTTAAATTTAACAACATTTCTAGGCCAAAATTTTCATTTATCCAGAACAAAAAAAGCTCAATGCAAACATTTTATTCTTCTACAATATTGTAAATAGCTTTTTGCAAGAAAAGATTAATATCCTCTCTTTGCTATGCTTCATAAGCTAAATAGAATTTCTACTCGGTTAACTTGTCATCGTAAATTTAAATTTTGTTGTCTTTAGATTTTTTTTTTAGATCACCAATTTTTCATTTTTAACTTTTGTCATGAAAATTAATTAAGGGTTTTTTTGCTGAAAAATTTTCTGCGCAAAAAAGAAATTTTTCCCAAAATAGTGAATTACAAAGAAAAGAAGAAAATCAGGAATTACCCGGGAAATTAATTATTATTAAACCGGGGGAAAAAATAATAAAAAGTTGAGGAAATAAATTGAAAATTTAAGAATTAAATTAAAATTTGAAAAAATAATTGATAACTGGAACAAAAATTTCAAAATGACGAAAATATTCGACAATTGAAAAAAAAAAGAATGTTAAGATTAATACACAACCGAAAAAAATAATTAAAAAAAACAAAGAATAATTATAAAATTTGAAGATAATAAGTGAACTTTGAAAAAATTGTAGAAAATAATTGAAAATTGCGGAAAATAATTAATAATTGAAAGAAATAGTTGAATTGAAGTAATTTGAAGAATGACGAGAATAATTAAAAAATTGATGAAAATATGTAAAAAATAACGAAAATAACTGTCAATTGAAAATAAAATTCGAAAAATGACTAGATTAATAGACAACTAAGGAAAATAATTGAAAAAATTAAACAAGAAATATTAAATTTAAAGAAAATAATTGCAAATTGAAAAATTAAGAAAATTGAAAAAAATAATTAAAAATTGATGAATGCAATTTAAATTTATAGAATAAACTTAAAAATTGAAGAATAGAATTAAAATTATTTTAAACATTAACTATTATATAAAAACTTTTAATTATATAATTTTTTTGTGTAGGTATTAAAGCTTCTATCAGTCCAAATTTTGAAAATGATAATTTTGACTATAATTTGAATCAATGAAAATTGGGAATAATGGAATTTGAAATTAGGCGTTATTTAGATTTAAAATAAAATTAATTTGTGAACAGTTGAAATGTTTAGTTATAATATTTAGGATTATAAAAACACAAGGTTTGATTAAAATTTAGATAATAATTAAAGCCTGAATCAATAAAAATTTGAACTTATATTTCAATTTAATTTAATTTCAATTTAAACTTCTACGCATAAACATTTTAAGTAATTTTTGTATTGATAGAATTAAATTTTAATTCACTAAAATTTTAGCATATCGAAATGTCAGTTCGATATTTTAGAGTAAACTATATTTTTTAATAATCTTATTTTCTGTAAACGCAGTTAAATTGATTCTCATCAAAATAGACTATAATTTTAAATTGATCTCTTTATCTATTTTTTAATTAGGAATTAAATAAGTTTAATAATAAAGACTTTAAAAACATTCGATTGGCTCTAGCTTTTAAACTACAAAGCTTTAAAGATAACAAAAAGTGCGTTTTTGGCATTTTTGGACCATTTGTAAATTACAGGGTGTCTACCAAAACATGATTTTCAAATTCCCGGCAAATTCCCGGTTTTCCCGGATCTAAAATCACATTTTTCCCGGATTTCTTTTATGTATGATTAATAGCTATAATATTAAAATAGTTAAAAAAAATTAAGTGCGCAACATATAAGTTTTTAAGGTAAAATTGATCTTTTAAGAAAATAATTCCAAAATGGCAAAAATAATAGAAATTTGAAGAAACAAAATAAAAGATGACAAAACTAATTAAAAGTTAAGTAAATAATTAAAAATTTGAAGAAAAGACTTGGAAAATGACAAAAATAATTGAAAAATGGAAAACAAAATAAAAATTTGATGTCAATACATAATTAAGAAATTGGAGAAAAAAATTGACCATGAAAGAAAATAATTAAATAATTGAAACATCATAAAATTGATAGAAATTTCAACAAAAAAATTCTTAAAAATGATAAAAATAATTAAAATTAAAAAAAAAATTGAGAAATGACAAAAATAATTGAAAATTATAAAAGTAATCAAAAAATGGAACAAATAGTCGAGAAATGACAAAAATAATTGAACCTTGAAAAAAAATGAAAGATGATAAAACTAATTTAAAATTATGTAATAAATTTATGATTAGAAAAAAAGACGTAAAAAATGACATAAATAAAAACAATTGAAAAATGGAGAAACAAAATAAAAATTAGAAATCAATAATTGGAAAATTGAAGATAAAAATTGACGTTTTAAGAAAATAATTAAATAATGACAAAATAATTGCAAAATCCCAAAAAATTTGAAATTTGAAGAAAATACTTGAAAAATGATAAAAATAATTAAAATTAAAAACGAAAAGCAATTGAGAAAAATAATTGAAAAATAAAAAAATTAAATGTAAATTAAAGTAAGAAATTAAAGAATCCATGACAATAATTTAAAGATATAAGTAAATAAGTTAAATTTGGAGAAAGTAATAAAAAAATGTCGGAAATATTGATAATACTTGAGAAATGACTGAATTATTTGAAAATTTTAAAAGCAATTAAAAAACGAGAAAAATCATTATAATAGGAAAAAATAATTGAGAAATAACAAATAGATCAGAAATTTGAAGAAAATAATTGAGAAATCACAAAAAATTTAAATTTGAAGGTAATATGTGAATAATAACAAACATAATAAAAATTTGAGACAAATAATTGAAAAGTGACAAAACTAATTAAAAATTAAGTAAAAAATAAAAAATTTGAAGAAAAGACTTGAAAAATGATAAAAATAATTAAAATTTGAAAAGAAATTGAGAATTGACAAAAATAAATGAAAATTGAAGTAAGAAATTAAAAAATTCGTGACAATAATTTAAAGATATAAGAAAATAAATACAAAATTTGGAGAAAGTAATAAAACTACGTCGAAAATATTGACAATAATTTAGAAATTACTAAATTAAGTGAACATTCTTAAAAAACAATTAAAAAATTAAAAAAATAATTGAAAATAGGAAAAAATAGTCGAGAAATGACAAAAATAATTGAAATTTGAAGAAAGTAAATTGAGAAATTACAAAAAATTTAAATTTGAAGATAATACATGAAAAATAACAAAAATGATAAAAATTTGAGATATATAATTGAATAATGGCATGAATGATTGATAACTGGTGTAAATAATTAAAAGAATGTATAATTGAAAAAAAAATTGTCAATTGGTGTAAAGTATTTAAAAATTATTGATACATAATAATAAAATTATTGAAGAAAATTGCTGAAATTTGAAGAAAAAAATTGAAAACTGTGTAATAAATTGAGAAAATGATGACCATAAAAAAAGCTTGAAAATAATTATTGAAATTTGATAAAAATAATTTTTAAAATAGAAATATGCAGAAAATAATTAAAAAATGATAAAAATAATTTAAATTTGATGGAAAAATTGAAAGACGACGAAGGTAATTGACAATACTGGTTTAAAAATTAAAAATTTGTAGACATTAATTAAAAATTGAAAAAGTAATTAAAATTAGAGGAAACTAATTAAATAATGTCAAAATTTATTGAAATTTGAAGAACATAAGTGTATATAATAATAATAGATAATTTTTATTTTACTAAGAAAGTGAGAAATGTAATTTTTTTTAAAGTCATGAATTACCACCGAGTAACAATAAGTTTGAAGTGAATTTGAGCAATTTTGCAAAATATGTCCGCCAAATTGGATCCGCCATTTTGAATTTTGAAAAATTGGTAAATCTGATATCGTTTCCACAATCAGAGACTTCGAAAACGAGTAATAATTACCCTGTGTAAAACGATCTTGAGACGCAATGAAAGAGTCTACATAGGATTAAATGAAACCCTAAACTTTGTCCTTTAAGATCCTAATTTAAAAAATTAGGTGCGAGGTGTGCCAGGTACGTCTGTGCCTGGCACTAGGCACAGACGGTGATTGTTTATCACCTTTCAAAACAAAGTTGCAGACGACGGAGATACAGGGGTGGGCAGATGAGACCACCACTTCGCCGCACAACAGAGCTCGGTCACTCACGATTGCTACGTAACGGCGACGGATCTCGGCGTAACTTTGAACTTGGAACGATTGTGTCCCTGGCTTGTCGAACATTCCAGTTCTGCTGTGCATTATTAGCACTTTATGTCATTAGACAATTATTAAAGATTTCTAAAATTTAATATACAAATATGTCTGATCGAGAAACAATCCGGTTGCGTATACCCATAGCAGGTGAGCTCCTTTAATAATTAATTGAATTTGTCTTTGTTGGAGTCGGTTCTCCGACCAAAAATTTGTGTAAAATCGAGTCAGTGTTCAGTACGCGTCTTTCGTAATGGCTGTGCCATGCGGCCGACTATTTTTGTAATCCTTTCGATGCATCAAAAAAATAAACATAATATGAAAGAATGCGTCATAGTAGATAAAAGGTCCGATTGATTGTTCGCATATTCTGTTATTTGGGAAGTATTAAAGCTTTATTTTTAAACAAATTTAAAAAGATCTTGAGCTGCGAGCGTCAAGCTGATGCATTGGCGGTTCGCATGCAAAAAGCTGTTCTTCTGAACTCCCTTAATCTTACTTTCTTTCCAGGACAGATGGAGCAAAAGCCGATAAGAGTAAGTAAAGCAAGAAGGTTGTTTTAGTTAGGTATTGCCACAAGAAATGGTCGAGTCTCACACGAACATGTGCGTAAATGCATTTATTACACTCCTAAACTTGTTTTATAAAAAAAAAAAGAAAACAAACAATTGGTACTCAGTCGTTCAAATACATTCAAGTATCAAAACTGTCTCTTTTCAAAAGAAGAACAAATAAAACGTTACCTCGCCAAAAGCTCCTCTCCCAATAACTTTGAGAGGTTCAAAATCCTCGACACCGAGTCTAGATCGCTTCAGGCGAAGAAATTCAGTTTCCTTTTGAGCATGCTGTAACCTCTTCTCCTGTTTTTGCTGCTCGGAAAGTCCTTCATCCTTTAAAGACTCTTCTAATTTTGCGAGTCTCTGCTTTCGTTCAATGTGTTGAGCTATTAAATTGCTATAATAATTTTCCAGAGTTACCTGTCAAGAAAGATGAAAAGCAATTAGATTTTAAGCTCAATATTTGACTGATATGTATACAGTAACGTTCTTAGTCTAATCTATAGTAAATTCCCGATCTGAAACTTTGACATTGAGTCAAAAATGTGTTATTCATTTAATATAAGAAAAAAAGATTAAAGATAATAACTTTTTTATTTTTCATAAAATCGGTAGATTTTTAATAGCTTATATAGATAAAAAATGACGCGTGGAACACAATAAGCAGACGACCGACACTGGACGGATACTTTGCGCATGCGCAACCTAACCGAGCATGCGCACTACATCAGTCAGTGCCGGTCGTCTGCTTATTGTGTTCCACGCGTCATTTTCGATCTAAATTATAAAAAAATCTACCGATTTTATGAAATTGACTCAAATTTTTTTGTGGAAAAGCGGTGGAATCGCGCTCTTACATCAAGCAAAAGACGATTTAATGTTTCTTATTCAAAGAAAGGAAAAAAAACTTACTTTGGCTTTCGTTGCCTTATCCAGCGTGTGTCCACTAAATCTGATCGTACTTTCTGTAGCGGCCATATCCAGTACTCCTGAAACAATAAATAATAATGACATGTTAAATATTATATCATACTCTAGAACTATGTTTACATTGAGACACAGGAATTTTTGAAAATTATACCAATTTTTTGGTATAGGCAAAATTTGTCCGTAACTTTTCTCTTAAAATATTGGATATTTTGTCACGAAATTTTATAAAATTGCTTAAAAGATCATTAAGAATGTCTCTCTAGTCCTAGTTTATTAAATTTTGACTCAAAATTAATTTTTAAACAATTTTCCAAAATTTAGACAAATTTGGGTGAAAGAGATTAGAATTGCAAAATTCTCGGTAATTTAAAATCCGGTTACTTTCTCGAGAATATAACAGAGAATATTCTGCTTCCAGAGAATTTATGAGAATTTTCTATGTTTGAATGAACTCCACTATTTTGAAACGTAAACAATTTATTAAAATAAAAATGGATAGATAACAAAATAATTATCATTACAAATTAAGTTTAAATCTATAAAGTGTAAAAATTGTTACTGAATATAACAATTATGAACAGTGTTTTATATAAATTATAAAAATTGTAAATTCTTATACCTAACGAGATTAAATTAAAGATTTAAATACAATATTTAAAAAAATAATGACAAATCTTGCAAAATAATTGAAAAAAAAAATAATGAACACGATAAAAATTGACGAAAGTATTTTAAAAAATCATAGAAATGTTTTAAAATTAAAGAAAATAATTTAAATTTGAGAAAAATACTTTAAACTCTTAGATTTTTTTTTTAAATTAGAGAAAATAATTGAAAATTAAAAAAAAAGAAATGATTAAAATGGAGATAAATAATTAAAATTTTAGAAAATTAATTCAGAAATGATGAAAAGTAATAAAAATTAAAGAAAAAAATTATATAAATAATTGAAAACTGAAAAAAAATTAAAATTTGAGATAATAATTGAGAAAATTACATAATATATTTTAAATAAAAGAAAATTAAAGAAAATTTCAGAAAAATATTTGACACTTTTAGAAGTTCATTGCAAAAAAAAAAGAGAAGAAAATAATTAAAAATTAGAGAAAATAAATCAAAAAAGACAAATATAATTTAAAATTAAAAAGAACAATTTTTAGTTAAAGAGAAATAATTGCAAAAAATATAGAATATAGGTACATAAAATACAAGAAAATCGTAGATGTAATTGAAAATTAAATAGGCAAATGAAAATTTTAGATAAATAATTAAAAACTTTTTGGAAATTATGAAAAAGAACGAAAGTAATTGAAAATTAAATGAAATAATTGAAATATCACATAGTTTAAAAATTGAAAATAGTGAAAAGAATTAAAAATTATTACAAATTGAAGAAAATAATTTTAAAAAATAAGAATAATTAAAAATTGCGGAAAATAATTGAAAAAGGATTTTAAAATTTGAAACTTAAAGAAAATAATTGAAATATGATAAAAACAATGACAAGTTGAAAAAATTAATCAAATTTGAAATAAATAATTGAAAAAATTGCGGAGTTTTTTCAAAATTTTGAAAAGATCCGTTTGTATGGATTCAACGTCAGAATGAAATATATTATGAAATAAAAATAAATAAATAAATAAAATAAAAAAAAAATTGAATTTGAGAAAAAAAATTGAAAATCTAAGAAATTAATTGAAAAAAAATTAGAATAATTAAAAATTGACGAAAACAATTGCAATTTTGAGAAAAATACTTAAAAATATTAAAAAATAATTTTACAAAATGAGTATAATAATTAAGAATTTAGGAAAATAATTGAAAAATGATGAAAATAATTTAAAATTGAAAAAAATAATTGTAATATGATGAAAATAATTTAAAATTTTATAAAATAATTGAAAAATGGTTTAAAAAGTTGAAAATTGAAGACAATAATCTAAATTTGAGATAATAACTGAAAATTTAGGAAATTAATTGAAAAATAATTAAAAGATGGAGAAAATAATTGTAAAATGATAAAAAGAAATGAATATTGAATAAAATAATTGAAAATTGAGATTAAAAATTGAAGATAATAATTGCAAAATGAAAATAATAATGGTAAATTAAAAGAAATTAATTTCATTTTGCGATAAATAATATAAAATTTAGGAATAAAGAATTGAATTGAGTTAATGTCGAGGGAAACATAATTAAAATTGAAAAAGTGATTGAAAAAATTTTAAAAAATAATTGTAATTTTCGGAAGGTAGATTTAAGACTAAGGGAAAAAGTGAAAAACAGTGAAAATAATTAATAATTGCAGAAAATAATTAGAAAATGATAAAAATAGTTGAAAATTGTAGTTTAATTAATTAAAATCATAAGAGAAAAGAATTATTAAAAATTTCATCAATTTATTTTAGACTTTTTTTTTTGGCAAATTACAATTTTTGAAATCCTTGCGCCAGATTGTGGAAAATTAATAGAAAAGCGAGAAAAACATTATCGATAGAAAATAATTAAAATTGCGGAATTAATTCATTTTCAAAAATTTTAATTTTTTCTAGAATAAAAAGTCTAAACTGGTCAAAATTTTCATGTTTGTTCTGGTCATTAAACATTATATAATTTAAGGTCCTAAGACTCCTAAATTTTAATAAAAATAAAAATGGCACCCCCAATAAGCAAAATAAATTTTGAAGTGTTGACGAAATAACCGAATCCATTCCAGAACGTATTAAGAAGACACATTTTTTTATTATGCCAAATCATGATAAATGTATTATAAAGACAGAAAATTGATTTAAAAATTGGTACAGAATATTTCATTTTAATTTAACACATTTTCCCTTGACTTTTATGAAGATGTCTATCTTAGGGCCACTTTTTTATAAAATCAAAAATTTTACCAATTCGAAAAATGCTTAAAAATATTTTTGTAGTAAAAATAAAAATTTCTCTCTGTGATAAAAATATATCTAACATATTGCACTTTCGTTCGGCATATTACATTTTATTAGGTATTTATTTATTGGGGTTGAATAATAAGAGTAATTGTTATTATTAATATTGTTATTATTATTATTATTATTATTATTATTATTAAATTTAATTACACTTTCTTTTCTTTTTGAAATGTTTGGCATTTATAAAAGTAGGGGTCGTGTATAGATCTGAACCTCAATTTTGTTTTTAGCAAAATAAAAAGAATGAAAGTCGATACTCATATGGCTTTTGTTTCAGGGACGAAATTAAATCTCTATACTTACTTAGTTTTTATTTCTGAGACGAATTGAAAGTCTCCGGTTATTTTATTTTCGTCACTATAAGCAAAATGAAAGTCTATTCAGTTTAGGTTTCCGGAACTAGCCATACGTATCTTCAAACTCAAATATTGGAATGATTATGCAATGTTATTTATATAATAATAATAATAATAATTTTCTACTAGTTAGTATTTATATTTATACTATTTATATACATAGCTATTTATATATCTATTAGCTAAAAAAGCACTATAAACCTTTTCGATTGATCATTTAGTGTTTAATTAATATTTCAATAAGGGGTTAAAATATTAAACAATTATCAATTCTATAAACTACATGAAGAAAATAATTTATTTATAATAACTTTATAATTTACATTAATTAATGTAAATAAATGTACATTTACTTCAACTCAGTGTCAAAGAAAAAAACCAAATAGAGATTTTTTCACTTAAGGTTTAAAGGGAAAATTAACTATGGACAAGTATAAAATTAGATTTGGAGTAATAAAGAAAATAAAACTATTTTCTAAACTTAATTTAACAGTAATCTTAAGTATGTACTAATTATTAAAACTATTTTTAAAGTATGAAAGAGATTAACACTGCGGATACAAAAATTACGAAATACGAAATTTATTGGGGATATGCCCATATCCTTGGTTCGCATTTAAGAATAACTTGCGCCTTCGTAGGTCAACTATTCGAGCACTTTTTCCTCGAAAGAATATTAATATTTTTTATTTTTTTTATTAAATTCGAGAATTTATTATTTTCTTTTTTATTGAGAAACCTCATTTTAGAGACCAGGTAAAGAAAGAATGAAAAAAAAAGTTTTCACTTTCATATTATGTATTTAAATAAGTATTCTTAGCATTTTATCATTATCAGACTATTATCTCGTGCATAAAAAGTCTAAACAGTTCAAGTATAGAAATGTGTACGCGCTTAAAGCAAAAAAGTTCAAACTTTTATAATAATAAATAATACGTTTTTTGCTTTGTTTTTAAAACAATAAGGAAGTTGGTTAGATATCAGAATATAAAGAACAAAATTAATAATATAATAATAAAAAAGAATTTTAAAATGTTTCATAAAACAAATTTCTTAAAACAAAACTTATTTCAATAGTTGTTTATAAAAAATTAACTTATAAGGAGATTGACTTAAAAACCGTAATGTTTAAATAATGAAAAAATAATTCAATCTCTAATGAAACTAATTTAAAAAAAAATGGAATGAATCGCTAATAACTGAATAATTAATTGAACTTACAGTATAACTTGTATTACTTAATGTCTGAACATTTGATTAAATTAATAAATGATTGACTAAATGATAAAAAAAAATCTCTAATATCAACAACAACAACAAAACAGAATTATATAAAAAAAATCCCTAGTGAATAAAATATTTCTTCACAAGAATAATATTATAATACTTCATATCATTATTTTCACAAACTTTGATCAACTGAACTTAAGTTGGCATTGTCATTTATGAAATGCTATTTCGTGATATTCTAAACATCTATATGCAAAAAAATAGATCGATATTAGTCGACGACAAATTGCAAAATAAGCAGAAAACTAAAAGAAACCTTTCATTGCACATGTCGCGTAAGGACACATTTTTTGAATGTGTAAGAAATTGCTAAAACATTGTAATTACTTTGAACAAGTTTTTGTACATAGAAAATAAATGTTTGTCAATATTATTAAAAAAAAAATAAGTAAATTTCTGCACTATTATACAAACTATGGCAATATTTAAGTATTACAATGAAGGGGCAAGTTTTTTAAAAAATTTTCCCTGAAAATGTAGTACCAAAAATTTGGATCGATTTAAAAATGTAAATCGGAAATATTACCTTGCACCCTGTCTATTGAAAGTTTCGCTTTATTAGGCGATTGATAAATTCATTTCACACTATTTCTGCACTCGTGGAGCTTAGGTGCAAGTGTCACTGTGCACAAGTAGGTAGGTGTCCAATTTTAGCTGAAGACATTACTCGCGTTATACCCGCGTGCACTCTCAAACGACTAGAGGAAGTACATTGCCATTTAAAAATTTTAAGAAATAGCTAATTTTTAATAATAAACAAAAATAATAATAATAAACAAATAAATAATAAAAATAGCCAAGAATCTCAGACTGTCATTTTCAGTGGTGGAAAAGTGGAAAAAATAGCTGAAAGTTTACATTTTAACGAAATGAGAAAAACAATGAATATTGCTCTGTATTGGCACACGAAATCGTCGACCATGAAGAAAACACTGTGCCTAGTGCCTACGTAGTCCTATGCGCGAAACGAATCGTTCAAAAGACTGCTGGCAACAACTACCGTTCTACTTCTTCCGTCGATAAGAAAGAGACCGGATGGAACTGGTGTCACCTGATCTTCATCACTCGCGTGTTTCTAGACTCTACTTTTGATACTTTACTAGAATTACACAGAGAATATATTTTTTTTTTTTTCTTTACTTATTTATTTACTAATTTAATGAACAATTCATTTATAACATATATTTAACAAAAATAATGAATAGGGATACCAGATGACCATTGTTTCAAACCAGGACACCTTACTTCCCCCTCCCCCCCCCTGCCATCATCCCTTTTTTCAGTATCGGAAAATTTAAATTTTTAAAAAAATTTTACGAATTTTTTTTCCTGTAATAGCAATTTATACATTTATTAGTGCATTTTATACAAATCATATATACATTTAACGTTTCCCAGATATTTAACTATGGATTATACTTTTGAGATGATTTTTTTTCGAAGTTTTAATTAAAAAAATTTTTTTGTATTGTCAATACTAGAAACCAGGACATCTAAGGTGAAAACCAGGACGGACCCACGAATCGTCGAAAACCAGGACATGTCCTGGAAAATCAGGACGTCTGATATCCCTAATAATGAACCGAATTGGCATTGAGCGTAATTTTCAAGTTTTCGTTATAATTTATTTGGTACAGGTACACTGTTAAAAATTTATGTATTGTGCTTCACATACATGTATATGAAATTCAATTTAACATACAATTATATTAAATTTAATATACGTGTATATTAGAATTCATTTAATGCTATGAATTCCCAGATACATGAATAGAAAATTTAACATACAGTATATTAAATTTAGGATAATTTATATTAGATTTAATATAATTCTATTTTAAATTGAATTTCATATACATGTATGTGAAGCACAATACAGAAATTTTTAACAGTGTAATTTTTAGTTAAATTTATTGAAACCTTGACGAAAGTATCGCTATCGGATTTAATTTCAATCAGTTTTTTACCGAGGTATTCCGAAAATCAGTTTTTACTCGAATCTAAAAATGTATGTAACTAGGCAAAAATTCTTTTGCAGGAACAATAGATGGTGCAGGATACTATATTAAGATGGTACCAGGTACCATATTTGATCTTACATAAGTGTACAACAATCTAGATTGTACGGGATAGGATTTAGATAGTAAAGTGTAGCATCTGGATTGTATTCTTAACACAGCCTTACAAAAAAAAAAGTGTTATGTACTTTTAACCAGACCACCCTACATCTATGTATTTTGGTGTCCTGAACACGAATCTGAAATCAGTTTTGCTCCATCACGTCAGGATTTCTACCTAATCTCAAAATCATTAAAATGACACTTTTTTTCATTAAAATCTGAACCTGACTTAACAGTAATACATGCCTAGGGCTAATAGAAAGCTTAAATTATGACCTTTAAGACGCTTTTTTAAAAACTGTTCTACGATGATTTTTAACGATTATATGATGTTTTACTTAACATATATAACTGTTTTAAAATATTAAAAATGCGTGATTAGTGAATTAGACTGAAAAACCCTAATCTCAAAATAAGTAGGGTTGAGGGGGGTTTCAAATTGAGTAATGACAAACTTCAAGTTGCTCATAATGAGCCTGCATAATAGGGTGGTCCAAAAAAAGTAAAGTAGGAATTTTAATGCTCTCACCCCCTAGAATTGTTTTATATCGAAAAAAATACTCCGGTTTTTTTTTAAAAACAAAAAATATTTAAAAGTCGCTGAAAACGCTCAAAGTTTCTCATGCAAAATGCATATGGAAAAAAACACTTTTTAGTAGAATTGGTATAGAATCCTAGCAAGTAAAAATTTTTCCATGGACAAACTTTGCTTCTGTTCAGAAGACTTCAAAGAATATTGCTAAATTGTTTATTTAATCATTTTTTAATGTTAACTATTCTTTAAATGGGTCCAAAAACCCTATAAATTACATAATTACGAAAAAAAAAACGTTAAAAAATATTTTTTACTTAATAACATAAATATTGATTTTTAATCATATTTCCATGTAATTGCTAATTTGTTTAAACAAATTATTATTGTTTATTTACAATTTTTTATCAAACTGAGCTACAGAGTTGAGATTTTTTTCTTAATTTTGTAACTTTTTAGCCGTATGTAACCAGTTACTAAAAACAAGCTCAAAATAAAAATATTTAAATTGTTTAAACAAATTATTATTGTTTAACTATTATTGTTTAACACTTTTTTATTAAATTGAGATACAGAGTTGCCAGGGTGTTTAATAATTTCGTCCCTCAAAATTCCCGGTCATTTCCCGGTTTTTCCCGGTTTTTTCTCTTGTTAACTTAAAATTTATTTTAAGTATAAATAGACCTACAAATGGCAACAAAAATTGAAAATAACAGTTGATAATTGAAGAAAATAATTCAGAATTGAAGAATTAAATATTAAACTTTACAAAAAATAATAATTAAGAATTAAAAGAAACAATTAATAATGCAATTAAATAATTAATAATGGAGAGAAATAATTGAACAATGACAAAAATATTTGACAATTAGTAACAAAATAAAAAAAAAAGGAAATATTAATCGACAATTGAACAATAATTGAAAAAATTAAACAATGGTTATTAAATTCAAATAATATAATTGAACATTGGTCAACTAGATATTAGATAGAAAATCAAAAAAAAAAATAATAATTTAAAATTAAAGTTAATAATTCAAAATTGAAGAAATAAATTGAAAATTAAATAATGAAATTGAAATCAGAAAAAACCAGAATTATTGAATATTAAAAAAAAAACAGATGAAAATTGAGAAATAAAATTAAAATTCGAATACAATAATTGAGAATTAAAGAAAATTACTGAACAATTGCATTGAAAAAAGAAGAAAATAATTTATAATTGAAAAAAAAAAATGGAAAATGACAGGAATTATTTAATATTGAAGAAAACATTAAAAATTGTAGAATAGAATTATTATTTAAAGAAATTAATTGAGCATTGAAAAAAGTACTTTAACAATTGAACAATTAAATTGAAAATAGATTAAAATTATTGAAAATTATTGAAACATAAAATAAATAACTGATAATTAAAAAAAGTTGAGAATTCCTGAATATTGAAAAAAAAACAATTGAAAATTGCCAAAATAATTAAAAATTAAAGAAAATAATTGAAATTGAAGAAAGTACTTAAAAATCAAAGACAATATTTGAAAACATCAGAAAAATTTAGAAATCGACAGAAATAATTGCAAATTGATGAAAATAATTTAAAAATTATCAATTTAAATAAACATTGAAAGAAAAACATAGTTTAAAAAAGCTTAGGACTGTTAAATAATTGAAAATTGAAGAAATAAATTGAAAATTAAATAATGAAATTGAAATCAGAAAAACACAGAATTATTGAATATTAAAAAAAAACAAATGAAAATTAAGAAATAAAATTGAAATTCGAATACAATAATAGAGAATTAAAGAAAATTACTGAACAATTGGATTAAAAAAGAAGAAAATAATTTAAAATTTCAAAAAAAGTGGAAAATGACAGGAATTATTTAATATTGACGAAAACATTCAAAATTGAAGAATAGAATTGTTATTTAAAAAAATTAATTGAGAATTGAAAACAATAATTGAACAATTAAATTGAAAATAGAAGAAAATTATTAAAAATTGAAGGAGGTTTTGAAACATGAAATAAATAACTGATAATTGAAAAAAAAATAATTGAAAAATGTCGAGATTACTGAATATTGAAACAAACAATTGAAAATTAAACAAAACAATTAAAAATTAAAGAAAATAATTGAAAATTGAAGAAAGTACTTAAAAATCAAAGACAATATTTGAAAACATCAGAAAAATTTAGAAATCGACGGCAATAATTGCGAATTGATGAAAATAATTTAAAATTTATCAATTTTAATAAAAATTGAGAGAAAAACATAGTTTAAAAAGGCTGAGAATTGTTAAATATTAAAAAAAATTGAGAAGTAATTGAAAATTAAAAGAAGTATGAACAAAAATTGAAAATTGAAGAAAATAATTGAAATTTAAAAAAATGAATGAGAATTGAGAATTGAAAAAAATAATTGAACAATTACATTAAAAATGAAAGAAAATTATTGAAAATTCAAGGAGGTTTTGTAACATGAAATAAATAACTGAGAATTGAAAAAAAATAACTGAAAAAAGTTGAGATTACTGAATATTGAAACAAACAATTGAAAATTGAACAAAATAATTGAAAATTAAAGAAAATAATTGAAAATTGAAGAAAATAATTGAAAATTAAAGTAAGTACTTAAAAATTTTAGACAATATTTGAAAACAGCAGAAAAATTAAGATATCGACGAAAATAATTGCGAATTAGTGAAAACACTTTAAAAATGATCAATTTACATTTAAATTGGAAGAAAAAAAAATTTTAAAAAGCCGAGAATTATTGAATATTAAATTAAATAATTAAAAATTGGAGGAAATAATTGAGATCTGAAGGAAATAATTGAAAACTGAAGAAAATAATTGAAAATTGAATTAAATAATTGGCAATTGAAAAAAATAATTTAGAGTTGAAGAAAATAATTAAAAATTGATCAAAATAATTGAAAAACGTAGAAATTATTTCAAAATTAAAGAAATTAATTAGAAATTGATGAAAATAATTGAAAATTAAAGAAAATAATTGGCAATTGAATAAAATAGTAGAAAATCGAAGAAAATTATTGAGAAATGAAGAGATAATTTGAAATTAATGAAAAAAATTCAAAATGGTAGAAAATAATTGGAAATTGAAGAAAATAATTGAAAATTGAAAAGAAGAGTTGTCAGTTGAAGAAAGTAATTCTTAATTTCTGAAAATAGTTAAATAATTGAAGAATTGAAGTGAAGCTTCAAGAATGTAATCAATAAGGAAAAAAAATATTGAAAAAAGCCGAGAAATGTCGAAAATTATAATTGAAATATGATGAAAATAATTGACAATTGGAGGATTTATTGAGATGTGAAATAAATAAATGATAATTAAAAAAATAGTTAAAAAAAGTAGAGAAATATTGAATATTAAATTAAATAATTAAAAATTGATGAAAATAATAATTGAAAATTGAAGAAAATAATTGATAGTTGAATCAAATAATTGGCAATTGAAAAAAATAATTTAGAGTTGAAGGAAATAATTAAAAATTGATTAAAATAATTAAAAATTGTACAAAATATTTCAGAATTAAAGAAATTAATTAGAAATTGATGAAAACAATTGAAAATTGAAGAAAATAATTGAGAAATGAAGAAATAATTTGAAATTAGTGGAAATAATTCAAAATGGAAGAAAATAATTGAGAATTATAGAAAATAATTGGAAATTGAAGAAAAGAATTGAAAATTGAAAAGAATAGTTGTCAGTTGAAGAAAGTAATTGTTAATTTCTGAAAATAGTTAAATAATTGAAGAATTGAAGTGAAGCTTCAAGAATGTAATCAATAAGGAAAAAAAATATTGAAAAAAGCCGAGAAATGTCGAAAATTATAATTGAAATATGATGAAAATAATTGACAATTGGAGGATTTATTGAGATGTGAAATAAATAAATGATAATTAAAAAAATAGTTAAAAAAAGTAGAGAAATATTGAATATTAAATTAAATAATTAAAAATTGATGAAAATAATAATTGAAAATTGAAGAAAATAATTGATAATTGAATCAAATAATTGGCAATTGAAAAAAATAATTTAGAGTTGAAGGAAATAATTAAAAATTGATTAAAATAATTAAAAATTGTACAAAATATTTCAGAATTAAAGAAATTAATTAGAAATTGATGAAAACAATTGAAAATTGAAGAAAATAATTGAGAAATGAAGAAAAATGGAAGAAAATAATTGAGAATTATAGAAAATAATTGGAAATTGAAGAAAAGAATTGAAAATTGAAAAGAATAGTTGTCAGTTGAAGAAAGTAATTGTTAATTTCTGAAAATAATTTAATAATTGATGAATTGGATTGAAGCTTCAAGAATGTAATCGATAATTAAAAAAAATTTTGAAAAAAGCCGAGAATGATTGATTATAGAAGAAAATAATTAAAAATTGGAGGAGTTATTGAGAAGTGAAATAAATAAATGATAGTTGAAAAAAATAGTTTAAAAAAGTCGAGAATTATTTGCATATTAAATTAAATAATTAAAAATTGAAGGAAATAATTGAAATCTGAAGAAAATAATGAAAAATTAATGAAAATTGAAGAAAATTGAAGAAAATAATTGACAATTGAAGAAAATAGTAGATAATCGAAAAAAATAATTGAGAAATGAAGAATTTGAAATTAATGAACATAATTCAAAATGCAAGAAAATAATTGAGAATTGTAGAAAATAATTTGAAATTGAAAAAAATATATGAGAGTTGAAGAAATTATTTGTGAATTGGAAATAATAATTGGCAATTGAAGAAAATAGTTGTGAATTTCTAAAAATAGCTGAATAAGTGAAGAAGTGAATTGAAGCTTCAAGAACGTAATCGATAATTGAAAAAAAAATATTGGAAAAAAAAACCGAGAATTATTGAATATCGAAGAAAGTAATTCGAGAGTTTTACCTATTGCTCAATTTGAGCCAAGGATGCTCCATTTTGAGATCAAGTTTTTTCAATGAAATTCACTATTCACGCGTTTTTAACATTTTAAAAAAGTCACATGTTAAGTAAAACATTATATTTTCGTTAAAAATCATCGTAAAACAATTTTTAAAAATGTGTTTTAAAGGTCATAATTTAAGCTTTGTATTGACCCTAATAGGAATGTCACTTTTTGTCAGATGTAAAGATCTAGAAAATTATTCTCTAAATCCAATTTAATGTATATCATTCGAAAGCTTAATATTCCTACTGTCAAAATTAAAAAGACTTTTTGATTTATCTTTTTTAGTTTTACTTTTAGATCATTTTTAATACATATTTATACTAAACATCAAAATCACAATTTTCCAGGATAAATCCGGTTACTTGATTTTTTCAAGAATTTAGGTTAATCTCGACAGTTTTATTTTTTAAATATTAAAATTCGCCTTATTCTTCTCTTAAGTTTAATTTAACAGCCTAAATTCCATTTAATCTAAGCCTAAAATTTATTTAACCTAAAATACATTCAGCCTAAATCTTACTTAACCTAAAATTCATTCAGCCTAAAACCCATTTAACCTAAAGTGCATTTTAAAGATTTTTCCTACTTTATTCAACATTTTTTTTAAAAAAAACTTTATATTCTAAGATTTAGCTAAACACGACAAAATTTAGGATTTTAATAAACTATTTTGGGTAATTTTGAAAATAATCATGCGATAATAATGTCTTTTCAAAACTGCAAAATCCACTTGCAGTTTTTTAGTTGCACTCTGCAATCATATTAATAATTTTGAACCATTTTGGAAATAACTTTGATGTCTTTTTATAACTACAAAACCCACGTTCATTTTTGTATTTGATCTCTAAATATATAAATAAGTCAAAAACCTCAAAATTAAGTGAAAAATAGTACCTGACTTTTTGTTTAAAAAATTATTTAAACATTTCAAAAACAACGTATTTTTTCATGACTGAGGCCAATGATGAGAATATGACAAAATTTTGAGTGATCGAAAATTTTACAATTTCAATCCACATATACCTATATGTGAATTGAATTGTGTCAATGTATACATGCAAAGCTTACTCAACATTTTCAATGTTACGGGTTGAGTGGTTCGTATTCATTCCTCTCTACACATAACAGTACATTGAATCCGTTTTGAGTGAATTGCAAAATATCAGTACCCTTCTAGAAATAATCGAGCGAATCCGATTCAGAACAATAGAAAGGGGAATTGCTCTGAATCTGCGGCATTCGCTTCAATTTTACGGATGTGCTGACCACGTGACCAATTATTTCCACTAAGATTATATTCATAAAGTAATAATTCAAATGTGTTTTCTGTACTTGACAACCGTAAAGAAAAGTACAAGGAGCGTCTTTTTAACGTGACACGAATAGCCCATTTGACTTATTGTTTCACGAATAATCTGGATGTATACTTCAAATAATTCAAAGAAAAACATATCCTCCAAACAATTCAGAAAAGTAATATCAACATTATAAATTTAATATTACAGGGTGTCTACTAATTTCATCCCAAAAAATTCCCGGTTTTTGTTCCTA
The DNA here is from genome assembly GCA_037103525.1 of Ganaspis brasiliensis. Lineage (NCBI taxonomy): Eukaryota > Metazoa > Arthropoda > Insecta > Hymenoptera > Figitidae > Ganaspis > Ganaspis brasiliensis. Next base: position 3,872 of record JAZKLR010000580.1, on the reverse strand, counting down.
TTTTTCCCGGTTTTTTCTCTTTTTAACGTAAAATTTATTTTAAGTATAAATAGACCTACAAATGGCTACAAAAATTGAAAATAACAGTTGATAATTGAAAAAAAAATTGAAATTTAAAGAAAAGAATTGATAACTGAAGAATTAAATATTAAACTTTACAAAAAATAATAATTAAGAATTAAAAAAAAAATTAATAATGAAAAGAAATAATTAATACTGGAAAGAAATAATTGAACAATGACAAAGATATTTGACAATTAGAAACAAAATTAAAAAAAAGTAAATATTAATCTACAATTAAACAATAATTGAAAAAATTGAACAATGGTTATTAAATTCAAAGAATATAATTGAAAATTGGTCAACTAGATAGAAAATAAAAAATAATAATTTAAAATTTAAGTTAATAATTCAAAATTGAAGAAATAAATTGAAAATTAAATAATGAAATTGAAATCAGAAAAACACAGAATTATTGAATATTAAAAAAAAAAACAAATGAAAATTAAGAAATAAAATTGAAATTCGAATACAATAATAGAGAATTAAAGAAAATTACTGAACAATTGGATTAAAAAAGAAGAAAATAATTTAAAATTTAAAAAAAGTGGAAAATGACAGGAATTATTTAATATTGAAGAAAACATTCAAAATTGAAGAATAGAATTGTTATTTAAAGAAATTAATTGAGAATTGAAAAAAATAATTGAACAGTTAAATTGAAAATAGAAGAAAATTATTGAAAATTGAAGGAGGTTTTGAAACATGAAATAAATAACTGATAATTGAAAAAAAATAATTGAAAAATGTCGAGATTACTGAATATTGAAACAAACAATTGAAAATTGAACAAAACAATTACAAATTAAAGAAAATAATTGAAAATTGAAGAAAGTACTTTAAAATAAAAGACAATATTTGAAAACAGCAGAAAAATTTAGAAATCGACGGAAATAATTGCAAATTGATGAAAATAATTTAAAAATTATCAATTTAAATAAACATTGAAAGAAAAACATAGTTTAAAAAAGCTGAGGACTGTTAAATATTGAGGAAAATTGAGAAAAAATTGAAAATTGAGAAGAAATTGAGAAATTGAAAGAAATATTGAAAAAATAATTGGAAATTGAAGAAAATAATTGACATGAAAAAAATTTGGAAATTGAAGAAAATAATTGAGAATTTAAAAAAAAATCATTGTCAAAAGCCTAGAGGTAGTGAATGTTGAAAAAAGAAACAATTGAAAATTAAAGAATGGAATTGAATGTCGAAAATTATAATTGATAATTAAAGAAAATAATTTAAGAATTGAACAATGAGATTGAAAGTATAAGAAAATAAGTGATAATCGAAGAAAAAAGAAATTGAACAACTCAGGAGTTATAGAACTTGAAGAAAACAATAAAAATAAAGAATGTAATTGTAATTTGAAGAAATTAATTAAAAATTGTAGAAAATAATTTGAAATTGAAGAAAATGCGATTTTATGAAAATTGTTGAATAATAATTGATGAATTGATTTGAATTGAAGTTTCATCAACGTAATTAATCATTGAAAAAAAAATTGAAAAAAGCCGAGAATTGAAGAAAATAATTGAGATCTGAAGAAAATAATTAAAAATTGATGAAAATAATTGAAAATTGAAGAAAATAATTTAAAATTGAATTAAATAATGGGCAATTGAAAAAAATAATTTATAGTTGACGAAAAATATTAAAAATTGATTAAAATAATTGAAAATCGTAGAAAACATTTCAGAATTAACGAAATTAATTAGAAATTGATGAAAATAATTGAAAATTGAAGAAAACAATTGTCAATTGAAGAAAATAGTAGAAAATCGAAGAAAATTATTGAGAAATGAAGAAATAATTTGAAATTAGTGAAAATAATTCAAAATGGAAGAAAATAATTGAGAATTGTAGAAAATACTTGGAAATTGAAGAAAATAATTGAAAATTAAAAAGAATAATTGTCAGTTAAAGAAAATAATTGTGAGTTTCTGAGAAAAGTTGAATAATTAATTGAATTAAATTGAAGTTTCAACAACGTAATCGATAATTAAAAAAAAAATATTGAAAAAAGCAGAGAATTATTGATTATAGAAGAAAATAATTGATAATTGGAGGAGTTTTATTTATTTATTCAATATTTATTTATTCAATAATATATCCCGCGTTCAAAAAAAGGAGTTATTGAGATGTGAAATAAATAAATGATAATTGAAGAAAGTAGTCGAAAAAACTCGAGAATTATTGAATATTAATTTAAATAGTTAAAAATTGAAGAATATAATTTACATCTGAAGAAAATAATAAAAAATTGATGAAAATAATTGAAAATTGTTGAAAATAATTGAAAATTGAAGAAAATAATTGTCAATTGAAGAAAATAGTAGAAAATCGAAGAAAATTATTAAGAAATGAAGAGATAATTTGAAATTAGTGAAAATAATTCAAAATGGAAGAAAATAATTGAGAATTGTAGAAAATAATTGGAAATTGAAGAAAATAATTAAAAATTAAAAAGAATAAATGTCAGTTGAAGAAAATAATTGTGAATTTCTGAGAAAAGTTGAAAAATTGATTGAATTGAATTGAAGCTTCAAGAACGTAATAGATAATTGAAAAAAAATATTGAAAAAAGACGAGAATTATTGATTATAGAAGAAAATAATTGATAATTGGAGGAGTTATTGAGATGTGAAATAAATAAATGATAATTGAAGAAAATAGTCGAAAAAAGTCGAGAATTATTGAATATTAAATTAAATAGTTAAGAATTAAAGGAAATAATTTACATCTTAAGAAAATAATTAAAAATTGATGAAAATAATTGAACATTGAAGAAAATAATTGAAAATTGAATTAAATAATTGGCAACTGAAAAAAATAATTTAGAGTTGAAGAAAATAATTCAAAATTGATCAAAATAATTGAAAATCGTAGAAAATATTTCAGAATTTAAGAAATTAATTAGAAATTGATGAAAATAATTTAAAAGAATAATTGTCAATTGAAGAAAATCGAAGAAAATAATTGAGAAATGAAGAAATCATTTGAAATTAATGAAAATAGTTCAAAATGGAAGAAAATAATTGAGAATTGTAGAAAATAATTGGAAATTGAAGAAAATAATTGAAAATTAAAAAGAATAATTGTCAGTTAAAGAAAATAATTGTGAGTTTCTGAGAAAAGTTGAATAATTAATTGAATTGAATTGAAGTTTCAACAACGTAATCGATAATTAAAAAAAAATATTGTAAAAAGCAGAGAATTATTGATTATAGAAGAAAATAATTGATAATTGGAGGAGTTTTATTTATTTATTCAATATTTATTTATTCAATAATATATCCCGCGTTCAAAAAAAGGAGTTATTGAGATGTGAAATAAATAAATGATAATTGAAGAAAATAGTCGAAAAAACTCGAGAATTATTGAATATTAATTTAAATAGTTAAAAATTGAAGGATATAATTTACATCTGAAGAAAATAATTGAAAATTGTTGAAAATAATTGAAAATTGAAGAAAATAATTGTCAATTGAAGAAAATAGTAGAAAATCGAAGAAAATTATTAAGAAATGAAGAGATAATTTGAAATTAGTGAAAATAATTCAAAATGGAAGAAAATAATTGAGAATTGTAGAAAATAATTGGAAATTGAAGAAAATAATTAAAAATTAAAAAGAATAAATGTCAGTTGAAGAAAATAATTGTGAATTTCTGAGAAAAGTTGAAAAATTGATTGAATTGAATTGAAGCTTCAAGAACGTAATAGATAATTGAAAAAAAAATATTGAAAAAAGACGAGAATTATTGATTATAGAAGAAAATAATTGATAATTGGAGGAGTTATTGAGATGTGA